>OV816025.1:168592976-169792976 GCA_929113105.1 Agrypnus murinus | reverse complement strand
TTTCCATTGGTATATAGATTGTTCATTTTGGATTTGTACTTTAATTAATATTCATCTTTAAAAATGGGTCCATCATTTATAATAACCCTGTATGTTGGGTCTAATTTATATCTGTTTTTAGAACTTTATAACTGATTTTATAGTATGAAATTAAGCATATTTCTTTTCTATTTAAATTCAGCTTTTATTTTATCAAAATTACAGCCTGAATTTATTGAATTTTGAATACTATTACATGGGTGACAGAAACGTCGTTAAAAAAATTATTCTTACAAATAAAAATTTTAATTTTTATCTAGAATGGCCCTGGAAAGACTAAAAAATGTTACTGTTGATATAAAAAGTCAAAAACTTATATAGTTTCGAAAAAACGTGATTATAAATTAGAGCGTTGTGTTGCAAAGCAAATTTATATTCGAAAAAGGGTATAGAATACTACTCCGACCGGACACAACCCCGACCGCGGACACTTTGTCGACCGTAAACACTACGCTGACTGACCGTTTTGGACACTTTGCCGACCCTTAAAATAGATTTTGCTATTGGACACTTTTGCGACCGTGGACACTACGTCACCCGCAAGCGGTGGACACTTTGCCGACCGTGGGAACTATGCTGACCGCAAGTGGTAGACACTTTTCCAACCGTGAACACTACACCGGCCGCAAGCGGTGGACACTATGTCGACCGCAAGCGGGAGACACTTTACCAATCGTAGATAACCTAAGGTCATATTGTAGAAAACATCTGAAATTATATTTGTGAAAACCATATCAAAATTGACCAACAGGTTAATCAGTTTTAGCTTTAGCTTCAGTGGAACTTTATGTTTGTATTCACATCAGAATTGTAACTATGCACGGCTCTTTAGGGTCTTCCGTTTGTGATCGGCACTGATATTTATTTAAGGTGTTGACGTCGTCTCCAAGTTCGGCAAAGTGTCCACCGCTCGTGATCGGGCATAGTGTCCACGGTTGGCAAAGTGTCCACCATTTGTGGCAGTTGTAGTGTCCACGGTCGGCAAAGTGTCCACTGCTTGCAGTCGGCATAGTGTCCACGGTTGGCAAAGTGTCCACAGGATGCGGTCGGCGTTCTTTCCACGGTCAGCTAAAAGTCCACAGCTTTCGATCGGCATAGTGTCTACAGTCGGGAAGGTGTCCAGTAGCAAAATTTATTTGAAAGGTCGGCTTAGTGTCGTCGGTCGGCAAAGTGTCCAAAACCTCCAGTCAGCGTAGTATCCACGGTGGGCATTCTGTCCCCGATCGGCGTTGTGAATTGGCGTAAGTGGTATCCACCCAATGTTGCGTTTACGCAACGTTAAATTTTTTTATGTTCTAATATATTGTTTAATTCTTGTTTGTACTAAACAGCTTCAGTTAATGTTAATAAAAATAATAAAACACAAAAAAAATTTAATTTGTAGTTTTTCTTTAGTAGTGGTTTTAAATGCGTTAATGCGTACAAATGTAATTTAAAAATGTGATACCCTTTTATTAGAGCTACGTGCCTTTTAAAACTTGTTATTGTATGTCACATAAAAAGTAATTTGTCGATGTCTAAATGTCTTAAACGTAAATAAAGTAGTGAATATTTTTTCAGAAATACCGATCCGTTAGATCCGTTATTTAGTATGAAAGGGATCAGTGGCGTGCGGTCCATGGAAGCAATGGAAGCAACGCTTCCCTTGAGAATTTATTAAACATAAAAACCAATGCTAACAAAAATATTTTTATAAAATTATGGTTATCGTTTATTTAAATTTGTAATATTTAATATCAATTAATATTAATATCAATTCCATACAACAAAAAGTATAATTATTTAGAGTACTATTTTAAATTAGTCTCATTAAACTTGCACGGAAAGGTAATACCGATTCAAATGTGTTACATACACTGCATATAAGCACTGCTTACAACTGCCCTTCTCTTAGCCTTGGCGTGATTCAGCGGGCGTGGTCATATAGTAGACGATGCTATTAGCATTGCTTGGCCGTTATTGTTAGTGTGCTTCATGCCAAAATGTTTATTTATTATAATTTGGTTATTTAGTGTTTTTAATGTTACTTAAGTAATGTAAATCTGCGATGAGACTGTATTTCGTCGCATTTTATTATTTTAATTTATAAGTTGGATTTTTTAAAGACAAATAATTCTATTTAGTTTGCCTGTATGCAAATTCAAAATTGCATTATCGTCACGACTGCAAATTCAGCTGCTTCGGTGAAAGGTTCGAGTACCTTCGATATAGCCGAATCGGGACAATTTTTTGTTGAGTTTGTAAATTATTAATAAAGAATTTTTCACATACAGTTTTGGAGAGAAATTACAAATTATTAAGAAAGGCAGATCAAAACCAGAACTTTCAAATTTAACAACAAAGATTAAAACCTGTACCGGTATTTTGCTAAGAAAGACCGGAAAATTGATACTTAGTAGTAGTTTTTTTTTAAATAAAGAATGATAGTCAACAAATTCCATAAGTATAAAGTGTAAAAGTGCTTCTTTGAAAAACTTTTAAGCTTAATAATTATAACACTGTTTTTTATTGTACCTAGCAGGGGCGGATCCAGGGAAGTATTTTGAGGGGGAAATCTTTGGAAAAATAATTGTTTTAATAAATAATAATTAAACAAACATTATTTGTTTCTATTCTATGTAAACTTATTTCTAAATTGGGGGGGGGGGATTATTGCCTCCCCGTTAATCCGCGCCTGTACCTAGGTGTATTATAATTAAAGTCGTGGTTGCTTTCCTAGCCTAAATTCTCACCGCACGCCACTGGTAATAAGAATAACAAAAAACTCAGTCACTGTTTCGTGTTATTTATTACTATAATAACAGTAATAGTAAACATCTTTTTACTTGGAATAAACTGAATAGAATGATCAGCATAATATTTATTAAGCTTCACCAGATACCAGGGCTGTCTTTAGTTTGCTTAGTTTTCCGGGTGCCCAAAAATTTTTTGTGAAAATTTATTTTTGAGATAGTGTGGAATTTTATGCATTTTTGTCTTCTTTGTTTATTCACATCTTGCCATTAAGCCAAAAATCATTATTTAAAAAACACCATGTATATGTTTAATATACCAGCTTTCGAAACTTTGTTGGTTATTTTGTCAATGTTCCTTATGAGATAAAACAGTTCTTAGACATTCCTATTCTACTTTTTCATCAAATATCCTAATCTGCAAAATTTCAAAAATTTCGAAAGAAAAAACACACTCATAGATATAGGCAGAAATATCGAATTTCGTGAAAATGCTCCACAGCAAATACTGTGAAACTCGACTGAGAACTGTTTAGCTCCAAAACGTGATGAAGCAATCGGCTTTGGGCATATTTAAATGCATCGATTACAAATAATGCTTAAAAATGTAAATAATTAAAAAATCACAAAACTAAAACTCCAGAGTTTTAAATATATAGATTAGTAAATAATAATTGACTTATACAATAAAGTTCAAAATGGACGGTGTATTCACTATCGAAGGACATACGATTTTCGTAATCTAAAGCAGTATTAATGGAAACACGATAAGTTTGATGGCCAGTAATGAAATCTTTCTTTATAATAATAGTGCCAGTCATTTACAACTTTTGTAACAATTTGCAAACGTATCTCGCGATGATTTGTTTTGTCTAAACAATATGAAACGGCTATAAACAAGCAATTGTCATTACCTAATATTTGAACAATTTGTTTGCTTTCCATGCTTTCAACTAAAGCGGGTTTGTCTATGCAACCTAATAACAAATCAAACGTTAAATGCAACTGGTGGTTGCAGCAAACTTCTATAATCGCGAATAGTTCTAAAAGTTACCAACGCTGGAAATTGAGATGGCGCTGCAAGTGAATGGTCATTCTCGTGCGTATCCAAATAAATGTTTTAGATTTATTTTTTAAATATAACACTTCAAGAAACACAGAAATTAAGTAGTGTTGACTAATCTACACAACGAAAGCTTCAATATAAAGAAAGAATCACGTTAATCGTCCCAGTAAAACTCTCAAACAAACTGGAACAAAAATAAACCATGTTTGTGTTTTCAATATATACATAAGCATTTCAATGACATACAGCGCGTGCGTAAATTCTATTACCAAATTTAGTATTAGTTGTTCGAAAGAAATCACTTTTTAAAAACAACAAAAAACATTTACTTCACTTAAAACCTCAAATGCTACCATTAAAATAAACATATCGTATACTTGTGATCACTGAACACGCACAACACAAGTATAGGAGGGAAATGCCAACGCTCTGCAACAGAGCACGGCACGCATAAGAAGATACAAGGTGATCAAAAAATAGTACATTTGATTTTAATGTTTGAATTTTTTATATTTTAATTTCTTTATTTTTCAACATTTAGCAAATATTATTACTTATTTGTTTTTGTTACTACCGCATAATCGCTGTTTCGTAATTTATTTAAAACATTAAATATTTAACTAGGCTTATTTTAGTAACTCAATCACTAGTATTATAATTCTTTAATACGGTTATATTTCTTAATATTAACTGATAACTCTAAAATTAGTGATCGTCTTGTATAAGCTACAGAAGCAAAACAATGTCATGCTGCTCAAGAAAAAGTAAAATTTAAAAAAATGCAACATTAAAATCAAAGGCACTGTTTTTTATCACCCTGTCTCATCTTCTCTCAAAATCTCGATGAGTAGCTGGGACAGATACGTTTACGTAGGTTAGTAGAAAATTTGAGCATATATTACATACAATACACGTACTGACTACATACATCAAGATCAATGTAAAAAAACTGTTGGAAAAAACTATTGCAGTCCTTCAGGAAAGTGACCAACAAGGGTAAGTTACCACTAAGGGTAAATTTTGGAATAAATACAAAAACATAAAATTTAAATAAAACAACTGCAGAATAAATCTCAAATTATTGAATTATAATAAATGCTCAAAATGTAATCCCTTTGTTTAATGCAAACGTTAAATTTAATGTTTTGATTAATTATTTGAAAAACACAAAATAAAGAAGTACTACAACATAGTATATTTATAATGATGGAATATAACTGGGTATATCCACATTTTTGTGCATGAATTGATTGGTGCCATTTAAATATCCATCTTGAGGTTTATTATTGCAATATTTCATTTAATACGCTATAGCTAAATTAAATTGCCATGTAATTGTTTACTACTTTTTTAGTATTTACTTATTGATGAGTATGCTACTATTTAATTAGATTTTGTTTTTTACTGGATTTGTTATAAGTCATGTAAGGTAAGTACCTATATCATTGCACAATTTCTGATCTTTATATTTTGTAGTTTTTTTTTCTACTATTGGCTTCATAATGATCTAGGACAGCCAAAATAATACGATGCTATTTTTTATTAGTATTTTATCCTATGCATTTACACCGAGAAAAAATCTAAAAAAGTATACGAGGGTCATGCTATATATTTTGAGATACAAGAAAACTACAAGTCTTTTTAGGAAAATGATTTTATTTATGTTCAAAGTAATCACCACCTACATCAATACACTTTTGTAACCGAAGCTTCCACAACTTAAACGCTTGAAGCCAATCATCTTTTGGAATGTTCTCAAAAAATTGATGAATTGCTTCATCTATCTCATCCTCCGTCGTGAAACGTCGACCACGTAAATGTTTCTTTAGGTTAAAGAACAGCCAGAAATCACACATGGCCAAGTCAGGCGAATAGGGTGGATGTTCAATGACGGTTACATTATTTTCACGTAAAAATTCAACAGTCTGCTGTGCAGTGTGTGACGATGCATTGTCGTGATGCAACATTAACCCGCGAATACTGACTGGCTCAAGCACTGCAGGCAAGCCTTTTGTGGTGTACCAGTTTGTTGTAACTGTACGTTGATCTTCAAGCTTAATTGCTTTCAATAATCCTGTACTACGAAAGAAAACTGCGTACATAACTTTCTTGACAGACTTTTGCTTTTTCGCCATTGTTGGTGTAGGTGCATCTTCGTGAATTCACACACGGCTCTCCTGGCGAGTAGGAATATCATAAAATGGTATGTATGTTTCATCACCTGTTACTATTTTAGAAAGAATACGATGCCCATCATTACTTAACATTTCTAACGTTTCCCGTGCGATTCTTACTCGCTCTGCCTTTTGGGAATCGTTAAGCGTATGCATGTGGCACCCAACAAGTAACAATGTTTTTCATATGAAGATGATTATGTAAAATGGAATTTACTGTTGCGGATCCAACATCAAGAGTTGCCTCAATCGCTTGATAGGTGCATCTTAGATCTTCTTCGATCATACGTCTCACTCTCTCAATGTTTCCAACAGTAACTGACGAACAGGGCCTACCAGCACGTGCCTCATCACCAATCGATATCCGTCCTCTTTTAAATTCGTTATACCAGCGAAACACAGTTGCGCGTGAAGGACTTTCATCACCAAATACGCGTTGCAACCGTACAAGACTTTGTTGTTCACTTAAACCGACCTTGAGGTCGTAGTAAATCATAGCGCGCACATGTTCTCTTGACAAATCCATGTTTCGACACGACAAATCGTATGTACCACGTTTACTCTGTGACAGCAGCGACTCAACTGTTGTCAGAGCTTACTATGGTATGTGACAATGCCGCGTTGCCAGCTCTAACTCCTCTAGTTTCGTGGCATCTCACAATATACAACGTGCCCCCCCGTATACAGTGTCTGCCATAAAGTTAAATCCATATGGAATTTTTTTAATATTCTGCTTGGAAAAGAACTTTGTGGGGCAATCACTTCTGCTTCTAGAACTACTTGAAATACGCCAGGTTAAAGCTGACAGGTAACATTAGGTATCTGTCAAATTCTTACCTGACGTAGGGCCTTTTATGGAGCTAAGTATCCCGCTGTCTGGCCTAGACAAATGGAGGAGATTTAAGTGAGGTTTATCTCGGTTAGGGAGTTCGCTCGCTAACCCATGAGAAACTGCATGCCACCAGGAGGTGACAGTACGTGGGTCTGGCATATGTCAGTTCCAGCGTCAGATTCCCAGAAATCGTCTAGAGACCTACACTTAAAAGGCGTTGATGCGGAGATACATAGCCTCTCACGTTCACGACAACTTCACTTTAACGGGTACACACCGGGATGCTATTTTGATGGGCCCTAAAAGTAGCCTCGAAACGAAGCTCTGTCGAGGGCGCACCAGGCCTATAAGTGGGAGATCGGGGTGGCGAACCCATTTAAAACCAAGTTCCGCCACATTTGAGGTTGGATTCGATCGGGCAGTGGCCCCAACTCTGGCTCGGTGTACTGAACTGACCTAAGTTGGGGGAATAGTCCTAATGCTGGATGAAGCATGGCCCCGTATGAAAGAGGACGAAGAGGGTGCCGGCGGGTACTAACCTGGTTAGCTAGTAGAGGGTGGATAGGCAACTTCGCTCCGACTTGTGAGTAACTGGGAGCAATTGCTATGCGATTGCGCGCTGATTGAGCGTATCTCAATTACTTCCTCCCAAGGGAAGGAACGTGGAGGTATGTTAACACGGGGACTCCACGTAAAACATTTAGACAATCTGTTTTCTAAATTCGACGAAAAATGACCTTATTTGTCAAAATATTGAAAAGTTTTATTAAGAAAATATGTTTCTAATGACATTATACATTCATACCCTGAGTTTGAACGAGATATTCTGACAAAGGAAAATTTTGTTTTTTAAATTTTTTGATACGATAAATTGATGATTATTTGGAAATCATTAAAAACGCTTTTAAACGAATGAAAAGACAACAATTTCATAGCATATTTTGCTTATAATATTAGATGGTGTAGGTATTTTTGACTTATAAACAGAGCGCTGTCAATGGCATACTAGGCCTATATCTGGGAACCATTAAAAACAAGTTCTGGCCAATTGAGGTTGGATTAGATCGGGCAGTGGTCCCCCAAGATGTTGTGGAATATTCCAAAAGCTGTACGAAATGCCATCTCCTAGAGAGGGCGCCGACGGATAAGCACGTTTACAGCTCCGGTACTAGCCTGGAGAGCTAGTAGAGGATGGACAGTAACCTTGCTCCCACTAGTAGGAACTGGTGCATCTGGTACTGGTTAGCACACGAACGTTCAAACAAATATAAGTATCAAATACCATACCATCAATTAGGGCCTATTTGGGTATATAGATGATACGCTATGAGGCGGATAAATGTACATAAATATCCACAGAGAAGTCTCAGGAACAGGGTCATCCCAATCTATTTTAGCCGTCCATTGCTGCATCAAACTTTTTGCAAAGACAACCACTGGGGTTGAAAATCCTAAAGGATTGTAAATTCTCGCTACTTCCGATAAGATGTTTCTTTTTGTACAATGGCGATCTATAGTGTGACACAAGTAGAAAAACACGTCGGCCATGGGGTTCAAATGAAGAACTAGAATCTTAATAAAGATCGGTTCTTCTTTGTCGAATTGGACTGGTGTTTGGATATCAGCCGATTGTACAGCCTCAAGAAGTTCCGGACAGTTACTTATTCAGCAACTTTCGCAACTCGAATCCACCGGAACGCAGAACCTGTATTAACTCCAATTGAAGTGTCTGGGCAGAACCTACAAAATCATATCGCCAAATTACGTCATCAATCTATAAATACGGTTACGCAACGCATCCGCAAATGGTTCGCAAAGCTAAAAACGGGAAAGAACATTAGATTCAATTGTCGCTGTTCGTCAGATACTTTAAATATAATTTAATTGTTGGTAATTTAAATTCAACCGTGTCGCAGGGCCCTTCGAGGCAACTTTATAAAGGCCTACCGGGAAACTCCCGGTATCCCGGTGGGCAAGCACCCGCCTGATTAGAGGCATAACTTCAAGTAAATAATCCAAAAACTACAAAACAATATTGGTTCCTTAAAATCTCTGCCCTTCTATCTATCTAATTTCTACCGGATCAAAACGAACCGAGAACATCAAGCTGTGATGAAATATAAGCGGCGCATCATGATGATGTGTACTCATCTTTAGTTTAGTTCTCTTAGGATAGGAAACCGGGACGCAGCTGAATGCTAGCCTTGATAATGATATCTTGCGTTTCATCCGCCGATGCCGACGGGAGTCTACCGGAGCCCTTCTCGTTTCCTGCGGAATCAAAATAATGGTGTTTATGACTTCCTATTTGGAGCATTTTTTACCTGAACATCTTTACCTGCTTATATCTGAATATTCGTGCATATATTGAATATATTGGATATATTGAAGCATTCGATTGCTCTTTAAATTATTTTTATAAATAGCACTTTTTGTATGAAGTTTGAGTATTTTTGGAAAAACAGCAAAAGTTGGACTTACTTGGAGGTTAGGTTAGGTTAGGCCAGGAAATCTTAGGTTAGGTAAATGTAAGTTATGATCGATCAAACAATCGAACTGGTTAAAAAATCACATGATTACTTAAAAAAAAAAGAAAATAAATTATTTCTTTGATCTAAATTAATACTTTTTATTAATACTTTAGGGTTTTTGTGAGAAATATATGAAATACTGAGCAGGAAATTAATAATTTGTATGTAGAAATCTGATTTCAAAAAGAATCCAAAGTCAGTGCACAAAACGATAAATCATTAGTACCGAATTTTATTATGTATTGGTTTACGGACGAATAAGTTAAACAGTCACAAATCATGTGAACCAGATGCACTGTATTTTTAAAATATTAACTTTATAGGGCTAGGGTGAAGTTAGTCCTCCCTTCTTCTCAAGGTTAAATATTCAAGGTTTGTTTATACGATTTTTTACGAAACGTTTATAAAGTCTAAAGTATGGTCAATGGTGATCGAAGAGTATGCATTAAAGTATATTCGTGGTATTAATTTTGGGGGGCGAGGGGCTACTTTAAGTTAGATTCCAGTTATGCTTACATTCCAGCTTGCTTATACTTCATGCATTTTAGGTATGGTTAAAAAATCTAAAGTACGGTCAAATGTGTGCATCAAAAAGCATTACCTATACCAGCGTTTCTCAACATTTTTTTACTTGCGTACCCCTTGACCTATCATCACTGCTCCACGTACCCCAACCCCACCCCCATTATGTATAATTACTAACATCTACATACAGGTACAGTAATAACATTATAATACAGAGACATTTTTAGTTTTACCAGTTATGCAAACCCCGTTAACACAGGTCTTACCTTTTGGTAAGGTGTTTGATCCTAAGGGATTTTGTTTTGTACAAATATTATATTTATAGTTTGGTTTGCAACACTGAGACAAAGAAATAATGGACAAATTCCAACACGACTAACACTGGAATTATCCCAGATTCTTTGCAGAAATAAAATTCTATTACAGAAAACAATGCCGAAATGCCTGTCCGCTTTGTGTAAGGATTATTGAAATATACCTCTCGACAGGTACTGGTCATGCAGATAAAATATATACCTAAATTGAATTTAAAACCTTCATTTTTTTCTAAATTAAAATTATTTTGGATTCAATTTAATTATTTTGATTTTTTTCATAATGAAAAATAAATAATTTGGATTGGAAGTGTCAGTTGTTACAACAACTTTTTATATTTTCCCTTATGTTCAATTTATCTATCAATGTCCAACCTTAAATCTGTTTTCCGCATACCCCCTGAGACCTTTTCACGTACCCCTGGGGGTATGCGTACCACAGGTTAAGAAACATTGGGCTATATTATAGTTTTAACTTTGGGGGACTAGCGTGAACGTATTTCCCTAGATTCTTTTTTATTGAAAAATAATTTATTTATTTTGTGAAGAAGAGTGGAGAGAATGTATTTATTTATTTCATTGAAAACAAAAGTCGACTTAATATAATGAAAATTTAAAATATGGCCAAGAATAGTCAAGAATGTTCACTTGCAGTTAATTTTAGGTTATCTTAGTTCTTCTCAATTAATTCTTAAACATTCTATGAATTTTAATCATGGTTAATAAATTTGGCATTATTATTTAATAAATAAATAACTATTAGAAGCCCTAGAAATTCTGGATATTAACTTGGCATAAGTGTCTATATATGAAGATGATTGATGTGTATTAATTTCTTCTTTCTTTTTCAAACTTTTTTTCAGTTGAGTGACTTAAATTACATTTTACAATAAATTAGGTATAATGGCATTTCGATATCTGACTAGATAGAGTCCAGGCGACAGGGAAATTGGTATATGGGAAAAGTCACAAGACTTGATAACATTGAATGTCATGATTGTTTTACGTGGGGTACCTGTGTGAACTTACCCCCACGTTCCCTTCCAGAAGGAAGTGATTGGGATACGCCCAATCAGCGCGAAAGTTGCATAACCGGCAGTACAGCAATTGCTACCAGATCAGCTCACTGGTCGGAGCGAGGTTGCCTATCCACCCTCTACTAGCTATCGCAGGCACAGTACCGGAGCGATTGACTTACGTCACGTGCTCACACGCCGGTACCAAAGTACCTCGTCCAGCAATAGGACTATTGCCCAGCTATGCGCTCTTGCAAAGTGGGACCACTGCCCGATCGAATCCAACCTCAATTGTGGCGGGACTTGGTTCTTTAATGGTTTTGCCACCCCGATCTACCAATTTTAGGCTTGGTGGGCCCGACAGAGCTTCGTTTAAGTCTACACGTTATAGACTCCCAGTGTGTACCCGTTTTTGGTGAAGTTGTCTTGATAGTGAGAGGCTATGTATTCGCTTCAACTCTCCTTAAGTGTAATGGCTTTCAGAGCTTCTCCCAATCACTGTACCCGGCTGCAGTCCGGATCATAGGGTGGTCGGGATAGCTTCTAAGCACATTTACCTGGCGGCCTGCAGTTTCCCATTAGCCCAAAAGCAGGGTAAACCTCACTAAGATTCTGCGCACTTGAGATTCAGTCAAACAGCGGGTTCCTTTGGTGACCATAAATGACCTCGGTCAAGCAGCGGGTTCCGTTGGTGACCATAAATGACCTCGGTCATGTAGAGGGTTCCTTGGTGACCATAAATGACTTCGGTCAAGCAGCGGATTCCTTGGTGACCATAAATGACCTTATCCCGAGAGATTCGAATCCGCCCTCACCGGTCTCATCTACCAGGGCTCCCCCTGATCGGTATGAGTTACCGTCGAGAATTCTCACGAATATCTCTACCACACACTTAATCTGACAGCTTCATCTGTTGCCCTTTATACGGATAGGGTAGAAGACAGCCAGTTTTATGGGTGAACGTCGTGTGGTCTCCCGAACACCCAAAAGACTTGATAACAGCATTTTTTTTGAGGTAAGTCGAAAACGAAGCAGGTAAGCCGTATAACGTTTTTCCTAATAGTAAGTTATATCCTTAACCGTACGTCTGAGTAAAAAAGTTGTCAGCACAACTTTTGTCGGCAATACGATTCTCTATAACTTTCATACTACACTTTTTTGTGTAAGTGTTTTACCTCCATTTGACCGCTGCCTTCCACTATACCAAAAAACGGAACCAAAAAAGTGAGTGCAATAAATTGTTCGTTTTTAGATTGCCTACAAGAAAGGTAAGAACAACTTTGCTCGTACGACCAAAAATGAAATGGTTAGTTCACCCCAAAGATTTGCAACCCCTAAATTTTTACGGTTATTTGTTTATAGCTTTTTTATTACAAACATTTCTCAAAGAAGTGTATTGAGGAAGTTGTAGAGAATCGAATTTCCAACAAAAACGTTATGAATTACTTTTTTCCTCAGACCTTTTTTTCCAAGATGGCGGACACTTCGCAGCCTTCGATTACTACGAAAACTTGAATGTAGACTTACCACACACCCCCCTACATACTGTTATCACAATGCTGTTATCAAGTCTTGTGACTTTTTTTACCCTGTCGCCTGGACTAATCACATTAAATATTAATTACATGAAGGGAAACCTACCTATCAAGCATTGTTAGTAGATTATTACATTCCTCTTATATGTAAAGGATGGTAGGTACTTTAATTGTTAAACTACCACACACACTTTAGATGTTTCTTAAAAAATTGAAACATATTTAATCTTAAAAAAAAGGAATTTTCGTTTTATCATACTACTTATGCTGTTCTTAGTAAAATACTTGTACTAATCAACGTTTCAACAAAAAAAAGGTTCTAAATATTTTACAGTTAACGTGGAAAACCTCTCAACCCAAACGTGTGAATTGCAGCCGTTGAAAGATCTGTTAACCCCTAAATATTTCACATTTAATTTTCTTTACGTCATGAGCAGCTTGCTATAATACCTAAAACAGTAGACAAAAAATCTACGTAAAGTAAAAAAATAAAAAACTTATTTAAATTCCAATATACATATACAGGTGGCCCCCAAAAACAAATGTTGAACTTTATCTCTCCACGCAGCTTAAATTTTATCTTGAGGGCCTCCTTGAATTATCGCACTACCAGCTGACATATGGGTCCACTGAAGTGGCTGAAATTATCGGGAATTAAAACTAAAATTCCCTGAGGTCTATAAACTAAACAAAAATAGGACACTTCGCCCCCATTGATAATGTCTTTTTTTTTCAGCATATTTTTAATGAGAATTTTTTGCCCACGGCTCAGCTTTCTAGAAGCGAGCTGAAAAGCTATTCACCGGTCCTAAATCTAGTTATCCGGATTGTATTTTGTTTCAGGGTATGCTTTGATCTGAGGTGTAATGGCTGCCGCTCCGCATGCAAATGGCTGCCAGAGCGCCGCCTACGTATTCAGGATCTTTTGCAATAAGAATGTGAAGTCGTTTCATATAGATTTGATAGTTGAGCGGCATATTCTAAGCGCCGAATCGAGATACAAAGATATCACGAGTACATAATGAAATTTGCGGAGTCAAAGGTTGCGTAATTTAATTGTAACGATTTGAATGTGATTTTATAGCGATGGTTTTGTTCGGAGTTGATAAACAATTACGGTATGCAAATGGGGATTTTATTAGAGATAAATTGCTTCGATAACGGGTTACTGCAGTGAAGGTAAACAGGGAGTATTTTTGTTCAGTTTTTCGAACTCGAGTTTTAATATTTTTCAGTAAGTGTAGGAAAAACGAAAGCAATTTATTATTTGAAGTAGCTTTTATTATTTTTGAGAAGCTAGATTAACGTTGGTGTATATTACAGAAAATTTAATCTAATAAAGTTCTGACACGTCTTATCGCCTAAAAAATCCCTGCAATTTATTCTAACAGCTCGGGGAATATTAAAAGCAAAACGTAGTACCCGGTTAAATACTCATAAAGTTCTAAATTGCTAAATTTTGTCAAACATCTCTCGACATATGGTTTTATTGATAAAGAGCTTAAAGTATAATTCTGTGTAACTGCGATATTCCGTATTAGTAGGCTAATTTATGTATTTTGTACTATGAGATTTATTCATCGTCATATTAATCTTGTTTTTTCTCTTTTTGTTATTTTTCACACCTACAATGTCTAAAAATAAAATTTTAGGTTGCAGGAACAGGTCCAATTAAAATGTTCAGATACCTCATTATGATCTTCCGGTGTAACTAAAATTGCAAAGGGGATGGCTTGTACGAATTTAAAAATTGGTAGGAAAAATCAGAACGAATTAGTCGGCCAATATGTCAGAAACTTGATACTTTCATAATCCCCATTTGACAGGCGCCTGTTGAAAACGAAAATTAAGAAATTCTTCAAGAAGCGGACACGTGTTCAGAAATTAAATGCCCATGGTGGACATTTAATTTTTGTTAAGACATTTTTAAAATTAATTTCATAAGATCAATTTTACGTTTGATGTGTATTTATATTTATCCATTGTGTTTATTATCTTATTACATATATTTATAAAAATATTAAAAAAATTCAGTAGCATTAAGCATTAGAAGATGGAAAAATGGTAGATTAAGTAGATATAAGTTTTCTAAACAATTTCTAAATATTTGCAGATAATATGTGTGTGTATTCTTAAAAAACATCCATTACCGTGAATCTTGACAAACTGTCTAAACCAGTCACTGTATAACAGTCGGTATAATTATTTTTAAAATACTTGGAAATTTGAAAACTTTAGTAGTTTTCTTTTGCTCGATAATTATTAATCCAGTGATTCTCAACTTGTGGGGCGCGCCCCTTTAGGGGGGCGCAAAACAACAAAAAGTCAGAAAGGGGGACGCGAAGACATGAAAACAAAGACAAACAAAGAGAAGCTTATACTTGAAACCCAAATAAGAAACGATAGATTCTGTTAATACAAAAATAAAACGGCACAGATCGGAACTTCTCGTAAAAACGCTAGAAATACGGTGGGTCCCAGTGTTGCCAAACGTGGCGTAATTTCGCTATTCGTGCGGAATTTTAGCCTTGTTGCCGCGTATCAACAGCAAAAGAAAATGGGATATAATTTATTTTACAATGACGTCAAAAATCAGCAAATTTCAGTTGTATAAAACGAAACAAGTAGATTTTACTAAAAACACACTGGAACAAATATAAAACTGTAGTTGCTGTTGACCGTTTTACTATTATTAAGAAATGAAATGATCATCGGTCGCTTGATGTTTGTTGTGTCGATTGTTTTTAATAGCTTCTCTTGCATGCGTTGCAAATAAACCGACTTACACTTCTGTGTGATAGGTTGCCTACCTTCACGTTTTTATTGCAATTTGACAATGTCGTTAATAGGGAGAAGAAGTGCATACGTCATACCGTGCCTGACGTCATAATTCTTTCCTCGCAACGCGCATGTACTTCAATAAGGCACATTATATTTTCATTTCTGATTATTGATAGTGTTAAAAAGGATGTTTACAAGCTATAAAAACACTTACCCAATGGCTTTCACCCATTGTTGTTTCAATATTTTATTTGTGATAGTACCTATCTATTATTTTAACCTCACAAAGTAGCGTCACGTTTTCTCTTCCAACTGTCAACAGTGTCAAAACTGTCAAACAAACGGTTTACAGCGAAGTAGAGCGATGCGAACATGCGCGTTGCGAGGAAAGAATTATGACGTCAGGCACGGTATGACGTATGCACTTCTTCTCCCTATTACAACTTTTATGACGTAATTATAAAGTTATAAAAAAATTACTACCTATATAAAAAAATTTTAAAACTCGAAAATAATCATGGAGGGGAAGGGGGCGCGTTTAATATTAAAAGGTTGACAACCTCTGTCTAGATTAATCGGACTGGAAATATTTTAGCACATCTCGTTCTTTTGAATACTGATTAACCACTACCTAGCCAGATTTTCTTAGCATGATTGGTATTAAATTGTCAATAAGTGCTGGGACGAAACTTATAACTATTGCCCAAATGTTCTTTTGTGACAAAGAATTCTCAAAGCATGCTAAGATTTTTATGATTGTTTTGATTTAATTACAATGTGCAAAAGAAATCGATTATAAACTAATTCTACTGGAATCACCAATACAGGGTGTTTCATTCAAGATCAACATACATTTTCCAATGGTATTCGTCAGAAGGAACAAAAACTTCTTGCGCTTTTTTTTTATTTTACGCACAACAAAAACAAGTCCTAAAAGATGTATGGTTTGGAAACTTATGCAATGCAACACGACCAGCCCTCACATACAAAATCAGATACCGTCTTTGCTAAATTAAAAATAGATAATATTTGGGCAACTATATACACAATAATGGTACCTATCACATTTTATTAAAATACAACGCAATGAGAATGATGTATATTAATGGGATGAGCCTTGTAACATTTGGAGAATATCCGATGAAAGTGAAATAAAATAAAATATGACATCACCAACTGCAATAAGCTGTACCATACCATTTTAAAACTGCAGTATGTAAATGTAAGAAATGTAACTTTCAGTTACATTTCTGAGTTCCAGACCAGTGGCTCTCAAACCCAC
Source organism: Agrypnus murinus (assembly GCA_929113105.1). NCBI lineage: Eukaryota > Metazoa > Arthropoda > Insecta > Coleoptera > Elateridae > Agrypnus > Agrypnus murinus. The sequence continues at coordinate 169,776,149 of OV816025.1, read as the reverse complement.
AATAAAATTTTTAAATGGCATTTCTATTAATATCAATGCTATCTTCACGTGGAACCAGTGCAAGGCATTAAACAGATTAGGTGGCGTATAAATGACTGAGGATAGGATGTCAAGCCACGCCGATTAGCATGAGACAATAAATGTAAAAGGAACTCCGTTGTGGCATCGCTACAGTCCTATACAATGTTATTTAGAATTGTATAGTAGAGTGTTACTATAAATGATATTTCCGATTACAAACTTAAATAACTATTGTTAGGAGACATTTAGAAACATGATATTAGTATCAATGGACAGAGAAACTTAAATAACTTCTTGTTATGTTGGTGAACCTGTCGCATATTTATTAATTTCATTTCTAGGAGACGATATAACAGAAAATGACTGCAAACGAAGACAGGAGGACATTTTGTGTGCTAGATTTTCACATATCCCAGTCTGTTGTCACTGTGCAATGCAATTTTAGAAGAAAATTTGGTGTTGATCCACCCAGTGGGCCCAGTATTCGTAAGTGGTACGCTGACTTCAAAACGAGGGGATGCATCTGTAAGCGGAAGTCAACCGGTCGTCCATCAGTAAGTGAGGCAAATGTGGAGCGTGTGACACAAGGAGCTCACATTGAGCACCTGTGACTTACTGTTGTGAACCGAATCTTTCTCTTTCTGTTTCATGTGTCATGTTTTTCAGTGGAAAAATTGTTGGCGTTTCTGTTTTTGTTGATACCCATTTCATGTTTTCTAATTTCTGATGTTTGATAATTTAAGAGTAGCACATGTGATTTAACTGAATAAATAACAAGAAATTATTTGGGTTTCTCTGTCCATTGATACCAATATCATGTTTCTAAGTGTCTCCTAACGATAGTTATTCAATTTTGTAATCGGGAAGATCATTTATAGTAACACCAAAGAGTAGGATATTATAAGAGGCGAAACTTCGCGCGGCGTCTTTGATCTCTCGTCATCAGTTTCAATGACCTTGCGTCGTCAAGTAACACTAAGCACTAAGTCAATTCCGCTGTCGTTACATTACACAACCCCCTTAGTGGTAGTGAGATGGTGCCCCGAATACGAAAGAAGGAATGAGGACTAACAGTCATTGGCAGATAACTCTAACAAGCCCGCCTAAGCACGACGAAGTTATCTCTTCAAACACTAATGATGGTCTCGTGGTTGTTGGAGCCCCTTACCTGCCCCAGACCATTACAGAATAAATAAATTCATTGTGGGGTGCCCAAAGGTTGTAGTGTAGTATTTAACAGTTAGCACTACTCACACTAACTGACATCGGGTCGTAACCCACTTTGTGGCCGTAGCCACAAGGTGGCAGTGGGAACGCCGCTTTTACTTGGAATTCGCGGCATCCTTTTGAGAGACCATTCGCACCTGTGGTTCACTTCACGGACACAAGCACATACCTTGGCATCAAGTTGACCTTGGATAAAATATCAACTTACGTTAAGCTTAATAGCCACGCCCCCTTCTAGCTAGCTCTAGCTCTTCAGACAGGTTAGTGCCCAAGCGATCTACGTGCCTAGCTCATCCTTCGAGATCCAACTCAGAGGGAGTCCCATCACCCCTAGTCCAGCTTGCGGACTTTCACTGCCCGTACGAATCGAAACTCAAGCGTGGCTGGGACTTGGATCCTAGGTTTGTCTAGGCTATCCTATGATTTAGCCACCCCGCTCTTCCATAATTATGGCTCGGTGGGCTCCGTTCGACTGTATCTAAAAGTAGAGACCAGGCTTATACGAACTAGAAAATGGAGTTGTCTTAGGAACAAGAGGCTAATAGTTAGTCGTATTCGCTAGTGAAACGGTTTCCACAAGAACACAGGGAGTCGCTGTCGGGGTAAACATTGCTATCATTGCTCTCGTATCGGAGTCCAGCCTTGTTCTGGGGTCATCACCAAGCTAAGGGCTATCCATATAGGGTTTCCATGAACCCTAAGACTATTCCAGTCATAGTGAGGCGATACCTAACGCCGGCCTACCAACACAGCAGAATTTGGGGTCTCCATCAAGCTCATTTGATAAATTATGTTCTATCTCAACAGTCTTCCACCCGCCTACCAATAATACGAAGATTTACTTGTTACATTAGTGGTTTTTTTTGCTAACACTGTGATTAAACCAAAACCAGCATAAAAATTTTAGCATGATTTCTTGTGATATATAAAATTGTAAGCCGAACTGAACTTGAAAAACCGCAAGAACCCATATTTTGTGGAGTTCAAGAACCGGAACCTGCACCCTTATTTTTTCAAATCAAGTACCAGAATCAGAACACGAACCAAAAGAATATCAGATTTATTTGGTTTTCTAAGTTCTCTGGTACAAATTTTTCAGAATTTAACATTTAAAGACAATACGCTGAGCAGTCTTATTCTTTGAGTTTCAACTACACACGGCTTGTAAGGTACTGACATCTTATGATTTTCTCACGTTGTAGCATTTTCATTTTTTTTTTGTTGACCTACCTTTACATTTGGTTGCTATGGTATCTTCACCTGGTTAGTTCCCATGGAGATTTGTTTTTTTGAAAAAAAAACAAACAAAAGAAAAAATCAGAAATTTTTCTCAAATAACGCTTTCCTTTATATCCGTTCATTAAAAGGAAAAATAATTTTAAGAAATCCCAAACACTGTTTAGGTACGAATAAATTCATATTCTTGTTTTCCTTTCAATTAAGAGAAATATTAATTTTTTAGTACAAGCGACATAAGAGTTACTATCACCGGAGTGTTTTTGACACAGAGGAGTGACGGTCAAAAAGAAGCAAAAACCCTTTTTATAGAAAAGGTATGTTTTTCGTTTTTTAAAAGGTATTTTCGTTGATCTAATGCCACCATTATTTTAGGATTTTATGGGATTATCATAAGAAAAGAAATGTTAGCGTTTGTCCTTTTTTGGGCTTACCGCCTACCGTGACCAACATTTTAAAGATTGGAGAGTAAGGATTGAAAGGTTCCTGCGGCTTTGTTGTATTTACGTCTGTCTCTTTCTAATCATCAATGTAAGAAGCGAGACTTCGTATCCACCCGATTAAGATTTTTTCTACTCCTACCTGTAAATCACCCGTTTTCTTCACGTTTCGCGCAATGGAAATGTATGCAATTCCAGCAAGGTGTACGGATATAATTTCATATCCCGTACAGTGTACGGATATGAAAACAACCAATCAACGTAGTCCAATTTGACACTTCTTTATTTGTAATTAATTTATTGACAACTCCTGTCATAAATATAGAAGTAAAAGTAAGTTAAATCAATGTTTCCTTCTTTCAATAACACTTAAAGCATTTGAAAATAACGTGTTTTGTGAAATTGTAGCTTTAACAATTATACTTTTATAATTCAAATACATAAATATTAAATCATTTAAATAAGTACAACCTATGTTTATAATAAGTATAGTAGACAGAGTTTGTGATAGGTCTTGGTAGCTCAGTCGGGTAGGAGCTAGGTATAAATAAACTGAAGCTGACCGACGCAGGTTCAATTCCAGCTGTGGGAGAATAATTCTTTTTTTAAATTTTTTTTTATAAAAAAAATTTAAAATAATAATTTTCTCTTCGGAAATGTTAATTTCTGCAAAGTTTTAATAATTCTCTTAAAAATTCTACAATGACGGAGAGATTTACAAACCATATTTTAGCATGGATAAAAGCACAGGCTAATCCTTATATTCGATTTCTTAAGGATACATGCAATCTATTTTGTAATTGTTTTGCTTAGTCGAAGAAAAAAGATACTGTACAACTTGGGTGGAATGCCTATATCGCCCTCGAACGACTGAGGCACACTTCGCCTTCGGCATCGTGGCTCAAACTTCGTTCTCGTGCGATATAGGCATCATATCCAACCTTGTTGCACAAACTACTAATTCCTTCTGACATTCGTGGATAACGGTTTGTTTCCCAAAACAAAACAAAATAGATCTAGTAGACGGCTGCCAAGCCATTCCAAAAATAAATACAAATTCTAAAACCTGAGATATTTCATATTAGAAATAACGAAAACTAAAATATATTTATCTTTCCCTATTTTAAAGAAACCGAATTGTATATAGATATGTTCACCTCTTGTACGCTTTCAGGTTCATGAACTTGAAGGTATAATTTTCTATTTTTGTTACTTGACATCTGTTACCATATGTAGTATATTGGTAATTTAAAGTAAATAATTTTACAATCATGATTGAAATTGTCTATCTTGTCTATTTATTTTATGGAGTATATCTAGCTGTCTTGAGTCCACGACCCAAAAACTCACTGACGAAAAGCTGCCGTCTGCAGTTGGCATATCTTTGCTTATAGAGGTAAGTCTCTCTTAACATGGTATGTTATAACGTTAATATCGCGATTATTCGTTACTGCAATTTTTATTAAAGTATGTGTGTATGTATGTAATTATCTTTATTTCATTTCGTATTTCAAACAATTGTTTATATACTACAATTAGTAAAATAAGGTATATCTTTATCTCCGTTGTCAATGACACCGGAGTTCAAGACGTTCTTGATCTCCGTTGTTGTTGGCAACGTAAAAATCATTCGATGTTGCATAACAGCCACACGTGACATGCTACTTTTTATCTCCTTGGTTACGTGCATGATGACACAGATAAGGCAACTTGCTTCATTATACAATAAATTTGGATAAATTTTAAAAGGGAGAAATTAAGATTGAAATACGAAATAAACTAAAACAACATATGCAATAAGGAGATCAAGTTTCTTTAAATCCTCGAAGATGTTTAACGCCTCGGCTAGCGCCTCGGCGTTATAATACATCTTCTCGGATTTAAAGTATCGCTTGATCTCCTAATTACATAATATATATTATTCATGAGTGCTTAGACAGTGCTAGATGGCATGCTCATCCTTAAATTGACAGTAACTCGGTAAGTACAGATTCTAGTTTATTGTATATCGATGATATGTGTAAAGTAATCGCAAAATTAGGAAAACCTGTTGACGTCACCTACGTACTAGACGAAACTTCGTTCGGACTAGTTTATCCTTTTAATAGGGGGATGTTTTACTTGTCAAGTTATTCTAGAGCGCTCGTCTTATTTTAACATTCGTCTTTCGTATAGTAGTAATTAAATACAATATTTGTTACGCCACTACTACGGTGTTATCGCGAACACAACGCGCATTTTTTATGACGTCAACAGGCTTTTCACATTTTGCTACTACTCTGCATCTCATTAAAAACTTCAACTAGGGACTTGGAGGGAAGTGGAACTGGAATTTAAAAAACGGCAAGAACCGATATTTGTGTCGTGCCAGAACCGGAACTTGAACCCTTGACATTTGTGAAATCCAAATACATATGTTTATATGCAGTAGGAAACAAATGTTACCATTTTTACAAAACAAATAGTTTCTAAAAACATTTTAATAATAGCCTCCATTATTAAACCGTTTTTAGTATCACAATGAGCCTATTAACACAAACTAGACTAACTAGAGAAAAAGTATTTTATGTGGATGTTGCATTTCGGATTTTGGCTTGGAGGGGGGGGGGGTCACCAAGCCAAAATCCTGGGTACATCACTGCAATAAATTAAAGGATATATGTAAATTTTGGTACCATTTTGAAACTTTACTAACCAAAATGTATTTCATATTTATTACAGCTCTTTACTCAGGGTCTATTTTACCATTAGGCGCATTAGGCGCGTGCCTACAGCCCAACGGCAAGAGGGGCCCGAATTGGAAAATAAAATCATAAAAATGCACAAAAAAAAATTTCTGCTCCGAAATTCCGAAGTCTCATTTTAGTGTTTCCACTGAACTTTTGTTGAGATGTCGATGGCGTTTATGTATTGTTTGTTTACTTTTTGCGATACCACATTCGTTTCAAATGGAAGATAGGAGAAAATTGATACTATTTATGTATAATATATGTACTGTCGAGAAAAAAATGCACCACTTGAAAACGCACCAAACATACCAAAATTCCAAACCGTCATAACTTGGCGGATTTCGGACGAAAATGGATGAACCTTTGCATGCTAAAAAGTCTGAAGTGTCTAGTTTAAGGTCGAATGCTATGTTCAAGCCTTTTCGCCTCCCGCCTCCCAGAAGAAAAACAATTTTGATCAGAAAAATGTCAAATTTTAACAGCGTGTACGGTGTTCCGAAAGATTGGTGGACCCAATCAACAGCCAGGACAATAAAGTTCAATTCTTTTTCTGTAAAGTTTTCAAAACACACGAATTTGCGTATGGCGTCGTCGAGGAGTGCGATTTGATCGCAATTGGGTCAACTTGACGCACAACTTCAACGGCGAATCTGTCATGGTTTGGAGAGGCATTAGCGATGATGGTTGCACCGACCTGGTGATTGTACCAACTCCTGGATTGGCAGCGGTTTGGTACATCAACAAAATTCTTCGGCCTCACGTTACGCCCATGCAACATAGGATGGGACGAGCGATGGCACTGCTCGAATCACCCAGGAGCTTTTATAGCAACACAAAATACGCGTTCTTCCTCATCCGCCTAGCAGGCCAGACCTCAACCCAATTGAACATGTGTGGGACAAAATCGGGCGTTGTCTGCGAAACCTGCAGACATCACCAACTACTCTACGAGAATTGGGAATAGAATTGACGCAATTGTGGAACAACATTCCCCAGAATGAGATTTGCGCCGTTCTGAACATGCCAGCGAGGTTGCGAAAGATGCGCCAGCAAAACGGAGGAAACACACATGATGTCGAGTGTTACGCGTTAAAAAAATGTTTTTATTAATTAAAAACATTTTTTGAGTTTGGCAAAAATGTTCAAACTCAGCCGGTAGTAATGTCGCCCGTAGAAAACGAAAAACTTCGGACAAAATGCAGGGTAAATTTCAAAAATTCATAATTTCGCGCCATATTAACGTAGGCACTCGAAGTTTTAAAGAATTTACAGAAAAGTACTGAACTTTACTGCCCTGGCAGTCGATTAGGTCCAAGATTTTTTTGGTATACAGTACAAGCTGTAAAAGTTTTACTTTCTTTTGCGGGGATCGCTGGGAGCGGAAAGGCTTAAACGTAACATTCGCTTACACGTCCTTAAACTAGACTTTTCTAGATGAACTTATCAGCACGAAAAAGTTCATCCATTTTTTTTGAAAATTAACCGAGTTTGGACGGTTTGAAGTTTTGATATTTTTGGTGCGTTTTTTCCTCGAGAGTATAAATATGCCGTATATTTTTTGGGAAAAGTAAAAATATTTACGGTTACCGATAAAAAACAAAATAAAATAAATAAAAAATTAAAGGAACAAATTAAATTCTTGTGTTAAAATGTGTTATGATTTTAGTTCCTTCACCAGAGCAATTTGAGAAGTTGTTTAGTTTTAAATCAAAATATATTGAGTTTAGTTTTTTGTTTTTAAATATGTGGGTCATTCTTTCTGAACTCAACCACCGGCTAGGGACAAAAATCGGCGCAACTTAGAAAGGCCAGCGGGGGCTTATTTTAAAGCTTGAAACCTCTACTTCGAATGTCACATGTCTCCTATATGAAAAAAAATATATTTGACCTCTAAAACAGCATAAACACGTATCCAGTTCCAAAAAAATTTTAAAAGTGACAATCCAACTCGAAAATTTTTAACCAATCAAATTACAGAATTTTTCAATTTGGGACCAATGAAATTAGTTTTATAGTGAAAAAACCACTAGTGGTTTTTTCTTAGTGAAAAAATTTATGTCAAAATGAAATGTCAAATTTAATTAAATTAATATTAACTACACACGCTAAATAAAAATTTGCAGTTCCAAAAAATTTTAAACGTGACAATCCAACTCGAAAATTTTTAACCAATCAAATTACAGAATTTTTCAATTTGGGACCAATGAAATTAGTTTTATAGTGAAAAAACCACTAGTGGTTTTTTTCTTAGTGAAAAGATTTATGTCAAAATGAAATGTCAAATTTAATTAAATTAATATTAACTACACACGCTAAATAAAAATTTGCAGTTCCAAAAAAATTTTAAACGTGACAATCCAACTCGAAAATTTTTAACCAATCAAATTACAGAATTTTTCAATTTGGGACCAATGAAATTAGTTTTATAGTGAAAAAACCACTAGTGGTTTTTTTCTTAGTGAAAAGATTTATGTCAAAATGAAATGTCAAATTTAATTAAATTAATATTAACTACACACGCTAAATAAAAATTTGCCCGATGGATTGTCAAGCCGAATACAACTCGTGGTCTAATTTTTTCTTGCAAAATTTATCATTTAAGACATTCGTAGCTTTTGTTTTTGGAAAATTACACTCGTCTCCTGCGTCGACTCGTGTAGTTTTCGTTGCGAAAGCTACTCATATCTGAAATGACAAATTTTGTCGGAAAAAATTAGACCACTTGTTATATTACATATGAAAAAATTAGAAAAGGAAATACTTTTAAACTTTTTTTAAAAATCGGCATTGCATTCTTCTTTGTTGAAGAATACATCAATTTTGTCCACTGCGTTTTTTTTCCTAGAGTGCTTCAATTTCGAGCAAAATTGAGAACAATTTGCCATTTTTGAAAGTTTATCATTTTTTCATCAAAAATGGTGTCAGATAAAAAAAATGATATAGTAAAAAATGCTTATTTTTACTCAATGAATACGAAAAAATTACATGAATGAATTACAGACCGATTTAAAGCGATTTTGAAAATTACGGTTTAGGTGTTGCCTGTCTATTATGGGCTTGAATATAGTATAATTAAAACCTTCTAAAATGATGAAAATTTTCAAAATCGCTTTAAATCGGTCTGTAACGCTTTTTCGTATTCGTCGAGTGAAAATAAGCATTTTTTACTGTTATCATCTTTTTTCTATCTGACGCCATTTTCGATAAAAAAACGATAAACTTGAAAAATGGCAAATTGTTCTTGTGAATTGTTGTTCATTTTTCTTGTGAAATTGTTGTTCTTTGAATTTTGCTAGAAATTGAAACACTTTAGGAAAAAAACACAGTGGACAAAATTTATGTATTCTTTGCCGAAGAATGCGATGCCGTTAAAAAAAGTTTAAAAAAATATTTATTCTTCTAATTTTTTTCAACTTTAAAGATTTTTTGGAACTGGATACGTGTTTACCCTGTTTTAGAGGTCGAATATAAATTTTTTCATATAGGGGACATGTGACATTCGAAAGTAGAGATTTCAAGCTTTAAAATAAGCCCCGCTGGCCTTTCTAAGGTGCACCAATTTTTGGATCTAGTCGGTGGTTGAGTTCAGAATGAATGACCCATATATATATATATATATATATATATATATATATATATATATATATATATATATATATATATATATTTTATTTCGTTTTTACGCCTGTTTGGTACTCCTTTCACTCGAATACGGGGCCTGAAATTAGCTAGCTGAGCCTAGGGCCCAACTCAGTTAATAATAGGCCCTGTCTTTACTTGTCACCTCAAATAACAGATTTTCTCATTTTCTTTTATTTCAACTCCGTTTGAAACACATTCGTGCATTTTGCTGAAGTATTACTTCCAATTCCATTTCAGTAATTCAAATACAGTCGGTTATAATGTTCATATTGATAAAATATCCTGATTTCCCTGTACCTTCATAATCATTGTTTCTACACAAAAAATATGATTTATACACACCATATTACTTATCATCCATTACAAATAAATTTCAAAGTCTGTGCCACTGCAGCATGTCATTTTATCTAAAGATAGGAAATAATCTTTATTAGGGAATTACATTATTATTTCAGTTATTATGATTATTACCTAAAACATATGCCTTTTAGTTTGGTTTCATTTTCAACTTGTATAATGATAAATGAGTTTTTTTGTACTACCATTATTACTTTTTAGAACCTTTTTTTTTCTTCTGAAAGCTTCTCAGGGAATGTTTTGGGTGATAATAATAACAGAAGCCATTCCTATATAAACTTTTATTGCATGTCGTTTACATCTGAAAGTAAAGGTCGGCGGATCCGTTTTAAAAGCTCATTTTTAGTGCAGTTATACTTGCACTTGCCCTTGGCCTAAATGCCTTCTCATTTTATACTTTTATTACTCTTACTTTTCTTCAATATTTTATTTTATGACTTTTCGCTCTAAATCTAAAATATCTACAATAAAGTTTCACTATATACATTATTAAGCAGGTTTATAACTAAATAAAGTTAATAATTCAATCAAATAATACACATTTTAAAATAACAAATGTAACGGCTAAAGTGTTAACCTTCAAAATTGAAAGAAACTGAATAAACAAAAATTGACCCTGCAAGTACAAAATGTCTTGCTTTTGTGTAAAACTGTAAACAGAGGGACTATGCTACTTATCCGTGACAATTTCAGACAATGAAGTTGACATTTTCATAAATTTCGTTTTGCTGTTTAAAACTTGAAAAACCGTTTCGAATTTACTTGGAGGGCAACTTACGTGTCACACTGACATTAAACAGTTAGCTGGAAGCCGATTTTAGTTTCATTTTCAAGGTTAAAAATATATTCTAAGGTTTACTGAAACCTGTAAAAATTAGAACGAATTCGATTTTTATGTTGACTATTAAATTTTTAACACTTTACTGTTGAGGATTACGACCATTTAAATCCATACGTAGCTGGGTTTTTGTTATTTGGAAACTTTAGAGTAGTCCAATTAATTTTCAGTACTTTCTGAAGTCAGGCTGAATATAAATATTTTTCTGTTCGACTACACAAACACGAGAAGGATTTAAATCACATATTTTGTGTGTAGTATATATAAAACTGTGAAAGGAAAAAAGTCTAAAGCTCCACATAACAACAAACAAATAAATTTTTAAAGCCTAACATTTTATAGTTTTTGGGATTTTAATGATTTTTTGGTGAATTATTGTGCTACTAGGAAACTGTTAAAAAAATCTGAATGTTCTTGTTATATATATAAAAGGCGATTTTAACTTCCTAAGAAGTTACGTAAAAGGCTTTTGTGTTCTTTGTCCATATACTCTTATTCTTCTGACTCTGGTACTGTATATTGCAAAATATGAATACCTTCAGGGATATAAAAGTTTTCAGGTTCCAAGCTGTAAAATTTACATACAAAAAGCTTTATTTCACAAAACAAATTTTTAGATCGGTCTTATTTATTTTTCTAGAAAAGAATAAATAAATAATGCATCATATATCGCACACAGCAGCCTACAGATTAATATTCCAAGAAGATGACACTATTAATAATTGATCCAAAACACGAACCGTATGGCTTTCGCGTGGTACAAATCCATACATCCATGACTTTTTTGTACACATGTTAGGAGGGCTCAAAACACGGATATTCTTGCCCAACATTTCATAATCACCATGGGGACTTTTATTTATGCCCAATACGTTTCTTATAAGAAAAACAGTAATAAATTCTTTAGTTTTTCTAGATTTTTTACTATTTGGAATTTTTATATATAATTTTTACGGTAATTTGGTCCTTCTTAAAATTAAAAAAAAGAAATTAATGTAAAACCACAGGTGCCTTTGATTTTGCGTGACTTTAAATTGCATATCAAGTAACCCATGAAATCACCTACCGTGTCTCCTGAATCAAGTTATTATTATTTATTTTTTCTCGTTGTGCATAAAAAATGATGTTTTGAAAGAGATTAGACAAGTTGAAATTTAAATCAATAAAATTTAAATTGTAACCGATTTAATCCATTAGTTTCAAAAGTGGTTAATCTTGAAATATTTATTTACAAATTTGATGTTCCTGCGGTTCTAAATTATTAGAATTAGTCTGAATATTACTAGAAACATAAATACGAAAGTCCAAGTCCATTTGTAGAAAGTTCTCTGTAATTTCTTTAATTTTCAGTACTTTGAAATGTTTGGTTTTCCGTGATTGTGTATCCTACAATATTTTTTCAGGAACGAGTGTTAATTGTGTGATATGGGTAAGTTACACTATTTTACTGACTTTCAAACCCATTCATTCTAAAAAAATGATGCGTTGTCGATGTTTATTTGTCCCATAAATTATCTCATTGTTTCGGTAACCTACTAAAACACTGAGGTTTTTTAACAAGCAATTAGTTTATAATTAGATCGATAAAATAACTCATGGTTTCATATTTTAACACCATTCCATACCAGCACTGTCTTTTCCAAATATTACATACTGAAAACGCATGCATGTGATACAAAGGAGTTCATAAAAGCTGGTAGTGGGAGAGTGAAACGATGCTGTAAAAAGAGGAGAAATATTATTTCATTCTACTACCCCACCCCCTTTATCATCAAGATTTATAGTAGACGTTAGTTGGGTATAAAATGAGCTAAAGCTTAAGCCTTTAGTTTTATCAGTCAGGTCTGCAACTTACTGTACAAGGACCTGATATTAACTAACTAAAGAACTTCGAACAATATACAGGTAAGTAATATTAATACTGCTTTTCTGATATTTTTTTAATAATAATACTTTGTTTCACCACTTTCAACAACGACACCAGCTTTCTAATTAGATAATGTATGGAGAAAACTCCCACTTTTCCCTCTTGCATTTCCACACCTTACTTAACGAGATAGGATAAAGCATTAAGAAAACCTGAAACTTCTTTTTCAAATGATTTCTGCAAGCCCTATTATAAAGAATATGATATCCAAATCAGTCAATCCAATGAATAACCCCGAACATCATCTGTGGTATATACTTTTATTTAATAATAACTTTTCTTATATAAAGGTAGTTATATAAAGTATATTTATACAAAGGTATTTCACACTTTATAATTATTTAAATTTTATATTTAAATTTTCTCGTTACAAAATTTTTATCTGTATTCTTTCGTTCACAACTTTTTGTAAAAAAAGACTCTTTTGTTTTCTGACTTTCCCTGGGAGACGTTTATAGTCTAACTACCTTTCAAGACTACACCTTAGCATTCAATTAATCGTCTTGAAAAATAGTTGGATTTTCTCACCTTTATAATTTGTTGGTTATTTTTGGCGTGACATCAAATCTCCAAGCAAACCAATTCTTTATAACCTTACAATTCGCATTGTTTGACTTTATGTCAAAAAACGTAACACAAAATTATTTCTATTTTCTTTTAGTTCTGCTGCAAACGTGGATATTCCAAAATACCAATAAGGAAAACTTTTGAATAAAGAACAAAACGTCATATGGACAAAATATAAACGAACAGTTAACATATATTGATAATTATCCTTATTAAAAACTGAACTCGATGTAATAATTAACAGGTAACTTTAATGTATTCTTTATATTTATTTGGCATACTGGCTATGCATGAATAAAACAATCTGTGAAAATATCATTACAATATACACGGTGATTCACTACCTAATGATCAGACTTAGAGAATTAGCTGGTCATTAGAAACATAAAACCTTAGTAACATTGTTTGATTAAACAGTTAGTAACATTGGTTGAGCTTACGTTTTTAGAAAAGTACATATAATCGATGCAGGTCAGTGTTAAGTCTAATAGGATTAAATGCAAACTCTTTAGAAACTGACACCATCAGTAAAAACGTGACATCTGTAGAATGAATGCAACAAGGATGCAGACGGCACACATTCCATTTTGGATGTTGTTGAAACAACTTAAACCGTTCTAGTAATCCGGGTGATTTCCCCGTGTTCTAATAGTAGGAAATGCACGCAGAAATAACATCATTTTAATACTGACCCATTTAATGATTAAATTTGATTTGTTATTCGTAAATAAACAAATATTAGTTAATTGAGTAAAGACATGTTTAGATAATTTAATCTATCCATCCATAGGTATTGTTATTTTTTATTGGAATTCTAAAAAGTTCCTTTAGTAACACTTTAAGGGATTTGCAATTTATTATTTGAGAAACACTATCTCCTAGAACTTCAAAATATGTGTCACTATTACATGTACTATAATTTTATTCGCAGACCTGCAAATTTTACTACACATAGGGGTTAATGTGCCTATTAAAAGAATTTGAAATTGTCTTAGAAATCAAAAATCACAAAACAAAAATATCGTTTTTGAAACATAATATCAAACGATAGGTCGTTTCCCAACATGTTTTGTTTATTTAATTCTGTTTATCTATTATTATTATACGAAACACTTGGCCAAAATAAAGACGGGTTTATTACTGTATTACTAGAGAGGAGAAGATCAAAATGATAAGACAAAGCGTCCAAATTTTTTCTGTTTGTATACACATGTAAAATGCATATAAAATATATTTGTTATGGCAATAATTTAGTATAATTGAAACCTTTACAGTCGTACACTTGAATAACGTATTTCAACTTAATGTAAACATATGAAACAATTAATACTGTCAACTGGATTTGATGAGTTATGGACATGTTTAAAGTAAAGATTAACTGACATTGAGTTGAGGTCTTAATAGTTAATGATCATAAACTAAATGCGATGAAACGAAAATAAAGTCAAAACAAACTGTGACATCACCTACTGTCATCTACATCAATATATCAGTTGTCATGTTAAAAATGCAGCCTAGGCACATCCATCTCCAACTGCGATTCTTAAACCAGTGATAACCAAACTCATTTATCAAAAAAAGAATTTTTTCGGTTATTGTGAAGGATATACACTAATGATAATAAGTTTTCTTCTATGTTTTTTACAAAATCATCTTCTATCGGAGTTCTGTGTAGTTCCTGGAATCCATCTGGGTCAATTCTAACAAAACTCTCGTCTCCTGATGATGTGTCTAGAATTGGTTCTTCCTCTGAGCTTTCCGAATCTTCATCAAACACTTGTTTCTTTATTTTTTGAATCTTTGATGCTTGTACTTTCTTATTGATCTTATTTGCTCGTGCCATGCTCCTTTCTTCTATCGCATCCTTTTCAGGAGTATCCGTAGCTATGATACTTTTTCGTCTTCTTCGTGTATTTTTGGACTTTCGAGCCTCTGCTTTAGGAAAACCTCTAAATTCCTCAGGACCTTGAAAAACCTTATTTGCACCCTGCTTCTCTTCTAAAATATTTTTATCACTCTGCGACACGGCTCCCGCGAATGAT
The DNA here is from genome assembly GCA_929113105.1 of Agrypnus murinus. Taxonomy (NCBI): domain Eukaryota; kingdom Metazoa; phylum Arthropoda; class Insecta; order Coleoptera; family Elateridae; genus Agrypnus; species Agrypnus murinus. The sequence continues at coordinate 169,761,123 of OV816025.1, read as the reverse complement.
GAGGTGCTAGTAGGAACAATCTCGGTGACATCATCCTGGGACATTGCACCTGTGATTAGGGAGCTGCTAGGTGAAACGATGTCAGTTCCATTATCTTCATTTTCTTTCGGAAGTACGCGATCAGTAACAGCGCTTGGCATAAAATCTATATCGGTAAACACATCTGCGTCAAAGGGATATATTCCACACTTCTTAAATGCATTTATGATATTATTTGGGGTTAATGCTTTTTCATGGGCAATACCAACGCATTCAGCTACCTCATAAGTAGATAGCGGTTTACCTGGATGCTGCATCATCCAGCTGTCGACAGATGCATTATATGCTGTTGAAAAGGACTTAAAAACAGCAACATCCAATGGCTGCATTTTGTTTGTGGAGTGTGGTGGAATTGTCAAAATGGTTATGCCATTATCCTTGGCTAAGTTGAGGACAGCAATACTAAGATGACTTTCATGATTGTCATATATCAGAATCGATGGATTTTCTTTGGAGCTATTAGAGTATTTAATAAAATGTTTTATTACTTGTAAGAATAAATCTGAATTCATCCATCCATTAGGAGTCGCAAGGCCCAAAGTACCAGATGGGGCCCCGCGGAGCATGTGATCTTTAAAGTGAGTTCTAGGGAACACCATTGCTGGAGGTAAGTATTGGCCTGTAGCACTGATTATGCAACAAGTGGTAACAAGCGTGCCCCTCTCCCCACTTGTTACCTTGTTCACTTGCTTCACGCCCTTAACTGCTAATACTTTTTGGGACTTTTGAACGGTCACAGTTGCCGTCTCATCTAAATTAAATATTCTTCTTCCGTCGGCAAAACTGGAATTTCTTGAATAAATGGCTTTTAAATTCTCATAAAAAATTGACACATTGTAACGATTGAAAGACGTTGCCCACGATAAGCTGCATTCCTCTGGTGTTCTAAGGGACAGTCTATCATGCCGTTCGCGAAAACCTCGAAACCATTTTAGTCCTGCCATTTTATCGTCGTGCCATTTGGCTGGAAATTTCTTTTTGTTTTCAACGGCCATTAAATATGCAATTTTTCTACAATCAGGAACTGACAGCCCATAAAACATTCGTGAACAATCTATTATGTATTTTTCCAGGGAGGCTTCCTCTGCATCACTGAATATTTTATTCACATGATAGTTTGGAGACATTCTTATTTCGGTGACTTCTTCTACCTGGTTAGCTTTTTTAACGTACCTAGCTAAGGTTTGAAATGCGATGCATTTTGAAGCAGCTACTTTCCTTAAACTTCCGCCTCCCATAACAAGATTTACTGCTTCCCTCATAGTTTGCTCTGAACAATTGCCAATTTTCCTCTTCTTTGACTCCATTCAAGTCTGAATAAAATAATCAAAATATTACGTAAAATATCATAGAATTATGCACTGGCGTAGCCAGAAAAAAGTTCTGGGGGTGGGGAAAGACAAGAAAAAAATATAAAATATAGACTTCTAAAAGCACAGTTTTATTAAATATAGTAGAATTTGGGGTGTTCTCTCTCCAGGCTACGCCAGTTGAAAGTATGGTAGTAGATCATAAAACAGTGAAACAGATTTTGTCCAACAGTGAGACATGTCTTGCCCAACAGTGGGACATGTCTCACCGTTGGGCAAGGCATTTAGTCCCACTGTTGTGCATGTAACCTAAATAGCCATTTTGTGACACAGCTCAATTAAACAAAAACATAATCAAACAAATAAGACACAATTACAAACCAAACAAATGAACATACTTTTGTTTTAATCAGTTATCGAAAACACCTTTATATTTGTCGTATAATCACAAAATAATACAGCGGCGAAAAGTTACTTTTACACGTAAAAATCACTTGCGTTTCGGCGACATATATATCGTAGAGTCACTGCATCTAGTTACCTAGGCCAGCTGGTCGACCAGAGTACCGCAAACCGCCGCCATATTGGGGCAAACGAAGCACGAAATTGTTCATTAATTGTTCTGTATTGTATTTAATCAAATCCACGTATACTTTAAAAGGCTTTTCTTATTCTGAAAGATCAAATCTCTAATATGTCAAACACGTAAAACGTGGTTTTAATTTGTCCACTATTAAAAATCACCCTTTTCTGCCCCAATATGGCGGCGGTTTGCGTTACTCTGATCGACCAGCTGGCCTAGGTGACTAGATGCAGTGACTCTAATATATCGTTGTCCGCAGCGCTCTCTATACTGGCGTGAAACAACCGCTTGTCAGGTGGACGTTTGCTAACCAACGCGTGTGTAAATCAGTCACGTGACAAGTCGGGGAAATGAAATGTCTCACTGTAGGACTTGTCTCACTGTTGGGCACTCTCCCCTACTATAATAAAAGTTTAGTTAACCAGATTAGGCCTTGCAAACATTGCAACTCCACCATAGCCATTTTTTTCGCAGAAACTTGCAGTTAATTTATAGTTTTGAATTTGACGTGAGAACAGAAACACGTGACTTGTAGATCACAAAAGATGTAAAATATAGAGTGTGTTCCATTTAAGAAACCCAAGCTATTGGCATTTCAAGTCAACCATTATTTCTACCTGGCAGAAAATCCTAGATTGTGCCAAATTTTATACATATCGATTCTTAAATATTGGGGGATATAAGTTTGTCCCTAGTTCCTTTTCCACCCAAAACAAACGTACGCTTATGTGACACCCCATGAGCTGCGTTCAAGGTGCAACATAATAAATCAGCGACATTTTGAATAGGTATCTAGTTGACCTACGAATCTGAAACTTCTTCACTTTACTTCACTAGTTTGCTATTGCGCATATGTGGATCACCCACACAGATATTTGTGTTTTAAAATAACTTATGTGAAAAATACTTATAAAAGCAACACCACCCCTGACTTAAAAACGATAAAAGCTTACTTACTTTTTACAATTACTGTTTTATAGGTGAAAAGTTAGTTGACGAACCAGCGGCCCATGCAAGCCTAAATCGTTGTATAAAAACTCACTAGGGCCCAGTATCACCAACGCTTATTCTATGAATATAATTTAATATCAGGTTAACTAAATTACTGTTTCACTAACACATTTGTAGATATGGTTAGCTATTGAATGAAATATAGGCGAGGTTCATTGTGAACGTGCCGTTACTGTTTACAAAATATAGGGTCCCTAGACTGATTTTTAGGGAATTTGAGTTAGGCACCAACACAATTTAACCTTATTTTCCTTTGTTTTTGTAGTTTTTGTTTTAGGCTTGCTATTTAAAGTTTGTTTGAATCAAGTAGCGTAATAATTGACTTTTAGCGTTAAGATTATGACGGTTTTTTATAGAATTTTTTTATTAATGCTTGGAACTCTTGATTGTTATTTAATTTTTGTTTTAAGGTAGAAAGTCACCCAAACCTTACAACTCAAGAATTACATAATTTAAGTATGATTTGGTAAATTCAATGTTGCTCTTTCGATTGATACCCGAAAAACAGCATTTCACCACGTATGTACCGCGAAAACGATTAACAAAGTTGCAGTCAAATACATTGATGTATATGGGTTTACACAATTTGCCCAAGAACAACTTGAAAGTTTTATATTTAAACAACTCACCATGTATATGAAAAACTATGTAACAGTAGTTTAAAAATTGTATTTTATATTGAGGTTGAAAAAACTGCAGTTTACCTCTTAGTTATTGGGATATTTCGATTATAAAGTTGTATTCCAGCTGTAACCGGAAACTGATGACTGAAGTTCCTGCACATGCAAAACCCTATTATATGGTCTGGCAACGTTGCTTCGCGCGGAGATTCAAATTTGATATGTTAGACGAATTGTATGTTGGTATTTTTTATATTACTTGAAAATAATGATATAACGGAAATAAATTAAATAGATGAAATCAAATATAATAAATAAAATTGAATGAAATAAAATGAAAATTGTATTAACATTGATTTTTCTCATTACTTGTACGTGATCCCAGACGTGGTTCAGTGATGTGGTCGCGGACTACTGAGTGCGTGCTCTATATTAAAGAGAGAGACACTTTGAGTGGACAAATCAGCCTAATTTTTGATTAATAAGTGAGTAAATATGAAGTTCATTAGTAACCGTTTATATGTGTATAAAAAGGATTTAAAAGGTATAAAAAGTTCTGTACTACAATATTGAAAAACAGTGATAAACTTACAACGGCCTTTTTGTTAGTTCCCGCTCTTGAAGCAAAAGCTTTCTCGCTACTTGACTTCCCTATAATATCCCCTGCTTGATTCAACGTTGTTTTGCTCACAATAGGCATGTCAAGTGATATGAGAATCGCGTTGATTTGACTTGCTCCAATACCGGCATCGATCATCGTTGAAGATCAATTTTTGATTAATTAATGTTATACACAAAAAATGATAATGATAATAGGAAATAGTATTAAAAATCTTCTACCTGCTGCAAGTTTTATATCCAAAACATGACGTTTTGTAGAATCATCATTGAGGGAGTATGTTTCTGATGTGTGAACGTATTTGACAACTTGGCAAGGACAGCGAATCGACCAAATTGAAGCTATACCACACACTTGTTCTTTTATGATGTCATCAAAAAATAATTTTTGGTCACAATCATATTCATAACACCGCATATATCTATTTAACGTGCAGCAGTCAATAATTTTTACCAAACTCTAACCTCACTTTGGTTTTACGTCAAATACTGATCGTACATTGCGTTGCCAAATCGTACACATCAATGTATACTACGTTAGTAAAGCGAAAAACGATGATATCATTATTAATTTGTTTTCTGATATAAAATGACAATTTTTGTGTGCTAAACAACAAATAAATAATTTTTTAATTTTCTGTAATGTTCATATGTGAATTAAAATTTTTTGATTTATTCATATACAGCAGCTAGCTTGACTTTAGATTTGGGTGACTTTCTACCTTAAAACAAGACCGGTAAATGCTTTATAACAGATAGAGAAAAAGAGAAAAACGAGACTCAACTGGTCGAGTTTTTCCAATTTTTTTTGCACTATTTAAAATAAATAAAAACGTATTTATAATAATTTTTTTTAATCTGACGTCGACGTTGGCTGCGAAACTTTCATTGTGGGCATACCGCAAAATATACTAATCTTACTTTTGTAATTGTATAATGTCAAATTCTAAGTGTTAGCTGTCACCAACTTGCCTTGCGGTATGTTCACAATTAATGTTATTTTAATCATTTTATACTAATTTATTTTCATAACAGCACCCAGGCACGTTATGCATCATAACAGTTCTCTTATTTTTCACGGTAAGTGGATGGCCTTGCATTTGGAAACATTGTTTCCGAATGCAAGGCGGAAGAAATTACAACAGCAAGCAAACAGATGAGATGCAACAAAAGAAAGTTGCTGAACCTGATGGTTTAGTACCCGAAATAACAAAAATAGTAGCAGAGATGTGCACAGAACTGTGTCAAAATGTGTTGGGCGCGGAAATTAAAAAAGTAATTTCCACAAAGCATCGAAAATAGGCAGATTAGCTTTGACTGAAAAACCCCACAAGGAAGGTGAGGAAAATAGCTATCGTCCTCTGTGCTTATTCGATGTATTTGGAAAATTGTATGAACATGTCCTGAATAGGAGGCTGATGATAAGTAAAGAAAAGAAAAACGGAAATGGAAATTTTAGCAGGAAAAAGTGAAGAAAGAAAACTGGAAATTACCATAAGGGACAATACGATAAAAAGTCAAGCCCATATTTCACACCTATGTATTACAATTGGGCGTAATCTAAATATGAGCGGACCTATAGAGCGGGTGACCAACAAAGCTAAGAAAAGTATTGCCACAAAGTATTCAGTCGTCTACTACCCAACATAGGAGAAGCAAGCACTAAAATCAGAAGAACCTTATGTTCCATGGTTAACTCTATCATGTTATATGGTGTTTCAATATGAAGTAAATACGTACAAATAACGGTACACAGAAAAAAAACTAGAAAGGATGCACAGAAGAACAGCTATAAGACATCAACAAGAGCAATTCAAGTCGTAGCCCACGAACGGACAAACTTCTACTATAGGTGCAAACACGAGGACACAGAAAAATGCAAGAACAGAAGAAATGTTAAAGAATCGGTTAACAGGCCAGCACGGCGATCTGGGATATTACCTACATCACCCAGTTTTTAACTGGTCATGGCTGTTTTGGTAAGTATTTACATCGAATGAATCTCTTAGATAGCGAGATTAGAAATGATTTATTATAGTTAGGAAGGAACTAGATACAGTGTAATACACTATTTTTTAATGTGGAAGATGAAGAGACATCAGAAAGAGGACGCATCTGGACGTACATGCACAGCCTTTCGCGAATACCATAAATAGCGTACATGCTAAGCAGCAATGAAAACTGGAACAAGAAAGGAGCTATCATAAATGAAATTATCCGAGAAAGAAGACGAAAGGATGAGACAACAGCGTTAGATAAGAAGATCAGCTAAGTTGAAGCAATATAGAAAGATGATCCCGACTTACTGACATGTAAGGAAGGAGGTGGGTTAGTCGGTAGACGAATCGGCCCCCTCCCCACTGAATCCGATACGCCCAGACGGATTATCTGAATGTCGTTTCCCCTCTTTCTCTCAAGAAAAAAGTTAGGTTAGGTTAGATCAGTAAATCTAAGTTATTCCTAACAATGAATAAAATATTGTATCTCGTTATCACTTTATGATCCCAAATTAGTATTTTAAGGACAGTACTATAGTGTTTCTTGGTTTGTTGGAAGGTATGAACGCTATATTTATAGATAAATCCGTAATCCTTTAGCAGTAGAATAGAAAGACTTGCTTTTGCTCGAATATGGTTTATTATTATTGGCATAGAAACCTGCTGGTATCTTCAATGCCTTCCTGGTGTGTAGTAGGATCGCTACACTACATTTATAGTATTTCTGTGTTTTGGATCGCATGGAAATTGGCTAGAAGATCTATCTGTCGTGTATGGTAACGAATGTTTATTGTTGTTTATGGACGCTCCATGGTAAGTTGGAAATTAATATATTATATTTTTGATGCTCATTTTCAATATAGAGAACTTTGTAATACCTGTCTATTAGTGTAAATGACATGTTTTGCATATGAATTGTGTAACGGTACATTTTCCACCGGCATTTACTATGTAGAATTTTGCATTTATTCTTATTAAAAATCTTAAGTTCGGTCCTGCAAGACTGCTTTATTCGAATTAGAATTTCGTCATGCGAATATTTCCTATAAATTAAAAACATTTCAAGAAAGGATTGTTTCTTATTTGTATACACCTAAAGAACGTAGCGTCATAAATTGATGTTTAGCATTTTGTTCGTTTATAATTCTGTATTAATATCAATTACTTCAAGAGAGACTTTGATACAGAGAACTGTGAGAAGTACTTGGTCATCAATTTCACAAAAACACTTCTGCTAATATTCCGAGAATACAGGACTTAAAAACAAATTTTTCTTTGTCTTTTATGTGTATTTGAAATCTAAAAAACGAGTTCCCGCGTAGTGATTTTGAAGCTAATATTTTTGTAAGTCTAGACGCCAGATGAGTGCCACTTCGTACCAGTTTGCGCGCAATTTTCTCAAGTACTACTTTCTCTTGCTTTGGGTCGAAAGTCCTGTAGAAGGTCAACCAAAAAGCATCCTTACTGTATAAAAACATATGTTTCTACGCGCGAGATTCGGGACCGAGATGATAAAAACCCTCGCCTTGAGTTGGCGCGAGAGATTCCTGATCAAGCCCCTACAGCAAGCGGTCGATTGCGGTCGATATTAGAGATTTTTCCGCTTAAGCCTAGGGTGTGAAAGTTCATCATTTGAGCTCCGATCAACAGTGGTTGATTTTGAATCAATGCTACCGAATTACAGTTTATTAATCCTTTAGAATTAATATAAATTCTAAATACAGTACAGTACAGTTTTAGTGTTATTTGGTCGCAAAGTGCAAGTTTTGAAAGGAATTACGTCTCGTTAAATCGTGTTAGAAAGATTTATAATTTTGTAACGCGAATAAACAATGGTGTTTCATGTTATGGTGAAGAACTATTAAACACAAATATTTCGTTTCGTTTGGTTTTAAGACTAGTGCAGTTTTATTGTAAAGAAAAACTACGTAAAATTGATCCAGAATTTAATGACAGATTCTCGTTCTTCTATAAAATAATACAGTAAATTAAAACTACGTGCGAAGAATTTAAACGCATGAAGTGCTATTTGTGGTTAAAATTATTTAAATTTCTGAGAAACACTACCGTTTTAAGTAAATACGTTATAGCGTATAAACATTTTAAAATCTTCGATTGTTTAATGTGTGCTCAATCAAATTTATTTGTGAAATCATATGCGCAAATGATAGTAATTAAATTGAATCTCATTCCTGGATTCTGTCACTGAAAATCAACACTTCAAGACCAAGTAGGTGTCAACGACGATCTTCTGAAATAGAGGCCATTTTCCAATTTCTAATGGATTGTTTTTGTTTGTCTTCTACGAATTTAGTTGGATAAAAATTAAAGGTACCGTATTTTATAAGTGATTGTTTATTATTGTAGTGTAGTTTAAAAATCCTTTATACCAGGAATTTTGTAATTTTTTATTAGGAAGAGAGCTCTCTATAATATCCAGAAACCTTAAATTTTTAATGTTAAAAAATCGTTAAATAATCAATGCTGATAATATTTAAATTAATCTAATTTGCCTAATACCCTTTAGATATTTGTTTGTCGATTTTTTCGACGAAGTTGAGTTCACATAATTTTCATAATTAAATAAATTTTACTGATTAATTCTATTTGACCAATATAATAGATTTCTTGGTTATTTTTGCTGATTAAAAGGTTTTGAGTAAATCTTTCTTGAGTTGTTTTAGTGTAATTATCTTAGAGAGGTTAATCGTTAGTAAATGAATATTGATTTTTATTGTACTAAACCTATTTTGTGTGTGCTTTATTATTCATGTGTATTGTTATATTTTTATCTATTCCCTTATTGTTTAATAAATGTCTTCAGTTTATACTAAAGATCTAAAAACGGAACCATATCATTATGAACATTTTATTTCATCTTTATTCTAAATTTTAAACATAAACAAAACCTTTTCGTTTTCAATCTAATATTTAATTCATTTTCTGGTTAGTGAATTTTATATTCTTTTAAAAGCTTATTCAATTAACATCTTTGATTGTTTATACTTATAAACACTTCTAAGCTTCGTAATCAGATGGCGCCCTTTTTGAGTTATTATTTGTGTTCTGAAACCTTTATCTACTCCTTTTCACAATTTACACAACTGAGGAACCAATACCTACGATCTGAATAAATAAATTTGTAAGAAAGAGTTTAAATCTCAAGCCGTGGTGAATATTTTGAGTAATGTATGATAAAGTAAGTATGAATAATTTTATGTAACTTTATAGTTTTATTGTTATTTTACCGTGGCTAAAAAGCTTCGTTTCATTGCCGGTCCAACGTGGGCCAGATTTTAGTGTCGTTTCATTGTCGCCCAATCGCGGGGCATTTTTATAATTGTGTTCTTGTGAGAAAAACTCTCGTTTCAATTGTCAAAAAAGGGAAACTTTTACTAAACTAGCTAGGAACTTTGACATATTGAAAACTAACCACTTAATTAAATGCAAAATACTTAGCTTTGATTGAATTGATTAAAAAAGATACTCCGAGGGGAAACAGCTGGTGATGGAAGCGATATTTAGCAACTGTCAGCAGCGGACGAAACTTTCAAAAAAATGGTCACCACATGAAAATGCAGAAGCTTCTTGTTTCAGTTCGATTGGGTTCGTGGGGTCACCATTTATAGTGTTTCTTGGTTTGTTGGGAGGGATGAATGCTACTATATTTATAGATGAAATTGTAATCTTTTAGTAGAAGAATAAAAGATTTGCTTTTGCTTGAATATGATTTTATTGAAGTTGTTTTTATTATTGACACAGCAATCTGCTTGTGTGTTCAATTCCTTTCTGTTGTGTAGTGGGATCACTACAGCACAAGGACCGTGTGATCAATTCATGAGATTTCAATTTGAAATAACTAATTAAAAATGTAAATAATATAGACGTAACTAAGTCTAGGTTTTGGGGGGGCTAAAGAAAATTTGTGTATTTACATACCGTATGTTTCATTAGGAAATTGAATATAGGGATTAACCCATGCTTTTAGCAAATCATCTGTAAAATCACTCCAAGTACTTAAAATTACTATTTCTTTTTATCATTATCGTTATGAGCTTAATGAGTACTAATATCATGAATATTGTGAAAAAATTTAGGTTTAGACTCGTTTTTTAAAGAAAAATTATTTAAATGAATAAGACCTTTTGATGAATAACAACTTTTAAAATAGCTGTGGCATGCGCGCTAATGTTTCCTCGTAGCGCAGTTAGTTCCTTCGGGGCGATAATAAACCTAAGTTGCTGCCGCTCCGTGTTTGATTCTAACTGGCAGGTAATATGTTTTTTTTTCAAAATACAAATTTAAAATAATTTTTTTCCGAAAATATTTTCCGCATAATCTTAAAATTGCAATTCTAATCCGCAATATTTATTGCACACGACTAAAAACAAGAATGTCATTTAAAATGTTGAAAGATTATGTAAAAATGATGGTCATGTTGCATTGACATCCTGAGTATGTTGTTAAGTTCTTAATTAATTAGTGAAAATAATTAAATTTGTGAAATATTGTTTTCAGAAAAATGGTTTAAAAAATTACTTTTAGCCATTGGAAAATAACTTAAAATACGTGAAGTAGATTTCTCAAAAAATGTATCAATTTGAATTTTGTGTGGTGTAGGAAAATTAAAAAGTTACCTTCCAATGGAATCCAAGCTGGGACGATAGCAACTTTGGTTTACTGCCGCTACTAAAACGCTTTTAACTAACTGAGCTACGAAAAAATATTAGTGTCGGCGCGTACTACATTTGTCTTAACAATAGGTTATATACTATTTATTTAAAGATTTTTTCTTTACGGAATTACTTTATTTTTACGATTTTTTAAAAGTACGCCTTAATTTGTGATGTTTTAAAAATAGGCCTTAAATCGTATACTTATTCAATTTCGTAATCAGATATTTTCATTGCATTTCCAAAATTTGGTGATTTTTCAAATTCTTTAAAATTTAATTTTTTTAATTGGAAATGTTTTTTAAATTAAATTTCTAGGTAACTTTTAAAGGTAAATATAGTTATACAGCCTGTTCGTTCTCAAACTCGGACACATTTAACATCGTACTGAACATTTTTGGGAGATTCCTACTCGCCAAATTCAACTACAAGAAAGATAATGGTGTCAATAGAAAGAAAAAATCATTGCGCATCAAATAATACTAATAATAATATTAAGAATGCAATTTTTATGTTAAAATACCAATTTTTTTAATACATCTTCTACCAATTCAGCAGTTGTTGCTATTCATGGTACTGTTGATTATGGTTTCACTGTATGTTGAACTAGTGGTGCTAAGAGCACCGTTCACTAAATTTTTAAATGGAATGTTACAATATATTATTCCTCGAGTTCACTGTGCATTGATAAGGGAATTCACTAAGAATGTTATTCACTATCGCTGTTTAGAATCACTATCGTGTTTATTCAGATCGCTGATAGTGAGTTGCGCCACTACACCGATTAAGGGTGTTGTAATAGTTCTTGGAGCGCTTATTAATAAATTCTTTTACTATTGGGATACCCAGTTCCTTATGCAATTGAGTGTTTCGGATGAACCATTCAGAACCATTTTGGAGAACTTGTAATTTATGTATGTTTGTTTTCGACGTGGAGCACCAAATGCTGCTGCCATAGGTGAATATTGGCCTGATGATTGCTGTGTTTGTAAGCCGCATTTGGTCTTAAGTGTTGATTTCTTGTTCAGGATGGGATATAGCATGCCGAGTCGTGAATACGATTCTGATAGCTTTTTGTTAATGTTAAAACTCCATGTTAATCGTCGGTCCAGATATTTAACAGCTTGATCTTTCGGGTTCCACGGTATTGGGGTGTTATCTATAATGATGTTGGGTGGGTCAGTGGGTCTGCGTAGCGTGATAATCTTGCATTCACATTTGGTAGCATTTATAGTGATACACCAACGGTGAAACCAAGCACTTAGTCTATTTATGCCGTCTTGAATATTTTGCATTGCTGTGTTGATATCTGTATGCTGTACTATAATCGCTGTATCGTCAGCATACATCGCCAGGTCATTATTGGGAATGGTTGGAATATCGGACATAAAGGTGTTAAATAGGATTGGTACCAGAATTGAGCCTTGAGGGACTCCAGATTTAATTTGGCGGGTGGTGGACAGGTACGAGCCAATTCTTATCTGAAAGCTTCTGTCATTCAGAAACGATTGGATAGTTAGCAATAGGTATGCTGGAACACCCATTTTTTGCAATTTATATATTAGCCCGTCCGTCCAAACGCGGTCGAAGACTTGCGCAACATCCACAAATGCAATTAGGGTATGCATCTTAGCTTCATCGCCACATTCGATAGTTTCCACAAGTCTAAGTACCTGGTGGCTGGTGGAATGTTGGTTTCTAAACCAAAATTGCATGGGGGTATAGCATTGTGATCATCCATGAATTTAGTCAAGCGTCTGTCTATTACTCGTTCTAGAAGTTTAGATACTGTTGAGAGCAGGCTAATTGGCCGGTACGAAGCTGGGTCGCTATGGCTCTTATTGGGTTTGAGGAACATCAGGATGTGAGCTTATTTTCCATGCATGTGGAAAGTATGTTGTTCTTATACACGCATTGAAAAGTGCTGTGAGGTAAACTATCGATTTGATGGGAAAGTTTTTTAAAATAATATTGGGGATCATATCCTTACCCGGTGCTTTTTTGGTTTTCAGCTTTTTGATATATTCTCTAATTTCCGCCGGTGAAACCGGAACTACAGACCTGGAAATTAATATAGGTTCACCTAGAATATTGATATAATTTTTGAAATATTTCTGTGTTATTACCTTTTGTATCAAACATGCATATGTTTTGAAAATATAGGAGAACACATAAAAATGTTTAGTAAATATGTCTTTAAAGTGATTTTACGGTAAAATATATTTTAACAAAAATATTTCAAAAATTAGGTCAATATTGTAGGTGAACCTATATCAATTTCCAGGTCTTTATTGGTGTAATATTGTTGTAGTTGTCATGAGTGTTAATTTCTCGTTTTACTTGTTCAATATGGCCCAGGTTGTTTTGCTCGAAGGTGGTGGTGAACACTTGTTCTAAATGAGTGGCTAGCACTTAACTTTTCCCTTGATCATCTGAGTATACTTGGCCGTTTACACGAATCGTTGGAGTGATTGGGGGTTGACGGAGAATTTTCTTGGTGGCTCTCCACATGTTCGGATCCCCTGGATCTAGGTTTGCGATATAGTGGTTATATGATTGAATAGTGTGGTTGTTTAGGCGCTCTTTGACTATTCTAATTAGGTGATTTAGTCTGGCCTTGGTTACTGAGTCTCGTGTCCGTTGACACTGCCTAAAATACCAATTTAAAAGTGGACTGTTGTTAAGTATGGCAAGCCATTCTTTTCAAATTATTTCATTTTAGCGTATGAATAAATTGAATAACGACTATTTAAACTGCTCAATATTTTAATATGTATTATTTAATAGAAGTACAGTAAAATACATAAAAGTAAAATGCACAATGTTAATTGACTATGATCGACTTTGAGAGTAGACACCCGGTATAACTCTACATCATACTTTTATAAACCTTAAATAAACTGTTCTTGTAGACATTACAGTTAGTTATAAAATCTTAGAAATACGTGATAATAATTGACTAAAAATTAAATTTACTTTTACAAAATAATTCTTTTGAACTTTTGTGAGCTAGATCTTTTAATTTTAACAACGATTTGGTGATGTAACGAATGCAGAGGTTTTTGTTTTGAAGATTTTTCAATCACATTATTACTTATTGTTACGATTTATATCAGAATTTACATAACTGAAGTTATAATTTCATAAAGTCTTTCGTAACAGTTATTTCTGATAATAATCTAAAATATGAAGTTTACTTTTTAGGCTTTTTCTTTAAAACTAATTATAAAAAATTTTGTTTTCTATCTTATTTTATTAATTCATTTTTTATGCACAACATCTGTTCATTTATTGATTTGATTTCTCCCAAAGCGGGGATTGCATCGCATATTTATTTGGCTTGTCTCAACATGGGGCATTCTACTGTAATGCAAACTAAAATCAATGAAGACAAAGTCATATTATCTTTCATTGTTTCTTGATTTTCTAATTGCGTTCAGTCAACGAACAAAAGCTATTTGCTGATTTTTTTATTTATTTGAATATACCGCTTTTCTGATTATTTATATTTGCTATTTTATTATAAAACTAACTACAAAAAATTTCTGACTCGAATCCAGTTTCAGGGGACTAATTCTTGGTTTGGGGGGCTTCGCCCCCGAAGCCTCTCCTAGTTACGTCTATGGTAACTAATAATGAAAATTATTTTTTCAAATTGATCAGGAAGGAAGATAGATTGATAGCTGGATTATCCTCCTCTGAAGGGCCACAATGGTATGATTTTTGGACTAGGAGTCCCCTATATGTTAAAGAAGGCCCTGTCTGCGATCCATTTGTTTATTATTTTGTTTTGAAGACTTTACAAATGTGAGTTTGGCTGAGTTCCATGAATGGGGAGATTATTCTCGTGTTTTTGGACTAATAAGTTAGACAAGGGCTCATTCATTCAGTAACACCTATACAATATTGAACCAGAAATTTGTCATTTATCTATTGAATAACATTATTATTCAATGAATTACTCATTTTATTATAGTTGTTAGTGAAACCGGACATATTAAGGATTTTTAATAAATAATAATTTATCGTTTTTTTACTTTTTAGATGGTTTTGTTTTATAGACTTCATGTTTCAAAATGTTATAAATGTAATGAGCATCTTAAAAATCGCTATAAAGTGGATTATAAAAATTTACAAGCATAACACATCTCACATAAATGCCCAAAAAAGTATTAGAATAATTTCTTGTTTTTTAATTATGCCCATATATATATTTTGAATAGTGAATAGTAGACAATAAAAACGAAAATATAGCGTAAAAATCTGAAAACCTTATTTGTTTCTAAACTAATAAAACTCTAAAATTAATTATTAACCACAGAAGTTGTTTCAAAATACATAAAAGTAAACCATAAAAATATAACTACCAATATTTCAAGTTTTTATATATGTGGGATCCATATAATTTGAGGTCAAGGGTCAGCTTGTTTAGAAAATTTTAGAACCTACAAAAGTATTAATATTTTATATTTGATATTTATAATGGTTAGAAGCGAAAACATTAATAATAATTTTAAAAAGTTCTAATTCAAATATTTTTATTAAAGGTTGTTTACATTAACATCCTCTGGTGTATAAACCTTCAACTCTTCAGAGGTAGCGATTCGTTAAAGCTACGCTAGATGGCAATTGTATTGATTTACTGACTTAAGTGGTTTGGCAGGTGTTACTTAACTTCTTAGGAACCTGTTCTTGGGATTCTTGAATGAAGTGGTACTTGGAGGTACCTCGATTTACAGGTACTGGATATCGGTAAATAACAGAGATTGAATTTTTAAGAGAGAGCTTGTTTGTAGAGTAAACATGTAGAGGACGCCAAAAGACGCTGTTAAAATTTTAAAGACTAAAATTACAAATTTTCAAAAACTTATAAGAGTTTTTAGTTATTCATTGAATAAAAATATATAATTGTTCGTGTGAATTCTATTGATTGTCAGAACAGTATAAACTAATAAACCATTATACAAGAACTATAAATAGATAATCATAATTAATGTTGCTTAAAAAAACAACACCATCAGACAAATAATCTTCTATAGAAGAAAAAAGTACCGGTCCAAATCACAATAATTTTAAATTACAGGGCGGCTCTTCTAATCACTCTCTGTATATCAAGGGGGATTCTGCGCTCCATACAAAAGAATTTGACTTGGAGAATACGCAAATTCATCCAATAAAATTCTTCTATACAGACGCAGTTTTCAATTATAAGCTTACGTAGTAATGTTTTTAATAGGTTAAAAAATTCAATCCCCAAAGCTATAAGATAGAAAACGATGCTGGGATTTTTGATGGTTAATTATGACAACATCTACATCCGAGTTCTTCATTAAGATCATGCTGGGATTTATCTATTAATAGGGGAGTTTCAAATATTTAATATGGAAATTCTACTTTAGCCCAACAAAATAAATTGATATGTTTGGGTATTAATTTAAATTTAATCTGTTAAAATGGATAAAAATTTTTCCTTTGGACTATTTAGTTAAAAGAGGATCTTAATTCAAGAAGATTACATAAACGTTAGTTTTGAATTATTTAATATGCACGTGATTCTTTTCTTGCGGTTTAAGTCTGTAAATAACATTTGATCTAAACAAAACTGACATTTATTAACATCAATAAAAAGAACCTGAGGTTTGCATAACGGAAAATAATCTTTTTTTGGCCAGATTTTTCTTTAAAGTCCAATCCATTTTAAAACTCAAAACCAATTTTGTTCTTGATTAATTAATTAGATGGTGTATTAGAAAAACCGCTTTTGAATTTCAACTCTGATTTATTAGCGTTCGAATGTATTTTATAAGAGAAATAACAACTTGGCAACGGCGCTTCGGGTACCGGTTTCTCAATATTTTTTTATAGACAAGCTCCGTTGGTGTGATCAAGACAAGTTTACTGATGTTTTTTAGTGATGGAATGGGATAGAGATAGTGCTCGCATTCTTGAACGTATCATGACAAAAAGAACAAGATCAGACTCAGCATGCTTGATATTATAAAGTACATTTTAGATTTTACTTACGAGAAAATGATTATAGAAGTTGAGATGAATGTATCTGGCTTTAAGGAAGTAAAACGAAAGGATGAGCTAGTTACTTTTTGTAAGATTCTCCACGACTGTAATTGATACACTTTTTTATTTTCTAGGATGAAAGATAAAACAACTAAATAACTAATCTATTTTTTACCTTCCAGCATAGAAGAACAGGTCATAATTATTTTTATTAGAATTTCATATGGGGCTCTAAGGAAAAAATCTTTTAATAATAAAAATTAATTTCGTAAAAGTTTATACCGTCATCTCAGCATCCAATCAGTTGTGCAAACTTAATAATAATCTCTATGGTGTGTTTACGTTTGCCAACATTAACTAGCAGCCGATAGTAAACATCCTAAATTAAGGGTCATTTCCTAGGGCTATTAAACGTTTTAATCAAAGCGAATGGCAGCAATATGACTTCTAATAAGAAGCTTCGATTGCCAATCTGCAGGAGTTATTTTGTTTACCGTACATGTCGGATATAAAAGGTTATTTTTGGAAAAATTTATTATTACCCAAAGAGGTTTTATCTTAGATCTCATCAGGATCAGGATATTCTAAGGGGTGATGAATATTTCCCTGTTTATCTCTTTTCTATTTATGGCAGTCACGTACGATGAATAAGTGGAATTTCAAGAAACGTATCCAGCAAATAGAAAAAGGCACAAATCAAAACAGTCCAAAAAGTCCCTCGATTAGTAAGGTCCCTGTTTTAACAAAGTAAATTCTAAATGAAGCAATTTATATGCTTTTCTAGTTTGTATAATTCAACATTCTTTTTCATTGTATTATGTAAGGTACGGATCATGCTCCTTTATAATTGTGGTAGCGTAATTCTTTTTATTATTACTAATACGACTGGTCCGAATACTGGTTTGCTATATAACATAGTATATCATATCAATTAGGAACATTTTTACGAGCTCAAGATCATATTAGTTCGCCAGTTTTTATTTTTGTTAAAAGACTCCCCACAATTTTTACACGATTGTTTTTGGTCCACGGCGTAACTGATTCTTGTTGCCAAAGTGAAGTATTGCCTCTGCACATTACTCCATGCTAAGTTTCATAAAATTCTATTAGGGGGTTCCCTCACATCGTCCTTTTAAATTCTTTACTGCTCTGAGAATGCAAAAGGGGCGGTGTGTGGGAACTCCCAATAGAATTTCATGAAACTTGACACGGGGTATGTTACATATGTTACAAGAGCAATACTTCACTCTAGTAACAATAGACGCAACTCGTAGACAAAAAGAATTTGAAAAAGTGTGGGATATCCTTTGAATTAAAATATAGAAAATGAGTACACTACAAAATACAGGATGTTCCATAAATATACCGACAAACTTTTAGGGGTGGTAGGGGACATCAAAACAAACATTTATTGCTTTATAAACATATGTCCAAAAACGCTTTGTTTTCGAGATACAGGGTGTTGAGATTTGTACAAAAAAATCCATTTTAAATAAAACTTTTAAATTAACAATTGACACAAGTTTTATCACAATAAACTACTTGACAGGACTACTCACAATGACAAATTAATTTATCACAATGACATGTCCATCGATAATTGTTGTTAATGGTAACTGGATTTTAAGCATAAACTTACCTACTACATAACTATTTATTCTATGGTTCAACGTTTATTTCTCGAAAACGAAGCGTTTTCGGACATATGTTTATAAAGCAAAAAATGTTTGTTTTAATGTCCTCTACCACCCCTAAAAGTTTGTCGGTATATTTATGGAACACCCTGTATATAAACAAATAAACATATCTTGCAATAAGGGGTAGTTTATACGAGTGTGTATTAGGATGGTGCGAAAAATTAACAGTTTATATTTTAGTTAAAATTTAAATCGTGCCAGTTTCCAAAGTGTGTGCCACTTTCATACTTTGTATATTTTGCAAAATTTCGACTTGATAGGAGTTCATCTTCGGGTGCCACAAGCCACGTATGTTTACCCTAAATCAAAAAAAATGTATTATTTTTAGTTTTGTACGGGCTTTTTCTAATTCATTATAGACCTCAAAATAGGTTGATAATGAATTACCCAGAAGTTACCACGAGGAGGTATCCGTACCTTGAGTTTAAGACCCTCCCACCACTTCCTTTAAAAAACTAAAGAAACTCTTTTTTAGTGTAAACATTTGGTATTTCTAACCTCGATTTTAGCTTGATCATTACGAATTCATCTATTCATCTCTCGCTTCTGTTCCGGCGACTGCTAACAATGCTTCTATTGTCCGTCTCACGTTGGAACTACAGTGAAGGAAAGATAGCCAACGTATTTCTTATGGGAGTTTGTGCTTCGTTGTTGCCACCTATTTCACTGTATGAATCTATAGAAATGTGGATTAAGATTCCAGAAGTTCTAAACCTTTGAAAACAGTAACCGAAAAAGTGTAATCGTAACCATACAAAAGGAGAATTTAAAAGAAAGTCTTATTAACATGTATTTGTTATTTGATTAAACATTACTTGGGATTTTTACATCGTACATGTATCTAAATATTTTATTACTTATACTTTTTTGTTTAATTCTTTCGTCTTCAAATTCTTTCAACATAAAAATAACGGCTGGTTAGCTTCTGTATGATATTTTCAATCTTTTAATTCACAGGTAAATACAGGAAGTCCCAAACGTAATTTTAACGGTAAAATGATTTCATCATGATAAAATCATTCATTTGTTCAACTTGTTTCAAAAGAAATTTGCAAAAACGGAAATTTAGGATTAGCAGCAAATGCAAAGGATTTCAGTAAACAATAACTTCGCGGAACTACATAATACAGTTTGTACTTACTGAAATTATAGTATAACGTTTTTTGTCGGCACTATTATTTGTCACCGAACGCATATAAGCAAATACCGAAATAATTATTTGGTTTCAAATTTTGATAGCTTGTGCGTCTATAGATCTTCGCTTAATTGTTTGTGTTT
The DNA here is from genome assembly GCA_929113105.1 of Agrypnus murinus. Lineage (NCBI taxonomy): Eukaryota > Metazoa > Arthropoda > Insecta > Coleoptera > Elateridae > Agrypnus > Agrypnus murinus. The sequence goes on along the minus strand of OV816025.1, from coordinate 169,741,282 downwards.
TATCGTTTGCAATTATTGTTAACATTGTCGTATTGTTTGTTGTAACTATTCGTATTGTAGTATTACAAAACGCACATAGTACCATTATACATAAGTATGGCGGATATTGTTAAAAACAGAATGGGTTGTGTACTAAAGGTTGGTGAAAAACAGATTTTGTCAAATTTGATAAAATATCCTCTTACTGAGACCCCGCAGTCATTATCAGTAATTATTCGACAAGTTTCTAAAGAAACAGGTATTAGCGAAAAAACTTTGTTCTCAGTACGTCAAGAAAGTATTTCACCTGATGGAATAAAATCTCCAATACTTCAACATCGCGCAATATAACCTAATGTGATGGAATTAGGAGTGAAATTAGAAGAAAGGTGCACGAGTTTTTTTCGCAAAATATACCATCAACGATGAACAATATTGTAGCAGCTGTAAATGACGATGAAAACTTGCCCTACTTTAGTAGAAGTACGTTGAATAGATTATTACGTGATATGAATTTCCAGTATGTTAAGAGAAGACGACGATCTTATTTAATTGAAAGAGAAAAGATAATTGCATGGCGTCATCGTTATTCAAGACAAATTAAAAAATATAGAGAAGAGGATTACAATATAGTTTCTATTGATGAATCTTGGGTCAATCTTGGCCACAGCGTCAAAGCTCAAAGGGTGGATATGTCAATTAAATCATATCGGGACGCCTTCATTCGAGGATTAACCACTGGTTTGAAAGCTCCCACAAAGCGTGGCCCTCGTTTTATTTTACTTCATGCTGGCAGCAAACAAGGTTTTATAAATGGGGCAGAGTTGACCTTTCTAGCAAAGAAGAACAGTGCGGATTATCATGATGAAATGGATGGAGCTACTTTTGAGACTTGGTTTAGAAATTCTTTGTTGCCCAATTTACCTGCGAAATCAGTTGTAGTAATGGATAATGCACCATACCATTGCCGAAAAATTGAAAAGATACCAAATCAGTCTTGGAAAAAAGAAGAAATACGATCATGGCTTTGGTCAAAAGATATATATTTTGACGATGATTACTTGAAAACAGATCTATTGGACGTGGTGAAGGCTTTCAAATCTAATTACGACAAATACATTCTTGAAGAATGTGCAAAAGAATACGGCATTCCAATAGTAAGATTACCTCCGTACCATTACGAATTAAATGCCATTGAATTGGTTTGGGGTGATGTAAAACAGTATATCGCTAAAAAATACCACATTTAAAGAAGGAGATGTTCGAAATGTAATTAGTGAAGCGTACGTTCAAGTGACAGCGGAAAAATGGAACAATTATGTTAACCATGTAATTAAAACGGAAGATAACATGAGGCAAATTGATGGATTGATGGACGATATTGAGCCAATACTTATAAATTTGGAAAGTGATGTAGAAGATGAAAGTGTTTTCGAGTGATTTGTGCTAATGCTGAACTTTTTGCTGTGGTATTTCTTATATTCATATTATTTGTTTTCAATTTATCACTGTTTTATACAGAGGTGGGCAAAAGTATGGAACCAACTAAATATCTCTGGAGTTTCTAGAGATATCGGAATCAAATTTGGTAGGCCGATATTACAGTAAATTATGTATTTGTGTTGAATGTTTTTGGCAATTTTGAGTTTCCGGTTTAACCGAAAGTAACGCCGATTTTAAAATTTGTAATAGAACACCCTGTATATTATTTTAATTTTGAATAGTACATTTTATTACGATTACAAAAATATGGGGTTCGATATGTTTTATTTCAAGGCCAACTGAGATTTTTACAATAAAAGTACTTTTGAGGCAAAAACTAATGAAATCGAGTAGTCTATGAAACAAACGTAACAATTACATTAGTAATCAAAATTAAATTAATACAAAACGGGAAAATAAACTTAATGTAGTAAATGTTCAAACTGAGCTCCATTTACTTCTTGACAAAAGGCTAGTCTATTTGTAAACTCCCTTGTAACATTAATTATTACTTCTGGTGGAATTCTTTGCCTCTCTTCGGTTATTCTTTCAGCTAGTTCTTGCAAACTGTTTGGTCGATTAAGATAAACTTTGGACTTCAAATAACCCCATAGAAAATAGTCCAGTGGAGTAAGGTCGGGGGATCGCGCAGGCCATTCAATGGTACCTCTTCTTCCAATCCACCTATGATAAAATTTCCTATCTCACCGATCTCTAACAATGCGAGCGAAATGCGGTGGTGCCCCGTCCTGCTGAAACCAGATATTATTTGGCAGTTGTCCATTTTCCTCCAGCGTCGGAATAACTTGCGTATCTAAAAGCTCTAAATATCTATCCCCGTTTAAAGTTTCTTCTAAAAAGAAAGGCCCTAAAATTCTGTTGTTGTAAATACCGGCCCAAACGTTCAATTTTTGAGGATGTTGCGTATGAGCCTCTTGTATCCAGTGAGGGTTAGTTTGCGACCAGTAACGGCAGTTATGTCGATTTACTGTACCGTTCAAACAAGACGTAGCCTCGTCCGAAAACACCATATTTCTTACAAAGTTATTATCACGGTTGCAAATATCCATCATTGTTTCACAAAATTCTAACCGTCTGTCGAAATCGTCGTCGGGGAGTTCTTGAACAATGCGAATTCTGTAGGGATGATATTTTTCTCGTTTTAATATTCTTCCTACTGAACGACGGCTTATTGCGTGTATATTGGCGAGTTCAGCAGTAGACAATTAAGGATTTTCCTCTAAAGATATTGCGATATTTTCAGCTACATCGTTTTTTGTAGAAGTTTTTGGACGGTAAATTACCGACTGTGCCACTTGTGGTATACTTTTGCAAAGTTTTTGTTACTAGCAAACGTGATATTTGCTGATCCGGATGAATATCATGAAAAAGATCACAAACTTTTTGATGCGTTCTTCTTCGGTCCCCAAAGCCAATCATCATTAGAATTTCTATTCTCTCTCTTTCACTTAGATGGAGCATTTTGCGTTCAAGTTAAAACACCTACTTATTTTAACTACTATCACGGTTAATGACAGTTTCATAAACTGTGATTGTTACGTTTGTTTCATAGACTACTAGATTTCATTAGTTTTTGCCTGAAAAGTACTTTTATTGTAAAAATCTCGGTTGGCCTTGAAATAAAACATATCGAACCCCATATTTTTGTAATCGTAATAAAATGTACTATTCAAAATTAAAATAATATACAGGGTATTCCATTACAAATTTTAAAATCGGCATTACTTCCGGTTAAACCGGAAACTCAAAATTGTCAAAAACAGTCAACGCAAATACACAATTTACTGTAATATCTGCCTACCAAATTTCATTCCGATATCTCTAAAAACTCCAGAGATATTTACTTGGTTCCATTCTTTTGCCCACCTCAAGCTGTGCAATTAAAAAAAGTGGAGTTTGATAGTATACAATAATTTATTAGTTTTAATGTTTCTTTATTTAATAAAAACCAAATAACTATAACTTGTGTTGTACTTTTTTATTTACCTAACATTCAAAAACTCGAAATAAAACGTTTGACTTTTAATTATACTCAACATTGTTAGCTTTGTAATAGTACTGGCGTTAACTCATAAATCTCAATCTCATCTCAATCAATCTCAATCTAGGAAATTGCTTTCCAAATCCATCATATAAAATTAGGGTTTCCATTTAAAAATATTTCCGCTATCGCCATAACTCGGAAACAAAAGACGATCTACAAATAACGATTACACTAAAATATATCTCCTTTAAGATAAAAATCGACGTGTTCGAGGATTTTTCTCAAAAATATTTAATAAAAGATTTATTTTATTAAATAAATAATATTTTTTTTTATTTTTTAGATTTATTTGGATAGTTCCAGACTTTATATGCGCACTATATGAACAGCAGCAAATTTTGAAATTTTGTTTTACTACCGCTGTCAGAAGAAGTGACTACCTGCAATATAACTTGCTCGAACAATAGGGATTATAAAGGTTTATGCAGTTACAACTACAATATTTAGAAAATGTTTTTAAAAGTTGCTTGCAAGATGTTTGGCAACCCCGTTGTCCATAAGAACACACACTGTAGTCTCAACGTGAATCGATCAAGTAGTCTGAACTATTACTCCGTTTTTAGAACCCGTATTAACCACAGTACCGTCGCAACCGTTTGCTATTTTATAAGCCATATCAGATTTTTGTTCCAAAAATTCTAATAAAATGGGTTTTTATCTTTTTCAGCTCCTGTAGTTGGGGTAACATGGCCTAAATACTCCAGGTTCTTTAATTACAGTGATGTGTTCTTCTAAGACCTCTCTTTTATGCATTTTTTGCCAATATAAATAAATCGGGCAGTTTTATCTTTGCGCCCATCAACGTAAATACGTGAACTTTCTCAGTTCTAAGCGAATGGTTCTGTTGCCGTATCAATAATCGATTCTTCTAGCTCTTCTTATCTTACTTCGGTCAATTACTTTGAATTTGTCGTTTTCTTTAATAATTCCCACACCCTGAAGAACTGCATCGCTAACATTGTAGCCGATCTATCTGAAACGCCCGTTCTGTCGCACACTATTGCCGATTGCTATTATATAAGATATATCAAATTTTTGTTCAGTAAATTTTAATTAACATGGGTTTATATCTTTTACAGTTCCTGTAGTTGGGACAACATGGCCTAAATACTCCAGGCTCTTTAACTACACCGATGTGTTCTTCTAAGACCTCCCTTTTATGCACTTTTTGCCAATAGAAATATATCGGACAGTCTTATCTTTGTGCTCATCAAAGTAAATACCTTAAACTTCACTCTTCTCAGTTGAGTAGTGGTTCTGTTGTAATGGTGTGAATGGTTCTGTTGCCGTATATTAATAATTGAATCTTCTTTCTAGCTCTTCCTATCTTACTTCGGTCAATTACTTTGGATTTGTTGTTTTCTTCTATGATTCCCACACCATGAAGAACTGCACTCTCTAACATTGTAGCCGATCTATCTGAAACGCCCGTTCTGTCGCACACTTAAGCCAATTTATCCAAATTAACTATCATTTGAGATGTGCTGGGCTGGTCTGGTTCTACAGGCGTTGAGGAAATGTCAGTTTTTGAAATAAACCCTGAATCGTTTTTTTCTGAATCGCTACTTGTACTTTCATTCATATTTTCTAAATCTCTTGTTTATGGAATCGGTTTAGAAATCAAGAACGAACGAGCTTCACTTCTTTTTGTAGTTTTTATTTTTATTTCAATTTTCATTTTTAGTGATTTTGTTGGTCCACTCCAGCAATTACCATTTTCCTTTCTTTTCTTTGATTTGTTAAAAAAAGCACGTTCTTTTATTGGTACCTTTTCTTCGCACTTGCAAGATTTAAAATCTGTGCACTTACAGTAACAGATATCAAAAAGTTTGTTTCGAGCCTCAGTCAGAAAAACATTCGATTTAGAATTTCGTCTAGATATGAGTTACTTCTTAACTTTTCTAAATTTTCCATGATAAAACTCTGAAATCAGCTGGAAAATTCTACGGTTGCTAAGAACAGGCAGACAAGGTTTGTTCCATATATTTTTTATCTCGGATAACTACATCGGCAATTTCGGCGAAATTGGGCTTTTTATTGTTTTTTTGTAATAACTCAAACCTTATCCACAGATAATGTTTCATTACACCTTCATAGGTAGGCAAAACTATTGCAGACAGTTGTTTTGAAGCTCCAAAATCAGGGCACGGTACGTTTTTTTGCGTTTTCGGCATTACTCGCAATTCGCAATACTTTACGGAGTAACAACACGAAAAGTACAAACGCAATAATGAGCACGTGGCACGCGGCTTTATCTTACGCATCCTTCAGTCTAATACAATCTTGAAACCGACAAATGCAACAATAAATCACGCATAAATTTTCGGCGTTGCCAATTATTATTTCCCTAGATGTTGTTCTTTATATTTTACTTACAAAGATGTTATATTTGTTGGGTAATTAAAAAAGAATAAGGCAGCTATTGTTAAGATATTTTGTTTTATATAGGGCACACACGGTCGTCCACGATCACGTCGGGGACCAGGTCGAGGATGTGGCCCGGATAATGACGAAATATCTACATTTGCTGTAATTTACTACATAAACAACTTTGGCTTCGAGCTAGTGTGTATAATAAAATTATAAGTATTGCATTTCTTTGAAACGTGTATATCGAAATGAAAGAAATAATTATTAAGTTCATAATAAAATGTCTACTGAAATCTCTTTCTTTATTTAAAAATTATGCAGTCAATAATGTCTTTCTTGTGATAAAAATGTGTCAAAGAAATACGATGCTTATAATTGTATTATACACATCAGCTTGAAGCCAAGTTGTTTATGCAATAAATTACAACCAAGTAAATATTTCCTCATTATCCGGACCACATCCTCGATCTGGTTCCCGACGTAGTCGGGGATGTGGTCGCGGACGACGGTGTGTGCCATACATTAAACGTGAATTTTCTTTCCTGTCAAAAAAATACACTCTACATTAATAACATGTTCTTTTAGTAATAATATATTTGAAGAAATATGATAATTTGCCAAAGTGTGTTCCTATTGTGGCACCTGAAGACATTTTCCAAAAATTCGTATCTTTGGGCAATTAACACACTTACCCATAAACAACTTTTGGAAACTAGCCGCAAGTAAAATTCAAACGTTGATTTTTTTTAATCCACCCTAGTGGGTATGTTGTTATAATATTTTAATACTTTTTAGGTTTGTTTAAGTTAACACACAGATGCTAACGTAATAAAGATGCAATACACAATTCACTACTTGTTTATCTTTAATTGAAATACATGCTCCGGCTAAATATATTATAGTGAAAAGTCTAACTCTCCACAAATTGAGACTTTCTTAGGCGGGTCGCTTCTATAGAAATCTAAATTCTTATAGATAAGGACACAGTAAGATTAAAAGCAGATACACGAAGTAATTTTTCAGTAATAACAACACAACTTTATTTTTATAATTTAACAAGAACGAAACAAGAAGGAAATTGAAACTAAATATCAAATAAGTTAAAAGATAGAAACGCTGCTTAATTATGAATTTATCTCTAAATATTTAAATGCAATAATAAAAATTTGATTATTAGCTTTTATCTTTTTAATTATATTGTTAAATTATGTCTTTATATTAATCCCAAAATAGTTCAGTATTCATTACTTGAATTTTGATTCCGGGTCAATAAAATTTAATCCTATTTTGATAGTTTAAAATAATTGCCAAAATTCATACAATAAATATACTTGTCAGATCCAAGGAGGCCTCTGTAATTCAAGTAACAAGAAAAATCAGTGTAATGAAGCTTTGCAGACATGCCATGGAGCTTGTAAGAGGTGACTGCTCTTCTACTTTTGGTACAGCTTTTGTAAGATATAAAAGTACCTACTAAAATGCGAAGTTGATATTAATAGTATAATGATCAGCAAACCTGAATGGGTATAAAGTCAAAGTAACAGTTTTACCTGTTATGGCACAAGAAAGAACTCAGCTGCCCTTTATGGAAAATGGAATGATAATACATTGATATGCTGCGAAGTAGAGACCCTGAAAAAAGGTCCTCCAGAGATAAGTCAAAGCTGTTGTTTGACGAACAAAATAATTCCAATCATTGGTGCTGCTGGTGAAGTTCTTGCTCAGAAGTTGCTCAGTATGCTACAGGAATATAATAGCGTTAACACCATATTAGCAGTTCTTATTAACGACACTGTTAACGACAAACACTGGCCTGCAAAAGGGTTCTGTTGTTGAACATTCTTGCATTGAAACATATTTAGAGCTGTCTTCAAAAAGTTGGAATGCAGCATGCACAGATCTTAGCAGTGATCAGTAACTATCATATAAGTATTGCGAAGATAGAGGAACAGGCTCAGTTGATGATCGATGGACTGTTAGAAACATTCATTTGCAAGGTGGTTAACCTTTGTTGTAAGAATTATTTGTTAATACATAAAATCTACCAAGCAAACTCTATTGCTGGTATTTGTGCTCCCGCTTGGATTGAGATGAAAGATTCTCCACGATTTTCTTTTCAATACCATCAATCGTTTCCATCTTTCATGTAATGTCATTACCAAGAACGTGATATTACATAACAGAACACACCTTACCTGTAATCGCTATTCTAACGAAGAAATGTAGTCCTTTTGTTGACAGTAACACCAAACCAAACATTCTGACTTGTCTCCCCATTTCCAGAGTGTGAAGAGAAGTGTGGAATTGGTTACAGAAGTTTCCTACACGGTGTTTGTGTGTGTCAGATCTGTGATTAAACTATTGAGTAGGAAAAACCATTCGACATTTCTGTCTAATGGACACTATTCCCAGTCTTCTGATGGTGTTGATGTGTAGGTAATTTCTTCAATGCTAACATGTTCTCTGTACAGTGGAGCCAGCGTCGGACTGGCGACATTGGGGCCCACTGGGCAAACAGCGGAGGGGGCCCCACTTTTTTTTTGTTAGTAACTTGAACATATGTTAAATCGCTTCTATGACTTAATAAATGTTACGGTTATTTTTGCAAAATTATCAAAATTTCGCAAAAAGAGTGATACGTAATGCATTCTGGAAAGTGGTGTTCCAGACAAGGTTCCTGTAGTTGAAGAATTTTGAAAATTAATAGCATATGTTAAATAATTTATATTTTGGTTTGTTATTCTCTATTATTTGAGAACTTTGTTTTGTTGGTTTTCTAAGATCTTTGTTTATTAGTTTATAGTTTCCAGAAATCAAAAAGAAGTTGAGTTAACTTTATTTCATTCATAAAATTCAATTTTTAAGAATCTACATTGAATATCATCACGGTGTTTGTGACCCCGGTCTCTATTCAATCATCAACTCATTAGCACAGCTAACATTCAACAACATCCCCATCTTACTTTTGTCCAATAAAATATGCAAAAACAAATTATTAAATTATTAAAAAAACAAAGAATTAAACTATTTGTAAATTAACTAATAGTTTTAAAAACAAAAAAGATACAAAACGACAAAAGAAGGAAAATAGTAAAAGAAAAGATAAGGAGTTATAAATTGAAAACCGAAGAAATTAGAAAAAAAATACCAGGAATCAGAAGATAAGAAATTGAAAGAATAATTTGAAGAAAAAGAAATAGAAGAGAAATGGGAAAAAACTTTAAGAAATTGTACTAGAGTCGACCAAAGAGTACAGTGGGATATCAAAAATAGTAAAGACAAATTTAAAAAGAACGGAATCGTGGAATAAAGAAGTGAAAAGAATTATAAAATACCTAAGTACCAAACAGACCGGACATTATGAAAAATACAAAGAAAGTAGAAAAGAGTCCAAAGTCGCAAGTTTAAAATAAGAAATATATTAAGAACAAACAATGAAGAATCAAAGAATTTTACACCAGCAAAAGGAGTGAAGCAGGGATGTGTCCTCAGCCCCCTATTGTTCATGTTGGTGATGGATGAGTTAATTAAAGAGATAAGAAACAAAATGAAAAAATTAAAAATAGGATACTTGAAGATGGAGGAAGTGAAATTGACAGAATTAATGTTCGCAGATGACATGATCATTTTAGCTGATTCAGAACAAAACCTACAATTTAACTTAAACGTATTAAACCGGAAATTACAAAAGTATAGTATGGAATTAAACGTGGACAAAACAAAGAACATGATAATATCAAGTATAAAGAAAACAATTAACGTACAAATAAGGAAAAAATAATTGAATAAGTCAAAAGCTATAAGTACATATTTAGGATCAGTAATAGAAGAAAATGGTAAGATGGACAAAGAAATAAGTGAAAAACTGGGAAAAGCAGGGAAAATATACAAGATAATGAAAACAACAGTTTTGGCTAAAGGAGAAGTACCAAAACATATAAAAACGGAAGTTATCAAGAAAATAACAAGATCGACAATACTATGTAGCAACGAAACATGGACAATACCAAATAGGAATAAATCAAGAATCTATGATTTTTAAGGAAAATAGAAAACAAAACAAGAAGAGACAGACCTAGGAACGAAACCATCAGGGGAATGGATTATGTATGTATGTATGTACCATCAGAGAACAATTCAAAATCAAACCAATATATGAAAACTTAGTAGAAGGACAATTGAGATGGTTTGGTAATCAGAAGAATATATGGAGTATACCATCCATATTTTGGATGGTAAGAACTGAGAGGGAAGACTGGAATGAGGGAATCAAAGAAGAGAAGTCACAGAAGAAATCGAATGGAAAGAAATCAGACAAATGACATAAGTAGAAAAGGACGAAGAGAAAAGTGCACAAAAGAACAGTAAAGTACATATGGCCATACACTTAACGATAGAAAGGCATAGAATTAAGAAGAAGAACTAATGGTCTAATTTTTTGTAATTTGTATATTCTAGGTCTTGATAAAGAAAACAAATCGTTATTGAAACGACTTAATCAATTTGTAAAAAATAAATTTGAGGACTGAATCCCAAGAAGTTTTATTCAATTAACAACTATTACTAATTATTTAACTTTTAATTTACAGGCAGTTATATTCTTGTATTCACGATGTCTGGCTATTTGTCCAAAGTTAACAAAATCTGAATTTTGCAAATTGCTCTTGGTGTCTTGGGGGCCCACTTTCCGGTCTCCAGTGGGGCCCACCGGGCATTGATGCCCGGCGGACCAGTCCGACACTGAGTGTAGGTACTGATATTTCATGGGTTTGGTCAAAGAAACTCTGCAATTTACTATTCATAATATTAAAGACGTATATTTCCAACTACATACCTACTTTTATTTTTTTTTAATGTAACTATGTAGTCCATGGCAATAAACGCATGTGTATACGACTGTATCGTAGATTTAATTAGATGAAGAAATAGAATATGCAGGAACGCATAGATCGGATGCAGGAACATATAAATTTATTCTTTCGTTTAAGTACATTCCTTTAAAGACGTATATTTACTTACAATATCTATATGTTCAAAGCACAGAAGTACTTATTAGATTTATTTAATGTGCAAGGATAACGGAGATATAATCAAGAATTCAACAAATTTCCGTATTCTCTGTACCTATTTTTAATACTCTAAATTAATACTAGTAACAACTTGGAAATATTTTTAAACGCTATTAAACTTTATGTAGTAATGAAAATCAATAGGTAAACATAGCATTGCTGATTTAAATTCTAACACAGCAATCGTGCATTCACATTTAAATTAGTTGAAGAACTGGATTTTTCATTATTACATCTCAAACACGTCTATTGGATTGATTATTCGCTTATCCCTTTTAGATCCGTTTTAATTTTTAATTAGTTGTGTTTAATAAAAAAAAACTCCTTTTTTGCTTTTTAATTAAAGAAAAATATTTCGAAATCCACTCCTACATCACTCAGCAGTATTATCTCTAATGATCATCTTAAAGTTACTAATAGTAAAATACAACTTTAATACAAATAAAATTCTAAATTAGTTAAAAAATCTGTGATAAGATCACAGGATATGTCTAAGAAATGTATAATTACTACCAAAACAGTACAAAATAATATACGATCAAGCATTTTCTCAAGTTTTTCACGCGATAGTTAACTACGAATGGGATATTCGCGTTAACAATAATAATTATCAAGTTCCTTAAAAGGCAGCGATCTCTATGTATCTTTTCCAGTATGTTAGTTCCATATTATACTGCAATAATTATAGCTAGGTATAGAAACAAAACAAAACTAAAGATAAAACTAAATTAAATAATAGTTATTTATAGTTCTAGTGAGTTAAGTAAGATATTATGAAACATTTTTCTGAACGGATAATATTAACTCACGTGTGCCATACAACATTTTACCCTATAGATTTTTATTTACGTTAAAATATTGAATTTGAAATGTATAGTTTAGCCTTGGTTGCTATAGTTATAGATTGGTTGCTACCTACAATAGCAGCTAATCACTATTCTACTGTGGGTTAATAGTAATTTACGTTATAAGTCCTGGAAATGGAATTTTACAGTCGAGTAAGATGTTACTGACAAGGCGACGAAGGAGCCGAGTCCGGAACATCGAAACGAGACTGTAAGACCATTTCCAGGACATTTGACGTAATGCGTTTTATTTCATACTGCAATTATTGGAATATTGGTTTAATTTAAAAAAAATTATATAAAATAAATTTCCGAATGCAAAATATGGACATCTATGAAGAACGAGTTTCCATGGTAACTGATTACATACTAAAACATTGTCCACTTGATTGATTGTATTTGCATCCGGTAAAATTTTTTACAGTCACAAGTCCTGTAATAGTATATTTCATTACGAGGCTTGAAACCAAGCTTTTCCCGTGCGAGTTGGAAGTTGGGAGCCGCAGGCGACCACGGGAAGTCAGCGAGCGCGGGAAAAGCGGTTTTTGCCGAGTAATGAACGATATTTTTTAGTATACCTCTCTGAAAACCACAATAAAATACTCAAAAAACAGAAAAATTTAAAGATAGAATCATAAATCGAAAGAGTGCTTTGAAAGTCGTAATGCTATTTATTAAGAGCACGGGAAAGCCTGCACGGGAAAAGTTTTCCGGTGCACTGCACGGGAAAGGTTGCCTTTCGCAACCAATAAACAAACATGAAATTTATATGTTTTCAGAAAGGTATACTGAAAAATTTCTTACAAACATACTAGACCGTAGACCGTTTCTACTCACTAGTGAGTAAATTTCAACTTTAATAGTTTAAAAACATCAAGAAAGATCCCTTTTTATTTAGAAGTGTTAGATAAAGTACATTTGGTGCATTGGAATAGATAAGAGTATATCTGAACGATCTAAATGTTTCGCAGTAGGTCTATGATGCTACCTACAACTTTTAGAAATTTATCTACTGCAGTATAAGCTAAATTTCTTTTACTCGTAGTCTCAATCCTCTTTGCAAAAGCCTTCGCAATATTTTCAAAGTGCTTCCTAGCCTTAAATTTAGTATTCAGGAATAACTCGGTGAATAGGGAACGCGAAATATTTTCGTGTTTAAACACTGCCTCCTAAACACTAACCATGCAGTGGTAGTTACGATTGTTTGGCCACTTGGATATCTATGAGGAATGTTTCCCTCATTCGCTTTAGAACATATTGTCTATCGTAATCAAATTGTTTATACAGGATGCCTTTATTGTAATAAGTTTTGATTGTCATAAACTGACTTTGTTTAATCTGCCGGTCAAATCATTCCCAGATTTACGTATGTCCTAGAACATTACTATACATAACATAACTAACTATACATATCATTACTTTTACTATACCAGCTTCTTTAGGCATTGTGTGGCCGTTACTCTCTTGCTGAGTTTATTGATGTACATCGGTTGGTCGGTACATCAATCATTTTCTCAAGTCGGTAATCACGGAACCATATTAACACGAATGGACCGGTTCAGATATTGGTTTAGAAGAACTACAGCCGTAACTGAGCAGAATGCACAACATTCAAATTTCAGTTAGAACCTAGAATTTTCTCCTTTTCATCTATGCGTTTTCTGTTCTTTTTCTTTTAGGTAGTTTAATAACTGTAACAGTTTATCTTTCAAAAACAAAAATCAAGAATAAAAGAAATTGACACTATTTTAACTAATTTTGCTGTCAAATCAAGTCCAGAGTCGACAAATAAATAATACGCGCGTGGGAAGGTACTAGTCGATAATCTCCTGCGCATTATGTTATAATTGATTGCGATAAACGAAAAGTGGTGCTCCGAAAATGAAGCCGCCGAAGCTAAATACAGTCAAACTCCATATTACGAACTTCTATATAGCTAGTTTCTCTATATAACGAATTTTTGTGCTGTACACTGCGCTTTTAGAAAAAATACATCAAAAAGTGTCTCTAAATAACGAAGTAAAATTTCTATATAACGAAATTTTTAGTCCAAACAAATAAATTTTTCCAGGTAAATGTATGTATTATGTATACATCAATATTTCTTTCTTAGCAGCAGTAAAAGATTATAAATTTACCTTTCTTCCAAGAAGCCTGCACACATTTTTAAAAACCTGTAAATCTTTCAAAAGGATTTTGTAAATTTGTTGTAACGTAAGAAGGATTAAAATTGTCATTAAAAGGTCTCTTACAACTGGTTTTTCAGGGAATTTCTGTAAATTTACCTGAATGAGAGTTCTAGGAAAGATTAAACTTCGATGCATTATACACATTGTTACTTGTCTAAATGGATATTCCACCCCTATAAGAAAGATTAAAATTCAATTAGCATTCACGTAGAATTAAAAACTTGCATTGCAAATTTGTTTTTAACTTTAGTTTTGTGAGAACAGCCCTACAATGCAGTACAAAAAAAGTGAAAGTGTTTAATCATTACTGAGAAAATCAACGTGTTGCGGGAAATTGATAACTGTATACAAAAAAGAGACATCGCAACTCGCGGCAAAGTTTGGAATTCCTGTCAGTAGTTTATCGACTATAATAAAAAATCGCGAATCAATTTTAAAATCAGTTGGTGAACTTACAGCAAAACGTGCTAGAACGTATGTTTATGACGACGTAGATGAAAAGTAGAGTTTTAAAGTGGGTTGCATTTAATTGGCGAGAAAAATGCACCATTATTAAGACAGTTAATTTAACACAAGACGTTACAGTTTGCGGAATCACTCGAATTAAAATCAAAGCATTAAAATAATATTTACAAAAGGTGATATTTCTTTATAACGAAATTTCCCTATAGCGATTTTTTTTTCGGGATTTACCGACTTCGTTATATAGAAGTTCGACTGTATAATGCATGATAAGAATTCGACGCCGGATGGTAACACTTCTAGTAGAAGGATTCTTCCTCATCTACCCCAGCCATGCATTACTCTGATCAAGAATATCTTCAACGCATGCTTACGTTTAGACTACTTTCCCAGGACATTCAAATCCGCTAACGTCATCATGGTGCCTAACCTGAGGAATCCCTCTCGAATCCATTTCCTTACAAACCAATCGTTCTATTACGTACTACAAACGTAGTAGACAAGACATACGAGATGAGAAAATTGTAGAAAAGAAGCCTAGAGAATTCGAGACTTGGTCAGGAGCCTATACAGATTCCTTACTTATTTCCAGAATCCACTGCCCAAGCCGTACAAGCGCGAGCAAACTTTTCTCAAGGCTCCATTCTGTCACAATTGCTTTGTACCCGCGAATTTATCGATTTACCTAGTACAATGCGGGTAATGCAGCACACTTGTCGGAAGTTTTCAATCCATTGTCCATTCACGTGTTCCACTGCTGTCCACTGCTTCCCAGGCACCCTCTTCAAGTGCAAATTTCGAACACGCACTTCACGCTCGACCTCTAGGATGTCCGCCTGCAACTTTTGGGGACGCCCCTACAACTAGCACCAGCGGTCGTGTGCCTATAAAGCTCATTCCCATTATGGATTGGAGAGCAAAGGAGTTGCAGGCTACCATCTAAGGATGTTTATCATACCGTTTTTTCCGTCCTTATGTAATCAAATCTCTAAAAAAAAGAAGAAGCCTATGCAGAAAGTCTTTCAGCCTGCAACGCTTCCACCCTGTAACAGAAATATGTAACCAGCCGAGTTACCGTTAAATGCGCACCTCTAGTTTTTAAAAGATCTTTATGTGAATCGGGAGATCGAACGAAATAACTAGTTCATGCTCCTTCTTCTTCGTTTTCTCTGTATTCTAACCTCTTACATCAAAAGAAAGCCTATATATCATCATCTATATCCTATCATCTATTCCTATGTTTTCTGGCTGTTGTTGATTGTTGTTGTTAACTAACTTGTTGATTACGGATTTAAATGTGCCGTTATATTTTCTTTTCACATTAAGATTTACTCTTCCCTCGAACAGCTTCCATAGGTGTAGAACTCTTAACCATTAAAAATCGTATATGTCAAGTTCTGTTTAAAAAACATCATTTAAAAAAAGAGATTTCATCTGAGCAACAATATTGTAGTTGATTAGGAAACGCCGTGTATATCGAACAATCTAGAGGCCGACTTTATGAAAGCGTCGAAAAAGATTTAGAAAATCTCCTCGAGGGATATATACTAGATGTAACAAAAAGATCGGGAAGGTGGAATATCTCGAGAAATAAATACAGTTACAATTAAAAAATCACAAAACACGCGATCAATATTTTCAAGAAGGCCATCCAATTATGCTAAAACCGCAAACCTCGTAGGTGGGCGGGGCAACATTCAAATTAAAAATCGGGAACCCCCCTTTTTATTGCAGATTCGGATTCTGTAGCAAAAATAC
Organism: Agrypnus murinus; assembly: GCA_929113105.1. Classification (NCBI taxonomy): domain Eukaryota; kingdom Metazoa; phylum Arthropoda; class Insecta; order Coleoptera; family Elateridae; genus Agrypnus; species Agrypnus murinus. Next base: position 169,725,063 of record OV816025.1, on the reverse strand, counting down.
GTAACTTTTTATTACTAGTAACACTTTTTGTTAATCATCTGCGTGCATGCTGTAATCGCTAAAAAGACAACTGTTGCAATTATCTCGAAACATACACTACCAATTGAACAAGCACGAAACACGTGTTTAATATTTGCAAGATAGAAATCCAATTATGCTAAAACTAAGCCGCGCTTGTGGGTGGGTAGGGGGCAACTTTGGAATGTCAAATGAAAAGTCCCATTTTTATTGCACTACGAGGAAATCCAAGTACTTTTCTTTTATTTGAAACATTTTTTTCTAAGTACGGTAGATGGCGCTGTAATCAAACGAAAATTAGATCAGTCTTAATTTTGTTTAATAAACTTGAACTTTAAATGGCCTTTGGCATTGATTTGAATTAATGCATAAAGAGATAAAATAAAGGTTTTTATTTATAAAACGAGACTGATCTAATTTCTGTAGATTATAGCGCCATCTATCGTACTTAGAAAAACAAGAGAATCGACAATTATAAGCGGCGAAATATAAAATAAATGAACTTATGAAACTCGTTCTTTAATATGCTATTATTTAACACTACGAGATTATTTATTTTAAATGCACAATTATTTATTATTTATCTCCACAAAAGTTTATTTATTTTATATTTCGCCGCTTATAATTGTCGATTCTCTTGTTTTTCTAAGTACGATAGATGACGCTGTAATCGACGGAAATTAGATCAGTCTCGTTTTTTAAATAAAACCTTTATTTTATTTCTTTATAAAGATTTCTAGATAAATAATAAATAATTGTGTATTTAAAATAAATAATCTCGTAGTATTAAATAATAGTATATTAAAGAGCGAGTTTCATAAGGCAAGATTTATTAGGACGAGTGCAATAATGACTTATGAAACGATTTTATTATGCTATTTTTTCTATTTTGCGCCTTTTATTCCCTTTTTAAATAAAATAATCGCAATTTAAAAATTTAGGGAATTATGTGGTAGTTGACAACACTGATGTGACATTTGAAAGTTGAAGTTTTGTCAATTTTCTGTTTTTTCAATGCTACCAACTTTGAAAAAGTTGGCTATTAAAGCACTCAAATGAGCTATTAACGCACTGTTTTGGATGCTTTAACAACTTTTTTATAGACGCAAAATAGAAAAATTAGTTTAAGTTTATTTAACGATTAGCCTTCTTGTGTATTAATTAGTTTTAGACGTTAATTCAATAACGTAAATATTCTTTTGCTGACAAGAAACTACCACTGTGTATACTAAAAGTAAATGCGAAGCGTCCTTTAAATAACAAAAATACAAGTAGACTAACTGATGTGAGACTGGGTTCTTATACAAGTCACAACTTAAATAGTTTGAGTTGACTTGATGTAAAATCTTTTACTAATAATTCCTCTAAAGATGACAATTTTAAATTGTCGAAAACATAACAGGAAAAATAATTAAAGGTGGATTTGACAATCTCATTTTGTTTTTTTATTTTCCTAGATAGTTCGAGTTATACTACAAACAGCATCGTACAGTATTATTTGCAATCCTGATATTTAATTGGCCTTCCCTTGTTTTTAATGACGATTTTACACATTTTAGACATAGAATTGACCAATTTTTGTACCACTTCTTAAGAAACTCTCCCATGCAACAATTAGTGATTGTACCTATTTCATTTTTTTGTTGGTTTTGTGTTTAGATATGTTGGTGGATATCTTTTGTCATAGGTTCTTAATGAGATCAGGAGACTACACTGGCCAGTTCAGTATATTAATGTTATTATTATCAACCAACCATGAATGCGCGATTTTAACCCTATGACATGAAGCATTATTGTCGTCTTGGGATATGAACCCCTCTTCGCTAAACAGATTTTTTACATCTTCAAGTGCCACAACGACCTTGAAAATTGAAAAAAAATTAAAATCTATACAAAAAATAGTGTCTGTTTAATTTTTGTCGTGTACAGATTTTTATTTAGCTTGGGCTAAACAATCATTTCTAATACAAATGGTAATGACCTGGAAAGATCTGGTTACTTCAAACAAATCTCTTGAGGGGACACAATGGTACTAAATTTCTAAGATTTATTGCCAGAATCGCACACGTTGTCCGGTTTGCTATATTATTATTAAATATGCCAAATTAAATACTTGGTCTTACAAACTGATTTTCCAATTAGCTTTCTTTGTTTCAGATTATAGTAAGTAATTCAAAATAGAAAATGGCAGCAGCTTTAACACGTGCAAAGGACTGTAACTGCCCATTATTTGGAGTTGGAGCCTCATTTAATGAAAATGTTTTACTTACATATGGTGATATATTGCGTCAGTACATATTTATCTACCCGAAACTATTTGAATTTGTAGGGTCAGCTGAAGGAGCCTACGTTCTCAGAAATAGCCAAAATTATTATCCCTTCTCTTGAGAAACTTTGGAAGAAAGTTTCTATAGCAATAATATCTACTGAACGAATAATTAAGAGGATCCGTGATTACCATTCCAAATATAGACATCTCATGAAGCCCTACAAACAACGATTTAACGTTCCCAGCTTTATAAAGAAAACCAAAAAGTTTAAAGAGAAATCGAAGGTTTTATTATAAAAGTTACGAAAAATGCACTTGCGAAAAGAAGAGAAAAGTACCTATAACGGAGACAGTGTTTCCACATAACCAAAAGACTGACAGAAAAATGATGATCGGAAGTATTGACAATAAAATAACAACGCAGCTCCAAGAAAGGGAAAAAAGAAAATTGAAACAAGAAACTTCAGTACAAGAAGCCTTGAGTTATGCGATTCATCGCTGAACAGTATTTGTGTCCATTGCTCTGGCGTCCAACTGAGATGCTCTCTAGATCAACGAAGGCAAAAGAGTCTTTTTTTTCTGAGAGTAGTGGCTTCTTCCGTGATCGACAGCTTTTAAGACCAAAACTCTGTAGCCTTTTTCTCCATGTTGACGTGCTTACTTCAGTAGCCACCGACCATAACTTAGTCAAATCGATTGCATTAAGGATCCTATTAGCTAAACTTCGTACGAAAGTACACCGTGGTCTGAACGATGTTTTTCTTGAAAGTCCACTTATGAGGTCGGTCTTCTATTTCCTTGGCTCATTGCATTATTTAACCATCCTTACAACTGAAGATTCATTGCACTCTACTTTAGCAGCAATTTCGCAAGAGGATCTTTCCTGTTTATGATGAAAAATTATAGCGTAGCGCGCTTCGTCTGACAATATGTTTTACACTGTTATCTCAAATATTAAATTGTCACTTGTATAATGTCGTGATATTTGACATGCAATAGAAAGTATGTAACCTCATTAAAAAAGATGTTAGATGCATACTCAAGGAGAACAATATTTAATTAAAATTTTTTTTAATGAAGCCAAACAAAAGGTTTTCATAAATATATACTCTAGAACACACTAAGAAGTAAAAGGATAAATTTTAAAGTTGATTTTTCTTAAAATCTCGGCAAATTTTCATTGTTCAGCTAATGATGTGAAATCGTTATCTATTTATGAAAGAAAAATGAATTAGCGGCCAAATTAAGACAAAGTTTGACCTAAAGCAGACAAGGTGCATGGTTGTGATAATGTATGCAAATATTTGCTACCTTACCTGCATTATTAATGTAAAGAAATTTGCGTCAAGCATTTCCTTGGGCACAATCTTGAAACAACTGTGAATGTTGGGGTTGTTTTTTGTAGGATATGTCATTGAAATAAAATTCAAATTTTTGCGTTTTGCCATAGCAAGCTGAAATAATGTAGTTTCGCTATTATTTTCACATCTAGATAATGTTAATTGGGATGTAAAGTTGGATTTTGTCAAAGTAGGAAGTTGAAACTAGGCAAATTTATGTAATTAAATTAATTTTAGTTATTTGATAGTTGTATAGGAAATATGATTTGGTCGACTTTCTATAGTGGCCTTTTTTATCTCAATACAAGTGTCATATATCATTGAAAAGGGAATACTTTTGGCTATCCATTTATTGAATTTGTTTAAATAATAATTAATAGTTATAAACAATTATGTGGTTATGTAGTATTTAGTTCTAAAAGTTTTTTTGTTTGTAACTAGAAAATCACTATATTTGGCTTTTGTTTTGAAAACGATATAAAAAGGGCGACCAATTTAATGACAAACTCTCTGTGATTTTGTACAATGTGCACTGCTTGAAAGATCCAAAGTAAATGTTTGAGACAATATACGTTCATAAAACTTTATTTGGTGGACTGTATATAGGTATAAATTGAGTTTAACTTTCAAGTGGTATGATCCCAAATTTATATTTGTCATTAACAGCCTACCTTTTCTTGTTGTTTTTATAGCTGTTCTATCTTGCTCTTCTTTCTTGTCTTCCGATACCCACCCTGCAATCACGGGTACAATTTAATTTAATGTTAATGTAAGGTTTCTATCCAGGCCGATGGGAATCATTGGAATCACATTATACACACAAAATGACAACACCAACAACAATTAATAGTAGTTCTTAGGAAAAAATGCACTGTACATATTTCCAGAGCAGAATTTTAAAATTCAAAGGTTATGTTGTGAGTTTTTAAAAATGTAAACACACCAGACGTCAAAATGTTAGGTTATTATTAATTTGACTTTTATTTTTAATAATAATAACATTTAATTGATATAATAGTCAGTGTTGTGAATTTATTTGGGGAATAATACTCATTTACAAGAAGAAAATTTTATATAGATAATGAATTTTTAACCTTCGTTATAATTTGGATGTTGGAAGGGAAGTTATAAATTTAATCATTAACCCTATCTCAAGCATACAGCTGGATTTTAATACATTTTTATTAATACCATTTATTTGGACATTATAAAAAAGAGAGGTGAATGTTTGTCTTTCAACGATTTTTGTTATAAACGATATGGAAAAAAGAGGATTACTGTGTTGTTATTATATTAGTTGGTAAACGTTTGGCGCCAAATTACCATTTAATTTAAAAACAGATTTAAGGTATTTAGTTAATTATAATTTAGTAATTAGAATTATGAGGATGCCAGAAATATTACTCCTCGGATAAAAGGCATTAACTATCTTAGGATTGATTTTTCATTTATTCATGGTATCCAAAATTTATTCTATTTAATATTTTAATTATGTTGTTGTTTGTTCTTTGTGTTCATTTTTAAATAAATTTTTGTCATTTCAATTTAAAGAAAATTTTGGTTTATATTTAGGGTTATTTTTGTGTACTTTAATTATGTTTCGTAGATCTATATTTGTTTAGTGCCCTTTAAAGTTTTGTGAATAGGTTCAAGCTTCACAACAGTTAATTAACCGGAGCCTTTTTTTATGGTAAAGGTAGGTGGTTATATTTTGTATATGTCATCACTGTGCTTTTACTAAAGTCTGTTGCTATAGGATTTGTTTAGCAAATTTCAGGTAATTTCAAGAAGACTTACCCTCTAGAAAAGACAGCCGCTAATTATACAAATAAACATTCGATTTGTTGTGATTTTATACTGCACTACTTTTTTTATAAAGGGTAGATAGTCTTATTATAAAACTTTGACATTTAATTATAGCCTGTCTTCTTGTCAATTATAATCCAAAAAATAAAAAGATACAAAAAATGGGGTGTTGTCAGCACTTGTAGGTGGATATGGATATATCTCGAGGGTAATCAAAGTTACAATAGTCTTCTCTAAAGGTGCGTTTTGAAAAGAAAACACCTGCTCCCTTTTTTCCGCACCAACTGCATCAAGATGGTCGATTGTCGTGTTCATTAATAGGTAGTCTCTTCTGGTAGCAAAATGTGTGAAAACGATAGTCGTATTTATATTGTGTAATAACGCACCTGCTGAAAGAGGAAGTAGCAGAAAATTCCTGTGGCCACTTTTTACATCAGAAAATCTTTAAGAATTTTATAGAATTGTATAATAATTATATTTCTTAAATGAAAATTATAGCTGCGATTCTTCATTTTTAAGTATGAAAATTAACTTAGCAGGAAGTAATAACGTGATGAAATAAGAAAAGCGTGAAATTACATGTGTAAGTCATGTATTATTTGTGTATCTACTATGTTGATCTGTATCTGTATCATGTCAACGCTTTAATTAAAATATGTAGAAGCTTAAACTTTAAAGACGACTTTTTAATAAAGGACGGCTTCGTTATTTGATCAACTCCGATTATCACATCAGTCGTGATTTAATCGAACTATTTCGATATTCTTTTGTATCCTTATAATTAAAATCGTTATACACTTCCTTTTAATTTTTTTTTTAATTTCTACATATTCATTAAATGTGTTCAAAAAAAGCAGTTATCCATTTAAAAAAATTGAGACAAAAAAAACTGTTGAAAGAACTGTTGTGATAATTATGTAAATAAGATGGTGGGTGTAGTAATTATAGCTGGAAACATAGAACTTTTTAACGAAATGAAAACATGTTGTTTCAATCCACCTGTCTTTTTAAAAATTAACGTGTTCAGATAAAAAACCGTTTCAGACCTCTTTTATCTCCATTTTATAATTTTATGGATATTCAAGAGGGTTGTTTCTGCTTATTTAATTAATAGTCGCTTCTGCTGGGCTTCTTTTCTTATTTAAATTAAGAATTTTATTTGAAGTAGTTTAATGTCGATGGTTATGGGCAGGGCTTTTCTTATGTGTCACCTACCTTTTTGAACAATGTAATCAGTTGAGAGAACAATGGTTTCTTGGTCGCTGACAGTTGTCAGTCTACCATCCACATCCTCCGTCTTGTGTCGCGAGAAGTCTTGCTCAATTTGCATTTTAAAAAGTTTTGGGGCTTGGCCCAATTACCGGGCTTGAGAACCTTGGTCTTTATTTCGGAGTTCGGACCTCTTGATGATGAAGTTTATAAAAGCTTTGTTAAGCATCTTTTTTTGGAAAGTGTAAAAGATTATTGTTAATATTAAATTTACATTAACATAAAATTTAAATATTACTTCTGGTATTAGCAATTATAAATAAAATTAATTTTCATAATTTAATCATTACCTACTGCTAAATCTTGTTAAATTAACAACTTATTAGAGAATGATAATTTAATAAATTTCAGCTGCAATAAAAATTATAATTTCCGACAATCAAATCCTCGAAATGGTAGGAATTTCGTTTCTAGAAATAAATACATTTTATTTTCATTTTTTGTCTAATTGCTTATTTTTCGATTTAATATCAGAGTTGGCTCTGGAATTTCTAGCACTTTCATGCAACCTCTCTTACTAGTGATTTTCCTATATTATTCCTAGTGATAGGAATCTTATATCTTGGATATTTTTGGAGACAGAAGTTTCTTCAAATCTGTACAAACGCATTGTTCTATTTCTCGTCCAATTGACTGTCTGACTAACTTTTACTGCGGCATAATTCCTTGTTTGGTTTTGCGCATCGCGAAGACCAAAGGGCATCTGCGAAGCAACAGTACACAGCGACTATTAGAGGACTTTCTCCTCTTCAGTCTGAGGGTTTAAGAATGGATTGGATTAAAGACCATTCTACCGGGATGCTCCAGTCGAAGAAATTTTAACTTAAACTTCATAATCGTGTGAAATGAAATAAGACGTATAGAAGAATTCTAAAGATGAAATAATTTTAGAATTACCACCGTATTTAAATCTAAATCTAAAAGTCAAATGATATGCCGAAGAACTCACTTACCATAGCATAAGCTCGTATTATACATTACTGAAAATAATGCTGTTAAACAAATTACAGCCAGCAATTCTAGAATGTATCCCTATGTAGCATGTTAGTTATAGATCACATTCTAATTATGTATATTAGATCACACAGTTTAACATACATAATATAAAACCTGCGTTCCAATGTCGAGCAAGAGCAGTGGCGGATTTACGTACAAGCGGTGGAAGCGGTCGCTTCAGGCCCCACAAGTCAGGGGGGCGCAAAGTACCACTGTCCAGGACTGCAGTAGACACGCGACAAATAAAAATTATTAGCATGGAAACTCACTTTGTCGCGACGAGTGAAACATGAAACAGTTCATGTCGTGTATAGGCGGGTAAAAAAGATGGACAGTTGACGCAATAGAGTTTTGTGCAAAAGGCAATTCAGAGTGATAGTAAAATTTTTTAACGAAATATACTGTTTCGCAGCAAACCTGCAAGAAATGTATCATCTTTGTCGCTCCGAATGCTTGCCTTCAATGCCTTCTAGTAAACTCTGCGCGGTCGCCCGACTTGACATTCGGGGAAGGTGAACTGTACCACGCTTTCGAATGGGTAAAATTCCTTAATGCCATTTGTCAATTGTCAACAATTCCCAATGTTGAAACAATTAAAAAAAATAACATTACCGATATGTACTGCAACTGGAGAACGATCTTTCTCCGTTCTTAAACGTGTAAAAAATCATTTAAGAAATAATCTTGGACAAAGTCATTTAAAAAATTTATCAATAATGTTTATTGAAACTGACAAAATTTATGTTTTGAAAATATTATTGATAAATTTGCTGCTTCTAGAAGCAGAAATGTTGCATTATAAAAGAACTGATTATGAAATAAATGTATTTATCGACGACCACCATAGAAAGTTACATATTCCGCACAATCTAGTAACCGTGAAAACGACCAATTGCAAACAATCTCCAAACTCAACGGTAAAGACCGTGAGGAATGATTTCTCACGATCAGTAGTTCTATTAAAACGCTATAGAGGTCAGCACTTGCAATATTATAATATTATTAATTATTTGAAATAAAAAATATAAATTTTCGTTAAAGGTTAATTTATTTTTTCTATTATGCGTCTATAATAAAGCTGTTAAAGCACCCAAAATAGCTTAATAGATCATTTGAGTGCTTTAATAGCCCAACTTTTTCAAAGTTGGTAGCATTGAAAAAATAATTAAAAAAAACAGAAAATTGACAAAAACGTCACTCAATTTTCTGTGTCAAACAATGAATTTTCAAATGTCACATCAGTGTTGTCAATTACCACAAAAATCCCTAAATTTTGAAATTGCGATTTCTTTATTTAAAATGGCAATAAAAGACGTAAAATAGAAAAAAATAGCATAAAAAGCTCGTTTCATAAGTCATTATTGCACTCGTCCTTTAGAAAACTCGGCTCGTTTCCTAAATTTCGACTCGGGCAATAAATCTTGCTTAATGAAACTCGTTCTTTAATATACTATTAATTATTGTTTTACATTAAATTATATTTTGAATGCAAATCCATCTAGAAAAATTATCGCTTTCACGGGGAATCGAACTCTGGACCGTCTGATTCCTAAGCCAGACTTCTACCGTTAAGCAACGTAGCCGTCTTGACATGAGTTGGTTATTCTCATTATTATAAGAAGTTATTAAAAAATTTTATTTCAATTAACGTAAAATTGATTAATTTTTTACATTATTATATAATTGTTAATATAATATTATTCATTATTATTGCTAAATTATAATAAAAATAATTAAAGCTTTTATAATTTGCTACATAATTATTCACAAAGTGCAAGAGCCATCTAACTTTTAAAGCTACGTAGCTTTTCATCACAATACCTGGGAATGCGAGACTATGTTGACATTTCGCATAAAGGTCTTAATAACCTTGATAATTGAATTGTGATTCTTTATATAAAATTACTTTTTGAAAAGGAGTACATACACATGATTATTTAGCTGTAAGTACTAAATAGTGGATTGACTGAAATTATACAGATTGTAAACGTATTATTACTATTGTCTTTAAAAATTCAATATTTACTTCTGCCGTTTTTGAAATTCTAGATGTATCATTAGTGAATCCGATGATGGGAAAATAGGGTGTACACTTATACACCTCCAAACATCGTGGAAGCGGCTCACATTACTGAGCCAGAGATTTCAACGTAAAAAATATGAATGCGAATATATAAATTCTAGGTTAAATATCTTTCTTAGCTTTTGGTGGTTTATTACTTTTTTTGTTGTCGTAGATAAAGTATAGTGTGAAACGCGTGCAAAAACGCCAATTTCACACTCGTGTGATTGCGGCATTCGGCTTCGTCTCATGTCGCAACTTCTTCACACTCGTGAGAAATTGGCACTTTTCTGCACTTGTAACACAATATACTATTATTTATGACCACTATAGAAAATCACACATTTCACATAGTCTGACCATGAAGGTCGATTTAGAAAAACTTGACGTTACCATTCCCGCTCCCCTTGACGTTTGCAGTTCCCGCTGCCGACGCCACGGGCCATTTTATAAACTTGCTCGAGCGGAACTGCGACGCATGCGCAAATGTAATGGTTTACTTGACCTTCTCAATGTGAAATGTCATTATCATAAACATAAACTTATTGTTTGTTGTTATTTTTCAAGTTGTATTTTGTGTTATTATTAGTTTGATGAAGATGAACTTAAAAAGAGATAATATGTTGTTATTAAAAGCTTTAGTTTAAATTAATGTCGATTTTAGCGGTGCTTTATAAACGCACGTAGGCATTTTATCTTTTTATGTTTGAACGACAACGGTAACGGTAAGCGGGAATGGCAACGGAAAAGTTTATAAATCGCCTTTGAAAATGACTCATTGCTCACAATCTCTAAACTGTACGGAAATGATTTCGCATTTTGCCAAAATGCCATAGATGTCAGCACATGCAATATTTCTAATTATTTGAAATATATAAAGTTATAACTTTGAGATAAAGGTTAATTTATTTTGTTTAATTAATGTTTTACATTAAATTGTATTTTGAATGCAAATCCATTATCATTATCACCCCGGCTGGTAATCGAACACTGAACCTTCCGCTTTCCGAGCGACTTCTCTACCTCTGAGTTGCTGAGTCGATTGCCAGAATATAAAGTTATTACTACTGTATAAAAATATAAAATTGTTATTGAATTAACCGGAATTAACGTAAAATTGATTAATTTTAACATTATTATATAATTGTTATTATTATTCATTATTATTGCTAAATTACAATAAAACCAATGAGAGCTATTATAATTTGTTACATTCCCTGTATAAAAAAGTAAAGTGCATACATGCAGCGAGCGACTCCTGGCCGCCCTAGTATCTCGGTGAGTCACTTCGGTCGCGGCCTTAATATGACGGTATTATAAATATGGTTCTAATGGTTTTAATCCATAAATTTAGAATACCGGTCTATTACATGAAAATCTAAAAATGTTTTGGGAATTTATTATTTCAAATTACATTCAAATGAAGCATTAGGTATTCAATATATTTTTAAAATTGAGGTTAGGATTTACTTACATTAACAAAAAGCAGCGACGGAACAACATGACGTCCAAAATACATTTAAAAATGTGTCTATGACATTTAAAAAAACTGAAGACATCAACAAAACTACCCTTATTAATTTAGATAATTGTTCAAATTTCAGTATTAATTTTATAAATAAACGATTATTACATTGAGTTATACGCATTTCTTAATTTATACAACTAACACCTGTTTTCCACAAAATGTGAGTATTGCCCACTTTTGACAATCCAACACATATCAATCTCAAATCATACTCTAGGTTAAATATTTTTCCTAGCTTTTGGCGTTTTATACGTTTTTGTGGTAGTAGATAAAGTATAGTATATAACAAGTGTAAAAACGGCAATATGGGCCCCAAAGATTTGTAACGCTTCAGGCCCCTTAAGTTTTAAATCCGCCACTGGGCATGAGGGCTTCTATATAAATTACTCAACGAAAATCTTGCAGTTGAATCGTTACCCTAATAAATCTATAAGCATCTATATTTCCATAAGCTCTCCAAATAATAATGGATGATTTTTAGCCATAGGGAGACGTGACCTTGCTAAATGTATATATCGCTTTTGGTGATAAGAAATAATAAAAGTAAGGTACGCAAAACTCAGCAACAGACTCAGGCTCGGTACTTGCACTGACTCTTTAATCGTTACATATCCGACATGTTCAAAACGACTGCAAAAATATTTGGCTACGCTAACGACGACGTGGCGTTAGCAGTCAGAAAGCAACATATTACCAGTGGACTTATCAGTATTGGGAAATATTTGTTGATTGGGAAATTTTATTGGATTGGAAAAGTGGATAAGCGCTCTTACAGACAGAAATTTATTTTAACAACACGCTGCTACGACATAATTGCTTTCCAAATAAATGACTTTGTCATTCAAAAACCATTTACAGAACACTGCAGCTTTAGCTATTCCGGGTGTTTGTTTTAACAAACACCTGGAATAGCATAACACATACGCACTCGCGTGCACACAGCATAAGAAAAATCGAAAAATATTTTAAAAAATTTTAATTTATTTCCCAAGCAACACAGGAATCTGCGTTATAGTTTAATATACGTGTATTCAATCATATTTTGGTAACTTTTTAGTTATGGTATATTTATTAAACTTGTGCGATCTACCTATATGTTTTGAAACGTGTAATATACGTGTATTGTTAACCATTTTGATACAGGCACGGGGAAAATTTTGTGATATTTCATGTACTGGCGCCAGATTAGTATTTCTTTGTGTCGTGCTGCATTTGTGGTCAACTAAGGTTCACCAAAAATGGTACTTATAATACACTAATAAATGTTTTTCATTGAGGTTTACGCTATACGTAATTTAAACGTCTACATTCGATCATTTTTATTGCCGTCTTCGGTATTATTCGCATTTCTTCGTTTGCCTAAACCAATAGCGTTTGATGGTTTCAACACGTGATGATTTGACGCGTCATCGGCCTCCCCATTAGCGTTACAATTTATTGCTATCATGGCGGTGTATACGTGTATGTAGTATTTGTGCTTTGTTACTGTAGTTTGTAGCAGTAGGTTATTAAAGCTGGAGTCGAGTATTAATAAGGTGAGTACTATTATTATTATAGTTATATGTTGTCATGACGAATCTTTTGTTATGTGCTACCTACGATATTGTTGGCTAGTTTTTCAACGGTGTTTGCTGAAATGGACGCGCTACTTCTATAAATTTTCACACCATATTACGATAATCATTATTCCGGCCTCATGTTGTATAGCACGATAAAAAGTTTACGCATTGTTAACAGCCTTCGTAAATTCTATAAATTTCAATAAAAAAACATTAATGACTAGTAACTTGACAGCTGAAGGTAAGAAAAACAATTTACGCGGCAAATTCAGTTTAAAGTTAGGTTTTATGTATTTATATATAAAAATTAGTCGGATTTAAATTCGTATAATTTTTTTATAAGTAATGAAGTCAACGTGGTACATATCTTAAAATATTTGTTATGTATACTTAATTGTTTCAGCCTCAATCTTTGTGTTTGTGTGAAGATTATTTGATATGTATATCCTGTCACTGTTTTTATGTTGCAGTAAAATTTATTTGAATTTTTCTTTCAAGGTATACTACATCCCATCCGTGGCTGTTCTCCAATTACCTGCAAGATCAGCTGTTCTTAAAAACAAATACTCTTTTATTATAACGTTATTATAACTTTTATTCTAAACATGATAGAACCGTTTTATTATTAAATAATAAATAATATTTTTTCTTTTTCTGCAATTTTGTTTTTATCTTTTCTTAATTACAGTATACAAAATAAACATGAAACGTCCATTCTACCTACGTGCAGTGACGTTTAATTGGTACTGAATATAAACCTATTGCATCAACAACTATTTAGCGTGTTTCATAAACGTTATTTATTTATATATTGTACACTATATTTCAACGTTTATCTCGCTGACATTTTATCCTTTATAAGAAGTTGACATTCAACCATAATTATACTACAGGTATAAAGAAAAATTACACGTTTATTCAAGTATTTTGTGTTGCTTGGGTTGTCCGTATTGATTATTTTATGTTTAAAGCTTTTATGATTAAGAAATGCTCAAGGTGAATAGATAGATATTTTAGTTAGTTATTAGGTTAATGCACTATCTTTGTCGTATAGTGTCGAATTCTAGATATACATTTGACGTGTGTTGAGGTTTACAATCGCCCATATAAGATACAAATACTAACGTCGCTCATTTCTCATAATAACATAGTTGGGTAACTGTAAGTTTTTCGTATCTATTTCGTGGCCGATGTGCGGGCTTCGGGTACCGGATGCAGTCGAGTGCCCTTCTATAAATAAAGAAAAATCTATTTTTTACTATAGATGTTTTTCTGAGAAATAGAATAAGGAATTAGTCATCTACAGTGTGATTTAACAGGCAACAAGTAAGAATAAAGTGAGAAATTCAATCTTAAACAGTTTTTTCCCTTACATCACTATTTGAATTAAATTCCTGAAGTTTATATAAATTAAGAATGAATATTAAATATTAGCAGGTTCTAAACAGATCCATTCACGTACTAGTTCACACATACAGATTCAGTATTTTTTCTCAAATAAAGAAAACTAGAATTCTATTATTAATAGAGTAGCACTAAAGTTTCCTTGTAAAATCCTATTTCATAACGCCTTTGTACTTGACAATATTCATAATTTTACTTTTATGTATTTTTACATAACAGAACAACCACATGTCTAAAGTGGCACTTAGGCATTTTCCCATTTATTATTGGTTATTGCTACCACAACCGCAATATGAATGGCTCTTTAAGGCATGTAAGCTGCAAAAACTCATTAAATTACCTATACATTTTTGTTTGGAAAGTTTGGGAAAGAATCTACAGAACTTACTGCAGTAAATAGTTATGATAATTTTTTATTTTAAGAAAATACATATTTACTTTCATTCTGCAATATAATAAAAAATGTACTGTATAATTACTACATCTTTTTTAAGGCTTTAACGAAATATGTCAATTAAATGTATTTTCGTAGAGTTTATGGCGTTTTTAGCAGTAGAAACCATGTAAGTATTTTTAGCCATGTCGAACTGACTTCGTTGCGTAGATATTCAATTTTAAGTTACATTACCTGTAATTGTTCATTAGGGTGGTTTTAAGTATATATTATTTGCAGTTTTATGAAAACTAGTCGAGTTTGCAGGTGCGATTTTAATAAGCATTTATATAATGGCGTTTGAGATTGACCGAGATAGTTAAAAGATTAGAACCAGTAGATCAGCAATCGGTTTCGCTTCACATGTCAGCACAGATACAGTCGATAACGGTGTCTAATACAGATGCTGGTGCCGGTATCCAACATACTAGTAGATATTAGAATTCTTAATTTAAATTTGCAAGATAACGATATATTCTAATTAGAAAAACAAACCTTTGCTAGACAACGTTTTATGATTTGTATACTTTTCCTGGGAAGTGTTAGATTCGTCTGCGATTTTTTTTAAAGGCAGCCTCCTTACTCTTAATATTTATTAAGTTGCTGTTAATTTTTCACATATCATCCATATACTTCCACCCGTTAATATATTCAATACAAAAACTTATTACACGCTAAATAACGAAACAGAAGTAAACATTTCTAGCTAGTATACGCGTAGAATGCACAAGATAGAAGCCAAATGGAAAAAGCTTTTAGAGAATGAAATTGGAAATAATATCAATGGCAAGTAAAGAATAGTAATGAATCCGTAGTGCTGCTAATTAGAATACATGCTACAACTTTTATCAAATAATTCAATATTCTATAAACTTAAATAATTTTTTAAAAATTGCTTGTACATATATATTAACCTTTTTTTTCTAGAGACCTCTGACTTTGAAAGCGTATTGCTCGTAAAGTACAGAACCAAATAAAGTATTTTAAAAACAAGCAAATAGAAAATTCATTTCTACATACAACAGTAAAATATTATATTTCTAAATCGTATACTTTTGTTTTTATCGGACGATACGTAATAAAAGGTAAACATTTTTAGGGCCAATTTCATTGAAAGTAAGTTAAATATTTTTTTTCTCCACGACCACTATGGAATTTGTATATTCTGAAATTAATTTTGATAATAAAAGCTTAATATTCTAACTCTTGTTTTAGAATAAATATTCTAAAACACTACCCTACTTATGTGTTTTGCGTGTATTTCATTCCATCACTAGATATGGAATGAATATTCTGTAACAGTATAATAAAAAAAAGGTTAGCCTTGATTTCATTGTTTACATTAAACGTCATACTTTTTAAGGTTATTGTTCTTGTTTTCAAATTGTAAATACTGCTAAGTTTAAATTTTCTTGTGGGCTTGGAGAAAGCACGGTCTGTTACTCGGTTAGAATCGAAATTCGATGCTCGTGGTTCCACTCCACTCCAATCTTCCATTCGCATCGAATGTCTTCTAACCTCGTTACAAAATATACTATACTATACTCGGAAAGTATATGCCATATATCTATGAGATTTTTGTAGGGGTTAGAAAGAAACCTTGTGGTTCTTATGCTATTAATTTTCAGAAAGAAAAGTGTTTTATTTAGGATTTATATGAAAAAATAGCGAACTATGTTTTCTTGTTTATTAATAGAGATAGCGTCAATTTTTTTCGCTAAATTAACACTTTTCATATGTAGATATTATTTTCTACAAAAACATTTTAACAATAAAAGTGCAATAACAAAAAAACCATTTTTGCCCAAACCGCTTATCGTTGAATTTGGAATTTAATTTTCTACATGATCGTTTAAGTAGTTTTTAATTAATGAAAGTTTATAAACTAGAATTTGGTTATTGTGTTTATAATGTGTCAACATTCAATTGTTTAGTTGAGAATTTCCATTTTTTTGTTTTCTGTTTCGGCCAAATCATATAAAATGATCGCCCTTT
This sequence comes from Agrypnus murinus, assembly GCA_929113105.1. NCBI lineage: Eukaryota > Metazoa > Arthropoda > Insecta > Coleoptera > Elateridae > Agrypnus > Agrypnus murinus. The sequence goes on along the minus strand of OV816025.1, from coordinate 169,708,384 downwards.
TTCATGAAATTCTCTTTTAATTCCATCTTTCAAAGGAAGCACACTTGTTGCTAAGATTAAAGAAATTTAAGGTTGTATTAAGTTTGTAAACAAATGTCAAATATGTGAGGTTAGAATTATTTTGGAGAAACGTCGAAGTGTTTTAATTTAAAAAGTTTATAAATGAAAGTGTTTAATTAGCAAGTGTCAAAAGTTAAATGAATGTTTAATTAATTCTTCGATTGATTTTGATAACAAGAAAAAATAATAAGAAAGTTTTTGTAATACTAAATGGATTTGGATGTTAATAAATACAATTTACTTACCATTAATGTGTAAGAATTATATGGATTTGGAATTCCGCTTTGTAAAATGTTTTTATTTAGACATAATTATGAATAAATCGATGGCACATGTTTCTTGAATTATTTGTCAACTTTAATGAAAGCAAGCAGCTGGTACACATGGAGAATTGGAAAATAAAGTTGGATATTAATAAATAAAATAAAATCATGAGTTTTTCATATTAATTAATTTCTATTTAGATTAAGAAATTTATGATACCAACATAAACAAATTATAATCCTTAAACATAATTTTTTATAGTTTATAATATTTGAAATTGAGTGATTTTTTTAAATAAAGTTATTAATCTTTAAATAAAGGAAACTTAACTATTTTGGGATTGATTAAATTTAATTAGGGAATTAAAAAGATAAAATTTTGTAGTCAGATTTTTCTTTTGTAATTTAGTGATTCATAAATAAGAGATATTTCAGTCTTTTTAATTCACATAATGGAATTTTTTTTCTGGTATCAATTATTTTTTGTTTGTCGTTTCATTGTTATGTATTAATAAAAATAAAATTGTATTATTTTGGAAATTTGTTTGTGTATGTGTTTTTCTATTATTTTGACCAATAATTAATAAAAATTTAGAAAACCTTTAAAGCGACCCGCCTGGGAGAGCCTCAATTATATGGAAAGTAAAGCTTCTCACTACTGCAATACATATAGCCGGAGCGTTATTTCATTTTAAGGTAGGCAAGTTGTAAGTTTCTTCATTCTTTTATGCAAATCAACTATTGCCTGTCTCCTGTTATTTATTATTATTATTTAAAATAGTATCCAATTCAATATGTTAGATTTTTATGATGTTAGTAGAGATGCTGTCTAAGCATTTCGCACCACGGCCGGCAAGGGTGCTCAGTGGTCTATGTGTAGTGTTAACCGGTGAGTCGACTTTTCCTTCCAAAAATCAGCCCCTTTCCCTCCTTAAGCTCTTGGTGTGAAACATCACTATGAGCTGCAGTATGGATTACCGGCATTCCGCGCCCGTTCCTCGGAACGGAGGTAGTGTCCCCAGGGTTCCGTCACCATCCTTCTTCCCAAGGCAGTTGCCAGTTACTGAAAGGTAACTTCGGCGGGTATTTACGCTGGGGACTCACCGAGGTCCCTGGAAATAGCTGGCGGCTGTCTGTCCTTTTCCTTCCTCCCTATCCCCGGGTGGCCGTTCCCTTACAGGGGGGCTCCTTGGTGGAAGGTTAAGTCGACTTGTCGCTTGGTGCTACACATCCCCCGAAAGCCATATATTTCGGGGGTGGATCTGAAAAGAGCCGGGTTTTGTTAATTCCAAAAAAACATCTACGTCGCCATATCGAACAACAACATCTTCCATCTTCGATCTTCGACCTGCATTCCAACGTTGTCGCCCATATCTACATGTTCCACATGTTGGTATGGCCGATAAGATGTGCATATGTGGCCACGAATGAGAATTATCAAAGAATACAACAAGTACGGAGCGATTGTGGTTATCATTACCAACATTATTATTAATGCTGCTAATAATAACCACAAAGGTCAAGCCGTTGCCGGGCTAGTTACTATTAAATTTTATTCAATAATAATTGGTCTGCCAACGGCAGGCTGAAGAGGCCTCCTTTATAGGCCTAAAACAGCCTCACACCGCCTCAACCAGATTCAATTAATTAAATGCCAGATATTCGCACATTTGGCTTGGAGGAAAAAATTATGATCGCTGTAAGATTCCTGGCCAACCATTCTAAGAGTTTAATTTTTGATGTGGACACGAATGCCGTCGAACAATTTAATTCGTTAATTGCAAAATATACAGGTGGTAAAAGGATCAACTTTACACAAAGAAGATGTTATCAGGGCAGATGCATGGCCGTTGCTGTTTCCAGGAATTCTAATGGGCAACCACTATACACGGTGATTCAGTACTTAATGATCTGACTTTGAGGATAAGCTTCTCTGGTTATTAGAAACATAAAATCTTAGTAACTTTTTTTGATTAAATGAACTTGAAAATTTCGAAAATTTTGACCGACGTTTTCAGAAAAGTACGTATAATTGATGCAGGTCAGTGTTGTTAAGTCGAATAGAAATAAATGCAAGATCTTTAGAAATTGACACCATCAGTAAAACGTGACATCTGTTTAAACAAGCACAACAAGAATGCAAACGACGCACGTTCCATTTTAGATGTTAAAACAAAACGATCTATTAATCTGGGGGATTCCCCTCTATTCTAATAGTAAACGCAGACAGAAATGACATCATTTTAATACAGACCCATCCAATGATATCATTAAATTCGATGTGTTATGCGTTAATAAACAGATATTAGTTTTAATTAAGTAAAGACATGTTTAGCTAATTTGATCTATCCATCAATAGGTATTGTTTTAATTCAACGACCCTGAATGCTTGATGGATTTGTTTACATAGTCAAGTACAAGTACTGCTACGTTTTATTACTAAAAGCTGCAGTGTAAGGGGTTTGCAATTTGTTATCATTTGAGAAACCAAATAGTATCGGGTATCTCCTTGATCTTGACCTCAAAAGATGTGTTTATTCACAAACCTGCAGTATTGTATTACACATAGGGGTTAATGTGCCTATGAAAAGAATTTGAAATTGTTTTAGTCATCAGAAACAACACAAAACAAAAATACCATTTTTGAAACAATATCCATCGAAAGGTCGTTCTCAACATGCTTTGTTTATTTAATTCTGTTTATCTGTTGTTATTCTACGAAACACTTGGCCAAAATAAAGGCGTTTTTATTACTTTATTACGCTATCCTTGCACATTCTAGTAGTATTGAATATCTGCTTGAACTTTTAAAATATGTGTCTTGTGCATTTATACTATTAAATTTGAAAACATTAGGCTGAACTTCGATGCCGTTTTTCTCCAAAAGTATAGAAGTACGAGAAAAATGGTATATAGGAATTTTCTTTCTTTAATGGTTATCTAACCACTGGCAAAGTCCGATTACTCCGTAATGACTCACCGTGTATAGAGTTCACAGACTTTTAAACAATGGTAGAAGTCCCGGAAAAATTTTAAAATCTGTTGAATTAAAAAGAAAACGGCTCAACTCGGTTTTAAAGACAAAGAAAAAGTTATTTACGGCTTCTAAGCGCAGCGAACCTGATCACGATTATGGAGATAATTGTCAAAAATTAGACTTGGACGAAAAAGACTTCGAAGAAGAGTCTAGGGATTTCCTTAGCAGTCTAAACAAATCTGAGTCAGAATTACGTGCTATTGAGGAAAGAACACGCTTACAGTCTGACTGCATGGAATGGAGGGAGCTCCGCCGCCATCTTCTCACGGCTTCTTCTTTTGGTAAAATATGCAAGATGCGTTCCACAACCAGCTGCAAATCAACTGTTAAATGTTTATTATATCAAGAAACTTTAACCGCAAAGTCTTTAATGTGGGGAAAAGTGAACGAAGACGTAGCCAGAGAAAGTGCTACTAAATTTCTCAATCTAGAGATATCACGTTGTGGCCTATTTATAAACCCTAAATGGCCGTATTTAGGTGCTACACCTGATGGAGTTTCCAGTGACGGAGCTCTTATCGAAATTAAATGTCCATATGCAGCAAAAGACTTTACAATAAAAGAGGCTTGTGAAAATAAAATTATTAAATATCTTCAAGTTATAGACAATGACAAATATGAGCTTATACAATCTCATGATTATTATTTTCAAGTTCAGGGTCAACTGAATATTTATGACAAAGAAATATGTCATTTTATTGTTTGGACGAGCAAAGACTTTATTGTTTTAAATGTTGAAAGAAACGTAAACTTTTTTCGAACAAAAATGCTTGAAAAATTAGAAAAATTTTATCATTAATGTTTATTGCCTGAAATTATCGATCCCCGCCAAACCAGAGGTATGAAGATAAGAGATCCTAAATCGTAACCTCCAAGAATAAAGAGGCCGCGACCAAGCAATCGTGACGTCACGAAAACCGGCTGACAATTGCGAAACGTAAAATACCCAACATAAAGACACTTGTATATTTCTGAGTAAAACTGAATATTATTTCAAAAAAAGCACTTATATTATGATAAAAAACAATGAATAGGATTTTCCACTTCACCGTTGAGGTACCCATGATAGACGCGTTGGCTCTTATGGAGGCCTCGCCAATAGCTCTATCTCCATGCGTTAATGTGTTTTATAACTTCTTAACCATTAAATTTAATCAGTTTTCTCTTTGATAGATCCATGTTTTGGGTGTTAATTTTATCGTTGATTATTTTTGAATAGTTATTGAGAAATATATTGGCAAGAATATGACAATTTTTTAACAATATCGACTTCAACGTTTTGCTACACAAAATACATTTCTCATTGATTTCGTGTACATATTTTTCCAATTTTAACATTGTCAATTCCCGTAAAATAATCCTTTGTTTACCTGTCTTTAGAAATTCAGTTTCATATTTATCATATTATTGTTATAACCGATGACTCGGAGAAATGTTTAATACATACTACTGAATGTTTTGTTGGATTAAATGAGTCTCTATGAATGCATTTAATTCACGTTTTCTTCAACTCTTCATCTTTTGGAAAAGAAAAGACGGACACATACGTATGGGTACTATCGTAATTGCTTGAGCAATTAGGCACGCAACATTTATCAGGCATTTTTAATGAAATAAACAAGACTCACCCAAGTATCTCGTCAAACTGTTGGCTTTTTTGATTAACTAATCAAAATATTTATGAAATTGTATTTTATATAGGTAAACGACACAATACACAATCATATTATGAACGACACCAACCGAAAGTTATTTTATAAGTAATAAAACAGCTTTCAAATACAAAATTTATCAGCGGCCATTTCTGCCAACGCCCACACTCGATACGGCAATTGAGAAACAGTCTCTTTTCACTGATTTTATAAATTGTCTTCACATAAATCAGGTAAATCTGAAATTCTACACCTTTAATTTAACACTTTAACTTATTTGAACTTATTTATGAGAGTTTTTGAAAGAAAAACTTCCGAAAAATAGTCTAATTCACACGACTACGATCACGGCAAATCTAAACTGCAATGGCGTTTGACTTGTACGCATCGCCTGTCCCCGCAAGTCGCCAGCCGGCATTCGTGACGTCAGATCACGTGACACAAGCCTTGTTCGTGGCCTCTTTATTCTCGGAGGTTACGCCTAAATATATTACTGAAGCACGAAAACAAAAGACAACTCACACGTTAAATGTAAAATATTCTTTTACTATTAATGTAAACATTAAAAAACGACAACATTGTCACTTTTGATTCAACTATATTTTATTCTTTTTAGTTGATTTTATTTTTTTTTGTTGTTTCACTGAATTAGACATTCCCATGCATCTTTTTTAATTTACATTCGATAGTTCTCAGTCAATCGCCCTGTTATAAAAGAATAAATATAATGTGAATAGATAAAAGGAATTTGATTTGTTTATTATTTTTCTTTACAGCAGCAGCCTATTATTTTTTACCATTGTATCAGTATTACATTTCTTTCTTAATAAACTATTTGCTATAAAGTTTGTTTTTTTTCTTAAAGATTATCAAAAAAATAATTAACATGGCAATCTTTTTGAATCCGTCAGATGAAAAATCAAATCATTGTTATAGTTGTAAATCTCACTACAACAGATTCTATTATACTATTATTATACGTATGTTACGTTAATACTAGAAAAAGTAATAATGCATTATCTTTATTTTGGATAATATAATAATTAATAATTTTGTTATATTTATTAATAATTTGTTATTATGGTATAAACATAAATTTTGATTTCATTTTCAGTTTTGACCATTAAGATAGTTTTTTCAAATACAAAATTTATTCTTACTTTATGCGGGTATCTACAGTTTTATTTTATAAAATGAAAAACTATGAATAGAATATTTTGCTGGGACAGCAGGTATACAGAAGTGGCCACAGCCCGATTCCGACCGAGCGGACTCGATTAAAGGCGACCTTTCACACAATAGTGACGCCCATCATACGCAATCCCTTACATCCGCGCCCGCAGAGATTCCCTGGCAGTGTAGGGCAAACGGACTCTTAAGCGGCAGGTCCGATTATGTAAGAGTTGCATACAAAGCTTTATGTTCGATTCCTAAAATTGGATAATTATCCAAAGAAAATCATTTTATAAATTTGACATCTATTCTTGACAGAAGAAAATTTGACATGTAATATACAGTTGTCATACTTTATTTTACTACTATATACTTTATTTTACTACTACCACTATATTTTACGATTACAATAATAAGCCAGTTCACTGCCACAAAACAATACAATAAACAGTACTTTATAATGCAATCGGACATAATAGCTATTTATGTAACAAGTACATAATGTAGGACTTTATAGACAAGCCCAGTTTATGGACGAGCGAGCGAAGCCAGCAAGTCCTTCAAAAAGGGCGAGTTTATAGGGGTCCGATTATGTAAGAGTTGCATACAAAGCTTTATGTTCGATTCCTAAAATTGAGTAATTATCAAAAAAAATCAGTTTATAAATGTGACATCTATTCTTGACAGAAGAAAATTTGACATGTAATATACAGTTGTCATACTTTATTTTACTACTATATACTTTATTTTACTACTACCGCTTTATTTTACGAGTACAATAATAAGCCAGTTCACTGCCGCAAAACAATACAATAAACAGTACTTTATAATGCAATCGGACATAAATATTTTTATATTACGTGAAAACGTATTTTATTTAACACTAGTTATATCAGGACAATTTTCAAGATGAGTTATCCACGCCTCTTTTTCACAAATATATTATTCCTAGAGCATATAACATAAGGAATGATAACGAGCATCTATACTGCTCTGGAATTTATATTATGGAGCATGTTTGGCAATTTTATAAAATTATTTTACTTAGAAAACGCATATATTCGAGAACCTACTGCTGCTGCGGTGACCTGAATGTAGTTACTTACCTTTTTATGAGCTTTTGCTTTCCTTGTCTTGCAAAATGGGTTAAAGATGCTCCGTCTTTGACAGTAAGTATTTCTGTAATGCAATACTCTCGAAAGATTGGAATTTGCTCACTGTTGATTCTACCTGACCTGTATTTTTTCAGGTGTTTTTGCTTTCTTGAAATGGGTAATGATTTCTATAAAATAGGAGGCAGTCAGACATGACCCAGTCTACTATTAATTATATTATGTATTGAAAATAAAAATATAATGTGATATACAGTGTGTCTCGTTTTTGGATAAATTATGCATTCCTTTTTTATTTAATATGTTATTGCCTTAATCCTATATTTTCATTTTCAGGTGTTCTAAACTTTTTTGTAATGAGTGATTAGAAAAACTTTTCTGTATTTCTGCAGCAATTTCTCCAAAATGATCGTACAGGTTACAATTTTTTTTATACAAAACAATTTTATCGCGTGAAAACTATTAAAAGCATCTTAAATGTTTTTCAGAGGTGCATTTAAAAAAGTGTGTGTTGGTGTATGTTACAGTGGTAGCTTTCAAACTTTTAAATAAAAGTAGTAAATTTTATAGTGCCATGATAATATCCAAGATAAATTTTCAGTTTACGCGGAATGAATCTCATTAATTTTATGTCTGTTTCGATTTTTATTTTTGATTTTTAACGATCCAAAGAATGCGTGGTTTGCTATAAAGTTTCTAAATCGGGTATTCGCTTAATTAGTTTGAAGAAAAAGAATGTTGTGTGTGTGTATCCTTTACTCTCATCTCACATACATAGTAGGTACATATAAAATTGTACTGTTAGAAAACTTAAATCGTATATCTATCTATATTTAAATTTATAAATTCGAAAAGAAACAAAAAAATCTATAAATAAGATAATTATCAATTAAGAGGAAATACATTTGGAAGTATCTGGTTTAATTGATTCTAGACTGTTTTTTTCCTTTTGGTTTTCTTCAGTCATAACTACTAGTAGTTGGTCACGTTTTTTTCATCTACTCCTTTAGGTATTGGTATTGTTTGTCTGACGAATTTTTTAGATTCTCTTCTCGCTTAATCGTTAACATGAAGAACAAACAAGAAAAAAATGCAACATTCTAATTAATAAATTCCATCCAGAGTTAACACGTTCTAATCCCTGCATGTGTCGAACGCAGCAAAGTAATTTTCTTGTACGGTAATGCCCACACAAAAATCTTATTTGCATAAGTAAGAATTATGCGAAGCTTAAAGTTAAGACGATTATTTAAACAACAAAAATAAAAAATAAATAAGAAATGAATGAAACACCTGCAAGATTCATAAATAACCATATTTGTAGCGATCAATACAAAAATAATTACATCCTGCCCTGTTTTTCTTACACGCCCTGATTCCAGATTTAGACTGGGAAAAGGAGCAAGTTATAGTACATAAAACCAGAACGTGTAGGGAAATAATATTAGAAGAGATAGTTAATGCAATACAAAGTTATACCTCATTATTAACGTCGATATGTTAACCCGTTATTCATAATCAGGATTAAAAAGAGACGGATGTAAAATTCAAACGAAGATAGGAACTTGTTCTTGAAAAGAAGGCCCATTACTTTTCATTAGTGCTTGACAATCTCGGTCGCTATATACAAGTTATTTTTTTATGAATTAAAAATATTATAAGCAGTGACTCTCAAAATCTTCCTCTTTCAAATACTTCAATTAAAATTTTAAGAGAAGAAAAGATGAGAAAAACAAAATTATAATTTAAAAATAATTTTTATTTATTTTTTTTATATTAAAAAGATTTACATCACAAAACACTAAAATTTAATTCTCTAAAACTAATTTGTAATAACAGAGAAATAATAATTATTTTTATTTAATTTCATGATCTTATAATAATAGAAAATCTCACAACAAACAAAATTTGAGATCGCCGACTTAAATTTAATAAACATACCAAAATACTATGAAAATACTTAACTCTAAACAAAAAAAAATGAGAATAAAATTAATTAAAATAATACTTGAAGTACCTATACGTTTTTATTACATAACTACTTACATAATATAAATAAACTTTACACACAAAAAATTGATATGAATTCTATTTCTACCCTCGGCACATACCTTTTGATTATTAAATCGTATAAAAACACAAAACAAATTGGTTATTTAATGTAAAATATTTCATTCACATTTGAGAATTTGTAAAAAAACTCGTTTGTTTAACGTAAGAAATATGCAAAACATATCAGTGGCGTAGTCAGATACATTTGGCAAATCTAATTTGTTTGAATTTTCTAACAATAATAAGATAAGTGATACTACTGATAATGAAACCTATTTTTCAGCTGGACCTGATATCAAAAGAGTCAATAAAAATAACTTTTTATGGAGATTAAGTTAATGTCTCCACATTTTTGCACTACTGTTAAAAATGAAATTTTGGGTAGGTACATTTATAAAATCAGCAGAGCATATTTGGTAAACTTTATTGTTTGGAAATATGTGGCAAAGCTTCTTATTAGGGGAAATAGGGTTGGCGTTTCTACGGTATATTAAAAAGCAAAATAAACAGTAAAAATTAAAAAAAAATACCTTTCTTTTTATCATTCCATTCCATTCAGGTATTGTCTTTGTTTCCTTTTCTGTACATAAGAACAGTTTTTCGAGATTAAAAAGTCTACCATGTCTCTTTTTTTTTAAATTGAAAGTTGCATATTATAGTCTTGCACGGACTATTTAATGCCCGTTCGAAATATTTTAAGACCCCCACATAGATTTTGGCAGCCTGATCTGCAGCTCCGAAAGGTCCAAAAAGCACATTCAAAGCCGTAAAGGCCCTTACCAGCTATGCCAAAAACCTAACCAGCGCAACAGACGTGTCATAGAATGTGAAATATTACTAAGGTATACTCGTTGCTCCCTGTAACAGATCAGACCCCAATAAACAATTTTCATCACATTAAATAACAGTAGAGTTTTTATAAGGGTTTTATTAAGATTGCGAGTTTATATTAGAGGTTTAAGATTACTAATTGGTTGCGATGTTATATAGTAGGTATATAAAATTACTAAGCGCTTTAGGTTTTATAAAGTGGTTACAGAGGCGTTTCCATCACTAACTTGTATTACTTATAGTAACGGTTACCAAAGGTTATATAATGAGTTTTTATAATAGTTGTAGTTACCAATTAAAAAAAAACCAATAGTATTGAGTTCCTATGTAAGTGTAGGTGGTACTAAATATAAAACACTCAAGCCAGAGTAATAGGAGTTGCTGTTATAAAACCTGAGGGTTGTTGGTGTTAAAAAACACTGTAATAAAGCCAAAATTCATATTATTTTTAGCTTAGTTTGCAAACTTGTAACCACGTACAGTTTCTCTTAAGTAACCTTTGGTAACGTACAGGGACGTCAATAAAATACTATCTTAAAACACATCTTGACACAATAATCCAGCACAACAAACACGCACTACAAACAATATAGGGTGCGAAATACTTTTGCGAGGTTATGAATGTTGAAACTGTGACGACTGGCGTGAACTTGCAAGGTATATAAGCAGCATTGGAATGACGGCGCATACTTTAGGAGATTACCATCAATCACAGTGAAGAGCGTTACCATAAGTTATATAACGTCACTTTTGGTAACTGTAAACACCATAAAAAAGTTGTATGCGAAAGAAGAGATTTTTCCCTGTGGAGATATTGCAAGAGTAAGCAGGATAACCAACAAAAAGCGATACGGGTGCCTAAATGTTATGGTTGCCATTATAAAGAAAGTCTATAAAGGCTGCGAAACAATTCTCGTTACTTGATTAAAGGCGCATAAAGCCTATAACGGGTCTAGAAGACGTTATATAAAAGTAACAGTTATATCTATTACCGTTATTATAAAACATAGAGTCATATAAGATTACCAAACAGTGGTAACCATAACCCTTATAGAGCCCGCAATGTAAGCTTTTTAAGAGGTATATAGAGGTAACTGTAACGTTTATATTACCAAAGATTTTATAATTTGGTGATAAAACAAAATTTGTTTATTGGGACAAGACACTAGCTAATCCGGAAATCTCAACTAGCTGCAATAGAGTATAAACTGGAAAAACCTAATTGGTTTGCTCAATTGAAACAAGATTTCACGTATGGAATTAGAAATTAGAACAAACTCCTAAAGGGTGTCGGCGGTGTTGCCACGTCTGTCATTTTTTCTGTAATATTTTAAATGGAACGCCGTATAGTTTCATTACTGAAACAAATTTCCTTCAAAACAAATTCGGCATTATGCAGGTTGTTGGGCTTCCCATAATAATAATCACCAAACCCTATATTCCTTAGTACTTCAATTAGTTTTTGCTCAGTTAAATGTTGCAACCACGTCGACATAAGTAGTTTTCGAGTTTGTTGTAACTGGTAATGGTTGTAATCCCCAAGATTTTTAAATGGATCGACTATTTTCTAGATAATGCATTTGTTCCATACTTTATGGAAACAAAATAGAGATCAATATGGTATTGCAGATAAATTCTATGTAATTTTAAATCTTTTAACCAATTTTCACATGTGTTTAGATTGAACAAAGTTGATAGAATATGGTAGCAATGATCGGAACAATTGCATCCTTTCAAAGTTACAGCTACTAGCTGCAACTATCTATAACTTTTTCTTTTATGGCCATTTACTGTTAAAACGCATCGTTTCGCATCATACAGCAACGTCAGTGGTCTGAAGCAAGGGTATACGTATTTTTTTATTTTTATATTAAATGCACGTTTACTTCAATTATATTAACGGCCTTAATATTTAGGAACGTTAGTGCAAATCTTTGCCAGGATTTGATAAAAAGTCTGTCCTACATTAATAAATTATTATCTACTAGAATACTAAACTACTACTGATTTAACTTGAATAATTTATGATAAAGTAGTTCAAACGAATACAATTGTAGTAATCTTAACTGAAATGAACAATTACTACAAATACCATACACGTGCAACGATTCCATATAATAAAAAAGAAATATTTTTCATATTCAATCGAACTTTATTAAATCGATATGCTAAGACCATGATCAAATTCGAAGTTTTCTGTCAACTATTTGACTGATCCTTAACAATATTTGCCTTAAAATAAGTTCTTACTGACTACGCCACTGATATCCATTAATTAATTATTACATTCTAATTTTAAAATCAAAACTCGTTCTGACTCTTAAAAGAATCACCGATAGCTTTGAACTACGAACGAAAAATGCTTATTACACCCCTGCTGATTTAAAAACCACATCAATTTTTTCACTAGTCATACATCATATTAAATTAATAATTATACAAGTTGCGAGTATTAGGTCCCTTCCTTTCATTTATAATTAAAAAATACATTATTAATAAAAAAAAGAAAAATTATTTACACATTTTTACAAAAAAAAAACCTTTTGAAAAATTTATTTACAAAGAGGAACTGGTTTTTTGGATATATACTTCTAGGTTATAAATTAACAACCACAACCACCACTACTACTATCTCCTCATAATATCTTCTATAGTAAACCCAGTTTTCTTAGGAGGATTCTGTGGCGGTCTAGGTGGCGGTAAATCATCTTTTTTCATACTTAAATCACTTACAAAATTACTTGTACTAGGTCCTTGATGTGGATCACAAACAAATTTAGGAGGCGGACCTAAACCTAACCCACTGCTAGTTGCAGGATTTCTTATGATAGTGGAAGACATATGTGCCGATGCAGGTTGCATGGATGAATTCACAGGAACCGGTATCATATGTACAGAACTGGAAGACGGTTGTAATGAATGATCTGGAGGTTTAAGCACAGGAGGAGATGGTGGTATAGGAACGCTTTGAGGCAAAATATGAGGCGGAGGTGGTAAATGCATTGGAGCAATTCGCAAACTCAATGGTGGCGAATGTCTTCCACTTGTCATTGTTGATGTTGAAGGCCTATCAGCATCCAACGGCCGTTTTCGGAACGGACTTATAAAAGGACCCATTTCGGAAGATCCACTTGTTATAGTAGATGGCTTTACTTGAGGTGGGTGTAAATCTCTTCTTATCTGTAACTGAGGATGATGTTGAGATTCCGTTTCGGGATTATCTTCTTGCCCTGGATCTATTTCAGGTTCGTCGTCTAACTCGGGATCATCTAAATCATGCTCGTGCCGCCTGCCTACACACTCTAGATTTGGACGCATTGTGTAGGGGCTCGATAAGGAGCATGGTTCATGGCACTGTGTTCTTTCGGGAATAGGCGAACAGATTCTAATTGGTTCCTCCCTATTGTCTAAAGAAGGACTTCTAGGTCTCGGAGAAAGAGGTTCCATGTCGTTTCCGGGAATGAAACCATCACTTAAACCATCTGCAGGGACATCTCCTACAGCATGTGTTAAAGCATGACGTCTGAGATCACAGTTACGTCTAAAGACCTTTCCACATGAATTACATTCGTACGGTTTGTGATCGGTATGTGTTAGGAGGTGTGTTTTAAGATTAGAACGTTGATTAAAGGAACGACTACAAACAGGGCATTTATGAGGGGATTCTTCCATGTGAAGAATCTTGTGAACTGCCAACGTGCGTGACTGACAGAATCCTTTTCCACATTCGCCACATTTGAACGGTTTTTCTTTACTGTGTATATATCTGAAACAAGAGAAAACAATTATTAGAATTAATTAAGATAAGAAAGGTAATTTAAAGTAAATTAAGAAAACGCAACAAGATTTATTTGTAATGGAGACATCGACATCGATTTCTGTTAATTTATCTGCTTAAAGCGGATTTGGTATTATAATTAGGGTCGTATAATTATATAAATCTTTTCGCCATAATTAATGCGGGTAAAAATTTACATTCGAATGTCGTATATTTTTTCGAATTCCTCTTTCCGATGCGAACCTGCTTTCTTGTTAAGGTATGCTATTCGCGTTTGTTGTTTTTAACGAATAGCGAACTTCGCGATGCACGCTAAAGAAAAAGCAAAAAAGGAACACCCTACGTCTCACGTATAGGTCAACTTTATCTACGTTAAACTTGAAACTCTCTGCGATTTAATTAATCGCAGGATATAGGACGTGTAAAAGTTCTTTAAGAAAACACAAACTCTTGCATGTTTAAAAGTTTTAAATTCTCTAGACGCGATCTACTCCTTTTACAGAGTAAATTATTAAAATTGCTTTGGAATTATGCAGGATTGGATTTAAAAATAATAATATAGGAGAAGGGAGCCAATACCTAGAATCAGACAGTTGCTATTTCACAATAATTATAATTCGTGTTTTTTTAATATTAATAAGAATATAATAAGAAGTATTGATAAGAAGAGATGGAAAGCTCTGATTAAAAATCTTTGTTTACTCTACTGTGAATTTCTAAACTCAATTCTCAAGTTTTAACACAATTTTTAAAGCTTCTGAGGTTAGAAATTCTAAGGTTTCAAAGTTCTAATATTTAGCCTGAGTCAGTAGGATTTCAGAATCATGGATCTTTAAATATTTACGATTTGTGTTCATAGATCAGATTTTTCAAAACTTCAAAACAAACAGAAATTGATAGGCTACCATTCACATCAGGCAATACCCCAAATTTTTACGTAGTTGTTAGGGCGTTAGAGTTCGGGATTTTCAACAGTATAAAGCTTTAAAATTCTAAAGTCGAAGTTTAAGTGGTTCAAAATCTCAAGAAACTCGAATAAAATCGAAGTTTCACAGCTTTGAAATCCCAAATTCAAAGATTTACTGTTTTGTTGGTTAGGCTGGCGTTAGGTATGTCTACACTTTGATTGGATTGCTCTAAGGGTTCCCGTCCGTTATTTTAGAAAATGGTCCCAGAACAAGGCTGGACAACGTACGAGAGAGATATTAGAAAGGTTTATCCCGGCAACGACCCCGTGGCCGTTTCGCTAGGTGCTTCGCCTGGTGTAGTCACGTATGTACTGTGGATCAGATACAGTGGAGGCAACTCTGCTATGGATCGTTGACTTGAGTTTACTCAAGAATCACAGGTATGGCAGATCCCAGGAAGACTAACGGGCGATTGCCTTATAAGGGTAGTTGATGCGAATACAGAACAAATACAACTACTAGTCTCTCAGCTAGAAGAACCCCAACTGCTAGTTGGTAGAGGCCGGGTCTCCACTTTCAGGTAGAGACGGACGGGTACCTAGGTAAACCTAGGATCCAAGTCCCAGCCACACTTGAGGCGGAACTAGGGATTATAGGGCTCCTTCGGAGACGGATAAGCACGTAAATAGCTCAGGTGCTAGCCTGGAGAGGTTGTAGAGGTTTGCTAGGCAACCTCGTTCGCACTAGTGTGAACTGATAACTCTTACAAAAGTAAGTGACGCGCTAATAACTAATAACTGAATTCTTTGACTACACGGGGGTCGTGGCCATAAATGTTTAACGCACGTGGACCCTTTAAAAAACTTGGCATTCATGTTTTGTTGTTTCTAATATTGAGGTTTTAGAGATACGGAGTTTCAAGATTTTAAACACTAAATGATATTAATTAAGAAACTTCTGAGATTGTTTTTCAATTTTCTGGTTTATAATTCTGAGTATAGAGGTTTAAAGTTTCAATGTTCCATATACACGACTTATGAGTTTCCCACTTTTAGTCTTAGAATGTAAATATTCATGTTGCGAACAGTTGAAAACTTTCTAATAATCACTGTAAGGTCTAGAAGACTTAGTTTGGAGTTTCGATTTTTTCAAGCATTTTATAGTTTCAGAATTTTAAACTTTAGTTTAGACAAACTTTCAGATTTTCATGGTTCTTTAAAGTCTAACAAACAGATTTTAAAAGCTTTGGTGAAATTTACATTCCTTTTATTTATCTTTTTATTAGATTCACATTTTGCGAACTTTGAAGGTTTGGGATTTTTAGAAGTTCAGATGTCATCAAGAAGATATACCTATCATCAATGTTTGAACATTTTTCATATGAAGTATTTCAGCCAATGAAACTGGAACTTTAAGAGTTTCATAGCTTAAAATGTTTGACTTCCAAATATTGAAAAGATATCGAAGAAAGAAGTCCTGCCGAATTATAAGAAGCTAATTCAGGAATTTAGTCTAAAAATTCCTTTTAATTTCCCACAATTTCTAGGCATTCATTTGTAATTCTAAAATTACTTGAAATTCCTCGTAATTAATTTTAGGGGCCGTCCTTAACTTACGTAACACTTGAAGAGGGAGGGGGTTCTTTGATAGCGTTACGCAGTGTTACAAGGGGAAGGGGGATGCCGTTGCGTTACTTAAAAAATTAAAGAAAAAGAATTTAAATTGTAAATTGGTTCAAAACGATAGTATGAATATTATCTTAACAAATTAAATATTTTTCTACGTTATATTATTGCTGTTATCTCAATATTTCATAAAATAATATTTCAAATTCTGCGGTATTTGAGATTCGTCGACGTCATAAAATCTCGGAGTTTACATGCTTTTTAAAATTATTGGGGGGGTGGTGATAGTAGCTTTACGGGATTATCGAAAGGGGGTTCAGAGTAGCGTTACGTTGGTTTACAAGGGGTCGGGGGGTACCAGATTTCTTCTAAATATGCGTTATGTAATTTAAGAACGATCCCTTACTTGACGTCAGACCATGCCAACCAAATTGAGAAGATAAGTTGAAGATCGTTATTTATGCATCGGTTTGTACGAAGTCAGGTATCAAAGCGCTTGCTTTCAGAACTCATTAAATATCAGCGGGGCCGTTCCTGGACAGGGTGCTTGTGGTGCACTTGCACCGGGGCGACCAAACATAAGGGGCGCCGATGACAAAGAAAAATCGACTAATATCGCAATGGCATTATATTTTTCACGAATAATTAATTAATGGTTAGATAATTTAAACTTATTGCTAGTAAAAGCAAAGAACATTCTTTACGTTACGAACTATTATACCCTTTGCTAGTAGTAATATGCTACTTGTTACTTTCATAAACCAAAACTGTCTGAATTTTCGAATTTATAATAATAATTATCAGGAAAATTAGACTTGAACTTCGAAAAAATTCCCAGGAAACTAGATTTGTGTATGCAGCTTTATTATGATGATGTAAACATGCTCTCAAAGCCAGGATGCATATCGCGTTTGCAAACTGTTTTATAGGGGGAAAGAAATTCAATGTTTTTCAATTATCTCGAAAAGCATCAGAGTTTCACTCGCACACCGTGGAGGTACAGTAATAGGCGCATTTTTTATGTGGTATACCCAGTAGGTATAATACGCAAGTCGTTTGGAATGTTATTCTAGTTTCTCCTCGAGTTGTAAGACATTTTCGACTTCCTTGTAATTTTCCTGCATCTCCTTGTTTTTGCCTAGAAAGCTACAGGGTCAATATCTTCATAAGCATCGATGTTGTTGCTTTCAGGAATGTCAGGTGAAACATGTTCAGAATGTTCAGGCAAAACTGACCATAACAATGACTGTATACTGCAGAACAGTGAAGATTAATCTTCCTGCAACCGCAGCCCATGTTAGAGCCTTTCGTACAGTTACAGAAAATACGATTGAGCAATACTTCTGGAGCAGGCGGCAAAAGGGTTTTAATTGACTGCAAGTGCTCATTGATCATCATCCATCCCCACTCTTCTGCATTGAGATCAGTATCTAACCATTTTTGAATCTGTAGATAAACTGTACATAAATGTTGTTGGCCAGCACTGGATGTAGGACGGACCTTTGATAAATTAGTAGCTTTATTACGGGTTGTCGATTGTATGAATGAATTACATCTGAAGAATCAATACATGTCTGATTATACGGAGCATTATTACATGGCCAAAAGGACTCGTATCCCATTATTAATTATTGATTCTTTTCTTTCTTATCTGAAATAGAGCAGACGTAGTATCGCACCCGCTAACGGCATGTAGAAATAAACTATGATCTTTACTGTTTTCAAAGGAATCACAACTTTTCGATCAATATATTGTTGACTGGATTTTTTCTTTGCCTGCTCTCAGAAAATAAATGTCTTTATCAACTGTGTGAAGTGGGTGGTCGCGCGGTAAAGAGTCCAACGGTTCGGGTTCGATCGCCGAAACCGGCGAGAGAGTCTTTCTCGTTGATAAAGCCTCAGTACACCTTGCTATCAGATGGGCGCGTTAAGCAGTCGATCTCGACAATCACATAAACATCTTCCGCCCTATAGTCCAGTCAAATGGTGTTCAAAAATGGCTTGAAGTGGAAAGTTCTGGTGTAATTGTTTTTTGTGGCTTAGTTTATGGTTTTTGGGGTGCTGAATACGAATC
This sequence comes from Agrypnus murinus, assembly GCA_929113105.1. NCBI lineage: Eukaryota > Metazoa > Arthropoda > Insecta > Coleoptera > Elateridae > Agrypnus > Agrypnus murinus. The sequence continues at coordinate 169,689,819 of OV816025.1, read as the reverse complement.
TGAAGTTGTCCAACAAAAATTTTCACGGCAAATATGAGAAATCATAAAAAAAACACTAAGAATCACAGCTTTCTTTTGGTTTTTGGCTTATTACTTGAAAAATAAGTTTTTTACGCAAAAGGTGATCCTATATTAAAATAAAGACGAGAAAATTACCTATAATTCATGTTCTTATAATTTTTGTTGTATAACGTGGGGTTTTCGCGCAAAGGGGCGTTGAAAAACCGATAAAAATCAGAAATTTCCGGGAAATAGCAAAAACACATTCTTTTACAGCCTTTCCGTTCATAACACTAAGAGTAAGCATTTGCTAACGTACCTACTTATTATAAGGTTATATATTATTATATTTATAGTTATATTATTATCATATAGGCATATATTAATATAGGTATAGACTCTCTTCGAGCCCTTTGTTGTTCGAGTGCTTTATTTCTTTTGCAGCTCCTCACCTTTTGACGTGTTGAGCTGGCGGGCATGCTGAAGAATTTCTAAAATACGAATTGTGCCTGTATCCATTGTCTCTTTTCGACGACTGTGGTATGTAAAAAGGAACCAAGTCTGCTTTATACAAAGCATTTACACCAACTAAACAGGCAAACCTCCAACGGTGTGTGTATGTCATAGATGGAGGATATTTGCTGCATAGAGTCGTGTGGAGCAGGGGTCAATAATTTTCATCAATTTGTGAAGTTACGTTTCATTTGTTAGGTACAAGTACAAGGACAGTGCCATAGTTGTGTTCGATGGTTACCCTCAAGAAGATAGTTGCAGAGGTACTAAATATACGGAGCGAGCAAGAAGATCACACAAACTACCCTCCGTAGATTTGATGTTCGACGAAACGATGGTGCCTACACTACCACAAGAAAAATTCTAGGCAATATGAAAAACCAAGAGCGTCTGATTTTAATGTTGAGGGACAATTTTGTAGCAGCTGACATTCACACAAAGCAGACACAAGAGGATTCGGATGCACTTATGGTCACCACAGCAATAGACCTTGCACAAAATAACTTTGTAGTTATCGTGAGTGAAGACGTAGATTTGCTGGTGATCATGATTGGTCGCTGTAGCGGTGTACATTCAAATGTATACTTTCTAAAGCCAGGCAAAGGGACAGTTTCACTACTCATTTTTCTCTCCTGACTGCAAACTTGATCGATCGATAGCTAACAACGTATTGTTTTTACATGCCATGGTAGGAGGCTGTGTACTAGTTCAGCCTCATTCAAAGTAGGAAAGATGAGGTTTCTTCAGATTCTCAGGAAAACCTTACATTAACGAAGACTATTGAGATTTCTAAAGACCCTATGGTAGATGCTGATGCAGTTACTGATGCTGGCCATCGTTTTTTCGCCTCATTGCATAAATTGGCTGACAAGGAAGCCACGTCATTAAACAAATTTAGGCATAAATGCTACCTTCGGTCTGCATACAATACATCCGCACATTTGGCGTCCCTACCTCCTACTGTGACTGCAGCTCAGCAAAATTCCTTGAGGGATTTTCAAGTTCAACAATTTCTTAGGAATAAAAAGATCCTGAACAATGCGGTTGGAAGAAAACCAAAGATGGTCTGGAGCCAGTAACCACGCTACAGCCACCAGCACCTCAACCCGTTTTGAAATTATTTCTTGCAAATGCAAGAAGACCTGCCAGAAAAACTGTGGATGCAAAAAAGCAGGCCTCAAGTGCTCCAATATTTGTGTGAACTGCGAAAGCAGTTGCAATAACATGCCGCTTACTGAAATCGAAGAAGACGAGGATGACCCGGAATTCCCTGAAGTACTTGAAGGCATCCTGCAAAAATCATGGAACCTTTGACCAAGAGGACTCGGTTAGACTGAGGAGTTTCACTTCAACGTCAATAATCATTTAATACTAACAGCCGTATTTAAAGAGAAATTACACGCGTGTAACATATAAGAAATATTATGGTTACACGCATGTAATTTCACTATAAGTACGGCTGTAAGTGTTTTATAAAATACCTATCTACCCATTTTATTATATTGTTTTATATTCCTCAGTTTTCATACTTATCAACCATGAATCGCTGTTTATCATTTTGTTGTACCTATGTAACCTAACGTTAACGTTGGAAGCGGCTGACTTCGTACATTCGTCATTGCTTTTCTCATAACTATTTAAGGTCCGAAAAAATTACTTACACATTAATAATTGTAGAAAATGTTATCTGCCTTTTCAAAGTATAGGATAATGTTTACAGAGAAATGCTTACTTTTCGTGTTATGAAGGGAAATTCTTTAAAAAAAATGTGTTTTTTTACTATTTTCTAAAAATTACTGATTTTCGCCTACTTTTCAACGGCCCTTTGCGCGGAAATCATATGACGTACAAAAAAACGATACCAACAGAAATTGTAGATAATTTTCTCGTCTTTATTTTAATATAGGATAACCTTTTGCGTAAAAAGCTTATTTTGGAAGTTATAAGCCAAAAACCAAGAAAACCTGTGATTTTTAGTGGTTTTTTGATGATTTCTCATATTTGCCGAAAAAATTTTTGTTGGACAACTTCAGATTCGGGTTCAGCAGCACCCCAAAAAACATAAAGTAAGCCAATAAAAACAATTACACCAAAACTTTCCACTTCAAACTACCATTTGACTGGACTACTATACCACGCACAAATATGAATTTACTTCAGTAGTTTGGCGGTTCAGTAGTTTATAGGGTCGGATTTTTTGCAGAAGTCATAGGGCCTTTTTGCAGTACATCTTACGAGACACATCTTTTATAATAGCCACTTTTTCCGAAAACCTGATAGTTTTCGAGATAATTATCTCTAAATATTTCAAAAATAATATTAAATTTTTTAAAAATATGTTTAATGCTTAACTTGTACAAACTTAATAGACCTTTAGATGGAAACAACAAAAAAATCTTGTAGGGGCGGCCACTTTAATTTTGCACCTAGGCGGAAAGCACTCCAGGAACGGCCCTGAATATCAGACAATCGATATCAAAGGATGACACATCAATATCTTTACCAACTTTCCCCCGAATTAATGCAGGTGTCCACCATTTATATAATTTGCCGTTTCAGTTATATTTGAATTAGAACGCTACGCACTCAAATATTTAAAAGTACACGTTCCTTCTTTCCTTTTCCCTCATTAAACTTCCCAGCCTTACATCTATTGATTCATTCGATGACTTAGACTTGTAGTCTATTAATCTTGACTCTAACAGTTTTTGAAACTTCCACCCATTTGGTCGTGAAAACCAACTTCATTCCCTCTCACTTTGCTAAGTCTGGAAGATCATTTTTATCTTATAAAACCTATTACCAAAATCAATCCTGGCAGTAAATGAACTACTAAGGTCAGTTGTAAGATTTTGAAGAGTTTGGAGAAGAAAAATCTGTTATTCGAGTATATTCATTTTATTTAAGGTATTAAATTCCTAGCTACAATTTCTGTAGTCGCGTTTGAATGTTTCATTTGCCTGAAATTTCAATGAAGGTCTTAAAGTTTCAAATTTTGAAAGACTCAAGATAGTCTCAACGTCCGAATGCGAGATAATTTTATTACTTCAAGTCGTAGTTCAACTTTATATTTACGCAACTTCAACGTTTAAGGATGCTTCAGATACGTAATTTCATAGTTGATATTAAACAAGGACGTCCATGGAAAGGAATATAGGTGTTAACGTCTGTATTTTAATAATAAATTTTCATTAATGATGTATACTTTCAGAAGATTACTAAAGTATATAACATTTATTTTTTATCTACGAATTAATACCCGAAAGGTTTGGAAATAGCCCTCCCACCCCTCCCTATAAACAATAATATGATAGGAAGAATTAACAGTAGAAATAATGACAACAGGATTTTGAACTTAAGAGATAACAGTTCCAATAAATTTTAATGTTGCTATAATAAGAAGAAATAAAAGAATAAAAAAAGTTGTTAGGTCCGCCTCTGAGTTGTCTCCAATCGACCGAGTAACTTGATCCAATTTAATTGGCTTAAAAAGTGTCTTTAATCTTAGAAAAAAAAACTAGTTCCGAACGCAAGAGAGAGGTGTTCAGTTACTTTTTGGTCAACGGTGTCGGATTCCCATTATCCATCACTTCAGAAGTATATATCGAACTAATTCTTTTTCTTCAATCCTACTACTTTATCAAAGATGTACATACAATAGGAGTGATAGGACGTGTATGTATGTTTCCTCATAAAGGTCGTTGGCGTTTCAGTTGTTGGCCCACCATAACATATCTTGGAATTATGATCAAAAATTTCTAGGAGGTTTTATTAGTTTGGATGTTGGACCTTTTTTATAAGAGCATACAGAAGAGAGTAATGGGCCGTATCACGGTCAACCTGATTTCTTTTTTAGATAACGTAGTGATCCATATTGCCATCAAACGAAATGATTTATTATTAGGTATCTGTATACATTCAAACCAGTCGGGAGAGTTTGTTACACTCTTCTGCTGCGGCTGCTATCGAGAGAGCAAACCACCTTTGAAAATTATAAATCGCTTCTCGTGTAAATTACTCGAATGCTTTTTGCGTAATTGTGGCTATAAATATAAATATTGAAAGCGAGGAATTATTAAGAAGAAAATTTTGCAAATGGAAGAAGGAATTTATGTTTCCTCTTATTATGGTTTTACATCCTCTGCTAACAAAGGCGAGATAAGATACTACAACTAATAAGACTAAAGAACAACATACGAGGAGAAATATGCGAAAGTAATTAATAGAAGAAGTTGTTAGGCCGTTCGCTGGATTACAACGCGTTGTTGATTTTTTTAAATATGTTTATCCTGATATAAATACATATTACAAATTGCTCCGGTTAATACGCCAAGGAATGCAGTCCATTGCGCTGGCACTGCTAGCAGATGTCGGGTGGGACAAAAAAGTAAGTCGACGTTCACGATTCATTCGTATACCCTGGTACAATTAGTTTTGTAGGGCTCAAAATTTATTTCAGAGAAAAAATAAAATAAATCCTTATAAGCCGAATTTACGGAATTCTAGTCTGTCGTTATAACAGGAACTTGGCGGGTCAATAAATTCCATACTTAGCGCATATAAAACCTGTTTAAGTTGGCATTTCTCGGTCTCTAATTCTACAATTTAATGCCTCTAAAAGCACTTTTTGTTAAGTGATTCCGAATTTACATTTTAATTTTTGACGTAAATGGACTTCGATAACGCATACCATCGTTTCTACTTTTTCTTCTTGAGGTGTTATTAGAAAAATACCTACCTTTTCCTGCAAACTAACTGATTATCATTTTTCAAAATTAAAAATGGCCTTCTTGTATATCCTGTTGCGGAAAAAATAGATCTTATCTACGTATAAAACTTATATGATACATAAGCGAGCGTGGTGCCATTTATAACTCGCGAGACGTTCCATCCATTACACTACTGTACAACATTAATTTGTATCTATTCAAACATTTAAAGGCGTCTTTTTATTATGAGTAAGCTTGATCATTAATGTTCCAGAGTTCAAAGACATTTCAAATCGATTTAAACTAACTATGGTACAGTAATAAATTCTTTCGGTTTTTAAGGACATAAAAGCCTAAAGGCACGCGAAAAATACTTTCTATATTTGAACCTAATTTCGTTTTAAATAAACAAAAAAAAATGTAAAAGCAAGATAAAAAAATGTTTTTCTAACGAATCCTCTATAGGGAATAACATTAGTAATTCTAGCTACACAAATAGAATGTAAATATAGTAACGAAACCGCTGGAGATTTCAACAGGAAGATAAGCGAGAGACCTGAAATTTAATATGCTATACAGCGATTTTAGTGAGAAAATTGGAAAAAGTTTCTAATGACAAAATTATGTATTCTAATAAAATTTTCTAAAGATTAATCTCAAGAATATTAAAATTATAAAAGTTAACGTGCGATTGTTTTCACCATTTGCCTTATGTAAGTTATAGATTATAATTAATTTCTAGAATTATTGTATTATATAAGTATAAACATAATAATTACTTTTGTGCGTTTCTGTATACAATAATAGTTATCTAACGAAATAAATGAATTTGCGGTTGATGATAATAATCATAACATGGTGGTTACTTTAATTGCTTTCGTACTTCGAAATAACTGCTATAGTCTCGCCAACAAATGAAGGATTTAAGATTACCGATATCACGAGGGCAGAATTGTAAAAAGCATCTCAAATCACGCAGTGTCCACCTCATGATCACGTGGTCGACTCGAGAAATGTATCTGATAACAGAAACAACTGATAAACTGGAATGATTCAGTAGCGTCACAAAATGTCCTTTACGAAGGCTAACATTGATGCTTAATGTTGTATTCGATTATAATCGAATACACGTACAAAATAGAGAAAATGAAATTAATTTATACTATAAGAACAATTATTATTAACGTCCAAGTTTAATTATTTCATTCCACCTATAAAATACTATTTGACTCACAGTTAGGCATATTTTTGTTTTCCATGTAACATGTATGCAAGTAAACGGCAAAAAATATAAATTAAATTAAACATATGAAAGCAGAAATATTGTTATAAACAAAAATTCTTAAGAACTACTATAATAGTTAAGTAATTCCTTTAAAACAGTAACAAATTGTTTATACATTAATTGTTTTATTGAAATTGGTAAATTATTATACAGTACGATTCCTAATATATAAAAAGGATTGCCATCATTTAGTATCAGTTTTATGCACTTAAAAATGTAAATTAACACCAGTTATGATTTTGTGTAGTTATGATTATTGATTGTTTCCCTATTTTTTACTTTTAATGATTTATAGTTAAAATTTTTGCAATTACTTTTCTTTAAATGTATTCATTACCCTATGCCATTTAAAACGTAATGAGATTTTTAATTATAAATCGTTATTAAGGTTGAATAGATACTTCAACGATGATAAATTTACATAATGTTAAAAAGTACTATCCGAACGTACGCTACTGACTTTTTTAAAACGTCTCTAGTAACACGATATTGTGCTTGCATTCTTAGCTTATCGTAATGTTCTCACAGATGATGTGCACGCGTTCATTTAAATCCTTCATTTGTCAGCGAGACTATAGTAGTCTACGATTCTAGATTAAGAACGTTCACTCATTAACATAAAAATTGGCGCCCAACACAAGGTTCAAAAGACAAGACAAAGCCAAAAGTAGCAAATTTTTTTTGTTACTTATCTGAGATATTTACAATCTGCTCCAGAGAGCAATAAGAAAATAAGATGAAAGTGCAACAATGAGTGGAGAAATAATCCAATGATTACACTCTAAAATAATTACAACTACGTATTTTGTTTGACATAAAAACGGAATAACAAAAGAGATTAAAAACTACATATATTGCGGAGCCACATCGGTAGGCCCAGTGGCGTAACTATCATGTGTCAGTTAGGAGCAAAGCCCGGGGCCCGACGACTTTGGGGGGCCCATTGTGATACCTGAAAAGGCTAGAAAAACAGACTTTTAAAATAAAAAATGAGTATAAATAATACCGAAGTATTTGTTGATAAGTTGATATATTAATTATTTATCATTCCTGTATAAGAGTAGTTGTTTTAATGATTTATTTTTAATCTTGTTTTTACTTTTATTTTTGTGTTACTGAATTACTGACTGAGTTATGTTTCTTATTCTTAGGATGAACTTCACAAAATGTAGTGAATAGAAAGTCATACTATATATTTAATTTGATAAATCGTAAGCTAGCATAGTTTAATTACTAACCAAGACCTTTTGGTTACCAGACACCGTGAAACTGATCCTCATTAATTAAGCTAGTTAGTTAAACAATTAAAGACAGTTAAACAAATATCTATTCGTTCGCTCTGTCACAATCAACGGAATAACAACGTATTATTTTTCTTTTCCCCCTTACGTAAGTCGTTTACTATTTTGACGAGACAACTGCAATCAAAAGTGAAATATGCATGGTACTGGTTGCTAGGTACGAAAGTTGCATTTACCTGACCAGAACAAATAAGTGAATTATATCTAATTTTTATGCGGAGAAATCAGTTATTTGCCAGCCTCGGTAGATTAATGGTTTGCATGTTTGCTTTATAATCCAAGGGTCGCAGGTTCACTCCCCGGCAGATCTGGTAATTTTTCATAGCGGAGAAAAATTAAAAACATGCCTTCTCGGATAGGAAGTCAAACTGTAGGTCCCGTGTCAATGCAATGTTTGGCACGATAAAAATCTCTACTGGAGGTGGAATTCCCCAAATTCGGCTAAATTTTGGTAGGGTCGGCCAAATGATCATAGCAACCGGTGCCATGAGCTACGAATGATGCTTCGCCATCCTGATTCCCGCCCAAAAATAAATTAAAATAAGATCCGTTATTTGAAAATGTTGACGGTTCGTTAGATGGTTTCCATGGTTCTCACAACCAGCCACCTCATGGTTTTCAGCCGCGATTTGCGTTTCAAATAATTTATTTCATTATTATTATTAAATATTGGGGGAGAAGGAAAAGATAAAACATTACACGATGCGTATGTCTTTTATTCGCCTCGGAGACCTTTACGGACCTCAGCTATCCGCTTCGGTCCTTAAAGTTTCTCCTTAGTAGAAGTGTTTACTTATGCATTTCGCAATGTAAATAACTTTTGGTAATTTTAACTAATGCTTAGCTGCACATTAATGCTTAAAAGTTAATACAGCGGTTCTCAACCTTTTTAGTAAATTGCGACCCAACTTGTCATAACAGTTTTTGAAGTCCTAATTTTTTTTTCTATATCTATTTTACTTTTACTGCTAATACGCGGCTACAAGGCTAAAATTTGGCATTTGGCAACAAGACACTGAAAAACTAAACTAAAATCTAACAAATCTAACCTTATATACGTACGTCAACTTTGACTAACCATCAAGCTTGACTGATTAGTGGAACAATTCTAAAAGACTGGAATTAATAGGACCTAAATCAGAGTTCATTAGCGCTTTTCTATTCTTAATAATTTCTAACCTTTCAAATCAGTTAAGTTCTGTCGGGTTGTTAATATTTCTAATTAATTCTATGCCTTTAACCTTATGATTTTGTTCAAGCATAAGTAGGACGACGCTAGATTTATCATGTCTTTTAAATTTTAAGTGAGCTAAATGCTCTTTGTACCGAATCTTCAAACATCTCTTAGTTTGCCCTATATATTTGATTACAGCTATTACATGATATCATATATAATGATAACATGATAATATATAATAGATTTTATATATTCTCGATTTATCCATGTAATCTACTTGATATTTTGGGTTTCCTAAGACATTCTTAAGGCTGTTATTCGAAACCACAACTGTTTGACATGAATAAAGCGGCAATTTTGCAATGTTTTTTATTTATCCTTATTGTTATTACCTAGTGTAGTAACATACCTAACCCTTAACTTATTTCTATGTTTTCTAATAGTACTATACCCAACATCCTCAGAGTAACCGTCAGAAACAGCAATGTCAATAATTTTCTTGAGTTTTATTTTATATCTTAATTTTGACCTTAGTGACCTTAATTTTGCTTAGAAATTATTAAGAATAAAGAAGCGCTAATGAACTCTGATTTAGGTCATATTAATTCTAGTCTTTTAAAATTGCTCCAGTAATCGATCAAGCTTGACGGTTAGTCAAACTTGAGCGATTACGACGAACCGTGATTTCCGTAGGTATGTAAGGTTAGATTTTTTAGGTTTTAGTTTAGTTTTTCAGTGTCTGCTGAAGATGACAGTTTTGCTGTTGAAATAAGTGCCCAGAGCGATTAAAAGTGTGTGTGGTGAGGGTGAAGTACAGTTTTATTACTAAATTTGATTTTTTGCGACCGTGTGGGGGGCCCTAATGATTATGTTGCCCCGGGGCCCAATGCCGTCTTTTTACGCTACTGGGTAGGCCAATGTCTATCTAATCTTCGACGTACTGCTGGGGGAACGGTCAAAGCATTCGTTAGGGTGTTCAGGAAGATTATTTAAATATTTTCTGGTAAACTTGAGTATTTCGTCGTCAACTAGTGGTACACCTGAGTCCTCGTGGAGAGTTTTATTGGAGACGTACCAAGGGGCGTCGAATATCATCCTCAATAGTTTGGACTGTAATATTTGTATTATTTTGGTATTAGAGGGTTTCGCACACCCCCACAACTGAACATTAATGCAGTATCGTCCGCAAAAGTGGCAATTTTGGTAATATTTGTCGTTGGGATATCCGCTGTAAAAATTAAGTAGAGCTAGGGCCCTAGCACGCTACCTTGTGGTACTCCTGATCGAATGGGGTGACATGCAGATGTCTCGGAATTGAACTTGGTTTGAAAGTATCGGTCAGTCAAGTAAGATTTTACTAAAAGGTAGAAAGGAGTGGGTAAGATAAGCTTTAGTTTATATAATAAACCCTTGTGCCATACACGATCGAAAGCTTGCTTTATATCAAGAAAAGCAACTGTACATAGTTTTTTCTCCTCGAGTCCTTTAAGTATTTCATTTACAATTCTATGTGTTTGCTGGATTGTTGAGTGAAACTCACGGAAACCCAATTGGTGGGATGGAATAATTTCATTCAAGTCAACTGCCCTGATAAGTCTCTTCAGAAAAAGTCTCTCAAAAATCTTTGACATGCATGGAAGCAAGCTAATGGGCCGATAATGGGTTGCATCATGTGGTGGTTTACAAGGTTTGTGTACCATTATTATTTGTGCGAATTTCCAGGTTATGGGATAATATGCGAGCCTTAACATGATGTTATAAATAGTGGTCAATAACACGATTGCCTTACGAGGTGTTTGAGGATTAAAGGTGTGATTAAGATAAACCCAGGAGCTTTATGGTTTCTACACTTTAGAATTTCATGTTTAACTTCCGCTGGATAGAAAAGATTTATTGGTAAATCCATTGGACATATTTAAAAAGTTTTCAATTTCTTGTTCATCGTGATTGTTGAGGGCAAGTTAGATTTTATAAAAGTGCACAATATCTGCTAGCTTGGAAGTTAGTAACGTAAACTTTTTTGAGAAGGAATTTCTAAGCGTCTTTTCTTGTAGAAGACAAATATTCTGGGGATCTCAATACATCCCTTAAGTCCTCATTTTTTATTTACAATATGTTAAATTGTATTTCAAGAGACTAGAACTAAAATTTTTTATTTGAGTCTCATTAGACAGCCTTAAGGACCTCAGGTATGTTTTTTAAATTATTTCCCCTCAACCTTTGTTATTTTACTATTTTAGTTTCTTTATACATAATGTATACTATATTTTTTGCTGTTTTTCCTGAACAGACGGTTTCCCATTTTAGTTATATCTCCATTTTGCTTCAAGCTCAACTCCTTTACTTTTTCTTCTTTCTTTTCTAGATATTGAGATGATATGGAATCATCAGATTGAAAATTTACTAGTATTTCAAGACTACGTTTTGATCGTAAAAACAAATATAATTATTTCATACATTAAATAAAATAAAATGATAGACATGCTAGGATATTAGGTTTATTTATTCTAAAAGCTACATGTTAGGTTACAGATAGATTTATCAATTTTAAATAGAAATTATAGAAGGATGAATTTCATGCAGACGTAAACTCAATTTTTACTTAAAAAGTTTGAATTTATAAATATAAAAAGGCATATCAATCAGTTAGATTGTTTTCGTAGTAATACATGTTTTATGCAACTCATGTTGCATGTTCAGGATAGTTTATCCAATTTTTTTGGGGATTTTATCTTTCTTTCCTTATATGGGGTTGTCGATAAGTAACGTAAAATAAGTCTTTCTGTTTCCCATGAGACTGAATCAGTTTCGGGAAAATATTTTACTGACAAAATGTAAAACGGGTTATTATTGTAATGTCTATAATAGTACATTTAACTTACAATCTCCTGTATTTTTAAAAAGTGTGTTAATCTTTGTGAAGGTATTGGCTTTGCTGATATGCTTCGATTTTTGCAAATATTGATTTTAATATAATATTTTACACTGTTGTTTGAATGCAGGTACTTGGAGGACTGTATGCTGAACAAGTTTGGGTATAGTTTGATTTCATTTATGTTGTTATTTGTATGGAGTTTTGCAAAGCATCGTTCGATCTAAAAAAATGTATAAACGAATCTTTATTTTTGTTTTCCTTTTATTGTAAATATTTTTCTATGTAAACTGCATATCTATGAGTTACCTTGGGTAGCCATGTAATCATTTTTTGTACAGATATAGCTGGAGTTAATGAGTTTTCTTTGTAATTAAGTTTTAATGAGATTTTTTGACCGTTGGTCGTTTTTGTTAATTTTCTCAGTTAATGTTGATTTTAGACTATAAGTGTCTATGTTGTTTTAATCGTTATTTTGCCAGCTACATTTCTGTCTTTTTAGATTTAAGATTAGTGCTAATTATGAACACATGTTTTTCGTGAGTGACGTCATTATAAAACTTTGATGTGTTTTTGTTTTAAAAATTTGTTGGTTTATCGATTGTTTTGGTAAAACATAAAAAGGCCAGGCAAAATAAACAAATTCAGTCGACAAAACGTATTTGAAAAATCCACATCGACTCGTATAAGATTTTCTAAAAATAAAGTAAGGTTATTGGCAACCATATGATATTATGTTTGTAAACAAACATTAATAATATTCTAAGTGAATTGAGTAATGAATAGTTACCTGAATATTTAAATCAAAGAAGACTTATTTTCGTTCTTCAACAATTATATGGAACTGTGAACGATTTGTTTATTAAATTAAGTCAAGAAGATTTTTGTTTCCATTATTGATTTGGATAATCGACTTGTCTTCACTCTAAAAATCAGCTGTTTGAATAAATGCTGTAGTAAAAATTGTAAAAAGATTTGAAGTGGATCTCGACGTATTTTATATATAAGGTTGGTCAAAATAAAATGATTTGGTTCAATTTTTGAAACAACGAAATCATAAAAACAATCTTAATAAATTCAGAATTTATTTTTCTTATTTAAAAAGTTTTTCAATAACAGAGTTGTAACAAATAAACAATTTAAATTTGTTTATAAAAATTTAATTTTTCATTAGATAAATTTATTTAGCAATTGTAATTATTTTTAACTGATAACCTTGTTTGATGTCAGTTTGTTCAAATGGAGACCAGTTATAACCCCCATGTCAGGTTGATAACAATTATTTAACACATTTGAGCAAGCTTAAGGAAGATTTTCCATTTTTTTAACTGTTCTGTTTAAATAATTTTTTGATTTTCTCTTTTGAATTAGAGTTTCTAATTATCAAAAATAAAAATAAAGATTGTGTTTCAATTTATCTATGTGTTGATTTGATGTTTATGCAAGCATCCATTTTCTTTTCTTCTTTACATATAGAGTTTAGTTTGCTATTGTCCAGTTGCGGAAGTCCAAGTGCATTGATAGTAAGTTCTTTTCTTCCAGGTATAAGAATCAATAAGATTTTTGATATTTCCTTTACCTCATGCTCTATCGAATTAAACCTGAGTCTATTGGGAGAAAGAAAAAAAGATTGGGGTGTTATATTTTTTTATTTATTAAATCCAACGTAGAGTTTTTCTGAATTATCATTTAAATAAATTTCACCTCATATTTTTTAATGGCTTGCCCAGAACGCGAGCAAATTAAATATCACCTCAATATATTCTTTCTTTACCCATTCCCAGTTTTGTATCTACACCTACAAGTTAAAAGTCAAAAAAGTAAAGTTGAAATTGAGGCGCATAATGGCATAGTGCAGCAGTGGCCTAATTGATAATTTTCATATTTTTGCCACTGGTGCTCTAAGAAATGTGGCCAAATGTTAGTGCAAAAACTATAAATTCTGTATAATAATAATAGGTTATACGTATAAGAGTCAGGACATGCGGATCCAATGCCAAGAATAACTTGATTTTTCATAACATATTTTCACCTATCAACTTTCAGTTGTTTGATTTGACAAATTGGTCTTGACAAAAATGTTTATAGATGTTACAATAAATCCTTCGATTCGACATTATTGTATTACTACTATTAACTTCATATTTACTTATTGTTAAAGAATTTATAATATCAACTTTGTTATTCTGTCTGATGTTCGTTTCAGTCGTTTCTATTGATCCGCAAGGAGGGTAGGCATCCATTGTGGTATATGTTTGTAAAGGAAAGGGTGTGTATACATTATAACATATTTTAGAGAAGTTTTGTAATTATATGCATCAGACATGGTTTACTTTCTTTTTTATTATGTCTGATTGCTGTTGAATGTAGTACATTGTCTGTACATTAAATGCTTTATTCTTTACTGTAATACAACACAATATAACATACAATTTAGAACTACCTATGCTCAACCCCCGTGCAGCAGCAAGGAAACTGTGAGCGAAGCGAGGATTTTTCTTGTACATATTATTATTAAGAAAATACGATTCCAATCAGGAAAAATGTGTATTAGGATGTAATGCAAATGTAAATTTAGTTATACAATTTAAAAAGCGATATATCAGACTATTAACCCCAACTCTTCTTATTCTTTATTATTATTATTTATTATTATTATACAGGAACTCTAGCAAAGACACTAATTATATGCCATCTTATGGCAATATGGTGAATCTCAGTTGGGCTGTTGTTTCACAACAATGGGTTTGCGTTTAGCGAACGCAACCGTTGAAACCGTTAACCGACAGCGCTTTGCTGAACGCTGCTGCTGAGTGTCCGCTAACTGTCAACTGCTTAGTAAATAAGTCAGCGCAGTTTTATTTGCTGCCGGCGTTCATCGTATCTCATTCTAACCTCAAACAATAATAATACTGCTGTTGCAGCAAAACAATTTGTTTTGCTGTCGTATCTTCGTTGTTTAATTTCCTTTCACTAATCATGGATTGTAAGGACTGTGGTTTATCACAGCACTATATATAACGGTGTCTCCTAACCACACATTGTATTTGACTAATTGCCAATACGTATTTCGATAACGATGTTACCTTTTTCTCGGCATAAAGCCGTCTGAATATAATTCTAATAGCTAAAATTCTATAACCCTCTGCTGGGTGCATTTTTAAAGGACCAATTAAAAACCATGCAAAGCAATTTTAACACAAACATGCAACTAAGGATAAATACATCTTTCCGTTCCGTTCTATTCTTAAAACATTTAACTTTTAATAAAAATTTCGTTATTTTAGAAGCAAAATGTTGAGAGTAATTCATTTTCTCTGAAGAAAACGTAGCCCACCCAGCAACGTTTATTATGTTTTTTAAACTGTTTTTGTAACTTTCCCCGGATTTTACATCAACGTTAATAATATCGAACTGTCTATATTTCCCGGCTCTTTGTTTAATAAATTCTTGTTCTTTTTAATAAAAATTGTACTTTCATATGCATCAAAGTTCTCTGAGTGAATGAATATTTCTAAGTAGTTTTAGTTTTTCTACTTTTCTATTTTCGATTCGATTTTTCTATGCGATTGTATTTAAAATCCGCTATGTGTTCTTTGAACCTAGTTAAAATTGACCCTTTAGTCTTTCCGATGTAACTCATATTACAATCATTGCATTCAATTTGGTATATTCCCGATTTCAATTTTTTATGAGTTTTATCTTTTGGTTAGAGTTGTTACGCGTTGCCGGCCGTTCAGAGAACTTGCAACAGTTGACACTAATTAAACAGTAAACACGTTGAGTGCTGACTTCCAGCGGTTGAGTTCGTTAGACGCCCCCATTATTTCAAGTATTTAGAATGCAATAATGTAAAAAACATAAAACTCAATTTTGTCAGTTAGGGCCACTGTTGCACTATGCGTCTCAATTTAGAGTAGCAAAATTTTTCTTTTCACTCTATTCTTATAACAAAAATAATTTTTTACCAATGAACCTATTTTATCTTTGTATTATTAATTAAGTCTATTGTGGAATTCCACTTATTATCGGAAAGATCGGCGATTTTGTCGGAATTAAAATGGCGTTATATATAAATTTCGACTTGTTTCACATTGTAAGTTCACTAATAAGTGTACAATCGAATCGTAAATATTTCGATCATAGATGTAACGTCGGAATTGAATCGTTTAATGGGTTGAAATGTTGAATTTGAAAGTAAACGTACCTTTAGTATTTGACGCTTAAAAGTTTTTAATTAGCATCTTCGACAAGGGTTGAGTTGTTCTATGGGTAAAAAACGAATAAAATGTGTATTTGTCATTTTAAAGGTCATTTTGTCAATAAAGGAAAGAAATTAGTATCTTAAATTAATTTTCCAAAGTTTCACGATGGTTATTTCAGTTTACATATAGAACGGCAAAGTGACGAACGAATCCTATTCCGATAAGATTTTGAATGATTCCGAAGTAAAAATCCCGATCTTGTTTAGAATCCATGACCAGTATCAATCTAACAGTAAGGTATTCTACTCTAAAAGTAGAAAAAGATTCACTCTAATTTTATTTTTTAAGAGAAAAAAACATTAAGAAGTTATCTAAATTGATAAAAATTGTTTTGTTAGTGTTCACGTTACTCTAGTCAGAATAAACAAAACGAATTCGCACATATACTCGTTTTATTTTAGATCACCCAGTGACTGTTGCTCGATATTTTTAGATATTTTTATATTTTGCATAAAATATTCCCCCCAATATCCAATATCCATAAAATATACTGACATTTCAAAATTAGCAAAAGAATTTTTTTGCAAGCCATAGTATTCTTGTGGTGGCCATCTTTCTTCAGCTCCTCAGAGCATTTTTGACCAAAATCGCCATTTACGGAAAATTTAATAGCTTTTACTATTAGAGCTAACGTGTTCAAATAAATACCAGTCTTTTCTACATGAACTGCTCTACGTTTTTGATAAATAAAGTTTTAGCTATTCCTTGTGCAAATGCATGAAATGGCCCTTACAAAATGTTTAAGGGTTTCGCTCAAATTCCTGATCTTCAGTATAACTTTCCTTAATGGTAGGTAAGAGACTTTATTATGTTTATGTTGATTTTTTATGTTTACGTGTATCTATTTCAACTATTAATTCACTAATTTAGAAATCTGAGATCACGTCCTTTTTGTTATGGGCCTTCAAATTTAGTCCAAACCTTAAAATTTTCAGTTTTTTAGGCCTAATATCTCAAAAGGGACAGGTCCTAAAATTCTAATATTTTTACACAGCAATCTAGCATTAGGGATAAATCAGCAGTAAAAATCTAAACTTGCAGAATGAAGTAGTTTTAAAGCTGTGCCACGGCAAAGTAACGCAAAAATACGACCATTCTTACTTTGCGAACTTGTGCACAAGGGTTGCTTTAAAACAATTTTGTAATTAATAAATATGTAAGAAAAATTAGAAATATTTTTTTGGCGTTGGACCTTTAGTCATGTAGCCAAATTCTTGTTGTTTTATTGTCGAGTAATCCTAGCACAAACTAAGTAAAAAAATTAGAAATAATACAGTAACGTATCCATTAAAATAAAGAAATAATAAACAATAAATTTAAAACAAAACACAGTCTAGTCTAATAAAATAATCAGCAAAATAAATTTAGCTGATTATATGAGTGTAAGGTTTAACACAAACTTTTATGTTCAATTTTCTACATGCATGATACGATAATGTATAGTCGGGCCTGCAGGAATTGGTTTTTATAGCTCTGAGATTCAAGTACCGGCAGTAATACCTTTTGTTAAAATATCTTTAGACTCAAGTACCGACAGTAACAATTATTGTTAAATTATCTTAGAAAGAGTATTCAACAACAGTTGTATGGGCTTGCATTCAGGGCCGTCTTTTTTAATTTTTGTTTTTCTTTTTTGAGGTAATATAATTTAAGTATGACGGAATAGAAACAATTGAAGATAGATAGAAACGATTTATATTTCGACGATTATTTATAACGATTTTTATATTTATAACTTTCTTTTTTAAGTCTTAATAAATGGAGTTTTTACCTTAAAATGTCCTAAATACTTACCTGATAACATTTGACATTTGAGTTCAAAGTATTCTTTTATTTAAGGCTTTTAGCAGTAAGCTGAGTAATCCTATAACAGTTCTTTGTTGGAATAATCACTATTGTTGTGAAATACCGGTCATAAAAACCAATTTCTACGAGCCAAACTATAATATGAATGCAATTTATAGTTTTGTACCAAGGGCAGTATGATGATGATAATGAGGATGAAGTCGCCCGATGGGCATTATCATCTAGTAACGCTTGTAGTGCATACAAGATTTTATTTTTCAGGAGAATACTATGTACAAGACAAGTATAGGTAAAGAAAATTAGTTTGAAAATTTATATTTATAAAACTAGGATTTTTTATGTTTTTCAGATGGTTACAACTTTACTAAATTTGCAAAAGTCAAACAGAAATATGCAATTTTAATTTCAAATGTTTTGTTAGTTCTTACCAGCATGGAAACAAAAAAGTCCTAATAATACATGTCATCTAGAGAATTTATAAAAATTTATAAAAATTATGCTTAGGATTGGTGATTAGGGATTGATTTAATCTCTAATTCTCATCAGATTAATTGATTATTAATCCATTATTATCCAACCCTAATAATAATTAAAGAATTGTTATCACATAAGAATGGTTACATTACGATTTTTTAAGAGTGGTTTCTGACAATTTTCATCTTGTACAGTTGGTAGTAGCTAACAAAACTTTCGAAGAGTATGCGCAGTGAGTTGTTTGATTTAACCCAGATTTTATTTGTACATAGTAATCGTTTTCTCGATATTTTCTACTAGAGCCATATTAAATAAAATAGGTTTTAAAAATATTTTAGATGAAAAATTGATTTTCCTGCAACTGTCACGAAAGTCAACACTTTCATGACTTAGACTTTACAAGACTAGTTCGGTAAGAATTTTACATGAGTAGACCGGTAATGACTCACTTCCCTGCTTCAATAGGAAGTGATCACCTTGGAAACACCAAGCTATGTTAACATGACATTTCCTATAAATTGTATTTAATTGATTTTTTAAAAATTTTCAATTTCATTTTTAAGTTTTCCATTTTTGATTTTTATTCAAGTAGTTGCAGAAACATAGTATACGCAACACATCAGAAATATGTCTTTATAGGACTCACATGGCAAAAGCACTTTTCTGACTTGTTGCGCAAATAACTATTTTATCCAATACAAAGAAATGACGTGATTTGTTTGTGTCTAGGGGTGCAAGAAGGCATTTTGTCGTTCTTAATCTGAGCTGCGGTGTGTTTTTTCCCATGATGATATGTTTTTGAATATTCGAATTGCCGTTGATTAAAGGTAACTGGACAATTGGGAACACGAAAAATTGCAAAACATTTATGTTGATTTGTTGATATACTTAGTATTGTGCAACGTAATCTAACACGTTGGATTTATTAAAAGGTTGTCTAGCTTTACCTACCTTTTTTGTTTTTTAAATTATGGTATTCTTACTATACAATCAAAACAAATAGCAATAGAATTTGTATTAACTTATAGAACAAAAAATATGGACACCCTATGTCATTTGCCCGGTGGACCCTAATGTTGCCATACTGACACTGGTTGAAGTGATCACGACCATATTCTTCAGAGTTTTAAGAGGAGCTCACCAATACTAGGGAAGTATGATGTAGATACATATATTATTGTTTGACTTATTATAGTGACTATTTTCAAGGAAACTAATTGTTAGATTAGTAGGTACCTTTGTTTTGTTCAGTACAACTTTTGAACCCTAACACACACCATACTCTTTTTTAACTGAAGTAATCCCCAGTTTGAAATTATCTGCTATACCATGTTATGATTGCAAATATTCTCTTCTAGCCTATGTAATTTGCTGTTAGATTTGTGAAAGCTTCGCAGAACATTTCCGAAAAGCTCGAAAAACACCAGTATTCCCTAAAACGGCGGATAAGAACCACTGTCTTAGAATAAGCAAATCTTGCAAACTATAAATAAGCTACAACGTCGAGTTTAGCGCTTCTGCAAAAAACTTTGGAATCGGGAAATTTCTTGTTCTATATAGTTAAAGGCAGTGTCACAACAGTTGCCGTACAAATCCTGAATAAAGTAATTGGAATACGAAAGTTCCATTGTAACAACTACTTATTTTGGTGAGCAGGATGTCGAAACATCAGAACAAACTTGGAAACTAAAAAATGCCCCACCTACCAAAAACAAAACGAATATCTCAACTGGTGGATGAACGGATCTTCAGAGATTCAAGTACACTTACTCCCAGAAAAAATTATTGAAAATCAAAAAGTATGTACATACTACCTAAGTCGCTTTTAGTTCAATCAAGTCATTTGTTCTAAAAGGAGGGAGGGGCGGGCTTCCAACTAAATGAAAGCCGTAAGACAGTTGACGAGCAGCATCTTACTTATCCACTTATCACAAGGTTTATATTTCAACGGTGGGAAGCTTGATCGGCATATTATTGATTGCTATAGAAAGAAAGTGATCTCCGGCAGTAGCCTGGAGAGCTAGTAGAAGGTGGATAGGCATGTTGGTAGCTTTTACAAAAGTAAGTAACGCGCTAATTGAGCGTAACTCAATTCGTCGACTCCTAAATACTTGGATTCATGCGATAGAAAGAGAAAAACATGGTTCATGTAAGAACACAAGCATACCGAGAAAACATGTTCCGATTTTAAAGATTTTGTATAGTATAAACAATCCCTATAGATTTGATCTATCTTCAAAATTTAATCTTTATGCAACGCGTCATTTACAAATGATAGCAGAAGTTGGTAATCAAACATACTCCTGGATAATTTGCTTCTGCACAGTTACCAGCAGTTGCACTCTGGCAGAGATATACATATGACGTATGACATAAATTGACGTTTCCAAAGTTTCTCGGCGGTGCGCATAGAAGTGCTGGAAACTTTACACAAGAAAATTATCCAAGTTTATGTGTGGTTGCTAACTTTTGACACTGTAAATAAACACATTATCGTACTTAAATTGTTTCGATTACTGACTCAATAATATTAATTATTATAAACTTAAGAGTTCATGATCTGAAGAATACTAGGCTAATCGTCTTTTGACTTATTTAAAAGTTGTCCGAAAGTAAATGACAGCCTGTCACCATGAAGGCGAGATATTTCCTGCATAAGCAAAACTGGGTATGAGGGTAAGTAAAATGTGATTTACAACTATTTATTTGACAATGTTACTGCAGATAGTGCAGGAATTATTTATTTTGGATGCTGTCTAATGCTGTAAACAAGTGACGGATTGATTAATTTTCGAATTATTGAAGAAAATAGTCTAATAAGTCGAATAAGAATGATCGGTTTAACGATTCAATATCGTTTAACGTTTTCGAATATCAGTGTTAACAGTGACATATTATTAAGTGTACCAGATAACCAATAATGCATTGATTTTTTCATGGTTTCATTAAACATTTAGGAATAACTCATATTTTGAGAATTTTACAATTCTCAATATCTAACATATCAAAATCTACATCACCTATCGGAAAAAGACTAAATTATAGTTATAAGTAGGGGAACATGTTGTAAATATTTTCCTTGACACGTTTTTCTAAGATACTAAGTGTTTTTGTAATAAATTAAAAAAAAAAATTTGTCTTAAATACATAGGACCGTATTACGAGCCACGATGAATGGTGTCTCTAACTAAAGTTTTGTTTAAAATCAACAAGAATAGAGATAGCTTTATCTAATTTTAACAGGTGGGGAAAGATTAGAAGTGGTCATCATGGTAATTAAACATGCTGTTAATTTAACAGCGAGATGCAAATACGGCTCAAATAGTCTACTATAAATATGGTAAACATTTCCAAGCAGTAGCGGATCCATAATTTTGCGAAAATGGGGGACGGATTTCTTTTCAAGTCGGGTTAGGTTAAATTTCTTTAGCATAAAATCTTTAAATTTTGGATCAGAATGTGAGAAATTAGAGTAGTGGGGGCCAACTACAAATTGTGTAAAGGCATGTAATTTAAAAGTTAGACGCTGCTGCTACGCTATTGAAGTCACAGCTGTGTCAAACAAAAATGTTACACCATCATCAAATTACATACTTCTATTTTTAAACGAAAGCAACATTCACAAAATTATAAATACATACATACATATATACATACATACATAGAAATAATGCGAATGACAGAACTGACGCCGAAACGGCCTGTCGCCGAAACGGCAGCGCCGAAAGGTTCCATGCCGAGAATTATAGTATTTGTTGTACGCAAACTCGCTAACTGAACAAATAATCATAGAGAATATAATAGTATTTTGTGTCTCAAGGGCAGAAAGTTAGCATTTGCAGCCCGCAGTTGTTTAAAGCCCGAGCGAAGCGAGGGCAGCAGACAATTAAGGGCTGCAAATGCTTTTCTGTCCAAATAACGTAAAAAGCTTTTTCGTCTACCCGCTATTATACTTTAAAACAGAACTTCAAATTTTAAACAGTAACACAATTTATCTTAAATTAAAATACACTTATGTTCGAAGGATGTGATGGTACGAATGAAGACCAAAATAACGCCAGGTTTTTTTTAATAATATTATTAAATCAACATAATCATCATAAGACCATAAATATAAGATGCGTAGTCCTCCATTGTTTGAGGGGTACTGTCCAGTCTAGACTTCCGGAGCACATGATTATGTGCAGTAAATAACATAAGACGCTTGTGGTCGAGTTCGAGTTATTTAAAAGAGGGGTGCTCGGTTCGTATGTCATGTGCGTGTTTTACTATTCTAATTTTATACAATAATACTATATCACCTATTTATTAACAAAATATTACACAATATTAAAATAACAAAAAAACTAAACTAACAGCTAATAATAAATAAACTTTTAATTATTGAGAAAATTCATTAGATCTGTATCTATTTAGTAGCAGTGTAGAGATTATGTATTTGACATAAGAGGGCAGAAAAGAAGCCTTAAATGCCCTCAAAACAGGACATTTAGAAAGCACTTTCTGATCAGGTAGGCAAATAGCATTTTAGTTAATCTCTCATTAGAACGTTTTCTTCCTGGGGCCCCTCCCCAGAAATGACACATCTCCTAAAGAGAGTTAAGGAGGCATTTCTTGATATTGAATCAGATCTTAATGACTAGAGAACTATGATATCAAATGGATGTAATTGATCAAAGAAAGCAAAATTAGAATGAAATGGAAATCGAATATTCACATAGGAAAATCTACTCACGTGCGCTTTGAAACTTTAACGATTAATCATCGCAACTATAGGTAGGACACCTAGAGAGCTAAGTAACAAAATTTCTAATTAGTGGTGAGACATACAAAATAGATTGGAATTTTCTCTGTGCCAACCGGAAGAATACGGTATATGGCCCAAGAAATGGATTTTGTGATTTTTTGGTAGCTGTAAGTGCAGTCAGCAGAATTAAATGTCCAAAATACAGAGACATTAGACAAACATTAACAAAACAAAAGATACTCTAATGATTTCTTTGGTATAAATTGTAGTTCACTTCAAGTTGTTCTTCGCCTTGGCTTTATTATACAATTATTTTATAAACGAGTCAAAACGTTTTTTGTTCCAAAAGTGTGAAATCACATCAAAAGAAATGATTGTTTATGTCCTTTTAATTCGGCTATTTAGATGTTTTTAGTTACAGAATGTAATATACACCAAGAGATATTTTTTTGATTCTACAATCCTAATGTCTATAATTTGTTTCAATTTAAACAACGTTGTCATTTTTAAAACGCATTTCATCCTACGAGTTCAAATATCGTTACTTTCCCTAAGGCCAAAAATATATAATCTTGTCAAATTATATTCAATGGTGGAGTAAACGACAAACCTGATTCGTTTTTAATATTTCTAGAATTAAATTCGATATTCTATTTTTGGTAGTGATAGTTTTTTTTATAAAAGGATTAAAGTAAAAAAAAAAATGTTGATGACAAGCTCATTAATCTATTCTAATTTTTTTGACTTATAACAAATGATTTTTCCATTTAAAGAATCAATTAACTATTGATGTTATTGCATAACCAGTTCACTAATTCGAAACTGAAATTTGTTTTACTCCAATTAATTTTATGCTAATTTCAGACCCGTGATTGATGTCTGCATATTATATAGATCAATATCTGTTAATGATTATTAATTTGTAGTTCACTGATAAATAGGAAATCATTTCAATTTAAGGCAAATTTCCGTTAGAATGTAATCTCGTAAAACTTGCATAGGTATGTAGAATATTCTCTTTTTCTGAAATAAATGACTGTCAATTTATATGAAAATGCAAATTTAAATTACAAAAACAACCAACATGCGTAATAAATACAAACTTTTTGGCTTTATTAGATCGACGTACTCTATAAAGCTTAGAGAACCAACGTTTTATTATGTTTTAAATTCAAGATCACATAAATTTTCACTATTTCTTTCTATTACCGGATGCGTAGCATCCACCTGTCCTGCTCTGAAGGTGCGTACGTGAGTGATGGTACAAGAAATACCTTTTATATGGTCCGGTCTTTGCCCGAGAGTTCCAAGGCTAACCGGATAGATGCTGTTTGGCTTCGATCTTTTTAAAAATCTCGCTCTCTTAGAACGGCTCAGCTGCGTCCATAGATCGGTATTTTAGTTTAGACTTTACGTTGTTAACATTTCGCGATTTCCTCCTTAACGAGTTACAATATAAAAAAAAGAGAACCGAAACGAATTTCCATGAAAATCTTGGGAACATTTCGATACGACTTTAATTATGTAGAGAATTTCATTCCAGTTTAGTTACGCCCTTAATTTTTTTCTAGAAAATTTAATAAAACTTTTGTTGATTCAAGTTTGTTTTTCGGGTTTCACGAAGATAAATTGCCATCAGGAAACCGTAACTAATATGGCGTTGATAATCTGTAGTTATTAACAGTTTTTTAAATCATTGTGACTGCTTTTTTAGCCTTTTACATGTTTTGCCCTTGATTATAATGTGTATATATAATTATTATTATGATGATCAATGATCAGTGACATCATATAAATAATGAACAATGGCGGGTTTGGTTGATTAAAGGAAAAAAAACAAAATACAAAAAGTTAACAACATCAACCTTTAATTTTCTCCAGTGCAACGGGAATTTCGTCATGAAGGTCATTATGTATGGACTCCGATGAAATAAATCAAATTCTATTTTTGTTGAAACCACTAAGCAAATGGAATCGTAAAAATATCAAAACAACAAATGTAAATGGGAAAAAAGATTTACCAATTGCAAGTTAATTGTGGTTCTCTTCTGAAAATAGGGTGTCTTTGTGGTAGCTGCTTGAACATCTTTACAACCTGCTCCTTATAATCCCCAAGCCGTTACCAAAATTGTATTATGACAAAAACTCTCAGAAACGTTCTGAAAGGAAGCTGTCAGGTGACTAATTCTCATTAAAAATTTAACTCCCAAACACCTGAAATAAATTTTTCTATGGTATATCTATTGAAGAAATAGACTTGTTCTATTAAAATGAAATTAAGGCATAATCTCATAAATAGAAAAAATTTAAATAGTATTATTGTATCTGGAAAGAGATTTATTTCGGCCAAAAGGATTAATTTTTGCTGTCGAAACTCCTTACAGTAATTTTAATTAGTGCCCATAAATATTAACTCTTAGAGGTATATTGAAGTTGTCCGATTTTAGAATTCTATGAAAGCAACTGTGTTTTTGGACTTTCTAAAAGCTTTGTTGAACAGGTTTCCAGAACATAATGTGAAGATACGATCAATAATATCAGGTCAGTATGTTTGTTTGCTATCAATGATGCAATAATGGGATTCAATCTATGATCTGTATAAATAATATTCAGAGCAACCCAGAAATCTCTAGATTGTCGCAATGATCCCAATCATGTATTTACTATAAGCACGCAACAGTTTCGGAGCTATTTTCGAAAAGTCAATGTGATTTTCAGACGATGTCAGAACTTTCAATGCAGTTAATAATTGAATGCTACGAGAGAAGGATTTTCTGCCTATACTAAATGGAAAAGAGGAGCATGTTCTGGTATTTTCTTAAAATGGTTACAAATGAAAAGAGCCATTTAATTCTTCTTTTATTCTTTTAACCCTTTAAATTATTTTAACTCTGTCAAGCCACATATCAGTTTTTTATGTTTATTGAGTTTATAAGTTTACTGATTGACTCCCGGTTTTTTGTGTAGTTTTATTTAACAACCACCATAAAACAATTCCACCCAGATATATTGAGTTTTTTGAGAAGACTATAAAGAACTTTCCTACAAAATTACCTCCTTTTGTACCGAACCATTTAAGGTTTGAGCCAGTGGGATTTTATGATTAAGTTGCAAGTATTGCAACTAGAGTAAAGACATACAGAATTTGGACTTTTCTGTAACTCTTCTGGAAAAACCAAGTTGTTTGAGCAACTTTACAGAGAACTGACTAGAGTCTGGTTCACAAGCTATCCTAACGTTGCTGTGCACAACTGAGGATCCATTAGTGGATGTCTCTAAACCAGACTCGTGATGGTATTCTGCAAAACTGATATCATTTAAACTTAATAGGTCACAGTGACTGACACCTGAAGGATGCTTTTTCGAGAAATAAGTTTTGAAATCCCGTTTGGAATTGCAAGTTTCAATCTTCGTAAGTTACAGAGGTCGGCTGATTTGTTACATCCTTATAGATGCTATAGTCTCTTTTTTACCTTTTGCTGCTATCGACTACTCTATTATTCCCATTAAGATTTCTCATTAAGCAAGTATCAATGAAGTAAGTTATCCATGGGCAATGACAATACAGTAATGTTTAATTACCTTTGAATAACCAGGCCTTCTATTTATTACACCTTATGAGTTTCTCAATCTATCGAGGACTATCTAAGATCTCTACTTGCTTATATGTTAGTCTATTATGCGTCCGCATATTACATTTTCATTACAATTTTTTACGGTCGTCATCGCTTACTTCTATCATGATTTCTCTATCGTGTTAAATTAGTTATTCAGGTGCATGTATCGCTTTTTTCTTTTCTTTAGAAAAAAAGGCACGACACCTGTTTTAATATATAATGGTTATAAAAACAAGTACCTGTAGCGTTGCGATCTACCATCTAAACGATTTCCGGAAATGCACATCCGGCTTCTGAATTATACACAACATTATTCATTAACATAGTAATAAATTATCATCCATGACACACCATTGTTTCAAAAATCACTTAAGGATGTAATTACACGGTAGTTGTAATTAATGCCAACATTAAAAATTTTTGTAGTGTTTAAAAACTGCATAATATATGTATTTGTTGGTTGCTAATTATGGAATGGGGAATGCATATAGTATTGAATTAGATTAAACTTTACAAATACAGCCTCAACTCTTTAAAAATTAATAATAAGAAGTGATCTTTGTTCCAATACACTTCTTACAAGACAATATTTAATATTCAAGAAGCATCTATGGTAGGCAATTCTATAGTTTCTTTCTACATAAATGTTTCTGCCTGTGATCATAGTTTGAAAAACTTGGTGATCGGTAATATCAAGCATTTGCTGTATACAGCGTAGTTTTTATCACCATTAGTGCTGTTGAAGTAAAAGAGATTATAAAGAATGTTTCTGGAATACAATCTACCCTTATACCTAAATCGATTCTAGAGCCACTGGCGCAAGTAGACTGTGGTATTAATGGGCCTTTTCGGCCATCCGGTTTACTACAGGTAATATTGGCGCAACTGCGATATACCCATACATTTGACTTTCCTGAACTCCAAAATGGAGGACAGTCTTAATACTGTTCTCGATCGGATGAGATTATCATTTAAGTCATACATTTAAAAAAATGGTAGGTCTCGAAAATAAAAAAAAATGCATTCTTGGGCGAGCAATAGTGGTTAATAACTGACGCTCAACTATTATTAGGTCATTATACTTTTTCAATTTTTATGAACATATATAGATAGATCTCTACACCATACTCAGATTTTCCACAATGTCATCTTTAGACTTAGACATTTCAGTTTTCAAAAACTATAAAATACAATTTTTCATGCGCTTTTATTAGAGAAATTTCGAATTAATATTCCATGTAATAAGCAGTATGAATAATTATTATCGTTTTTAGTTTATTTTCATTTCTATATAAACCTGATGTAGTATGTACTACTCAAACCAATTAAAGTCAGATGCCCACGATGCTTACATTACATTATGCAAAAAAACTAGTTGCAATTAAAATGCAAAATTCAACTCGAACGCATAATTTATAAATAAATTGATAACGCATAAATCAAAATAATATTAATATTATAAGGCCTATAATTTCAATGTTATGCATAAATCAGATAAATATTGACACCCTGAGGGGGTTATTTCGATTACTCTCTGCTTCAATTTTCATTAGTAATCTTTTTTCATATACTACTAAAGGAATTTCAAACTCGCCCATCATTGTGGATAATTTTCAAAGCTTCAGGGATTAAGAGAAGAAAAAAAATAGAAATAGAGTAAAAAAAGGGGGGACTTTAAAGGGATGAAAGTTCTAAAAATGGTTGATTTTTTCGTGTATACATAAATTCCGTTGTTTAGTGTTGTTATATAATTTTTTTTCTACGGACCTCACCTGGGGCTACCACCATGTAGATTAATAATGCACCTGTGTGTGCGTCTATAGTATGTGTAGTACCTATGTGAAACCTGTGATTGTGACAGGCCATTTATAAAGTTGAAGAAAAGCAGAAAATTTTTTTTATAAAATGTGTCCAATTTTTTATAATTATTATAATTATATATAATAATGATATTAAAATTATTATTGAAATTCTGACGTAATAGGCAAAAGAAATTTTAGTACTTCAACATCCTTTAAAAGGGATTTTTGACTCGAAATATTATTTCCAAACCATAAATAAATATAAGTTTGCAGAACAGGACATATTATACCTCTGTCGTAATAAGTTTTAATAAGCACAAAACCTGTCTAATATGAAATGTTACATTTATTATTTCTTTGTAGAAATTTCGATTTATAACTTGTCCATAAGATATTGGAAGCAGTTAAACTAATCATTGTTTGTTTGATTTATGCATATGGTTTGGATTTGGAAACCATGACGCAACTTACATTATTTAATGGTTTGACCGTACTAAAATAGATGTAACTACTAACTATCATAGATCCATAATATTTTTAACTCAAGCGTTTTCTGTTATGAGTTAATTATGTTAATGTTTATGAGTACTACTGTCACTTTAGCTGTCTTTCGTTCTCACTGAAAAAATGACTTATAGGTTTCTTTAAATGCATACACAATTCGCTTCCCCTGTTAACGCATTTGCAGTGTCTGGGCACCACACAAACTTTTATGGGAGTGCAACGGAGATAATGGAGCTATCGTGGCAGTACACTGTGCTCCCTCATACTTTATCACTCATACAACGTTCCTTATTCTAATGAGCTCAAATGCGATTGTACTAGATTTTTAAAATTCAGTCGCAACCGAGATTTGAGTCGATGTCCCTTTGATATAGAAGTAGGATCTATACCACTCGACCACGGAAGGCCTATGTTTATTTACAAAA
Source organism: Agrypnus murinus (assembly GCA_929113105.1). Classification (NCBI taxonomy): domain Eukaryota; kingdom Metazoa; phylum Arthropoda; class Insecta; order Coleoptera; family Elateridae; genus Agrypnus; species Agrypnus murinus. The sequence continues at coordinate 169,660,322 of OV816025.1, read as the reverse complement.
AAAGTAATAAATAATATCCACTCTATTTTTGAAAATCTACATACGATGTGAAGAATTGCATTTAAATATATATATAGATTGCAAGTATATCTTAGGGTTACCGTACCCTTTCAGGTTTCATTTTCTTTATCTTTTAGTAACTATTGCTATTGAAATTTCATTCTGTACAATATAGACTATTTTAAACAGGACGATGAGATTTCTAAACCCTAGGGTCAAAGAATTTCGTCTTTTTAACTTGTAAAACTTCTATAAGGCCCAAACTAGAAGAAGTTTGTATGTGCGTTATGTAAATCAAAACAGACATCTGAAGTTTGATTATACATATGTCGAAGTATACTGTGGTATAAATCTTCTATGCCTGAATCTTCATATGTAAAGATCAGATATTTATACCCGTCTTAGTAACTATAGTTTTATAGTTTCAGCGCCAGCTTAAGGCACAACAGGATTCATGTGCCTCTTTCTTACATTAAATAATGTATTTAAGGTAATTAAATGTTTAAATTCTTCAAAACTGCTAACTATAGATTTGCGGAACCGGACATTTGGGCGTGACCGTTTAGGCGCGAGGACATTTCGACGCGGGGACACTTCGGCGCGGACCACTTAGGCGCAGGGACACTTCGGCGCAAGAAATCGTCTAGTATAATTGTAATGAGCGCAAAATCTGTAGGTACTTACAGGTAATAAATACAGTATGATCGATGATGAGAAGAAAAACTCAATATCTGCAATCACAAAAGTTCGTATGTACTGCCAGATTTAAAAATATTCATATTTCTAACCTACTAAAACATTAAAATCAAAATTCTGCAAATCTCTGCATAAGGGAATAATTTGTCAAAAGAATTTTATTATTTATAAGAATATCATGTTTGATAATCATCTTAACTTTTAAAAAATCAAAAATTTTATAAAATCAATTAAATGACAAAAGAAAATTGATATTAACATTGAATATCGTACCACTAATAAATGGTACGATACAAATAAACATGCCCCACTTCACGAATTTTGTCTCAGTAGGTAACACTTATAAATGGATACTGCTTAGTGCTTATAGTCCAGCGCTTAAAGACAAAAAGCACTGCAATAATGCAATTTAACCAATCCAAGCGAAATTCTAGAACTAAGAAGGTGTATGTGTATACATAAAAATAAAAAAGGTTACTCTGATACTAGGGTAACTTGTTCCACAAAATTAGACTAATGACCCAAAAACAGTTTTTTTTAAAGATCTCTGAAAGTTTTACTCTAATTTGTCGCGGGAAAATTTACATGCTCCGAAGTGTCTTTTCGTCGAAGTGTGCCTGCGCCTAAGTGTGCCAGCGACGAAGTGTACCTGCGCCGAAGTATCCGCCGCTCAACTGTCCTCGCGCCGAAACGGCCGCGCCCAAATGTCCTAGACCGATAGATTTGTATTATCAGTTTGGCTATAGCCGAGCGGTGAAGACGCCTGTTGCTCTACTCTTTACTAATTATATTATAGATGTTGATCCCTTAATGAACTAATCTTATTACAATAATGGTCATTGAGTCATTGCAACTTGTTTGTTCAATATACTATTGTTATCTTGAAATACACTTCATCATGAAATCTCAATACAAACCAGTCGGACGCACCGTTCAACACTAATAGCGCGCTTGTATGGCTGCAGAAAAATGGCAGTGACAACAATAAAATGTCAGCTGTTTACTCATTTTTCTGCATTTTTCTGCAGCGCTTCAGACGCTTTATTGATGTTAGGCGCATCCGTTCTATTACCAACTGACCTTCCATGAAAGGCCTTTGACTTTGTCTCCAAAACGTTTTTTTTTTCTTTTATCTTGTGTGAAATAGCATCTATTATGCCAGCAGACCATGGTGGAATCAGTCCTGATGCGGATATATTCTTTACAACTTCCTGGAACATATGGCCGTTTTTTCTTATCATTTCCAGGACACAAGTATGTCCTCCGCTACTAACCCTATTCTCTAAATGTTCAGAGAATGGATGTTTGACGATATAATTGTAGCTGTCTTGTGTTTAGCTACTTATTTGAAATTGCTATTAATGTCAATTCTTACCATCTATAGCCTTCTTCCAAATTATTCAATAAACCTTGGCCACCTTTTAAGGTAGTGACCACCTCTCGTATCTCACGATTTAATTGACATTTTTAAAGATGTCTCACCGTTTATGTTAGCCACTATTATGGCGAAGCATTTTTGCGGAGTAATGCGAATAGCCTTTATTAGTTTCCTTATTAATGTTTAACTCTTCTTGTTTTGAGAACAATTATTTGGCAATTATTTATGTCCTGTAATATGATCACGCATCGAAAGATTGCAACCTAGTTTTGCCCAACTTGCTATTGCAGCAACCTAACAAAAAAGTTACTATAATTGTAAAGTTTGGCAAGTAATGCAATGATATCTATCTTTCTCAGATGAATTAGTATTCGCTATTTTTCCTTTGCTCACACAAGAAATCCCAATTCCAAAGCGGAATTTTACTAATACTGTATGTATGCCCATAGTTTCGTATTTAAATATAACACTGAAACTTTTGGTACTTTTCAGTCAAGGTCTTAGCAAATTGCATTAAAAAGGAGATAAAATACTTCTTTTTAAATGAGATAAGTCGACTCAACTTTTCAAAATGACTTTTGACTTTTTTATTTTTATTATTTAACCATTTTTATTTAAGTAATACAAAGGGAGTCGAGTGACACCTTATTTTAAGGATTCTTATACATACTGACAAAATTTGAAGGTGCTGCCATTTTTCAAGCAAAGATGGCGGCTTATTAAGTTTTCACCAATCGAAAAATCCATTATTTTCAACATTTTGTTGTGAAATGTGAAAAATCTTGGAATGTCATGTTACACCAGTTAGTAAACATCCACACCACTATTTTTTAACTGACAATTGAGATTTCAAAATGGAGGATGGACGCCGTTCGATTGGAGAAATCGAAATTTGCCATATTAGTTTGAAAAATGTCTGAACTTTTAGAATTTGGTAATTTATTAAGCAATATAACACCTGTAACTTAATGTATTACTCGACCCCTTCGTATTTAAAGAAAACTTCATGATGGCGACCAGCTGCCAGTTTGAAAAGCTAAGTAGACGCTTATAACCGCTTTCAAATTATTCTGAGATTACTAGGGGTGGGGGTGTACTTTAGACACGCACTTTATAATAAGCTTCTTATGAGTAGTCATTTTTAATTTTGAAACTACTCAGGCTTTGAGGTTTTTTGGATTTGGGACTTGAATGCTGGCGTCTGAAACATCATGATTCGCTGGTTATGAGGACTAAGGATGAGAGAATTTCTATCTTAATCTCTTAAGTAATAATTGTTTGCAAGAAAAGAAGTGCATTTTTTTAGGATTTCCTAGCACAACTTAGAAGACAAAAGGCGAATTTATACAGGGTAGGTTTAAACTTGCGAAAAGTAGAAAGAACTGAATTTTTATAAAGTAAACACGTCCAATTATACCAAATAACCATTATTTTTTAAAGCTGTATCTATCTATCTGTCTGGTAAGATGGTAAGGTGTAATGGTAAGATACCAAAAGTGGTAGATACCATTTGTGTGCTCTAAAGGCCATAAACAGCATCTTGGATTCAGATAACTACAGTTGACAAAGAAATTGTCCTAAATCTAAAAATAGCAAACCTACAACAATAACGCACGAAAAATGCCAATCTAAAGAGAAATTATGTTAGAAAGATCAGGAGAAACGACATTTTTGGTATACACTGTAAAAAATGAGGTAAAATTACCTTGGGAAAGAGGTAACTTTTCGCTATTATTTGCGGTATTTTTACCCTAAAATTAATTTTACCTATACATTTAGTAGTTTTACTATTTGTGGTAAAATGCCCTGTAATTATGTAAAATTATACAAATATAAGTAATTCTACTACATTGAACTGGTTAAAATCACTATCCATAATATAAATTTACATAACTCAGACAATTTTTTCCTTACAAATGTATAATTGCTCAATAACTTAATTCATTTTTAGTGTAATATTAAAGATAAGATGAACTTGAACAAGAATAGTGTAATTTTACCCTTAATATGTTTTTAACCGGTTGAGATGCTATATTCGCTGATCGCACTTGTTTGTGACCTTCGTTTCGTGAAAGAATTCAGGAATCCATTATGAACAGTCCAAATAGGCTTTTTGGGGAATGGTCGGAATGGTGTGTACCATTCTTTTATGATTTCGGCGAGGCGTACTCTATCGATACCGAACGAAGTGTTCATTGTTTATTGTTTCCAGCCTTATTTTGTGGAACTCCATAATCATGAAATAAATAAAGATTATTAAAAGTTTCACAGTTTTATTACAATATACCTGACAATATTGTTTCGACAGCTATGCTGTCATTATCAAAGGTAATATAATTATAAACAAACACGTCGCTAAGGTAGATACAAAATGAATGAACAACTTGAGCTCAGTAATTCTCCGTTACTGGAAGTATTAGATGTTTAATTATGATTTTTATTATTAATTTTTATTATTATTATTTTATCTAGTTACCTATTTTGTATCTACCTTAGCGACGTGTTTGTTTATAATTATATTACCTTTGATAATGACAGCATAGCTGTCGAAACAATATTGTCAGGTATATTTTAATAAAACTGTGAAACTTTTAATAATCTTTATTTATTTCATGAAGTGTTCATTGCTCATTAATATTTTGTTTTTCGTTGTAGTGTAGTACGGATTTATTAAAGGCAAATATTTACACGTATGACCGAAGATGGGAAGAATTTTATTTTATAGTAGAAGTTAAAAAATAATAATCGGTAAGTACCTATATGTTAAAATTACAAATTTAAACCAATAAAATAAAAATATTTAATTTAATGTTTTTCTAGGATGAATCAAAAATTGAAGAATTCGAAAGAAACTAGCATAACTGTAATTGAGAAAGGTACTCGTGTATAATTGTTTATATAATTTATAATTTTTTAATTTTCTAGGTGGAATCGAAACTTTATCTGAATGTCTTTGAGAGACCAAATATTTCCGAAAGCCCCTGAAAAGAAGTTCTGTTAATGTCTTATATTTTATATAAGTACATACGTTCAATAAAAATTACTTTGATTTTATTTTGTTTCATACAATTCCCAGAGGAACGATTGAATTTGCAAGTAATTTCGCAAGTCATCGTTACATTCAAGAAGTATTTTCACATTTGTATTTTAACCCTGAAAAGTACTATTGCCATGAAATATTAACTTTGTCATGTAACTTTACACAGGTGTTTTAATGTTAAAATGTAAAATTACATTGAGATTGTAACTTTAATCTGTAAATTTACTTAAAAAGGAAACATTACAATGCAAACTTAACCTAATGTTGAAATTTCCCACTTCCTATGAAAATTACACTTTGAAGTAAATTTACCCCAAAAAATGGAGGTAACATAGTTGCCTCCATTTTTTAGGGTATAATTCACCGGTAATTTTTTAGAGTGTAGTATTTATTTTTTCATGACGCTTATTTCGCATCATGCCAGGGTAACCTCAGAACTTTTTGTTCTTCAATTATTTAGATTTTGAAGGCTAAGGCTATCTTAAAGCAGATACAAAGTGGTATAGAATAAATATGTATCGTGTAGTGCTATGGCAGGGCATAGAATCTTCTGAGGATTCATAATATATATACAATCAGTCAGTAGAATAAGAACTGAGGTAATTGAGGTTACCTTGCGTTTGATATTTTTTGTTTTATTGGAGATTGAATAAATATATCCAGTGACTCTACATCAACTTCTCTATACAGCACATCTAGGAATCTGAATGTTTTTGACACTAATAAACATTACAAGGTAAACACAATAGTAATTCTACTAGGTATTTAAATGAGCATAAAATATTAGAAATGATTGTGATCTAATAGTAGGTAACGATGTTAGAAGCTTCATTTCAAAATGATGAGTTTGTTGTTTCTCTTTAATTAAAATTTATAATATGCATAGGTGCATTCTATTCTATAATTAACTCACAATGGTATGAGATCAACAACAGATAATCAAAAATCAGACAAACATTAAGGTTAATTTCCTAAACAGTCCTGTTCTATGTTTACAAACCAGAAATATTTTGATAAAACTGTACACAAACCAGAAGTCATCAAAATAAGATAGAAATCTCTAAAATAATCTCCTTTTCAGTACACAAACGAAACACACACCTATTTTAATAGAATTTATAGATGGAATTCCTTTGATTCGAGGCTCGTCCTCGAGGTTACCTGTATACAATAATAAGAAATCTGAGGACCTGTCGACTTAAAACTCCACTATTGTGTTCTAAAAAAGTGATTAATTTCTTTTTTGGCGTCGACTTCAAGTGCTGGTAAATTAAACTTTTTCTAAATATCTTCCTTTATGTATCGTTTATTATAATTCGTTTCATGAATACATAGGTAGTACCTATTAAGAAATATTCTTTTGTTTTTTTTTCATAAAAATGAGAAAAATAAAATTCCACATTTTAAACCATTTTCACGCCAGGGGTCAAACTTAATATTCTTCAGTAGCCTTCCACGTAAAATATTAATCATAAATGCCAAGTCTTTCAACTTTTTAAATTGTATTTATGGCGAAGGATTCTACATAGGAGATGTTGAAGTCTCCGCGATCACAATCTCTCTCCTTTTCTAAATAATATTTGACACGCTTAAAAACGTATAGAATTAAAAGTTGTAAAATTCACAAGAGATAGAGATTAGGAACGTTTTGTAACATTGTAAAAGTCGTTAAAATTTTATCGTTAATAATTTAATAAGTTTTAGTTGATTACTGGTTGTTGTTGTGTTGTAGTTTGATGTTAGTTCGTCGCGTACAGTGCATTTTTATGAGGACCGGCTGGCTGTTGTTGCAGCGGACGTATGCAGTGTGTTATTATCTGGAATGTAATTTACGGTATAAAATCGCCTACACGAACAAATATTAAGAATCAAGTGGGCTACACAGACGGAAAATGTATTAACATTATTGTTTTAGCAATAATAGGTTCTGAAGACTTTTTTCGGGTTATTTGTTTAACATTTATAATGGTTTGTTGTAAGACAATCTTATAATTAAAGAAATTGTTCAAGCCGACCCATATCTTGTTCTACATTAATTTTGACAGTATCTGTTATTATTTGTATGGTTAAAAATCTTCTTTTGTATAAGGTCGTTGCATTTGAAGTGACAGTCGGTTAGTGCATCCCCAGTAATCAGACTAGGACCAAATAGGGAAGCGATCATCAACTGGATACATACTTATGAAATGCATGTTTTGAATGCATCGAAGATAATTTTTGTATAGATAATGTGGTATCGTTGAACGTATTAAACTGACACGGAATATATTACAAAGGCTATCTAAATTAAGTCGCCAATTATAGATGTTCTTCAAATAGTGCCTTAAGGCCATTTTTAGTTGGGAGCTGGTAGTTTTCAAAAACGAATGTAGATCTACTGAAGACAAAATTACTGTGTTATGATTTTTTATCTTGGTATCACTAATCAAAAAGCATTTCTTCTAAGCTGGAGGCACATATGGGCTACTTTTTGCAGGTAACTGGCAAGTTTTGTTTAACTATGAGAGCAAATCGCTGAGACACTCTATTGGAAATATCAGAGAAAGGTGGTCGAATCTTGTAAGGATTAAATACATTCTTAAGGAAATGTAACGAGTTTATTTACATAAAAGAAAAGCTTTTAGTGGTTAGAAATTGTCAGGGTTGATAAGAATCATTTTTAAATTTAAATTGTATTTTCTTTATTTAAATCGACTTAGAATCTATTTCCTTCTTTTTCTTTATAATTATGATACTTTATCCATAATTACTCAGTTTTTGGGTGCCATAGTATTATCAGCAGGATCTAAAATATTTTTTCTGCCTTTAAACTAGTAAGGTCGAATGTATTTTTGATAATTTTTTGTTAATTTGAGAAAATATAAAACCATGATTTTGTTAATTAAATCACTAAATTGTTAAGGGCTGCCATATACATTGCTTCTACAAAAAAAAAACAAAAAGTAAAGCATCAATTCTGATACGGTCAGTTTCCAACAGCTTATTCAAGATATTTACATACAACAGAATATAGCATCGATAATGGAAAGTAATTTTTCATGGACATTTAAACAATAATTACTGGTGTCTGTACTCCATATCGGAAGTTGTAAGCTGATTAGTTTTGCCTGGCTTATCCATTAATGGAAAAGCATAAAATAAACAAACTTTAATGGATTTGACCTTTAAACGCACAAAGGAGTTATAGAATTCTGGTTCACAAATTTTGACCAGCAGTTTTCCCCTGAATTTAGACTTTATTTTTTTTTCGAGGACTGACAAAATCTTGACGCCATGATCAATTTAACAAGAGTTAAGTTAAATTGGTATTTTAACCGGGAGCTAAAACATATGCCTGGGTAGGGTGTTTACTTCGTGCACCGAGCTATCTCCTCATCTCCAAAAGACGACAGATATATGTAGGAGATTATGGGTAGATACACGAGAACCTTCGAGATAAGCAACAAAAAATTGAATGCATTAGTTACGTATGCTAAAAGTGATACTGAATAATTGAGAGACGAGAGATGAAGGAAGAACAGTTCTGCCGTAATATAGGAAAATCTAGTAAGTCTAGTTACTATGTTATGAAATATTATGGATATTTAAAATAAGCCCGTAAAGATTTTATGGGCTTATTTTATATATCCATAATATTTCATTACATAGTAGCTAGATTTACTAGATTTTCCTGTATTACGGTAGAGTTCTGTATCTGTATTCTAGCTCTATTGGATTGCAATATATAATACCTTATAAAAAGGTATTTCTGTCTATCACACGTGATTAATGCAATCTGTAGAGTTGAAACAGTTCGCAGACTACCATTTCGACTCCACTATGCGTTTGGAACCAGCAGTAGTGCGAGAACTGCTCCATGTGAACAATGAAAAATCCTAACCGATAGTTCTTGAGCCAAACGAATGCTAAGCAGGACAAATTCCAGAATTCATGCTCATCATGATAATTATTATCGGGTTGCATCGTGAACTGAAGCTGATATTGAATAGCTGAAATAAACAGCTATGAAGATACTTAAAAACTGATGAGAGTTTGGTTATGTATTATTTTTTCATTTTTTCGATTTGAGCCGATTTAAGTCACACCATGTGTGTAATGGTTCCTCTACTTTCGTCGAGCCTTTTTTATGAGTATACTATACCGTCAAGGTCTGTGTCGGTACAAAATGATTTTTCCTACTTACGCTTCCTTGAGCAGATTCCAGTAAATTTTCGAATTTAGTTGTTTTTATCCGCCCGTAGAACTTGCTTTAGCATTTTTTTTTCAGCAAAATTGTACGCGTGTATCTATCATAGTTGGTTTCGCTTAAAATTATCTCTCCTAAATGTAAGTATCTCATATAAAAATTAGTTAGAGGCTGCCTCATCTTAGCAGTTAAGTATATAATAAACAAGACTAGAAGCATCACAAAAGGGAAATAGTTGCAGAAACTTAAAAAGGAAATATGGAGGGGCATGGATATTTAATGGAAATATCCATTCTTTGCAATTGTAGGCCGAAAACATTATAATAATGAATCGTCTTTTCATTAAACAATTGAGTGTTATCAAGTATGCTATGAACTTAAGAGGATTCCGTACCCAAACTGGCCTTGAAAATCGGAACTCTTACACCGCTTGTCACATTGACAGTAATAAAGCAATAAAGTGTCGTAAACAGTAGCTTCGAACCCTTGTCCATAAGTTATAGTTTGAAAGAGCAGGTACCTAGTTAACTAAATCGGATTGTTTCGATAAATCGGATAAATCTTTCTAACATCGTGGTTACGTTAGTAATTAATTTTTTTTTATCAAAACGCTATTTTCCTTTCCAAAAAGATATTTTCTATCGAAACTCCGACTAAAATGACCGTACGAACTTTAGAACTTTAATTTTTAATTTTAATTTTTAATTCTTTAATTTTTCCCAATTTGTTATCACCGTTTTTCTATTTCAAGTTTGCAAATTCAAAAATTTAACACGGCCATTTTGTAGAATTTATTATTCTCTTTAGAACTGTATAAATTTTATTATTACATTTTTATTAGAATATTTGCTATGATGTTAGAATGTTACATTGGAAATCCCATAAGGGTGATAGGTCCGGATGGCTCTTAATACACAATTAAATCCGGCTTAAGGATGTTTGGGAGGTACAATCGGAGGTAAAAGTACTGAAAATTCATGAATATCTTCGTTTTACAGATCATTACGAAGTAAATTAATAGTTACAATGCTAAAAAAGAATATATTATTTAAAAGAAAAGATGAATTTTTACTAATAATGTTGAATGAAATAGAAAATAACGAATAATATGGAAAGATTTTAAATAACTTTTGTCAGTGAATATGCCTTGATTTTAACTTTTCTTTGGGCATCAGCGAGCAGTTGATTGCAATTATGGACGTATTTAAACTAGATGGACGGAGCTATTTAGGTATTTTCTTAAGCCTGCATGGTTTGTTTACACAAAGCACAAAACTATATGCGTGCTCGGAACGTAGCCGAATCTAATCCTAGTGCTTAGTGGTTTACTCGCCGCGACACGAGTGTTCCATCTTGGCTTATTTGTTTTCTGTGTGTTTAGTTTTTTAAGTTATTGTGAGTGTTTTAATTTAAATAATGGTGCGACAATGTGTTTTGCGCAAAAGATACGGTATGAAGGAAAATCAAATATCATTTCATAAGTACCTGAATTCTAAATTATGATAAAGCTAGGTTATGTCACATGTTTTGTATGTCAGTGCTGTAACGTCTGACGGGGGCACATAAACATGTTAGAAACAGAAGAGACCTTATCTCAATTGCATTGCAAGCAAGGAATGAATTCAAAAATGTAATAAAGGCCTCGCCCTTTTTAATTAAAATATGTGAAACAGGAAAAGAAGTCTTTAGGTTACATCAAAAGATTGAATCTTTTTCTAAGTTACACCAATTTAATTAACAAGTTAATACTTCAGATTATATCATCCCAATTATCTTCATCTTTGTCGGATTGCTGTGGTGATCATGTTTAAGATTAGAACTTAAGAATTATTATTAACTTATTATTAATTAATAGTAAATAACTTTGATACTAACTATTATATTAAACACTTGTATTAACTACGTATAGTATAAGTATTATAATTATGTAATTATAATAAATTCTATACAAATACATCTGTGTTTTTGTCATATAGTAGTGCAAATGAGTATTAGGAATATTTATATCCAGCAGAAAATTAAGTCTAAACCATCCCATAGTCTTTTTTTATTATAAATTCCCGTTTGGGGCTACTTCAGTGAATTCCGATCCACCTTACTACAACAACAAAAAGGACAAATTGCTTTCATCGGAGAACTCGGGAAGCTTTAGCTGCAACTATCTTAGCTTTAAAATATTGCAATATTTATTGACTCCTAACAACAGGTAAGTAGGGGTCAATTTCAACTTTACAGATTTAGCTGCTCATTAATTCATTCATTTATACAGTTTCCAAAACTCGAGGAATGGGCACCAATACTTTTTTTTAAAGCAGGTTACTCATAAACTTATTTAATTTACCACCAGTTTATTGTAATTCAACTTGTACTAAAGTATTGTAATTACTGTTAAAGACCATAGCAAGCAGGAACTACCTTCTACTGCCTATTATACCAAATAGGTAATAGAAGCTACTATTTTATTTATTTTTGGGCGAGGAATCAGGATGGCGGAGCATCCTTCGTACCTCATGGCACCGATGGCTATGATCATTTGGCCGACCCTACTAGAATTTACCCGAATCTGAGGGAATTGCACCCCCAGTAGGGATTTTTAACGTGCCAAACATCACATTGACAGGGGACCTACAGTTTTACTTCCTATCCGAAAAGAAGGCATGTTTTAAGTTTTCTCCGCTATGAAAAATTACCAGCTCCGCCGGGGATCGATCCTTCGATCCTTGGATTATGAAGCAAACATGCAAACCACTAATCCACCGAGGCTGACAGAACCTACTATTATTCTTGTTTTACTTTATTATAGTCTTAACTAAATTATGTTTACAAAAACCAAAAAGGTAGCAATTAGTAGCTGTAGGAAATAGCTAAATACCGACTTCATACTACCATAGTAGTTTAGGACAAATAATGTGTAGGTATGTAGTTAGGATTTTATTTTATTTATATTTGTAGTACGTAATTATAACTACTACCATAAATTACAACTTTATAGGCATCATTTGCAGTTTACATTACTGCTATTTCAGAGTTGAAGCTAATATGCTCAAAGTGGATATTGGATGTCTGGAATTTACAAGCCCCTTTTTAACATCACGCCACTGCGCTCGACGGAAACTTATAGCTCTCAGCTGAGTACAGTGTTGCCGCATTTTCTTACACACCAATTAATTTATCGAGTAAAAACAAGATTTTCGGTTTGTTTATAATTCTTTTCTCAAGAACCGTTTAGCGAATGTTTATAAAACTATGCAAAATCGGTTCTATGAAGTTCAAGTTACGTAATTTAAAAATTTGGGACGCTTGGTAGCTTTTTTCCTGTAATTGAAATGACTTTATTCTATTATGTGAGCGAATCTCCATAAGATCACATGTAAAATTACAGTTACTTTAAATTGCAATAACTTTTAAACGGTTTAGTCGATCGGATTGAAATTTTCACTGTACTTTTAGCATTAAATGAGGAAATTTCTACAAAATTTTTATTCGTTTCGTAGCATTTTGAGATACCTCCTAAACATCCTTAAATAGCTATCTTTCAAAGGTAGACTAATAATAATTGTTTTCCTGCATCTGACCAGAAAAACGAATTGTTTCTGAACATTTTCTAGACTGGGAAATAGATCGTTACCGGGCTAAACCGGCAAACCTACACAAGGAATCGATAAAGCTTTTATCGATGTCTATGGCAGATAGTAATGTTTAACAAGACTTAAAAAAGCTATTATATTATTCGGGTATTTGATGGTCGTAGAAACAATATAATACGTAACACACACCGAAAATGTCGTTACCGATCTAGTAGAGCTTCCTAGTAGTAAGCTCTACAGAGTGTACAGAGACTAACTAACTGTCTACAGAGTCAGTAGAGAACCATTTCAAATATTGACAAGTTAAAAAACTAGTGACTAGTAAGTGTAGTAACTAAAGTGGCTAAACAAAATAGCGTCGCCGAATAGACGATTTTATAGACTGCATAAAAAGCTTTGAAGGTAAAAAATCTTTGAAATCGACAAAGTCGGTAGGTTTGAAGAATGAAAATAATGCAAACTGCTAGTATTAAACATAAGAACTGCTAAATAGAGACGAGATGTATCGTTCATTCAAATCTATCGTTTCGCATTGGCTTCCGTAGTAAACATGGACAACGGAAATGTGCCACTATAAAGTGGCATTTTAAAGTACAAGACTTAGTCAAGTTGGTCAGTATAGTTCATTGTCTTGAGGACTCTTCTTTGTTGATTAGCACTATTTACCAATGAATTCTATATTCAAGCGTAGTAGAGCGAGCTGTGAAGCTACAGATCCTAGTGGGCGATCAAATGAGGATACGGCTTCAGAAAAGCCTTCAGAATTTAATCGTATGGTGCCCAGAATCGTTTCGTAAACGATATTGTATACAGTAGTATTCAAAATTGTATTGAAGGACCGCAAACTCAAAGTGGGTAGGCAATGCGTCGTACAAAACACCTTACGCAAGTGTTTGGGTATGAAGAAAGAGAGCACAAGATGGGTGCCGCGTTTGCTGACTTTGGGCAACAACCATATCGAAAAGATGGCTCTATCGAGTTGTGGACCGACTTAAACGTTATACAAAGGACTTTATTAGCCGACTCATAGCCGTTGATGTCACTTGGGCTTACTTGGGGACCACTACACATCTGAGACCAAGGAACGATCAAAACAATGACCTGGGAAAAGTGAACCGGTACCAAGAAGACAAGCATAGTTCTAGCGGTATAATGGGTTTTGGTAATAGTATTTTGGGATACCCATGATGTAATTTTCATTAACCAAAGGATAAACCAATCCGTGGAGAGTATTACCGGTATTATGCGAGCTTATTGTAACGTTTAAGAAAAGAATACTTTTTCATCAAGCAAGGTACCGGCTCACACATCAGCCATTGCAATGGCCAAATTGTTGCTGCATTCAGCCGATTCGGCAGGTTTGACCCAAATCGATTTCCATTTGTTTTCAAATATAAGAAAATGGCTCGGAGGAAAGAGATTTCGAGCAATAGTGGAATTCATCCGTCATCAAAGCTGTAAATGGCTACTTTGAAGACTTCAAGAATCGTTCTAACAATAATGGCATAACCGATCTGGAATATGGTTCCAAATAAAGTGTCTAATCCTTTATTTCGGGTACTTATATATAATAATTTTGCTTTCTTTAAATCTACTGGCACCTTTGCATACTGAGTCAATATTCTAATATGCAATATATGGCTAATAACAACAAATGGGTGTAATTTGAGAAAAATGATAACCTCTTTAAACTTCCTTTCCTAAGAGTACGTGAAAGCTGCAATTAATAGAAATTGATCAATTATGGTGACTCCCATCTTCCTTCTTTGAGCCGGGTATGACTCAAGATCCGGTAGCACAATAAACAGATCCGTCTGCGGTTGTACCAGGTTTGTCTATTACAGTTGGATAATAATATTGTAACGAATAGTAAACCCACATATGACGTCATCAAACATTCTAGGTGTATGAGTCATCAACTGTATGACTCATCAATCAACACCTGCGAGTATGACTCATCGACCCGCCTCATTGACGTCACTTATAAACAGCTGCATGTATGACTCATCAACACGTCATCGAACATTCTAGATGTATGAGTCATCGTATGAAAGATATAAATTGAGCCGCGGGTAGAAGGAGTTCAGTTAATGTTTAACCGGCGTCGTGTTGAAATGTACTCTGAATAATTAGTTAATAATTATTGTAATACATAAATAGTTTTATATAAATAGTCCTCATATAAATTTGTAAATACATTTATAGCATTTATTTAAATGCTTTAGTTTGCTAAATAGTTTATAGTTATAGTGTTTTTAATTAAGTGCATTGTAAATAATCTTCTCTTTATTAATAGACGAATTTAAACAGCATTTTGGTTATTATTTTAAAAAGAGCGTAACAATATGTTCATAATCCATTAAAAAAGAAAGCAAACTCCATAAAAGAATCTAATCGATATGACAATTTAAACAGTGCCCAATTTTCCCTATTTTCAACTTATAAATGTGAAGGTCCATGTAAGTGCGATGGCAATTTTAGGGTTCTAGATGTTCAGAAAAATTCGAAAAACGGGAACAAACAAGATAACCAGGATAAACAATAGATACCGATAATCGATATCCCATAATCTTATATATTTTATATTATTTCTATATAAATAATACACATTATATTGGTTTGGAGTCATGAGAACCCATGAAGCCAGATCTTTTTACATGGAGATTTCAATGCTAGGTTAGAAAATTATACGTCTAGAAGGTTACGTTTATAAAAGGAATATAAAATTAATGTATTACTTTGTAGGAGTCCTTTGTTAAAATTTCACTATCATTTAACTTGTGAAATCTTTCCTATATTATAAATAAATTATTTTGCTAACCTTTCATTCTCTTGAAGTTAAACATTTTGTTTCAATAATGCTTAAAATTGGCAAACCTTAAAAACTAATTACACTAGAAGCAGTACTTTCAGTTTTTCTTCATTGAATAAATTCTACTCCTAATATTTATGTTAGGTATTACTAAATGGACAATTCCAAAAAGTTTTACACTGTTACGCTAAACGATATTATTATAGAAAATACTCGTGTAATAACCAATACTATAGAAAACATTACGACCTTGTAATAATTGTAATTGTGCAAATTATTCGCACTATTCAGGGAAACGTTTATTAGTTTACGAAGTGTTTTAGTTGTTATTTTATATAATATTAATAATAGGAACACGACTCTCAGTGTGTAACAATAGTTATTTATTGTGGTCAGTGAAAACCATTTCGACCACACCTTTATTCGTAGGAATAAATATAACGTAATTATAATTCTGCTCCGCATTTTAATTTTTTAGAATGTTGTTTTCTTGCATGTTTCTTGTGGTTTGTCACGGTTTCCACACCAACGCGAATTTAATTGTGTGAAAATTATTTTGCTACTACCATGTCAAAATTCTCTTTGGGCGAGTAAACCATTTACATTTTTAATAACTACTCCTAGATATTTTACTCAAGCGAGCTTTCACAAATCAATGCATAGCTATAATGGGTTCAGTGTACTGCGGAAGTTGTAAAGTTTTGTTTATTCTAAGATAGTAAAAAATGTTGTATAAACATAAAATAACTACCCAACACAACAACAAAAAAGTTTTCTCTCTGTCGGACATTTTTTGTCTTAACTACAAATGCTCTGCTATCATCAAAAGTTAAGGACACGGCTATGTTTTATATATACAAGTTTAGAAGTCAGACCGAAGGTAAAAAAACTAAAAAACCAGTTTCTCTTTAGATGTTGCGCGTTATTTAATAAGTACACAAGCGAGAGCGAGACGAAAAATTTATCAATATGAGACGCAGGATCTTCTAGATGGACCAGAAGAATCGAGAAACCGAGAGAGGTTTCAGCTGTGAGATGAAGATAATGATAATGATAATGGAAGATATATCTCGAATTCAAAATTCCAAAAGGCAAACGCGATGCTGAAGGAATAATAATAAGCGAACATTTCTAGAGACTGCTTAAATGTATTTTAATAACGCTGAAGAATGTCATCGTAAATTTTAAAATATAAAC
Organism: Agrypnus murinus; assembly: GCA_929113105.1. Lineage (NCBI taxonomy): Eukaryota > Metazoa > Arthropoda > Insecta > Coleoptera > Elateridae > Agrypnus > Agrypnus murinus. Next base: position 169,643,426 of record OV816025.1, on the reverse strand, counting down.
TTTTACGTTTATACAACGTTTCTTACTTATAAAATTAAACGCTTTGGTTTGATCATTAGAAATTTATATCTAAATAGTGTAATTCAATTAAAAGGAATTAGAAAACGGTGATATGGAAATTTGAGGTTAATGTAATACGGACTATTTTAGTTAGAAAAATTTGTTTCGAAAAGTAAACTCTTCACGTAAAAGTTGTGAAAAACACTAGAAGAATAAGGTAACAACATCACCATCATTCTTACTTGCAACAAGACATGGCAGGCTATGATTAAAGTTATAAATACTTTTAAATTAATAAGTTAGGGTTTGCGGTTATTTGAAAACACCACATAAAAGTGAAACTCTCGTGGCGCAGATATGGAATTGTGTAATACGAAAAAAGAGAATTTAATGGACTCTGAAGTATGAATGGTTGTTAATAGCTCAGGTTTAAAATAAACAGAATGGATCTGTTAAACCGAAGAAGTTTTTCGCATTTTGACGAATAATGGCAAATAAATAATGTTTAAACGCAGCACTATAGTTGACTCTAGTAACTCATCTTTCATTAAAAAGCGAGGGCATCGCAATCACGACATCCAAACGCTACTATTTTAAACAACTTAATATCAATCAACTTTCTACATTGGAAGTCTACCTGAACCCTTCTCGTTTCGTGCGAAATAAAGATGATGGCGTTTGTGACTTCTTATTTTATGCGTTGTTTGCTTGCACATCTTTACCTGATCACATCCGAATATCAAGCGTTAGGTTAGGCTAGTAAATCTTAGGTTAGCTAAATCTAGTTAGATTATGTTAGGTGAAGCAGTCGAACTGATTTAAAAAATTACATGATTACTTAAAAAATTATTTTCCTGATCTAAATTAATACTTTTTTATTAATACCTTAGATTTATAATAAAATACCGAGAAGGAAATCAACAATTTGCCATATCTCTTATCATACATTCTTCACCCTATTGTACTGATCTTTTTTAGGCCAGAACTATATAGATTTCACCGCAATATTTGACAGTATAACAACAACCTTCGGTATGCACCGTTAGATTAATTAGCAAAGGTAAACGCACCAAAGAATGCAAAGGCGTATTGTGAAATTTTAAAGTGATGTATTTTACCTATAAATATAAACCGCAGGAATTTACACACTGGAAACTATATAGCTAATGACAATGAACTTGTAGATTAAGATCGTTCAAAATGTATCGAGCTATCGTTTGATATAAGGCATTTCAAAGTAATATTCCGATGTGTGATAGCAGAATATACCGGGTGACAAAGGGGGTAGGACCAAGCTTATATCTTCTTTGTTTATAAATAGGTATTCATGAAATTTGGAATAATGTATTACATGTAAATTTAGATTTTCCGATATGCTACAGATCGAAGATTACCGACTTCCGGTTTCGCTGACAATATCGGTTCTTCAACGGAACACTCTGTATATTTTTGCATATTTGGATTTTACGTGACAAGATTAGTATAACCACGATGCCAAATTTAGATTTAAAGAAAAATCTTTAAAATTAAAAATACAATTTGATAATTTATTGATAAGGGTTGAAGCAAATTACACCTTAATGTATACCATCAAATTCGTAGTTTAATTTCCTATTTAATAGTATGGTGGTCCATATTATTTCCATATCAAAAAAATCAAGTTATGCAAGAATAACTGTTCTAAAAATATTTCAACTTGAAGAAATTAGACGTATGTAGTTTATTACATCAACTTAACATTTTAAATCATTCTTGGCTTTCTAAATTTATTTGGCAACGTCTGTTTTATACTAATTTTAAACCGTAAAATCCAAATATGCAAAAATATACAGGATGTTTCATTCAAAAATTGAAATTTGGTCTCATTTTCGGCACAAGCAGAAGTCGGTCATCTTGGGTCTGTATGTCTGAATTTACAACGAATATATCAATGCCAAATTTTATCCGACATGTCTAATTTACCCTTAGATCTTTGAAGATCTTGTCTACTGCTAGTATTAGTCGTTGACTCGAAATGGGTAGAAAATTGGAAACCAAGAGATTTTGTTTTGATAAGGTTATTGCAACTCCCTGGTCATGGTCATGACCGGACGAACTATATTCGTGAAGCCGTACATTGAAGATGATAAAATCATTTTATCAAAGACTTTGAAGTAAAAGGGCTTTTCTCTCGACATTTTTAAGCAATCGAAGATGACTTTTATTCACTAGTGAGTAAAATCAATCACCAGCCTACGTTGCATAATATTATTAAATTCCAGTCACCGGAGTGTTAAATTTATTGCTCTGAAAACACTATTTCATTCATAAATTCACTTAAAATCCAATATTTGAATATTGAAGTGTTGGCTTCATATTGTATGATGCACGTGTATAAAGAGCTATTATCAATCTAGGGAAATTAACAACACGCTTTCACCTTGTAGACTAAACTTTTTTCCGCATACATAAAAGTTCCCTTTATTCACTTATACCACAAATAACTATTTACAGCACGTTTCGGTCCGGTGCAACCCGGAACATATAATGGCATCTACACCTAACCTAAACTAACCTAACCTAAAATTTATATTTTTTTTTATAAATTTATATAGAACTTATGTTCTAGAGAAAATTGCAAAACATACCGTCAGTGAAGAGTAATTTAAATACAAGTAATGAAAAAAGAAGAAAATGTGTGAAATTGAAAAGCATTTTGATATATATAGCAACTGGCGGCGAGTTGTCTTGGCAGCCAGTTGCCATCGCGACAAGTTGCTCGTGACCAGTTGGTTTCACTAATTTTTTCCCAACTGTGGTGTTTGAAATGCTAAAAGTTTGGCAAAATACTGGTCTAATCTCTAAGTAAATATGTAACATATATGACTACACTAAGATATTGCCTTAAACTTCCCGTGTCCAAATCAACATCATTACCTAATGAAACAATTAACACGATACTAAGAACTAACGTAGGAAAGAAATGAGAAGAATTTATACTGTGAATTTAAATATTTGCATTAATTTATGGAATGATGCGAATAATTGGAATAGTTTGCAGGAATTGCAAACAATTTATGTATTTGAATAAAATTGCAGCCTTCATTAATTAAACTTTTAAGAATTATTTAATATAGTTAATTCTCGCATACGCCCATAAATAATCAGAAGCCGGTGACGACGTTTCGTCTGGCCAAGAGATGTGCATAACGCACAAGATAAGTGCAGTAAGCTTTAGAGGCTTGTAATTAAATTTATTGATATCAGTAATTTACAAAAGGACATAAGAAATTCTTTTGAACTGTGGAATCCGATGTCCCACGCAGAAAACTTTTCAATTCTTTACTATCCCTGCAAGTGATATATGGTGCATCGTATTGACCTCTTTACATACGTCTTGTGGGTACAGAAGCCAACGGGAACTGCTGGACGGATAACATGGTTTACATGGGTTTTTAAATTTCTAAGAAAGACAACGAACCTTTAGTACCTACCAGTTCATTTTTTGATATTATATTGGTAATGTTCTACGCTGGCCCAATAATTTTTTCATGGTGTACCATGCTAATTTTTGCTATGCGCATATAGACATTACATTATTTATGTACGTAGTTTGCACCTCTGAGTTACTAGTATGTATTGAAATAACTTTTGAAGAAATATACTAATGGAAATAGCTAAAACTGATATTTACCTTGTATAGTGTAAGTTTCGTCGCAGATGTACATGTACTATACCTTTTGGATTCTTTCAATAGCTAGTTGTGCATTTTCGATACCTACGTAGAACTCCGTCATAGCGTCATTCTTGGCACCGGCGATTTTTTGACATTATAGCAGAGTGACGTTATTCCCGACGTAACCTGGCATGATCAGATTGTGAATGAAAAGACATTAGCCATCAGAAAAGTTTAATTCTGGATCTCTCAGTAGTCATCCAAATTATTCAGCCTTTTCCATAAGGAGTGGTTCATTTATTGGCAAATTTGTAGTTCGGCATTGTGAAAATCGTTTAAATGAAGCACCATCGATGTCAGTTCTTTCACACAACATGATCTTCTTTGCATTACCCGTTCCTTCATCAAAGCTCTTTAAAGTTTTATCTTTGTTTTTGTTTACAATCGTTCATACAGTAGAGTTCACACTTTAGAGGCTACTTTATTGCCCAAAGTCACAGCTTTCTTTTATAACCCTAGTAGGGACAAATTCACCGAACGCTTTTGACCACAAACTGAATAAAAATGAAAACTGTTCACAATGTTTCAATATTCACAATAATTTACAAGTTTGTACGATAACTGGGAAATTTTGTTACTACCTAGATACCTAGAAGCTTTCTCATTTAGGTAAGAAGGTTTCTAAAGAATATTTTCTTGTGTACAGCATTCAGCAAAGGAGTTTATAAATCCGATTCGATGATGTTTGGTATTTCTTTAGTAACAGTAGAAAATTGTATTCTTACGTTCAGATGTCAATAAGCAAATGTAAGAATCTTTTTTACCTACAAGAAAAGTGCATGTTTCAAGAATAAAAGGTGACGTTATAAACGGGACGTCGCTATATCCGATGACACTATAATCGATTTTATTGTGCCGACAAAACTGATACGAAATGTAACAAGATTACTGAAGTTTCTAACAGTTGTTGATATGGTATCTTAGGTTATATCTACGTGAGACTATTTATGGATATAGTAGGTATGCATAGTTTTGACTGCATAGTTTTCTGTTTTGTTTAATACAATGCAACTATCAGTATTTTCAGTATCAGTTCTTTGATGTTGAAGTTTCTTGAAGTTACTATTTCTGCATACCAATTGATTTCCATTGAATGTAAAAGAGCGTTGAAAAGAGTTAGTTCATGCCATAGTCTTGGAAAAGAGATTTAGAGCTAAAGTAGAGCATGAATTATAGCAAGTATATAGTTATACATATTATTAGCATACAACAATGGAAAAATAAACCTCTGAGGAGAGGAGATACATCATCATATCTTCTTGTAGCTTTATAAAGAGCAACATTAGATGAAAATGAAACATTCTGCGGCACTGAATCCGTTACATGTAAAAAAACTTAAATACCAAATACCAAGAAGACTTTTATTTATGCAAATTATTTACACCCAATTAGAAAAACAATATAAAAAACAAGTTGTAAATTACTAGCTGTAAAATGTTTATACAACTTAATAATTATGAAAAGTAGTTTCGCTGAAAAAACTCTTCTAAGAAAATTCACAAAGCATTAGACTTACATAAATTCTAAAAAGCGCCAGGAATTTGCAATTCCCATGTAGCTATCCACACCCATGAGTGAACAAAAGAGCAGCCAGTGAATATTCATAAGTTATTAAATTTAATTATTTTTTTCTTTTAATTATTTATGTGTAAATCCGCATGTATTATAACTTGTTATTCTTTACACTACATTACATACAAACGCTTCCATGGTAGTAAAACGACTCCTAATCTGGAATTTTAATCACTTGTAATCATTGGTGCGGTAAAAATAATGAGTACAATGACTTCCAGCGTAGCCAATTCATTTATTAGACATCGAAATCGAGTTACGTCAAGATACTTCTTTTTAAATATTTATTCTTCCTCTTTTTTCCCTTGACTTAATCGGTCTCCTCCAGGAAAACTTTACGTATGAAATCTCCATATCCACATGAATCAAACTCGAATACGCGTTACGAAGATTTACATTCCATTATCGCGAGCATAACATGTAATTATAACTTTAGCGATAATCATATTTTAGTATCTCGACTAATAATTACTGAATAAATTGATAGATGATTAAACATAATTATAGCCAATCAAAATTTCTCGAGATGTTCTCCTTGAACGGGCGCATCGGGATCGAACCATCGAGTTCTTCGCTCGTTCTGATCATTTTTAGCTCCATCACTTAAGTGATTTTATATTTATACGTTCTATATTCCATCAGTCTTGGTAACAATAAATTTCATATTTCTATACTTAAACCTCTTAATACTTATATTTTAAATTACTAGATCTTTTGTAGCTCGATGTACATTGGATAAACCCTTCGAAATTTCGACATAACATAAAAAGTAGACGTAACCTGTCGACAAATTTAGACATTTTTAAAAGTTTCCGAGATATATAGACACAAGCACAAGACACCTTTGTACATATATTTAATTACCCATATACACGGTGATTCAGTACTCAATGATCGGACTTTGAGGATAAGCTTCTCTGGTTATTAGAAACATAAAACCTTAGTAACTTTTTTTGATTAAATGAACCTGAAAATTTCGAAAATTTTGACCGACGTTTTCAGAAAAGTACGTATAATTGATGCAGGTCAGTGTAGTTAAGTCGAATAGAAATAAATGCAAGATCTTTAGAAATTGACACCATCAGTAAAAACGTGACATCTGTTTAAACAAGCACAAGGATGCAAACGACGCACATTCCATTTTTTAGATGTTAAAACAAAACGATCTATTAATCCGGGGGATTCCCCTTTATTCTAATAGTAAACGCAGACAGAAATGACATCATTTTAATACTGACCCATTTAATGTATCATTAAATTCGATGTGTATGCGTTAATAAACAGATATTAGTTTTAATTAAGTAAAGACATGTTTAGCTAATTTGATCTATCCATCAATAGGTATTGTTATTTTTATTGGAATTCTAGAATGTTTCATTATTAAAACCTTATTATTTTTTTTGATGTTTTAATTCAATGACCCTGAATGATTGATGGATTTGTTTACATAGTCAAGTACACGTACTGTTATACGTTTTATTACTAAAAGCTGCAGTGTAAGGGGTTTGCAGTTTGTTATCATTTGAGAAACCAAATAGTATCGGGTATCTCCTTGATCTTGACCTCAAAAGATGTGTCCCTATCACGAGTACTATAATTTTTTATTCAGAAACCTGCAGTATTGTATTACACATAGGGGTTAATGTGTCTATTAAAAGAATTTGAAATTGTCTTAGTCATCAGAAACAACACAAAACAAAAATACCATTTTTGAAACAATATCCATCGAGAGGTCGTTCTCAACATGCTTTGTTTATTTAATTCTGTTTATCTGTTGTTATTCTACGAAACACTTGGCCAAAATAAAGACGTTTTTATTACTTTACGCTATCCTTGCACATTCTAGTAGTATTGAATATCTGCTTGAACTAAAATATGCGTCATGTGCATTCATACTATTAAATTTGAAAACATTCGGCTGAACTTCGATGCCGTTTTTCTCCAAAAATATAGAAATACGAGAAAAATGGTATATAGGAATTTTCTTTCTTTAATGGTTATCTAACCACTGGCAAAGTCTGAGTATGTCTTAATGGGTCACGGTGTATTGTATAGCGCAAAATAGACTTAAAAAACAACACATATGATTAAAACTTCTTAAACATAAACTTTCATGAAATATGATAGACTTCAATGATTTCAACATTCGTTATTTAATAGGTAAAAAATTTTTACCGCAGTTGTCAACAAATTAAATAAGACAATTAGTCAAAAATTACATTGTATACGTCTATTGTAGGAGTGCCATTGCCAATTCCCAAAAAAGAATGACCTACAATTGATTGCGATGAATTGTGTTGAATAGTAATAATAATAATAAGTAGAGGAACGCTCCCAAAACAATTCCGAAGGTGGACGCGTGCAACAGTGACGACGGCTATATTTTATTCAACCGTGATCTCATTTTTAAGGTTGTTGGGCAGGTGGTCGGATACTTTAACACAAGAAATCGACTGCTAATAGTATCGGTAACACGCACGGCTCACGACAAACCAATTCGGCCAGTTAACTTTTCTCAACTACTTAAACGAATGGAATTTTCCATTTATCTAAATCTATTTTAAAACCGAACAAAACCTTTTTTTAATGAAAGTCATTCTATTTAAAATAAATTCCAACACCTATTTATAACAATTTAACATAGAAAGATGCCTTACCTATGATCCCTTAGATGATCCTGTCTTCTAAAAGCTTTACCACAGATATCGCAGGAGTAAGGACGTTCATCCGTGTGTGTTCGTTCGTGAATCAATAAATTATAACTCTTCGTGAACTGTCTATTACAGAACTTACAAATGAATTGTTTTTTCGGTCTAGATGCTCTTCCGGGAGCTCTTAATAGTCTTCTATCTAGATGTGCATGCATTTGAGGACCACCTGGCGGAAATAACGCACCGCCACCCGGAAATGGAAAACTAGCATTACCAGGATTGTTAGGTAGAAATCCAGGATATGGATGTGATTGCGAACTACTCCCGGTTTCAATCAAACCAGGCGGTGGTCCAGGTCTATGAGGCAACATAAGCGCTGCTGCATGAGCGGCTGCTGCCACACAAGCAGCTTCTTCACGTAATTGTAATTCCTTCCTTTTATCAGCCATCATAGCCATGATATCAAAACTAGGAGTTTTACGTACTCCTGAATAAGTTGCAACCCCACCAGAGCTTCCTTCTCCTCTTTTACTATTGTCACCCCTTTCGCGATTCTCTCTTATCAGGTCTGCACCAAACGGGTGCATTTCACCGGGATAAAGTACCGGATGGACGGTTCGAGTTGGTACAACCGGAACAAATGCAGACGATTCCCGATGGTGGCTCATAGTGGTTGTGAGATCAATATTTCCTAAAGAGCCAGGTGCACCACTTGTAATGGAGTGATGGAAAGGTAAATGTGGTTCGTAGCTTGAGCCAGAACGGCTCCCTGAGGAACTTCGAGGAGCTCCGCTTGGTGATGCCAGAGGAAAATCGCGACGCGATAGCGAAAGCGGTCGATCTTCTGAAGGTCGAGCTGTTGTTGCTGTTGATGAGGATGTTTCTGGCATTGTTAGATCCTGAAAATAAGAAAAAGAACATAAGAACGTAACGTAAAAAGTCATTTTATGCTAATTTTGAAAGTAATAAAAGAATTTTTTTAATTTACCTAATGAAATACTTCTGTATTGTAAATTCATACATGAATGCAGACATAATTCTTAAATATGCATTAAAAGCGGCTGCAAAAGTTTTAAATGTGCACCTGTTGAACCTGTCATGCATCATTATTATTAGCTATTATGTGGTTTCTTAGCAGAAGTGCATTTACCATTTGACAAGAAATGGCTTTGAATGGGTGAGAAGAATTTTGTAAAAATGCTTGTCTACGTCTGTACACAAAACTTGGTATCTAATCATTATAGGATTTTCTCAAAAGTCTTTCAGTGCTTTTAAGGTCAACTTGAAATTTAAAGCATTCAGGCTTAAAAGAAGCCATCTACGTACATAACAATATGAGTAAGTGCGCTTATTATGTCTGTGTCTCTGTTAATACTCATCTTTTATTAATTAGTCGATTCAAATTTCAAACCAGTACCAAAATATTTCTAATTCTCCGGGACTTCCCGGACTTTTTCAATAATCGGTTTTTCCGGTTTTTGTCGTTTTTCTTGACTTAGTTTTCGCGTTTGTCGGGTAGCTTTGGGGTCTTTAGATCAAAAACATAGAAGAGGTCAAGTTGGACAAAAAGGAACGCGTAACGTGTTTTCCTAAGGTCAACGGTTTGATGGGAAAAACCGGTTTTCATTTTTGGGTGGTTAAGTCCGGTTGATTGGTTAAGTCGAGGGGGTAGATCGGGGGCAATTTGATGGGGAGAGGTTAAGTCGGGGGAGAGCAAATTCAGAGGGTATAGGTAACTCGATGGGAGGGTGCGTGGGTAAGTCGAGGAGTAAGTTAAGTTATATAGCGGGTGGTGAGTAAGTCGGGGAGAGGGGTAAATTCGTGTTTGTTAAATAATACGTTCAGGACATACTTTCGCCGTCGAAAAAGCTGTACGGAGGGGAAAAGGCACATCAATTTGATATTTAGCTATGTTAAAGGATGTTTTGACTAAAATTTTGTTACAGGAAGTTTCGAAAATCAAATTAAAACTCCTGATTGGTTAAGTTAAGTCGGGTTTAGTAAAACTAAATACACCTGGGGGTATTATAAAACTGTATGCGACCCGTCCCGAATTCAATTTGAAAATTCGATAGGTACGTGATTACTACCAGGCACCCTAGAACAGGGATGGGCAACGTTTTCCAAAAGCCGTTTCAAATATATAAAATGTTATGGGTGTCAAATTATTAGGACATGTCTTGTTGACCTCACTTTGGTCAACAAGTTTCTGAGTCATTTTTTTGAGCGATGGATTGAACAAACAGGTCATACTGAATGGCCTCCTCGGTCTTCAGACATGATCCCAATGCAATGCTTCTGGGGACATTTAAAAAGTTTAGTGTATCTTAACAGGCCAACAACAGTAGATGACCTGAAGCGCGACTTAGAAATGCGATAGCAAATACCCCCTGCAGAACACCTAAATCAATCATTAGAAGCTTTTATTAACTGACTTTATTTCCACCAGGAAGTGGATGGGCGACAGTTCGAATATTTACTATAATATTTTGGTTCACCAAAATTTCAATTGTTAGTTTATTTACTACTATTTCTTCATTATTTTAGAATAAAAAACCTGATGATCTACTTTTCTGTATTTCTGAAGCAAATTCCTTTCAAATGATGTAAAGTTAAAAAACCCTTGTTTCCATTAAAAAAACGGCATACCTGTTGCACAATACAAATGAAACTCATGTTAAAAAATGGATTTTTACGAACACTTTAACCCTACCAAATGTCAAACCGTTTGCACGTCATTCCACTTGGTGTGTATGGTATACATGAATACATGTAAGATGCATTTACAAGCTACCTGAATTGAGTGAATTGAATTGAGTGATTTTCAGCTGCCCAATATTAAAGTTCTGAATGATGAAGACTCATTATTTTAATTATGTTCTGCTCGCTAATTCAAACTGAGCCTTGCCTGCTGAGATACTAAACTGGATAATTGATCATAATTTTTCATGAGTCGTCGTGTTTTCGTATTAGAGAAATTTTAGCGAAGAAATCATTAAAATTCTAGCGGATATTTACAACCTCTTCAGTTCATACGATTGACGCATCGATGACATTTCCAATCTTCCACTGTCCTCCCAATATAGTGTCTGTTTATTCTAAAACATTAGAAAATGTTACGTAATGTGATCCCCCGATTATGATATACAAGGTAAGTTCAAAAAAACTAAAATCGCTTAAATTCCAACTTTCCGAAGTTGGTCCATAAGTAACGAAGTTTATCAAACATGCATTCTTATATTATATATTCATGTTATTTGTTGGCAATTTACTTTGTTCGATTCAAGGAGAACCTGAGGTGGATCATAGTTTCTAAAGAAATATACGGACCTTTTTATAAATAGGTAACTTCAGCAGCAACTTTCTCCTCAACATAACACATTAAAAATAGCAACTCTTATTATTTGCCATTAGTTTACTTTATGTAAATATACAGAAGCAGTTTTCCATTCTATTAACATTTCTAATTAAGAATTGAAATCAGTATAAAATATGAAGGTAGATAGATATTTAAATAATGAATTGCATTGCACCTGCATAAGATTCTCATTTCCTTATCTGCATGAATACCCTTACACGAATATATGAATTGGTATATAGATACAACCCGCATATAATAAATTAATACCCGTAGCATGTATGTAAGATACATACCGTAATTAAGTAACTACGTATTTACACTTGATTTTCATTAAAACATTGTTAGAAACGTCTTGAGCAAATAAACGAGTCCCAATTGACCTGATGTTCGGTTTTGAAGCAAGACTAGAAATAAGAAGAATGCCCATGTACAAGGTTGACCTAAGGAAAGTGATAAACCTTTAAGAGGCCATATACAGGGTGTGTGTAATGACCAGAGACGAGCAAAATAGTAAAGCACAAAACCACTTTCGTTATGGAGCGTAAAGTTTTATTCATTACTACTTATTAATAATATGAACTTCGAATTAAAACCGCTTTAAAATGTGAAGTCTCCATCAAATTTGCGATATAAACTAAATGTAATTCTATATTTGTTAATGGTTTTTAACGATGCTATGTTTCACTACGACTACTGCGTCGAAAAAAATAACTATTCAGTAGCGTGGCTACGACTTTAATAAATTTAATTCAAATATCAATACTAAATTGTATCTTATCGAAATCCACAATAAAAGTATTAAAATAACACCGTTAAATTCAGTTTGCAAGGCCAATTATTTTGCACGTCTCTGATAATTACCATTAATCAATAAAAAAAGTCATACATCTTTATCAACATTTTGACAAGTTTGGTTGAAATCTGCATAAAATAATAAGAAAATATAGGGAATTGCTTTGTTTTAAAAATCTAATTTAAAGCCAAAAGTACTCAAAGAACGTTAAGACAAAGTCAACCTTTCGGCATTCAAGACTCCGAGAAAGCATTGCCCAGGAGCAAAAGTTGACATGAACCGCATCTATTTAAAAAAGTGTATCAACAATTTGAAAGAGATATTCTTTTTAATTTGCAGGTTCTTCCCTTCTCGTTTTTTGTAAAAAACATTCATTTTGAAATAACAAAATAAAATTATAGTAATGTGAATGAAAAAAGTGACAAACTATTACCCATCATTGTAAATTCATTGCTTATAAAATATTGGTAATTAATGTATTCAATTAAGTAGAATCAAACATAGTATAGTGTTTTATACTCATAACGAAAACATAAGAAATAATTAGAGCAAATGTTCAAAATGACCACCATTCATTTGCCCTTCTTTGTAAATTACTTTGGTTGGCGGCACTCATTATTCGCTGCGCTAGTTGGTACAACAGGGGCGTACTTAAAATTTGAAATGCGTTTTTCTCGAAAACTAGCGAGAAGCGACCGCATGTTGATAAGGAAAATATGTTCTAAATCATTACAGCTGCCCCCTATTACGAGATTGTTACTTATATTAGTTATACCTTGTATGTGTGCAGTTTTGAAGTGGTAATGAGAGTGAGAAGTACCTAATGACAGAGATTACGCTTTCTTCCAACTGTAAGGAACATGAAGTAAATGATATAGCCTGAGTTGTTATTCTAGAAGAGAACTATGAGAAACACTTCTGTTAAAACCTAACGGTTTTAGAAATACCAGAGTAGACAGATTAATGAAGAATCTGCAATAATTCTATATCACCATGAATATAGATCTATCTTATTCAGGTTTTGATACTTCAAAATATTCAATGCAACTTTTAGAAATTCCAATATAGGAACAGTTGGGCGAGAGCTAGGTTTTCGTTACACTTAAAATCTATTTTGGTATCGGTTATTATTTCGTGAGACCTCCTGCTGTACCAAAAGTACTTAAGATTTAAGAGCACACCGCACAGTCTGATCAACTTGAATACTTTTAGAGTGGGTTTGTAATTAGCCGTTGCAGGTCGGCATTAAAATATAAATATAACGTTGATAATGTGAACCATTTTCATTATTTTTTTACATCCTTCTCATTTCAACGACGATGATGAGTTTAATAATTCTAATTGCACTGTGAGGCGCCTTCATTACCTGGTATAATTAGCACTCTTGAAGTCTTGATGTAACAAATAAATTAATTCAGATTATAATTTCTCAGTAATCGCTCGCATACAAATGGGCATAATTATTCGTTGAGTACGTAATAACGAAACGAGTAGTAAATTAAGGTGGAAATTATAAGAAAAATAATAATAATAATAATGAAGCAGTTGCTTATATACCATTATAGTTAGTTAAATATGTTGTGTGCACAATAAATTCTAAGATTCTAATTATTTATTTATATTTATACAGATGACGTATTGTTAATACCTTATACCTATAGAGGTGTATATTTAATTATATTTAAGAGTAATTTTAAGTTTTTTTTGTCGGCACCTTTAATGTCAATTCCAGTTATTTTCTTATCGATATTTTTATCTCGCTGAATTGGTAATTAACCGGTGGTTTCGTTAAAATAAAAAAGCTTGTCGTACATATTAGTTAATTCCTTATCCTTATAAACTTTATCGGCAGTCCTCGCGGTTTCTTTGGATTTTCTTTATCTTCTCTAATAAGATAGTCTATATTTTTAAAATAAGGAAATGCGATCGTCATAAACAGGCAAATAAATTTAGCAATGCATGCAACCACTTTTAAAATATCCACTTCAATTAGAAAGTTCGCTTTTTGAAGAAATCTAAAGTAATAGAAAATTTAGAACATAATAAGATTTTGTCAGGTCGTGAGAATGTCCAAGAATGAAAGTTGAAATGTTAGTATAGGTATTTTTTAAAATATAGTAGAATATTAGATAAGAGCAAAAAATATAGAACTGTTTTCTCTGGCTGTTCTACACTTAAAGCTAAACACCTTGTCACATTTGTTATACTGTTCGATTTTATTAGATACAAAGTGTAAAAAGGTCAAGAGCATAAGAAATTCCGTGATATTGTATAGAAACACGCCTTTTCACTTCATTAACTTATAATACATATCGGCATCATTAGATATGATTGGAAAAGACGAGAGACCACTTCGGGAGATAGTAATTAATAATGTTTACTTTTAAATATACTATAAGGGATAATGCATAGAGGTCTTTGGGCAAGGAAATCTGTAAGGCTATCTTAAATCTACACGAACCGATGAAGATCTTTAATGGAGATTCTCTTCATCCCCTTCCCGTTTTCAGAAGATTATTAAAGTCAGATATAAACCACAGGATTAGTGCAATATTTCAGAAATAATGAATACTTATTTCTTATCGCTCAGTTAACTTAATTCTTAAAATTAACAGCACTAATACTGCCTATAAAACTTATTACAGCAAAGTAATTCTCGGACATATTATTAAATAAAAAGCTTTAATATGATCGACATTTTTATAATTACTATTATTTCATACAAACAGTTCGTACATGCAAATGGCATACTAACACATTATCATTAAGATACTGTGGCCATTGCACGTGAGACTGCCGAAACAGAAAAGACTCCTCGTCGACGTTGATTACTTTACCAATACCTTATCCCAAAACTATTGTGTGATACGAGAATTTCAAGAACGTTACTTTAGCTATTTACACCTTGTTCTATTCTAATCAGGGGAACAGCGATTTATCTATGATCTACCTAAAGAAAAACCTCCTCTGAAGCCACAACCTTTAATTTCCTTATCAATAATAAGTGACAGAGAGGGGCGAAGGCTTCTGAAAAAAACGCGACAGAAATGGATTTCTTACTAATACCTTGTTAATAGTGGATTATGCCAATGGATAACAATAATCTTTTTTTTCTTAAAATTTCTTCACCTATCGGAGGTTGGAAATCATCAAGGCTGTTTTTACTGTACTAATATCAATTCTAAATAATTCCTTGGAGTCTTAAATTTCTCAGGCAGGATCTCTCTCTTTCTAACACTTCATAATAAGTCTTAACAGCTTATACCTCTTTCTTCTTTTCACTTGTCCAAACTACTCTCGTTCTCTTTTTTATTGTTTTAATTATTTCCTGCAGTGTTTACGTCGTAGTTTCAATATTTGCTATTATGTCTGTCCATGGTTTTTATCACATCTCAAATTCCTCGATATTTTAATGCTTCCTTACTTCAGTTCATGCTTCAGAAGAAGACGAAGTATCGAACAAACGCATTCTAAAACCAGTATACGTTTAAGCAATGTTTTATTTACTATTTGTCATTTTGTTGCCCAACGCATTTTTATCGTACTTATTACTTGATTACGTATTTTTATAGTGCTGCGCTTATTTCGCGAAACTTAACCTTGGTAGTGTAGCGACTAGCGTGCTAGTCTCTCACCGGGATCGACAAGTCGACCGGGATCGAATCCCAGTATCGACAGATCTGGTAAACATTTTCTGTAGTTTTCGTTTGCTCTAACACAAATGTGGGATTTGTACTATACCAGCTGTAAGTCTGTTGCAGCCGCACGATGCACAAGCTTCAAAGCTTTTGGGCTTGGTTATCCAGGTAATGGGTAGTAGTAATTATTATTATTATTAGTGTTCAAAATTATACTATTTTATACGATTTTTCATACGAAGCCTAAAGAACAGAAAATCCTTTATTTAGGCTAACCTTAGTGATATAACAGCTTTCTTAGCACTCAGTTTTTAAGTACAAAAGTAAAACTCACATTTTTTAAGTTTAATTTACACCATACTTGCAGGAAAGAATGCATTTTTCTGTAATAGTATAATAAATACTACTACATGGACACCTTAATTCCCGAAAAACTAAAAATTCTGGGATTTGTAGTTTTTGTACTATTTACAAAGAACCAGAAAACCTAAATTGCTACTTTCAGGCATTTCCAAAGCCCCAGCATTCTTGATTGAATCCCTATGACGATATTCCTATCAATTGTTTCACCCTAAGGAAACTGCCATTTGAATAAATGGTTGAAAAATTAAGTTAATATACATGAAGACTTGGTTAACCTAAACAAATGACTGTCACTGAAAAACTATCACAAATAACAATTAATGGTAAAATTGGTCGGTCACAGTTATACTTTCGTGTACTTTCAAACACTTTTACATTTTACTGTACCCGAAGTGCTGCAAAGTGGTATCGCTACACTGGACTGGTCTCAGGGTCCGTCCCTTAGTTTAGGCGCGGGCTCAGAATGGAGTTAGATTTCAGGACGCAAGTCGATAATAGCAAAGTCTATCTCGGCAGTGAGCCCCAGATCGCTGTCTAAGTGGAGACTTTATCGCCAGGTGCTTCTCCCCGGGCAGTCTCATTGCACTGTGGATTGGATGCCCAGAAGTTTGAGTCACTTTCACGACTTAAGATCTATAGGTATAGCCGATCTAGCAAGCACGTAACTAGCTCTAACACTAGCCTGGAGAGCTAGTAGAGGGTGGATAGGCAACCTCGCCCCCACCAGTGCGCTACTGGTAGCTCTTACAAATGTAACTGATGCGCTAATTGAGCGTAACTCAAATCGTTGTTCCTTAAAGAAGACCGTGGTCATAAGCTAACGCAGGTGGGCAAATAAAACTGTGGATATCTGTACCCGAAGTGCACCGCAACACCGTTCATGTAAGAAATGCACTACCGGACTGATAAGGTATCCAGTGAGCACGTAAATAGCTCTGACACTAGCCTGGAGAGCTAGTAGAGGGTGGATAGGCAACCTCCCCCCCACCAGTCAGCTACTAGTATCTCTTACAAATGGAACCGACGCGCTAATTGAGCGTAACTCAATTCGTTGTCCCCTAAGGGGGACCGTGATCATAAGCTGACGCAGATGGGTAAGCGTAGTTGCAACAAGCGTATGCTTCTTGAGTCATATCTAGGCATCTCTAGATTAACACGTTAATCTGTTAGGGTTTCTGAACCCTAACTGCAAATCACTTATTCCCACTTCGAGTCTTTTATATATTATATTGTGAACGATTTTAAGGAACGGCTTTAGATGTCATTCATTAGATATATAGTTCTATATTCTGAACAATATCTGGCGTTGTTTTGCTTTGGAATTGCCATATAAGTTGATATAGTAGCCATTCTTTAGGCCTAATAACATTAGAGTGTATTAGATTAAAAAATCTGCCATAATATCAAGCATCTCGTTATATATCAATTTCAATAGTTCTATCGGAGTTTCATCAGATACTGCGGCTTTCCCCTTCCTTTGTAATTTTCAAGGTAAGTATATTCAACTTCTTCATCTAAAATATCTAGACCTGATTCCTCTACGTTCGCTTCTTATGTGAGCTCTATTCTACCGCCTCGAAATAACTTTTTTTAATGTAGTCTACCCATGTAATGTATGTAATTTTTCTTTCATATGATTACCACATGATTATCTTGTCATTATTACGTTCAGTACATTTGCTAGATTCTTCTTTATCATTTATTTATCATGAAATAAAAATTGTCATAATCTCGTTCACATGCCTCTATCCCAAAGTTCTAATTAACTGTTAGAGGATAAGGATACAAACGCAACTTTGTCAGAAGACAAAGGGTGCCATAGTTTCATTAAAAGAACTTGTTGAAATAGACAGAAGATTAGACATTGGAACCATAGAATATCAGTCTATGGTTTTCCCATGTAAAGCTCCACCTATGAATTTCTGAGGCGATTTTACACAGCTCACAATAAAAGGATAAATGCAAAAGTAATTTTGGAATTGGTTTATAAATAAGAAGATTCTCTGCTACTTGTAGGTCGATGTTATTTGCCACAACTACCATCGCTCGATAGTGGAAATGCTCTAGAGACCTAAGCTGGATCATAACGTTTTCGTTTCACATGACGAATTAAAGGAATTACCGAGGACTTTAATCAAACTGTTGCAATTAATAAAACTGTGAACAGTTTAAGCGAATTTCTCTTCTCTAATCGAAACATTTTATATATAAAATCTGAACAACACGTTTGCTCTTGTTTGAATCCTATATCGGCGTGTAATTGTGCCTTATCACATCTTTCGTAGAAACAATATTAGAAATAATATTACTTCATTTCCTCAATTATGCCTTATTGGAAATGAAGGCATTTTTGAATGATGTAACTTCCATAAATCAGATAAGGTCTTTGCATGCTGATAAGCTTGCCAAATCAAAGAAATCAAATAAATAAAATAAACATTCTTCATCTTTAGGTTGGAATAGAAACAAAATAGTTGCCTTTCCAGTCAAACCAGAAATGTGTGAAACAACGGTAGATATCCAGTGAAGATAAGCAAAAAAGATATACACTTAGTTAGATCTTTTAATCAAGTTTTAGGCAAAACTTATAATTACTCGCTTTGGGATAATACCAACAAAAAAAACAGTAAGTCTATTATAGTAGGTAATTAGTTAGAAAAGAGCATACATTTAAGAAGCACCTTGAAGAAATAAGATACATAATTTCTTCATGAATTCGATACTTTGGATATAGAATAAATCTATGGCATGCATGCTAATAAAAAAATATGAATGCCAAACAAAAATGTATGAACGATCGATAGGCATGTAGCAAGGACAAAGTTTAAAAAGAAGAAGAACTTCCCAGATTTGAAAGAGAGGCAGCGGGGATACTATAATACTTGGAATTACAAAGCGATACTAGGGGACTCTTTTGGAATTCCTCAAGTCTACAATATATGCACCACGGAATGTTAAGACTCATATCTACTGAGAACTTTTGAATAATAATATGGATTCATATATTGTTCTGGTTACGTTCAAAACCAGGTAACTCTTCAGTATAGTAAACGCAAATTGAACGGTTTGGATCCACCTTTTTCTATTTCATTGCAAAAAGTACCTCTGTGTATCTTTTTAAATTTCTACGAATCATGTTAAGATATAGCAAATCTTGTAGAGTAGTGGTTAGAGAATATGAAATAAGATTCTAAAGATGAGGGTGTTTGAGATTGTTCAGTACTGACGTGATATTATCCTGCCTAGGTTAGGCTGCAATAACTCGAACATATTAATGTGACCAAATCGATTCATTGTTTAGGCTTACGAAAGCATTTTCTGAAACGCTCTTATAGATTTGAATATTTTGTCATTACAGTTTTTAAATAAGATAGTTTGACTAATACCTGCACTTCAAAAGTTCTTATCTCTGATTATTGTTATATGAACAAACAGTCTTAAATATATGTAATCAGAAAAATAAGGCTAATCCGGGATTTATCTAGTCATAACGAGATATAGCATCACTCTTGATGTCATCTTTCTAACCATACTACGTAAGACTTACGAACTTAATGATGTCATGTTACGTTATCTCTTGAGCATCCTTCATAATCAGTCTACGTCTATGTGCATCGAATCACGTTCTTACATTCTCATAAAACACATTCATGGATATGCTAATATTAACAATAGGAAACATCAAAACAACATATTTTTAAAACCATTGGTCAGATAATGTCATGATTCCCTCAATTATTTATATCAATACCCATTTATAAATAGATGAATTAGTATTCACGTCAAACGTTTCTTTATAAATCACGAATTTACATAAAAACAATACCACATTTGTTTCTTAAAATATCTTTTTAAAATGTTTAACCAGTAGGATGATGTTTTTAAAAACCGCATTTCTATGATGGGAGTTCCAACTTCCAACCGCAGAGCTACCGAATTCTTCGTATATGAGACTGTAATTTCCCAAGCACAATTTCCGTTTCCAATATGTGATAATATTGTTTCATTATCATTTCCAATAATTTTTAATTATTTTAGTAGTTGATTTAATATTATTAAACAAGTCTCGAAAATACTGTTAAAATTAATGTGTTACGAAAACCTTTTATTAATCATTTTTAAGTGTTTCAGAAACCCATTTACATTTACTTGTTTTGTTATGTAATTTAAAAACTACAGAACCATAGTATACAACTGTAGTGTTTTTTTTTATTTTTTTTTTATTTCTCTCTCTTTCTATCTTTCGAGAACGATGACTTTCACAATTTTATCTCAGCTTTGCTATAGTATAATAGGTATAACATTACTAATTATTGTCTGTTATAAATGCTCTCTTTAATTCTATTGTAAATAACTTTTATATTAACATAATAAACGCAACCTTAAAATTGTTTGAATTGTATTATTTTCTTGTTTAGAAGTTATTTAATAACAAACCAAGCTTTGAGAATTAAATCAAATGCTCTTAGAACATCCGTTTCCGTCATTTAATTTACGACGAGAAAATTTGTGCTTAAAATCTTAGTACCTTCCTTCAAGATAATAATAAGGAATAAACTTTTGGAATTAATTTATGAGTTTGAACAAACAGTAGTCGTGTGGCCGGGCGCACGACAACTTAAACAAATTGCAGAACATTATTTTGATGAATGCTTTATTGAGGATGTAACTCAACAACTTGCGTATATACCACAGAGCTGCAACCTATAAGAAATCAAAGCAAGGTTTTTACAAACTGCTTAATGATAAAATCATGTTATTATGTAACATCCTTGCAACTTTAAGCTAGGTAAATATCAATAATACAACTACGTAATAATGTAAAATTTAAAAGTCGTTGATGAATTAAGGTCTACCTTGAGATCAAAATTATTATGTGGTAAATACTACAACCAAGCAAGAAGCTATTTTTATGCATTTGTCTCCAAGCATCAACCATCTTCATTTTATAATGTTCTGGGAATGACATAAATAAGAATAACTGACAATTCTAAGAATAGAATGTTATGAAGAACTATTAACATATTATTTAACATAACTGAGGCGGCATTTTTAAGAATTGATCAAAAAGATAAAGCTTTTTATTGTAGAATGTTTTTGCATAACCCCAAGAATGTAGTTCGTATACGACTTGATGGGAGAAGTTAATCCCCATAATGAGATAATGTCCAAGGTTTTAATGCCCGACAACTTTTAAATACTACTGTCCAGATTCAGTTATGACGAAGAACCTTTATAAATCTTTATCTACGACCACCATAGAAAGTTACATATTCCGCACAATCTAGTAACCGTGAAAACGACCAATTGCAAACAATCTCCAAACTCAACGGTAAAGTATGTGAGAAAGGAGTTCTCAATAATCCGTAGTTCTATTAAAACGCCATAGATGTCACCACTTGCAATATTTATAATATTATTAATTATTTGAAATATAAAATGTTATAAATTTTAGATAAAGGTTAATTTATTTTATTTAATTAATATTTTACATTAAATTATATTTCGAATGGAAATTCATCTAGAAAAAAAACTAAGGTCATACCCGGGGAATTGAACCCGGATCGCTCGGTTAGTAGCTACAGCGTAACCATTGAGCTACCGAGACGCCTTTCAATGATGTTTTTTTTCTCATTATATAAAGTTACAATGATTGTTATTCAATTAAAACGTAAAATTAATTAATGTTTTACATTATTATATAATTTTTAATGTAATTTTATTTATTATTATCGGTAAATTACAATAAAAACATTGAAAACATTTATAATTTGCTACATAATGCGAGAATATTTGACATTTTGCGCAGAGGTTAATAACCTTGACAATTGAATTGTGATTTTTGTACATATAAATTATTTTTTGAAAACGAGTACATACGTATGATTATTTAGCTGTAAGTACTAAATAGTAGATTGACTGAAATTATACAAATTGTAAACGTATTATTACTATTGTCTTTACAAATTTAATGTTTACTTTTGTCGTTTTTAAAATTCTAGATGTATCATGAGTGAATCCGATGAAGGAAAATTGGGGTGTACACTCGTACACCTCCAAACATCGTGGAAGCGGCTAACATTACATCTCTTAATTTATTGCCAAATATTTCACGTAAAAAATATGAATGCGAGTATAAATTCTAGGTTAAAAATCTTTCTTAGCTGTTGGTGGTTTATTACTTTTTTTGTTGTCGTAGATAAAGTATAGTGTGTAACGCGTGCAAAAACACCAATTTCTCACTCGTGTGATTACGGCATTCGACTACGTCTCATGCCGCAAAATCTTCACACTCGTGAGAAATTGACGCTTTTCTGCACTTGTAACACAATATACTATGTTATTAACTACGGTTCTTCGGAAATATTTGGATTTAGCTTTTCTGGGCTGTTTCAATTCGAGATTTTTAGAAACTCTAGTGGCTCAATTGTGCAGCTTACTATATCCAAGCATTGATAGACATGTATTCTATGAGCTATTTTGGTAACCCAAAATAAATAATAGATAATTGTAGAACTTATGTATAGGTGCATTCCTTATATTTTGACCATCCCTTTATCTTTGTTATTATTGGAGATGACAAAAGTGTTCTATAAAAATTGTATTGTTGTATCTATATTTTTATAATGTCAAAACCCGGTTTTAAAAAATAAATCCATTGTTTTCATAACCTACCTTGTTATTTTCAGTTCACTCATTTTTTGAAAAACATAGCCCTACTACTCTTTCAATAAATGCTTTTTACATTTTGAAGGACGAATATGGCAGAAGTATCAATGATAGGCTTATACAACATTATATATTTAGAATCAGGGAAAAAAAGACTATCCGAAAATGTAATAATATACAGAGTGTGTCATTTGAAAAATATATTCCGTATCACGTAATCTATATATAAATGCGACAAAATTAAAACTTACATTAAAAATGAGACGTGTATAATTCACAAAAGACACTCTAGGACAGCTGTTTTCATCTTTTGGATCTCATCGGCTAGAGGTAGTTTGCTGTGAATTATACACACATTAATACGGTATATGACTCTACAGATGTAACATTTAATTCTCGATATTAACATGTGTATATAATTCACAGGAGACTACCTCTAGCTGATGAGATCCAAATGATCGTAACAGCTGTCCTAGTGTCTCTTGTGAATTATACACATCTCACTTTTAAATGTGGGTTTTAATTTTGTCACACTGACCGTTTTGACAAGTTTTTTCTACTTTGAATTTTAATACAAATATTTGTTTGTAATCTATACATGAATTTTTTTTTGTACAATACAATTTGTATAGAAAACTTTTTTTATCTCCAATAACAACAAAGATAAACGGGTATTCAGAATATAATGAATAACCCTGTACACTCATGGCTTCTGGTTTTGCAGGTATAGAATGAAAACTGACTCAATGACTAAAAATAACCTTTTTGATGGTCTATAACTGTTGGGGCGATTCCCAATACGTAGTTTCATGGCTGCATGATGTGCTCTCTAAAATTCATAAAACATTTTGCCGATCATTCGTGTCAGAATTCTTTTTTTTGTCATAATCTTTCGCAAATACCACTGGCTTGCAGATTGTTGCGTATTCGTATATCGGTATGCTGTTGTGCGATCTTTTAAAACCAGTTATATTTTATAGGTCTACATCATTCTAGTCAGAACTCATACACGTATCATTTCTGTTTATTTTTTCTCTTGTCTATTTAGTATGTAATGTCTCTCTATTTCTACAAATAACTTATTTTTGATTTTAATTATTTCTTACTGTCATTTTTAATTATCTCGTTCATTCAGTTGTTTATTTTCATAATAATGGTATTGGTGCATGAGGACGATAATCGGTATTACCACTGATACACTTTCAGTAGTACCTATCTATTTATCAATTTTTCACCATGCCGAGATGATAAACGTAGTCGAACTAACAACCGCATGCAGATCAATTCCAAATAACCAATATGCCTGTTAAAGGTGACAAAATCTGACGTGACACTGGTCATACATTTTAAACCCATTATATAGTACATTATACCTTCGATGTTCAGTTTCCACAAAGGTGGTGACAAGCTGAATCTAACAAAAAAGAACAATAGCTCGCCCAAACACAACGAACATAAAGAGAAGATAAATGATGCTTCATATTGATTTTTCATATTATGCTACCAGATTGATTCTGCTTGCGGGATAAAGCAAATCGATTCTACGAGATCGAAAAAGAACAAACACGACAGTTAAAGGAGGGCAAGCAAAAATTGACATTCTAATCTATCGCGGAAACAATTAAAGATTTGGAATCAAAACCAGAAAAGATATCGAAGTTCTACTTGGAGTGATATGAACGAGTTTCTATACAATCATTCATTCAAAGACGCCATCCATATCTCGATTATACCGTCCTAGATTCTTCTGTTAAGATTCTGCATAAAAATCGAAAACCAATTTTAGGCTATCTATTCCAGTTCGGCTAGCGTATCATATTGTCCAACATTTTTTTTGGAATATTAGATTCGGAGCATGAGGATCGAGGTTTAGACATGATACTACCTGACTCTTCATTACATTCTTCTCCCCGTTTATCTTTTCCTAATGGAGCCATCTTTCACTATTCTAAGTTCCAACTTGTCGCAAACTCTAAAGCATATTTCGTGAGAAAACGTTTTCCATATTTTCTACCGCCCTTTAATTGAAGGGTTAATGAAGTAATTTTTGAGATACAGCTCATAATTAAGCACCTATCTGCTGATAACAAAAAGATTATAGGTTAGCTATCAAAAGAATATATCCCATTGACAATCAAACAGAAGACACAAATTACATATCTATACCATATTTTGGCAAGATATCAGAAAAAATTGCACATATACTAAGAAAAACCAACAATTATAAAATAACATTTAAAACCAACACCTTTGAGATATACAAACACAAACTCAGGGTACCTTTAATGAATGAACAACTTGAGCTCAGTACAACAATAAATTGATGCCGTTGCTTTTCCAATCTATTTTTCAAATCATCGTCTCTCTTTATTAGTCATGAGTACTAGGTTTGGTAATAGATTTTTTGCTTGTTAGTACAGTTGAAATTCAATGTTTCAATACTTTCAAATATTTCAGTTACAATACGAAATTGTATGGAAGTTTTCCGAAATTCTCAGCAAGAAGTTTCCTTTTTTTTTCAGGAAAATTCAGACTCATAACACAACAAGATATGAAATGAATCATGTGGTTAGTCTCTTAGACTGTTCAATACTGATACCTTTCACTGGAATCCTCGAAACTAAATTGTTCTTAATCGTGTTATTGTCATTAATTATCGTCTATGGGTAGAAGATAGATCTTCTATTAGTTATTATCTATTTAAAGACAAATCTAGGTTAGGTTAGTACATTTAAGTGTTGTATTTTTAATAATATAAACTAGAATGTAAATCTGATGTACTTGTTCTTATTTCGTTTTTTCAGTCCCGTCAGGTCGATTTGCATATCGGTAAATTATGACCACGATGATCCATCTACGAGACAGTCAACTGCAGCCGCGGTGAATTGCAATTAGTAAATTGCGGTTAATTCATTCTGCTCGCAGTAGATAACAGTCAAAAGCAATGAACTTTTGTTTGATTCATTGTGGTTACTGAATTTTCTTAGACCCAGCGAAATAAACGATAATTTTAAGAAACATTGAAAGAGATGAATAAATAGTAAAGAATGAATACTAAAGTTGACCAATAAAGTAAGAGACCAAAAGGGAAATTTTTAATGAAGTGAAGCAGCAGATTTTGGAAAAGAAAAAAGATGCTAAGAAAGTGGAACAATAACTAAACATGAAATCATAATACACAGTATTGGCATCAAGTATGTATAGTTTTTAAAAATCCCTGATTAGTTCAAGAGTTCTAGACTGCTGGGATGGGCAAAATCTTGTTATAGAACAATTATGATTGAGGATAGGAAATAAAGAGAAACTTCTTGGAAAATAAAATTGACCTTACCAAGTAAATCAAATTAGATAAGCAACATTTAGCACTTTATTAGTACAGGTCTCATTACATAATGTCTATACAGTTCACGATGAAGAAATCTCTTGTTCACATCTACTACATTATCTCCGCTTTCTTCTTTTAATTCTAAGGCACAAACGAAATACACTCCCTGAGGCAATCTCTTCTGATAGATTTAATTAAAAGAATAATATTTCTCTTATTCAGTTCAACTTTTGGTACGACGAAAGATATCGATTTTCCAATAAAAAAGATCAATAATAACCCACCAAGAGATTGTTTGTACAGTCCGTGTATTTACTTTACTATTATTATGTATATGTTGACTTTTTCGTTCCGAGAAGACCGAACATCCCACAATGTGTTTGTTTTAGAGATATCTTGTAGTATTTCATCGTGCATACACCTTCCTCTTTTCCATATGGTACAGAAACTTATGAAATTCCTTGAAGGAAGTGTTCGTTGAAAAAAGTGAATTTTTTTTTGTTGTAGAACAAGAGTTCTGATTTCATTACCTTTTGGGTCGGTTAGATCGCTTAGATATCCTTGGCTGATACCGATAGTGATCTATTACATTATTTATGTAACGATAAGGAGCCGGTAATCATTAATCAGTCCTGTTTGTTTTTTGCTATAATTAAAAGTTGTGAACTTCAAAGGAGTGCGTAAAAAATTGATAATATCAAGAAGCTTTTAAATTCTGATAATATAGTAGTAGCATCGAGCAAATTTTTCCTGGTGAAATGTCATTTTATAGTTTTTTCCTGATTGAAAGTTGAGTCAATACAGGAAAGTTTCCAATTACTGTTTCATATTCAAGTGCACTAAAGTGCATTCTTTCATAGGTTCGGGTTGTATTATTTACAAAATAGACCGTTCGACGAAAGGGAAAGAATAACCAGATTTGGAATATGGAAGAAATTGGCACTTGTATTGGGTGCTGATTTACAACGTGCCCTTGTGGTTAAGGTCTTTATAATCCCTTTTAACTAGTAATTGACAGTTTTAGTCATTTTCTCAGAACCTGCCTTTTTACCTTAAACCAACAAATTCAACAGATGTTCCTTTCTAAGGCTTCTAATTTTAAGATTTTCAAAAAATTCCACCTTGCATAAAATAACAATAGCTACAATAAAAGTAACGCCTATTGTGCTCAATCTACACAATCAAACACAAAAGATTAGAAGTAGCAGTTAAATATGCAAATAAAATATAATGTATTCACTCCCGTATATCGTGTGACAGTATGACATATTCTACTACTATTGTTTTATACATACATATATGCGTCGTCAATTGTTTTAATTCCTAATCAGATTCCCCAAGTTTTCAAAGCGTGACCGTGCAAGAAAATCTCAATTATTATGCTAAAATCTACCGACTAATTATTATTATTATGCTGCGCCCCGTTTTACTCGAGAATTTTGTGGCATTTTAATGCATGCAAAAATTGCGTGGTCATGCGGATAGAAAAGGTAAATCACGCGTTTTATTATAATAAAAGAGAGTTGGCCGTGCAATGAAAACAGTCTAAGAAAAAGAGTTTAAATCAAGATGGCCGCCAAACGCCCGCACCCGGACGTAAAAACGTGGCAACGCCGCTTCATAGCCTACTTTATTGCCTCCACGCTGCGTTTTATTACACGTTTTACAATTTGATAATAAAAGAAAATAACAAATATATAATATTTAGTTATTAAACGCGGATAACAGCAAGAACTTACTCTTTTTAAAAATGAAAGCAACAATAAAGATAAGATTACGCGGTTTAAAATATACTTTTATGAAACATTTTGACGTTTTGAATGTTTTCAACTGTTTTTATAAACCACAATTATTGTAAATATATAGCGCGCTTTAATTTTATTGCAGCATCAATTTATATTACCTATCTTAACTAATTATACAAAATATCAGTTTCATGGGTATAATACTTACTTTTTATGATTCAAAAATATTTTTCACAAAATTTCGCTCTTTATCAGTCATTTTTTTCAAAAGAAAAACACAAGAATAATAAACACAACCAAACAATTGAAAGTCACAAATCTCAGCGCGCAAATCAAATCAGTTTAAAACCACTTAAAAATAAGAACTGTCCACAAGTTTTTCCAATTATAAATATTATCACTTTTGAAATAAACTTAAATAGTTTTTGATGTAAACCTTATGTATTTATTTTTTAAAATAAATCACCACACGTAAAACGCAACATACGGGAGCAAAACTAGCGCGTTCGAAATTCAACCCATCAACCTGAAATCTCCACTCTTTGACTACGAGACCAACGCGAACGGTGAAGGAGGTAAGCCGCGGGTTTCAGGTGGTCAACCTGCTCGTCTAGAGGGGGGCCACACGGTAGTAAACCGGCCCGCCACTATCCAGCAGCGGTGGCGCGTTCTACAGTTCTTGTGTTCGACCGCTGCCGCCACTACCAGCTCCTTTTTGCCCCGGTGTACAACATTGTAGGCGGAAGAACTTTCAAACGTTTTAGCGTTACAATTGTCAAATTTTTAAAAAATTACTTCCTCGTGCTGAACTATTTATCTCTTTACTCGCTTCTAATCAATTTAATTTTTTATAATAAACATTTTATCTCTGGCTTCTTTTTTCTACTACTTTCTAATGCTTCTTAAATTCAATAAGGTCGCTATTTTAAAATCAAATTTATTTCTACGCCAATGAAAATTTTTGCTATATAGTTTCATGAGCGTACTGTAGGCTGATATTTATAATAAAACAAAGATAGAAAGACTTAACGATAAACCTTAAGAAAGAGAGATCGAAATCCGCTGAATGACCGCAACAAGGATAGTCAAGCAAAGGGTGGGTGTGGTCCATGCTGAGATGTGGCAGACAAGATCAAAGATAGCGAAAAGCCAGTTTTATGCTGTAATATTGTAACAAAGATTAGGTTACACTAAAGAAAAAAGATTTTAAAATTTAACATTTTTTTTATTTTATTCATCCTTTGATAATTTTCCCTTAAACAATCAAAATTATTTATTTTTAAAACTTTTCAGTTGCATTTTTTAATTAACACTGATTTTTCGAATCAAATATTTTCCGCTTGTTCGCTTATTTCATTTGTTTCATTTTCTTCTAGACTTTCTTCCAACCAATTATAAGTTGGATGAAACACCTTCATTGGTGGACAACTATCCTTAAATGCTTTACTATAAAATCGTTCTAAAACACTCGTGTCTATTTCTGAACCCTTTACTTTATCCATATACTTCTGGTTTCTGTTCAATAAGTGTTCAATAAGTTTTTTCTTATGTTTTAAGAATTTTCTATACCATTTGTTTTCTTCTTTAGTAAAGCCTTCGGCATCATCATCATCACTATGCCAGTGCTTAAGCTTTTCAGTAATTCTATCCTTCATTGTTCTATATCGTAAATATCTTTGATACCATTTTGAATCAAAGAAGTCGACATCGTTTAACGTTTTTTTACTTTTAGCAAAAATATGTTTTTCTAATTCTCGATCAAAAAGAGCCGATACCGCCCCATAGTTAACGTGTTTTGAAACGTCATGTTCTATTTCCTTTTGCTGTTTAAATTTTGATTTTAATCTTCCAATTCCCAAATTGCCGGGAATGTTGGTGTAGAAGTGATTCTCTGGTAATAGTAGAGCTGAGTTTTCTCCGGCTTGTCCTGCAGTAAAAAGAATAATTACGTTATGGACTTAAAACAGAACTATAGTCACTGCCATTGAATATGGGTTATAAAATATTTTAAATAGTACAGTAGGACAAAATACAGCAGAAAAAAGGAAAAAGAAACAGGAATAGTTTGTGTAAGTATTGTGTAGTATATATAAACACTTTGCCAATAGCAAAATCAACAACTGAAATGATCTACTGATATTTATCTTAAAGTACGCTATATCCAGTTAGTATAGTTATGTAAATTTCAAAATTTCAGAATTCGTAATCGATGTTTCAGGAATTACCTCATTTGCACATAACTGTGTGAGTATCATTGCAACTAAACATTATCTGCTATCGATCTCGATAGTTTCGTAACATATGATGCTTCCAGTTGCAGAAAATAATTACTTTAAAGTAAAATGGAATGGAACCAGAGGCGTGCTGGCCCACCGGGATACCGGGAGAGTTCCCAGTGGCCTAGGGGTTGAGATGGTAAAAAATTAAAACAAAAAAGTCAAATAAATTAATAAAATATGTTACATATAACTGTGATGACTGATGAGTATGCATACTTTCGCTGTGATATGTCAGATGAAGACGAAACCAAACATGAACGAAAAAGATGCCGCTGGAACTTGTAAGAGTTGCAAAAATTGTTCCATCTGTTGTTATCGAGTATACAATATAACTTGTACAGTAAATCTTAATACTATTCTGACACTGGCTTACAAATATTTATTAACGTATAATAAATTAATAATAACTAGCTAGCCACTTTACCACCGTCCTTTACCATGTGTACCGTACGACTCTAAGTAATAGCAGCCTACTCTGCTATACCAATTTTGCTGTTCATGCTATTTCGAAGGACCCCGCACGTTTCTTATGGAAATTGGATCCCGGTCAAATTGGCTGAAATTTTGATATGTTGTAGTTAATATCATCCTGATCAAAAGTCTCACTGGCCACGAAGCTCTAAAATTAATAGTTTTGGAGTTACAGAAGACGAAAGGCAGGAAAAACATACTTCGGTTTATGGGTTTTTAACACGTACAACCTCGGTAACGTCATTTTTTGTGTATATCTTGTCACAAACGGAATTATTTTAAATGAAGTACTTTTTGTAACATTTCAACTTGCATTCATTTAGTGCAACTATTATCAAGAATAGTGCGATAGCCACCCACACGTTGCCACGCGCGTGTATACAATCTGCATAGCCTTGAGAATAAAATATACAGTTTGCATCTCATTAGAATAATTTATACAGTTTGTATCTCATTAGAATAATTTATACAGTTTGCATCTCATTATGTATTCATGTATTCTTCGCATCCCACTTAATTTATTCAATTATTCAGTAAAGCTTCCGCCTTTAGCAGTATATAAACCCGCTTGTTTTGGCTTGAAAATCAGTCTGTGCCAGGACTTACCAGAAGCCTCATCAAGAAACAAGCCGGTAAGTGTCTTTTGATTAAGTATGGCTTAGTTTGCTTAGTTGAGTGGGTTGCGCTAAAACGCCCACTCTCTGCGAAATGATGGGACGTTGTGACCAGGCTCCCAGCTTAGTTGTAATCACTAGGAGTCTAACTCCTACGCTTAGTTTGTAGACCTAGTGCTAGAATAGGGTTGGTTCCGACCTCCCTCTTGATTGTATTAATTTAGGAAGACATGTACGTCCTATAGTTATCGTCCATAGTAGTCCAAAATATAAATCATGATTAGAATTATTCTATATAGCTTTTTACTACTTTACAAGTAAAAAACTATTGAGCATTTTTGTGCTTCTTTTTGTAATTACCATTTCAGTTAATGTTAATTAAATTTCCAATATAAAGTGTCTACGGTACATTAAGTAGTATGTTTAAGCCTTTTTATTTAAAAACTTATCATTTAGAATCATTCATATACATAGGTACTAATATTGCAAGAAAATAATTTGTTACTTTTTTACACAGGAATAGTTAATCGTTGCAGAATTTAAAAATGAATCGCTAGCAGTAATATTACCTTTTCTGTGGCAATGTAAAATTTATATACGTTTTCTATTTTTTGCTTCTATTATGGTGTATGTGGCTACACATGATAACAAAAATCTTAAAAAGCAAAATAAGCAAAGAAAATATTTTTGACCACCAAAAGGTGCACTTGGCCCGAGTGTGCGACATTGGGAGTACGTCAATGAAGAACACTAAGTTCATACCTGTTCACAGTACAGATGGATGAAGTAATAAAAAATGCCAGTTATATAATAAAGAAGACAACATAAGGATATTACAATATCCGGCAAACCATCTAGCATTCGCAGAAGACTTATAGTCATAATGGCAAAGAAGGAAGACGACATATAACATAATGTAAAAGTTAATAGTATAACAGGCAGCAGATAAGTTGGGTTTTATACTATGGTGCAATGAATTTAGGCCTAGATTTATACAAGATGCATCGTATAAGCAGTGTTTAAGGAAAATTGGCTAGATTAGATAATATTTAAACTCTTTGTACTAATATCGCTGAGACTTCTGCAATGTTATCAAATAAAAAGTCTTTGCTGGGAGAAAATCCAGTGATAAGCACGATTTATAAGAAATACTAACATATAACTAATAGTAACAAGAAAACTGAGTAATACAAAAGCCTAAGTACTTAGGAAATAATTTCTAAGCAGAACTTTACCTTCCCAAACATGACCTTTAACATCAATTAAAACTATATTTCCGACGGGTTTATTATTCGCAAATTCACAATTGATACCCATTGTGTTTTCCATAACATAAGTACCCGCTCCAGAATATTTATTTTGCACAGCAAAACCATCAAATTCTTCACCCGTAGGAAACTTAATGTGCAATTTTGTCTCTTCTATTAATTTATCATCCGTCCAGTATCCATCGTAAATTTGACCTTCTTTCGTAATGTATCTTCCTTTACCTTCTCTCCAAACCAATCCATATCTATGAGCACAATATTCTCCAACATACACATCTTTATTGGGCAGTATAAATGTATCGTATCCAAAATACAAATTAGGGTCATGTAACGTATTAGTATTTGTTTTTGACATTTTCCAAGTTTAGGTAGTGAATTGATGTTTGTAAATCCAATGAAATGTGTCAGGTTGAGATGACATGTATGGCTTTGACAATGGCCGCCCTTGATACTTCAGGCCGATAGGTAGAATACTGTAGGTGACAACTTGCAATAAGGAATTATATTAAAAACTAGCTGCTCGGTCCAACTTCGTCCGGGTGCGAATCGGATTGAATGGAAATCAAGACTATGTCAGTTTTAATTAGAAAATATAACTATAGGGACCGATTTATAAAAGGACAAACATGACTTACACAAACACAAAGCCAAACCTACCAGACCAACCCATTGCAACCACTGATTCGTTATGAGTCCAACCATATACATGGGGTAACTATAGAAGTAATAATCTTGTAATGGGGAAGAGGGGGACCAGTGTTACACGTACTACAGTGTTACACTTAATGTTTTTAGGATTGCTTTATATTAAACATTGTTCATATTTTCATGTTAGAAGTAGGTACTTTGGTGTTAACTAAGTGTAAGTGTATTTTGGTTAATATTCACTGATGGGTTTTCAAGAAATTAAGGTATGTATATTTTTTAATATCAAAAGTAATTATTTCAAGTAAAATACAATTTACTTCAGGATTAAATTAAAGCTAGATTATTAAATAGTTATTTAATAAATTAGTTTGTTAATGAAAGCGATTAATGATCGAAACTGTTTAAAGCACGAACGAGCGATAGGGAGTGAGTGCCTTTAATAGTTGAGATCATTAGTTGCTCATTAACAAACGAATTGATTACAACAGTTTTTCGTTGACCGTAAAATTCTTCGATTTTAAGATAGAAAATTTCAAATAATACCGAATCCAAACTTGTGCGTATATCTGGTTGCCCAAAGTAAAACATCATCAAAACGTCAAAATCACAAACGGGTTTATTAATGAAAAAGAGTGTATTAATGAGGTCCATTAATGCATCCTTTTTTCACAAAACAGTTACTTAATAAAAAAGAGTGTATTAATGACGTCCATTAATACATCCTTTTTTAGAAAAAATCATTCATTAATATTGACATTAACAAACGGTCAACGAAAAAATCTATTTATAAGTAGCTTGTAAGCTTGTTTACGCCGGGGAAGCACGAACTTAACCTCAAAACTGTTTGTGCCCTTATTCACTATTCGAGTATAGATTTTTGATGATCGGGATACTGGGGTTCGGTGTAACATTATTTATGTAACACTTGTGCAGACAGTGATCAGTCCAAGTTGCATCTAACTTAAGTGACAAAGATACATTATTCCATTTAAATGCACATAATTTTGTCAATTAGGGAAATTACACGTAAAACGAATACAGAAGTTAATCCAGCTTTTAAATTCGTAAACGCAAGAATATAAGAATTTTAAGTTGTTTTTATTAACATTAACATTGTTAACCTTTCCTTGTAACTCTGTACCCCACTATTAGGATACAGTGTTACACAGAGCACCAAGTTGAATAAATGTTAATTTTTCTAAAAGTTGAAATAATCAAAGCAAGTTAAATGTAAAAGTTGGGACAAGATTCGTAACTCTTAAACTAGGAAGAGAATAAATTTTTATTTGGTTCTCAATTATATCAAAAAATATTTTTTGTGTAATACTGTTCCCCCTCTACAGTAGATATGCTATGTTCGTCCGAGCACAAAATCCCATGTATTTTCTTATGAAGGTTCGTTTTGCATTTCAAGGTCATCCGCGAAATTCTAGGTTCATTTGCATATCATTCGCGGGGTCATTAGCGGATCATTTGCATATCATTCGCGGTGTTATGTATGTATCATTAACGGTATTATTTGCATATCACGATCTAATTAATTTAATTCGCGGGGTCATTAGCGGATCATTTTTATATCTCGCGGGGTCATCTGCATATCTCATCTATCTCTCTCCTCACTTCCAACTTGTCATCATTTCCCGCTGAAAGATTTGAATTCCTAGCGCTGCTAATGCCATCTATCGGTGACGTCATATGATCGGTATAGTAGATTTCTATACGCCTGTAGATAGGCAACCCGCTATATTTTTTTTTACAAAACCAATGGAGCCGGCAGGGTTTGAACGCTCGACTGTCTGGTTATAAGCTTAGGACTTAACCCCGAGACCACGGAGCTTGTCTTTTAAATTACTACATAGGAGTTATTTATAAAAATGCTTTCACGTATATTTGATTAAATCCAATTTATTTAAAAATAATTCCCGGAAAATATTTATAAATATTGTACATTAATAATATTAAATCTTTAGGATTCCAAAATTATAAGCCAATTATGATTATTATCATGAGTCATTGAGATGAGACAATTATTAACCTTATATGAGCCAATCGTGAAGAAACTCAAGAAATTTTTCTTGATACATCTTAAATATAACAATTTGAAAACTATATACAGATATTATTACTACATGAGCCCCGTAACATCAGTCGATCCGCGGCTTTTTATATCAGTATAAAATAATTAGATATAGTTATATTTACTATCTATTCTTTTAAACAGCTGTTATACTTTCCATGATTACTTTATAGTCGGGTATGTAGTACTAGAATACTGTAAAGCATTATTTTTAAAATTCAAAAAACATTTTCTGTAGCTAAAACTGTTTAAGAAGTTACTTTCAAACTAAATGTTTTTACATAAAAATACGTACAAACTAATTAACCATGTTGTTTTCGACATTCTTTAAAACTGCTTTCAAGCATAAATAAACAAACGTTCTTACAAATGACTGAAATGAATTTAGATTTTATAAATAATCAATGAATCATTACACTAGAATGTTAAATGTTGCGCAAAAATTTATATGGATGCTCGAATTAATCATTTCTCATACGCATGCTCGAATTAAATTATTTCACGGTATCATTGGCATATCTCATCTGTCATTTACATTTATCATTTCTCATATGGATGCTCGAATTAGATTAATTGATGGTATCATTAGCATATCTCATATGTCATTTCTCATATGGATGCTCGAATTAAATTAATTCACGGTATCATTAGCATATCTCATTAACATTTATCATCTCTCATATGCATTCACGAATTAAATTAATTCACGGTATCATTAGCATATCTCATCTGTCATTTACATTTATCATTTCTCATATGGATGCTCGAATTAATCATTTCTCCTACGCATGCTCGAATTAAATTAATTCACGGTATCATTAGCATATCTTATCTCTCTCATTTCTCATATGCATGCTCGAATTAAATTAATTCACGGTATCATTAGCGTATCTCCTCTCTCATTTACATAACTGATATCTCATTCTGTACATCTCATTTTATATATTATTTGTCATCTCTCTCTCATAAATTTATTTTAAAATAAATCAGTCCTATTTGATATTTATCTATAGGTCGTCATGTAATTCTGCGAAAACAATTTAATATGTAGAAATGTAATAATAATAAAAATTTATTTTCAACTATTCAAAGTAACTCTAAAGCTACTGTCAATTACCTGTCGGATTAGCTCCGATGCATTAGACCTGTTTAAATATACGCCATAAACATTTAATTTGAAAGAAAAGAATTAGGGTCGTTATGATTTCATAAAATTTTATTCAAGTGAATCTTCTTAAGAATATAGAACACTGTAAAGCATTATTTTTAAAATTCAAAAACATTATCTATAGCTAAAACTGTTTAAGAAATAACTTTCAAACTAAATGTTTTTGCATGAAAATACGTACAAACTAATTAGCCAGATTGTCTTCGACATTCTTTAAAACTGCTTTCAACTATAAATAAACAAACGTTCTTACGAATGACTGACTGAAAGGAATTTAGATTTTATAAATAATTTGTTAAGAGCTCATCATCTTAAAACCGGCATAAAGTATTGTTTTAAATGACAATTACTCACTCCTGCTCTATATAAAACGTCATATATAAAATTAGAGATTATCTCTATTTCATTATTATTATCTTAGCATCTTTTCATTTACAATTATCTAGTAAAAATGTTGTTTAATACGACAGACAAAGGAATTTAGTGAGTTAGTCATAAAGAAACTTAAAACAACTATTATCAACACAGCTATCCAGAGTTTAACAGTGTATATTTAATTTAATCAGGTAAGTTATTATGATTTTATGTTTAACGATCTTTCCACTACTGTTTACCTGCTATATCTATAATATGTAAATGTTCTACATTTGTTTATGTAAACTAATCATTTGAACTTTTAGATTACATCTCATTATCCTGTGTTCGAGGTCGATCATCAAAGTATAATTTCCTGCGTCTTTGAAATCAATCATGTAAGTTGCTTTTATGTTAACGATGTTGTGTAAACTGATTTTGAAATTTATTATAGACTGACTGCAGTTTTCCAATCTGATAGAATGTCTGCTGAAATTATCAAGTTGACAGTGGTGATAGCAACGTCGCCGACAATCTCATTTTTATATATTATTTGTCAGCTCTCATCCCCCTCTCTCATAAATTTATTTTAAAATAAATCTTATGTTGTCATTCCTATTTGAGGATATCCATCGTTTGACTAATGTCTATTTATTAAAACAAATAAGTTATGAAATGAAGCAGGGAGTCTATTCAATGAACATTACCTAATACTTTTTCTGATTCTTCTTCTATCCTATAGATCTGCAGTTAGAAGCACGGGCCAGCGAACTCCATAGCTTAACCCGAGACCACGGAGCTTGTCTTTTAAATTACTAACATCTAACTCTGAGTGTCATACAGACCTATCAACTAAATCATATACAGCTTTTGCTTAATTGCACGAATAACTCGTTCAACTATTGAAGTCTTAATCATGGAATACGTAGAGTAATGATTTATGTTGTATTCCTTCATTAACTTTAACTCGATATATGCGAATTCATATATGAGAGAAATGTTATATAAGTCAATACAGCTCTATAACTATCATTTATTGAGCTACACAAAGAGATTTATATCTACGCTAAACTAAAGATTAATAGAAGTAATGCATTCCTGATATCATAAGATAACGATAAAACACATGATTATTCTTAGACTAAGGCCTAATTTAGGTAGTCAAATTGTAGGTAATCGAATTGTAGGTACATATCATGATGTGGTATCATACAATTATATTCTAGTAAGAACTGTAATAAAGTCACTGCTATAAATAACAACATTCTTTATCACGATCATCTATCATTATCAAATCATCTAATGTCATGCAGAGTTAGCAGTTAGCTCCTAAGTTCGTATATGCGAGAATCGGTATTATATAACACACACACACACCAGTCTACATGCATTGTTCCAATATTGATAGGAACTTTCTAGAATCTATAAATTATTATAAATGTCTTAACAGAATAAAAAAAAGGGTGAAATGAATATAACTTATAGGATTTAATCAAACTAGAAAAATATCGATATATCCTACGTTGAGAAAACAATTATACTATGAGTAGGTATTAGGTCGCTTGAGCGTGGGAAAATTTTTATGCAAATGAGCTCCACCCCTTTCCCCTTCTCCTAGACCCTCCCCTCGCTTCTGATTGGTCGACGCCATCTTGGATGACACGCCTACTGCTCTCTGATTGGTTACCCCCACTCCTGTAGCTCCTCCCCTTGCTTCTAATTGGCTGATAGCGGCCATTTTGGAACGTCGGGCGCCATTTTACCACGCCCGTCCGCCATTACGGGAATCTGTATTACCGGCAATCTGTGTGCTGCCAATAGAGGGCGTCATGCTACAATTAGTGTGTATTGCTAAGAGAGGGCGTCATGAAGAAATCTGTATTACCGGCAGACTGTGTACTACTACTAGTACTAGAGGGCGGCCTCATGAAGAAATCTGTATTATCCTACGTACTGATGCTATTAGAGGTCGCGGACGTGCGCCATTTTGGAACTTTGGGCGCCATTTTGACCACGCCTGCCCGCCATTACGGGAATCTGTATTACCGGCAATCTGTGTGCTACCAATAGAGGGCGTAATGCTACAATTAGTGTGTATTGCTAAGAGAGGGCGTCATGAAGGGATCTGTATTATCGATGCGTTGTGTACTACTACTAGGTGGCGTGTCATGAAGAAGAAATCTGTATTACTACTACTACAGAGAGGCAACCATTTTATATCACAGCATCTTGCGTGCGCGCGCGCGCTAAATTTGAATCGGTCAATTTTAAATATTTGTCATTTTTGCATATGTCATTTTTAAATCTGTCAATTTTACTGCTGTCGTTTTTACATCTGTCATTTTAAATCTGTCAATTTTGCTTCTGTCATTTTAAATTTGTCATTTTTGCATCTGCCATTTAAATCTGTCATTTTGAATTTGTCATTTTTTTTTTGCATATGTCATTTAAATCTGTCATTCTTAAAGCAACCATCTTACCAGATTTGAATTTTAGCGCTAACTCTGGGATTGGATCCTTTCACTAAGCTGAAACGTTTCCACCACTACCTTTTTCTAGAAGAAATAATAAAGCCATATAGGAATTAAAAAAAAAATTATGTTTATTAATATAGTGTTAAGGCTACATTTAATTTATAATAAAAAAATGTTGATAGAATGCTGGTGCTTGATGACTTCAGGACTGACCTCTGTTTTCTATTTGCGGTTCCAGGGGCTGTAACAACAACGACAACAATAGAACATTAAAAAAGGGGTTTATTGTATAAACTTGATGTTTGCTCGTACCTTATTTAACTCCACAAACAGGCAGTCATCATAACAGTGTGTTTTCCCCATGTACATCAAACCTAGAGAAATCGTTTTAGCTTCAATCTGCTGGTTAAGCTCTGTAACCCTTTGATCTGTTAACTTATCGCTGATTCGCTTTGGTAGAAATGTAACATGCTTTTCAGCAACAATAATCACACTTTGACGCTTATCACGGCAAACGACTCTTTTGAATTGTAGTATCTCTGCAATTTCTTTTATTTTGTAATCACATAAGTTCTTGATTGGCTTCTGGCTAACGGGAGATTTGTTCAATTGTTGTATTAGCAAATCCATTTTTTTCTATGTAAAAAAATAGACAAAAACTTAACACTCACAAGAACAATAAATGATTATTTTAACATACCTAGTTCAAGCAAACAATAACAATATTACTATCACCGTAACCGATGTCAAGACCAAACTAAAACGGAAGGGGGGTTTGACTGAGCTTTTATAAACTTCGAACCTGCGCGAATGAACATAATTTTAGATAAGATCTTAATTTATCACCCTTCAGAACAAAAAGGGTATTGTTAAAAAAAAAAAACCAGCACTGTCAATTAATTACTTGAGATCAGATAAAAATCTAAATTTATTACCCTCGAAGATCGGTCACATAGATAAGTGCTACCTACATTTACAGCGCAGGTGTTCTTTAGGGTATTGTTAAAAAGGGATCGACACCTGCACTGTCAAAGTAACACGAGTAGATAAAATCTAAATTTATTACCGTCGGAGCAAAAGGATATCATTAAAAAGGTAGACACCTGCACTGTCACGAATAGATAAAATCTTAATTTATTACCATTCGGAACAAAAAAAAAAAGGGTATTGTTAAAAAAAGGGATCGACACCTGCACTGTCATGTAACACGATTAGATAAAAATTTAAATTTATTACCCTCGGTGTCGTTTTTATAATTTACTACAACATTAAAATTTTAAATTAAACTTTTAGATGTAACTATTGATAACCATTTAATTTATTACACACACACACACACACACACACACACACAGACCCTGAGCAAAGAAACTCGTTAACGAAGAAAAGAACACCTGCGTTGTCCATGTAGGTAGCACTTATCTATGTGACCGATCTTCTAAATAAAGGTTGACTGTGTTAGAGCATTAAAACTATTTTTTGTCATACTTTAGACATTTTTTATTAAAAATATACCTATTTAAAGAAATGGTTTTTCGATTTATCATAATCACATTTAACAGAAAAGTTTCAATAGATTATAATATTGATATACTGTAATAGCAAAATAATCAAACATTTCATCACTCTTTGTATTATTAAGTACCTGTAAATCTCGCACGTTGACGGGTCTGATTTCTAAAGCTATTTCCAGGTAAAAAGACCTTTCTGTCTCTTAGAGCATTTAAAAGAACACACTTTAAATTTTTATAGAATTTGTAGGTAGCACTTATCTATGTGACCGATCTTCTAAATAAAGGTTGACTGTGTTAGAGCATTAAAAGTATTTTTTTTTGTCATACTTTAGACATTTAATTAAAAATATACCTATTTAAAGAAATGGTTTTTTTCGATTTATCATAATCACATTTAACAGAAAAGTTTCAATAGATTATAATATTGATATACTGTAATAGCAAAATAATCAAACATTTCATCACTCTTTGTATTATTAAGTACCTGTAAATCTCGCACGTTGACGGGTTTGATTTCTAAAGCTATTTCCAGGTAAAAAGACCTTTCTGTCTCTTAGAGCATTTAAAAGAACACACTTTAAATTTTTATGGAATTTTAAATGCTAATAAGGCGGTCAAAGGGGGCCTGATAATGTATTAACAAATTATCATAGGTACATATAAGTGTATATTATACATGTTCCCATTGCATGTTACGTTTCAATTGAAATTAATTCAATTAGAAATCACTCGTGAGACTTCTCATTCGTTAACATTGATAGTATACGCATTATTATTAATTTAGATTGAACAATAATAAATATATAGATGCATTATTTTATACGGTGCCCTTTTTATAGCGTCGAATCTGCTTAAAAAGACTTATTGTTCTTTCGTTTAAATATTTAGGTGAATTTTAAAAGAAAACACAAAACGTCTACCTGTAGGAACAGATTTAGAAATTTATTATCTACCGGACGGAATACACCCTTATTTTTATGGTTTGATTGTTCAATGCTGTCACCAATATATATTTCTTGAAAAACGCTATCTGATCGACCCATCTACCGCAAAAATCCTACCTTTTTGTTCGATTAAAGCTGTAGATTTCATTATATATATATATAATACTGCATGTACGAGCTCTATAATATTTACCATTATTATTATTTAATCTGCCTGAGAATAAAAAACTTCTTTAATCTATCTGTGAGCGGTTTCCGTGAATTTTATTTTTTTTTTTGTAAACCGTTATAAAAATTTAACAGGGGTAGAACTCGTATTTATTGTGTATTTCATTTAATTATTATTATGCAGTCGTATTTAAGTGAACCTGTCTTCTCGACATGATAGAACAAACAAAAGGCTTTAAATCAAGACACACAGTCGCATTTTTTTTTTCTTTTTCATTTCATATTTGAAACTATTTACTAGAAAGCTGGTAATTATGAAATTTGGTTTTTTAATAAATTAAACTGTCAGTGTGGGGATTATATACAGATCTGAAATTTGATACAAATAATAATAATAAAGGCAAAGGTGTACATTAGAATTTTACAAGCCCTTAAAGAACGCAATATTAATTACAGAGATGCATTGGTCGGGTGTCTTAAGCTATTTACA
This sequence comes from Agrypnus murinus, assembly GCA_929113105.1. Classification (NCBI taxonomy): domain Eukaryota; kingdom Metazoa; phylum Arthropoda; class Insecta; order Coleoptera; family Elateridae; genus Agrypnus; species Agrypnus murinus. Next base: position 169,601,125 of record OV816025.1, on the reverse strand, counting down.
TATGTTACACTCATAAATATTGCGAAAATGTTAACGACACTACCACGTTAAGATATACTAAAGCTATTCGACGACAGTTACTACATACTTTTTGAATGTTAGCAAGAGGCGATATCGATTGTAACCTTTATTTAATACAAATGGAATTATTGCGTATTACGAGCCACGATTAAAGGTGTCTCTAACTAAAGTTTCGTTTAAAATCAACAAGAATAAAGATAGCTTTATCTAATTTAATAAGTGGGAAAAGATTAGAAATTGGTCACCATGGTAATTAAACATGTTGTTAATTTAACAGAGAGATGCGAATACGGCCTATCGTGTTTAGAAAGATCCAATTGAAAAAATATATTTGATCTTATAAGTTATCCATAAATATGTTAGTTAACAGAAATAAACCGTCTTTTTGTAAATAAAGTTTATTATTACAAGTAAAATAATTTTCGCTGATACAAAGATCAAATATATTTTTTCAATTGGATCTTTCTAAACACGATAAGCCGTATTCGCATCTCTCTGTTAAATTAACAGCATGTTTAATTACCATGGTGACCAATTCTAATCTTTTCCCACCTATTAAAATTAGATAAAGCTATCTTTATTCTTGTTGATTTTAAACGAAACTTTAGTTAGAGACACCTTTAATCGTGGCTCGTAATACGGCCCATATTATTTTTTGGTTTTGAAATTCAAACAACTGAAAGTTGATAATTGAAAATACTCCATGAGAAATCAAGTCGTTCTTGACATTGAATCCATATATCCTAATTCTTATCTTATATAACCTATTATTATATAGGTACTCTGTGATAACCATAGTAATATCTGGGTAAAATCCAGCCATTATTTTAAAGGTTTAATTTTCATTGCAGTCAATTTCGACACTTTGAGTTTTTTAACATTTTTATCAGGGGGTGGTATCTCTTTAAATGTGCTCTGTCAAAGAGTTTGAGAATTATCGCCCCTTCTATGCAATAAACATTTGAGAGCATCGTTTAAAGATTTCTATCTTACAGACCATCGTTAGACAAGAGTAACAAAATTGTCAGAAAGGTATTTTGCTTTCACAGTTGTTATCAGCTAATCAGCTTTAAAAAGGCCAGTTATACATATAGCTTATTTACGTAATCGAGTGTTTTATTGTATTAGAATTTATAGACATGACAATTTTTCCCTCATAAACTAAGAACAGCTCTTAATAAATATAAACTGTTGACCCTGGGCAGGGGAATAAAAATTATCTATGTTGAGATCTACATTTTAAACATCAGTAAATTAATAGGCAGGTGTTCTCGTGGGAACTTGATTTTTACCCCAACTCTCAGGTCTATCAAAGGTATGCTGCGCATCACCAATGATAACCCTATGGGATATTACGCAAGATCTTATAGTTTGGTAACGTAACCAGGCGAGGGGGCTTGTTCACTGTTTGGCTATAAAAACCCAAACTCGTAGCAATACCTGCTATATAGATGCTCGACTACGGTTCAAGAGCTTCATTACGTTTAATGGTAGTAAAATAAAACTCTGAGTGTGTGCGTGTGTGTGTGTGTGTGCTGGTACCTGTCTAAATCAGCAACTTTAGCCAACCATAAGGTAGGATTTTTCTCTTATTTTTTTTTGTAATGATTCATTTGTACTAAATTTACGCGTTGATGTTGTTTTAAGAGAGAAAAAAAAAACATCATGTCGCTATTATCATTAAACGAGTTCGAAGACGGTCACAATCTAAATGAGTTACAATTACAACAACAGTTTCGACAGTGTATCTTAGACGCAGGAGTCAGCATACCTATTTCAGTAGCAGAGCTTATTTGTTATGAATATGACCATCTGCTATCTAGCGGGGAGCAGCTGTCTGATTCACGTCGTTATACATCGGCCCCTGTTCAAATACAGAGCAGTGACAGTGAAGAACATATGATCAGTGCGTGTAATCAGCTTTTACGGGAGGTAGAAACAATAAATAGACGTTTAGGAGTGAACTGTATCACATTTGTTAAATTTATTCGTTTATAAGTTGATAGGGGCTACTTCTACATTCTACTATGAACCATATTATTATTATTGACATATCATTGTTCTCTAAGACTATAGTATATACATCATTTTGTTATATGAAAAACTTACATTATCTTATATCCTAACCTAAATATTACATTGTACAACTATTGGCAGGTATGCTATAGTGCCTCAAGGTAGAGTATCATATGAGCCCGGTATAATATAGCTCTTATCGTCGTGAGGGCTTAGCGCGATTATATACATCATTTTGTTATATGAAAAACTTAACATTAACTTATATCTAAACTTAAGTATTATTTTATACAACCATGTTTATCAGGTATGCGATAGTACCCTACGGTAGAGTGTCATGCGAGCCCGGTATAATATAGCGCTTATCGTCGTGAGGACTTAGCGTGATTTTGGTTTGAGAGATAGTTGCAACATTATGTTTAATGGCTCTGAATAATTTTTGCTGTACAGATGTTTCTTTGCCATCTGATAAACAACTCACATAGTCATCAAATGTGATGATGTTTTTTACTATATGTTTCTTAACACCCTTCGCGCATCGATAGTGTTTTTCACTATGTGTTTTTAATACCCTTTTTTTTTGCCTTCTTAACTGTTCGTTTATTTGCCAGAACCCGCTGAATGTTTACGGATATATTATTTAATTTTTCAAATTTGTTAATATCCTTTAACTTAATAGGAAATTCCAACTCGTTAAAGTTTAGTTCATTCTCATATATTATGTGATATGATTTTGACTATATGTTTCTTGATAACCCTTCGCCCTCTTAACTATTCTTTTATTCTCAAGAACCTGTTTTACCTCGCACCACTTTAGGAATTCTTTACGAGCTTTTGGTTTCATGGTATCAATACTGTAGAACTTGACATGCGGAAGAGGGCCAATGTAGTTAGCGTTAGAATACTCCACAATTTTGATCGGAATTTTGAATGTTTATTACAGCTTTCTTCTGATGGATAGGATCCGGAAGTGGTCTTCTTGTAATCAGAGCTATTATCAACATAGGCCTTCCCTACGATCAAAGCCCTGGGTAGACATAGATTGTCAGTATTCTTGATAGCTACAATCCCTCTACGCTTGCTGCACTCTTCGGCGAAGGTACTGCGGTCTGAACATTCGACGCTCCGGGTATGCAAGCCATATTATCGCTATAACAAATTCGGGCCTTGTCGCCGAAACGTCGCCTAATGTCTGAGTAATGAAAGTCATATAGTTTCAATTTTGATATATCCAATATACACATGCCTACATATATGGACTTGTTGAAGTAAACTTCCGTTTTATCAACTCGGTAGCCACTAGACAAAGCAGTTTGTGTATCCTCCCATTTAATACGATCTAGCTAGGCTTTTCCTTTCGTCGTCACGCTGTACCTCTGCCAGCAACTAATAAGGTTCTCGTGGTTGTCAGGGTGTGTGTGTAAAAGACTTAGTATTAAATTCTGTTACGCTTTGTAATGTATTTATCTTGTTAGAACTCGTACAATCAAGCAGCTTTTGGTGCATTTTGACGGGTAAGACCTGATGATACAGATCTTGCGGTGGTAGCATAGTGCATTTTACAACGCCGTTGATCTGTTCTATGCCCCCTTTATCCCTGATTAGCTGTTGGCAAGCTTCGTTACCCCCGTAAACTTTAGGGTGACCTGTAGGAAATTTGGCGTACTTACGACCCCCTCAAAGATAAGTGAACGACCTCTCGAGCCGTGGCTATACACTACTATCTTGTAGTTGGGGGCCAGGAACTGCTGGAACAACCTTAATTCATTGACCCCGGCTCCCTCCGGTGGAATGAAAGCTACTCCAGCAGCTCGCATCATTTCCTCGGCCTTTATCTTTTGCACTGTCTGATTATCACGGGTCTTCTTGTAATCAGCACTGTTATCTGCGTGAGCCCTGCCTACGACCAAAGCCCTGGGTAGGCATAGATTGTCACTGGTGGTGTTGTTAATCGTGACAATCCCTCTGCGACGGCTACACTCTTCGGCAAAGGTGCTGTACGTACCGTTACGACAGCGACCTTGTCCGGCTGGTGGTGTTACGATTGTAGCTATTAGTCTGAAGGTGTCCGAACTCAAGGCTTCAGGATCGCTCTGTAAAATCGATTCTAAAATGCCCCAGACATCATTGAAGGTGATTTCATCAGAGCGCCTGAGGCTCATGTAGCCGGGAAGTTTTTGTTTGAAACTATCAAACTCAAATGTGGCCCCTACTTTATCATTTGGTCGTGCTCGGCTTAGCACATCCCTTAGAATTAGGTTAATAGCCGTTTTAAAATGCTCCAAATGATCTTCATCGACTGGCGTAACGGCTACTTTAAACACCAGTCGATGTTTCAGAGTGCCAAATTTCTTGATGGTGGACACGTTTTCATCGATAATTTCGTAGAGAGAAGACATTTTGTACAGGAGTAACAGCAACAATAGCAAAAAAAAAATATCGCACTTGCACACTTAACAAAGGCTAAAACAACAAAGATTATATGTTGTTAATTTAAATAAACATTGACTAATTACTATTATTAAAGTTACATAGATAAGTGCTACCTACATGGACAACGCAGGTGTTCTTTTGTTGAATTTGGCGTACTTGCATACCCAAGGATAAAGAGAGTTGCAAAAGACGGGGAAAAGATCCGGTATGTAGATGTATGCTCCCTTTATCCTTGGGTATGCAAGTACGCCAAATTCCCAGTTGGCCATCCAGAAGTTTAAACTTCCGTTTTATCAACTCGATAGCCACTAGATCTTCGAATTTTTAACATTTAATCTATAGAATAACTGGAACATCTTTTTGCATAAAGAGTAATGAAAGTCATATAGTTTCAATTTTGATATATCCAAAACTGTGTGTCGAAAGCCTGCCCGTTATGAGTAACTGCTACAACTTTTTTTTTTTAATTTTTTACGCATCTCTAACAGGTGTGTAAGAAAACCATCTATACATTTTCCACGCAAGATCTGTTCTCGCAAACCATATCTTACACAGGTGGTAGCAGCTGATGAGTCGCTCTCGGGATGAGTGGTGTGTTCAGTAGCAAGGGATGTTTCTCTACCTGTTGTCTGAATTCGGGTATTCTTTTCAACAATGTCTTCATCTACTACTACTTAGTGTACTTACCCCAGAAGGAATTCAGCATCAGTTTGAACATTTTTATGAGGCGACAGAAAAGACCTGAACAGTCCTTTAGGAATTCCCTTGGATACTTATGCTTAAGATTGCTTGCTAACCATGTTCGTATACGGCTTGAGAAAGCAATTTGTGTATCCAGCAGATTGTTTGTTTGTGTAGCATGTTGAATGTAAATCACAAGAGGATACTCAGGGGAACATACTCATGAAATAGATCTGATAAACACGATTTTGTTCTTTTCAATTATGTAGTAGTAGTAGTAGATCAAGACATTTGTTGAAAAGAATATTTGGCATAACAAAGCGTACAAAGCATTCAATAGGATGTTTCATGAAAAATGAGTATGTCTTCATGGTTATCCGAGCAGATTTCAACCTAATAATAATTGTTTAGTTATTTTGATTATTGTCTAGCTGTTTAATAATTTTAAGAAACATTGTCGTAGAATAAAAGATGTTCTATCAAAGTTATCCGAGAACAGATAGTTGTTTAGTTATTTAAGTATTATTGTTTTGTTGTTTAATAATGTTTTGAGAAAGATTGTCATAGAATAAAAAGATTAATGTTTTATATATGTGTATTATTACTATTCTCACCCAGCTGTACCATGTCATGAAAAGTGATAGCTATAACTGAGAGAGAGAGAATGAGGTAATTACCTACGAACACCTGCCTGTGATGATGATGACGTGTCAGCGACAGGATGAAACTTGTCTACCAGCGATGACCGCTTGTTTACAGTATGCTTGTTACTGAGCATGCGCTGGATCTAGGTAAGTATAGGTGACTATATAAAGCCGACCGTTGTTAGCGTGTAGCAGTAGACAGTACGTGTGCAGCAGCAGTAGCAGCAGCAACAGCAATTACGATGATGTCAAGCAGTCCTAATTATTGTTATGATAACTGTGAGAGTGAACCCTTGGAAATAGGTAAGTTGTTGTTGTTGTTTATAAAACTTCAAGTTTATATGCTAATTTGTGTCTATTTTGTTGCTGTTGCTTGTTTAGATGAAGAAGGTTCGGATGTTGCAGATCATACATCATTATCATCAACAGCAAGTGCCGACAACGACGACGGTCAAGCGTGGAACAACGAAGTCGAAGAAACAGGTAAGATGTTTAAGACTTTTGTGTGTGTGTTTATGCTTATATTAATCGATTATTGTATTATTATTGTTTAGCGTTCCTGTCGCAGCAGCAGCCTCTATACTACGCTGATGACGCTGTAGCAGCATCAGCAAACTTTACCATCATAGATACACCGGTAGCAGCAGCTAAACGTGAAGTACGTGTTCAGCTGCTCGGGGCTGTCCAGTATCCGTTGTATGTTACGAGACCTCCAGGGGAAAAAGAAAACTACGACCATATACACAACATCCAAGTAGGACTTATTCCGCCCGATGACGACGACGACCAGGGAGAATTTGCCGTGGTAGTGAAGCTTGAGTGCGTGAATAACGTATGTGAGTATGGTGAATTGGTGTTGTCGGAACGGGACTGGTTCGAGCTGTATGATATACGAGTCGAGGCACTGTTTAAAAATTTCTTTCATGGTTGCTGCTGTTGCAACAAGGACAACAGTGTACTACATTGCGATAAACATTTGAAATTCCATCTATGTGACAATTTATACATCGAGATTATTCACAACGAGTTTTTCGGCAACAGGGTTGCCATACATGATACACAGCGGACTATAACCTTAAAAGATTACGAGTTTCAGTCTATACTGCATTTAGCACCGTTGATCAATCATCATGCTCGAACGTTACGTCACCTCGACTTTTCACGTTTCTACCACGCAAACATAGAGAACGTAGCGGAAGGTCAACTGAGACGCCATGAAGATGCCTATAAATCGCTCCCGACATCCGATTCAATTTTATTCACGTCCGAACTGTTATGCGGTTACTACTCAGCTACCAGTTTAATAGACAACACAGCAGCAGCAGCAATTGGTGGTGGATTGAACTCGTTCATTTTATTAGAAATAATAAAACATTATCCGCAAAAGTTTATCGATGCCGTACGTACACGACTGCAATCATATCAGCAACAGCAGCAGTCGGAGACGTCAACGACAACAACGTTTGCACCGTCGTATTAAGAACACCATGGCGGAAATAAACTATCTTAGAAATAGGCTGCAAAAATATTTGCACAATTTGCAAGTGTTACGCGATGATCTCAACTCATACTGTGTAATGAATAATTTGTCAAATCATATGTTACAATTGTCCATTAAATATCAAAATAAATAATATGTATAAACATTGTTGTTGTTGTTTCATTTACTAGCACAGGGTGAAGGGGTTGACTATATAAAAAAAAAGGTAGATCGTTGTCATCAGCGAGAGAGTACACGAATAAAGCCGAAGCTTTCCGACGGCGAACATCCTAAGCTACAAATCCGGTAAGTAGTCATACTATGAGAGAGAGAGAGAGAGAGAGAGAAAGAGTTTCAACTTAGTGAAAGGAGGATCCAATCCCATAGTTAGCGCTAAAATTCAAATCTGGGAAGATGGTTGCTTTAAGAATGACAGATTTAAAATGACAGATTTAAATGACAGATGCAAAAATGACATATGCAAAAATGACAAATTTTAAATGCATAAATGACATATGCAAAAATGACAAATTTAAAATAGATTCAAATTTAGCGCGCGCACGCAAGATGCTGTGATATAAAATGGTTGCCTCTCTGTAGTAGTAGTAATACAGATTTCTTCTTCATGACACGCCACCTAGTAGTAGTACACAACGCATCGATAATACAGATCCCTTCATGACGCCCTCTCTTAGCAATACACACTAATTGTAGCATTACGCCCTCTATTGGTAGCACACAGATTGCCGGTAATACAGATTCCCGTAATGGCGGGCAGGCGTGGTCAAAATGGCGCCCAAAGTTCCAAAATGGCGCACGTCCGCGACCTCTAATAGCATCAGTACGTAGGATAATACAGATTTCTTCATGAGGCCGCCCTCTAGTACTAGTAGTAGTACACAGTCTGCCGGTAATACAGATTTCTTCATGACGCCCTCTCTTAGCAATACACACTAATTGTAGCATGACGCCCTCTATTGGCAGCACACAGATTGCCGGTAATACAGATTCCCGTAATGGCGGACGGGCGTGGTAAAATGGCGCCCGACGTTCCAAAATGGCCGCTATCAGCCAATTAGAAGCAAGGGGAGGAGCTACAGGAGTGGGGGTAACCAATCAGAGAGCAGTAGGCGTGTCATCCAAGATGGCGTCGACCAATCAGAAGCGAGGGGAGGGTCTAGGAGAAGGGGAAAGGGGTGGAGCTCATTTGCATAAAAATTTTCCCACGCTCAAGCGACCTAATACCTACTACTATGTAAGCATAGATACGCTACATATGATTGCGAGCCTGAGTATAAGCATAAACCCTATACTACAGATTTTTATCCTTTTTCATTATATGTACTACAGACGAAGTGAAAGAATAGGTACATTTAACATACGTATGCTACAATTATCTAATTTTCTAGTTTTCTAGACGTAATGTAATTTTGAACAGATTTTAACCCTTTTCGTTATATCTACTACCCTTGTAAGCGATTTCTACATATACGTTCTTATTGTTTATACACCATATAGATATTCGTATCATCTAAAGTAAACTCTTATTTAAACGTTATTTTACAATATATCATACATTTCAACAGCTCGTATGATTATCCGTCTCTATCGTAACCCAGTATGTAAGGACATTATGTTAAATACTATCTCATACATGTAAATAAACAATTCTTTAAAGAGTTTGTTAGGTCACCTAATCTGTTATAATATTACTATGATATTAGATCTCGTCGATTACAGTTTTACCATTAGGACATACTTAGTAGGTTATACGTGCTAAGTAAAATAATAAACAGATATTTCGAGAATTTTATGCATTCTTGAGAGAACAGGGTATAATATTTAAAAACACACTGTAGAAAACATATCAGCAGAGAAAGAGAATACATAAATACAGTATGTTTTGTATGATGAGTTGTCGTCAGTTTAAAAGAAATAAGTTCGTCGTCATATTTAAACGTTATTTTACAATACATCATACATTTTCAATAGCTTCGAAATACGCAGATATGTAATAATATACTATATACTCTTGTAGGTTATTTAACGTATCTATAGTAAACTCTTATGATTAATAATAATAATCTGTAACCATTTTCGATACCTTCGAAATATAAGTCTATAACATATGTTTGTAATACGTCTTTATAACTTTTGAAACACAGGGTAGTTACCTCTTGCAATATCTACAGTTATGAGAACCCTGAAGACTTAACCTGGAGAAATAAATCAGATAAATATTTTACTTTTTATTGAAACGATAACTTTACGTACTAATATATGAAAATAATATAATGTATATCGTCTGATAAATAAATTGAAATTATTCTTATTCTTTTACAACAAAATGTGTTTTGAAAAAACACGATGAAACGTTATGTATATTAATGCAGGAGTACTGTTAACGCATTCATTATTTAGAGATTCACTTATAAGTACACTATCTATTTAGCTGATTCAATAAAAATTTCGTTATTTTTAAAATTCCTAACGAGGGACCTACTGATAAGCGTTATATTATACCAGGTACGTATGATACTCTACTGTTGATTGCATACCTGATGAACGCAGTTGTACAAAGTAATATAGGATATACGTTACAGAGAAGTTTAATTTTCCGTGCAACAAATGATCTATATATATATTTTATGTATAAAGCTGACATTAACATATTTAGCGCATACCTGTTGAACATAGCTGTATAAAGTAATATTTAAAAGGCTTATATTTTAGAGATCGGATACAGTCGCATATATTCCTGTATATTACCTCTAAATTTTACGTTAACAATACATGCAGTCAGGTTTGGCGTAAATAACAATTAGGGATATCAAAGTCATACTAACTGAACGCTAACATAATATGCTCTACATGTCAAACTTAATTCATTAACCCTGGGGTTATACATCCTTAGGTTAGAAACAGTCTTGAAACAAAAAAACGGCTGAGTCCACCCTGTTAGACAAGAAATCAGAGTATGGGCGTGATAAATAAAACATATAAAGTTATTTTACAAACATTTATTTAGTATACATAACATAATACAAGAATATAGATTATAAGTTGTTTTCTATGACGACTGTTGTAGTTCTACGGGTCTCTGAGTCGTCGTATGCCCTCGCAGAAATACTAATACGTATATAGTCCGACGACTGACTCATTGGAACTGTACCGGTAGCCCTTTCCTTGATCAACTCTTCGTTACTATCATAGTTGGTAAACGAGGAACCACATTCATCAATACCCAAATGCATGGTTGAAGTCACATCTTCTTCTTCTTCTTCTGTCTCATTGATATCAGCAGGTCCATTTGCTTCCTTTACCAGAGTAGCGTAAGAACGTTTGTTTATTTATAGTTGAAAGCAGTTTTAAAGAATGTCGAAGACAATCTGGCTAATTAGTTTGTACGTATTTTCATGCAAAAACATTTAGTTTGAAAGTTATTTCTTAAACAGTTTTAGCTATAGATAATGTTTTTGAATTTTAAAAATAATGCTTTACAGTGTTCTATATTCTTAAGAAGATTCACTTGAATAAAATTTTATGAAATCATAACGACCCTAATTCTTTTCTTTCAAATTAAATGTTTATGGCGTATATTTAAACAGGTCTAATGCATCGGAGCTAATCCGACAGGTAATTGACAGTAGCTTTAGAGTTACTTTGAATAGTTGAAAATAAATTTTTATTATTATTACATTTCTACATATTAAATTGTTTTCGCAGAATTACATGACGACCTATAGATAAATATCAAATAGGACTGATTTATTTTAAAATAAATTTATGAGAGAGAGATGACAAATAATATATAAAATGAGATGTACAGAATGAGATATCAGTTATGTAAATGAGAGAGGAGATACGCTAATGATACCGTGAATTAATTTAATTCGAGCATGCATATGAGAAATGAGAGAGATAAGATATGCTAATGATACCGTGAATTAATTTAATTCGAGCATGCGTAGGAGAAATGATTAATTCGAGCATCCATATGAGAAATGATAAATGTAAATGACAGATGAGATATGCTAATGATACCGTGAATTAATTTAATTCGTGAATGCATATGAGAGATGATAAATGTTAATGAGATATGCTAATGATACCGTGAATTAATTTAATTCGAGCATCCATATGAGAAATGAAATATGAGATATGCTAATGATACCATCAATTAATCTAATTCGAGCATCCATATGAGAAATGATAAATGTAAATGACAGATGAGATATGCCAATGATACCGTGAAATAATTTAATTCGAGCATGCGTATGAGAAATGATTAATTCGAGCATCCATATAAATTTCTGCGCAACATTTAACATTCTAGTGTAATGATTCATTGATTATTTATAAAATCTAAATTCATTTCAGTCATTGTAAGAACGTTTGTTTATTTATGCTTGAAAGCAGTTTTAAAGAATGTCGAAAACAACATGGTTAATTAGTTTGTACGTATTTTTATGTAAAAACATTTAGTTTGAAAGTAACTTCTTAAACAGTTTTAGCTACAGAAAATGTTTTTTGAATTTTAAAAATAATGCTTTACAGTATTCTAGTACTACATACCTGACTATAAAGTAATCATGGAAAGTATAACAGCTGTTTAAAAGAATAGATAGTAAATATAACTATATCTAATTATTTTATACTGATATAAAAAGCCGCGGATCGACTGATGTTACGGGGCTCATGTAGTAATAATATCTGTATATAGTTTTCAAATTGTTATATTTAAGATGTATCAAGAAAAATTTCTTGAGTTTCTTCACGATTGGCTCATATAAGGTTAATAATTGTCTCATCTCAATGACTCATGATAATAATCATAATTGGCTTATAATTTTGGAATCCTAAAGATTTAATATTATTAATGTACAATATTTATAAATATTTTCCGGGAATTATTTTTAAATAAATTGGATTTAATCAAATATACGTGAAAGCATTTTTATAAATAACTCCTATGTAGTAATTTAAAAGACAAGCTCCGTGGTCTCGGGGTTAAGTCCTAAGCTTATAACCAGACAGTCGAGCGTTCAAACCCTGCCGGCTCCATTGGTTTTGTAAAAAAAAATATAGCGGGTTGCCTATCTACAGGCGTATAGAAATCTACTATACCGATCATATGACGTCACCGATAGATGGCATTAGCAGCGCTAGGAATTCAAATCTTTCAGCGGGAAATGATGACAAGTTGGAAGTGAGGAGAGAGAGAGATGAGATATGCAGATGACCCCGCGAGATATAAAAATGATCCGCTAATGACCCCGCGAATTAAATTAATTAGATCGTGATATGCAAATAATACCGTTAATGATACATACATAACACCGCGAATGATATGCAAATGATCCACTAATGACCCCGCGAATGATATGCAAATGAACCTAGAATTTCGCGGATGACCTTGAGATGCAAAACGAACCTTCATAAGAAAATACATGGGATTTTGTGCTCGGACGAACATAGCATATCTACTCTCTACCCCTACCTCCCATTACGAGATTCCTAAATCATTACTTCTCAACATGTGGTGGCTTCCTGCTAGTTTTCGAGAAAATGCATTTCAAATTTTAAGTACATTCCTGTTATACTCATATTAAATTAAAAATACTAAAGGGATATAAGTGATTTTTTCAGGGCGAAATAAACAGGTAATTTAAGCAAACAACACGTGCAGGCGAAAACGGAAATGTGATATTGACGTTATTGTTGCCATAGCGGCATCGGCTTGCTTTGTTGGCATGCTTTTTATTGTAGAGCAGTTCACTGTTAAGTTTAAATTTTTTTTATACGATTTTTTTGTCCTGAAATGTCTAAAAGTTGACCTTGTCTTGTAATCACTTTAGTTTTTTCCTTGAGCACGTTCGGCATTAAATTATTTTCTTAAAACAAAGCAGGTCCGTATTTACTCTTATTACTTCATGCATATTTCAACCAAAATATTAAAATTTTGATAAATATGTATGACATTTTTTATTGATTCATGGTCATTATATACACTCATCTATCATCTCTTCAAGGTTTATAACTTTCCATAGATGCACCCTATGTATGTACCGAATCCTATAACTACAAACCTCGTAATGGGGGTAGCTGTAATGATTTAGAACATATTATAGAACGTGCAGTTGCTTCCTGCTAGTTTTCGAGAAAATCACATTTTAAATTTTAAGGAAGTTGTGGCTTTAGAAAAAATGATGAAAACGTTAAAAAAAGGTGCAGTTGATAGATTTTAATGTACCCTTCTTTCCTGAGAATGTTTTAATATTTAGGAAGTTTGTTTATGCAAAATTGCATTTAAAAATAACACGCGATCTTATGCAAAATGGTAATTTGTTGACACATTTATTATAATAACTACAATTAAAAAATGATGAAAATAATTTGACATCAAAATATTTCACTTAAAAACGTTGTAAGATTATGTTGTTAACGTTTTAAATCTGGTAGAAAGATAGTTTTTCCAAAAAATCAATACAAAGAATTTGTCAATTGAATGCTTGATATAGCTCGTAAAGTAATAACGTCGCATTACGGCAAACGATCGGGGAATTTATTTGTTGCTTATGCTTGTGATACGAACTATATAAACAACTCCAAAACAACCAGGGCATTATAAGCGGGCGTTATAGTCTATAATGCCCACTCATCGTTTACTTTACAATCGGAGCCGGCGTTACTACTAATTTGGTCAATAGTAACTAATTTGGATCATTAGGTCAGAAACTATATGTTTACGGACGAGTTTGTTGCAACATAAAAAATAACGAATATTCACGACGTAGTTTCTGGGCGCATGATCCACGAATTCTTTTGTACGAACTGAAACGATTTCATGTTGTTTCTCTTGTTACCTTATGGATCCAAGGCCAACGTGATTTTTTAAATAGCAACTATAATTAACTTTAGTAACATTTGACAGTGTATTCTTTTAATTCAACGATATAATAATCTTAAAGATTTTATTCAAGAATCGATCGCCGGAGGCACTTGAACTTGTCCTAGGCCGGAACAATCTTTATCAGCTAATATAAACTGACTGACATGCCAGCATGCAACCCAGACGTTTAGCGAAACTGTTATTTTAGACTGGGCATGTTAGCTGACAAAAATTGTGTCCAAGACTGCAAGTTTAAAATCCATTCAATGTTTCATCGCGCGTTGTTTGGCCTTATTTTGATGGCGGGGGAATTCTTTTGAGTGCTTTCTAATGACTAAACAAAAGGGTGGATCATCGAGCCAAACATTTACATGAAAACACTTTTGCAACAGGTTCTTTGCATAATCTATTACAATATATGCTAAAAATGTTAAAAAAACAGATTAGAATATTTAGAAAAATAATAAATAAATAAATTAAGGTTTAGTTAATTTTGATGTGATCTACAGGAAGTCAGAAACTGTGGTCAAAGAAAGAAGGGCTCTTTGCCAGTTTTGACATTAAACTCCTCAACATAGAAAGGCGAGAAACACAACAAACAAAACCCCTAACTTTGAAGATTTCCTATATACATATTATTACTTTATAACAACCCGGGTTTGGGGAGCGAAACCAACCCGGTTATTATGATGATTGGTATTGATAATTGGTTAAAATGGATTTAAATTAAGAGTACAAACAAAACATAAAACAGACTTAAGTAAAAGCACAGTGAAGATATATACAAAATATAAACCATCTACCTTTACCATAAAAGAAAAATGCTCCGGCTAAAATAAATGTTGTGAAGCTTGAATCTTACCACTACTGAGACTCAACAGGCGGATTGCTTTAATAGGGCAATAAATAAATATAGATCTATGAAATATAGTTAAACTATACACAAAACAAAAAATAAATAAACCATAAGTTTTTTAAAATTAAAATGACAAAGTGTATTTAACACAACAAATTACCAAACAAAAAGATTGAAATAAATAATAAAAATAAATAAAATTTGGATATTCCGAATCAAAGAAAGATAGTCTAATACTTTTTATCTTCAGAAGTAATATCTCTATCATTTTAATTATCTTAAACACTAAAATTAAACTAATCAAATACCTTAAAATATTT
The DNA here is from genome assembly GCA_929113105.1 of Agrypnus murinus. NCBI lineage: Eukaryota > Metazoa > Arthropoda > Insecta > Coleoptera > Elateridae > Agrypnus > Agrypnus murinus. Next base: position 169,585,782 of record OV816025.1, on the reverse strand, counting down.
AAATAATATCAATGTATTGGCGCATCTTCAATTACCAACTGATGTAGTAACAAAACAAAAATCCTCTTTCTTCCATATGGTTTATAACTAAAATGGTTGAAATACAGAAATTTACCTCTCTTCATATACGAGGATGGTCTGAAAAGTTTCCGACCTTAACGTGAAGATGGCAGCACTCGTCAATAAAAGCTAGGGAATGTAGTTGTGCATCTTTTGACAGGTACTCACCAAAACTTCAGCCATTTTGGACGCGCAGTTGTTATTTGACAATCGTTTGAGTGAGTCGATGTGAGTGTTTTTGTGAAAATGTAAGAAATCGAGTATCGAGCTGTCATTAAATATTTGTTTTTGAAAGGCAATACGCCTACGCAAATCAAAGATGAGTTGGACTCTGTGTATGGGGACTCTGCTCCATCATTTACCACAGTGAAATTTTGGGCAGCTGAATTTAAACGTGGCGTACCAGCTTGGGAGACGATGAACGTTCGGGACGTCCAAAAACTGCAACCACTGACGATAACATCGCTAAAGTTCACCAAATGGTGCTAAACGACCGTCGAATTAAAGTGAGAGAGATAGCAGAGGCTATGAATATGTCCAAAGAACGTGTTTGTCACATATTGAATCAAGATTTAGACATGAGAAAGCTGTCCGTGCGTTGGGTGCCGCGTTTTCTCACGTTAGACGAAAAACGTGTTCGAATGAACATTTCCAACGCTCTGTTGGCGCAGTTTAGGCGCAATAAATCAGAGTTTTGGCGCCGATTAATTACAGTAGATGAAACTTGGATACACGATTATACGCCCGAAACAAAAATACAGTCAAAACAGTGGACTGCAAAGGGGGAATCGGCTCCAAAAAAAGCAAAAACTGTTATGTCGGTTGGGAAAGTGATGGCGACTGTTTTTTGGGATAGTCATGGAGTTATCTTAATCGATTATCTTCAAACAGGAAAAACCATTTGAGGAGCATACTACGCATCATTACTTGACAAGCTGAAGTCAGAAATTGCGGAAGAACGGCCACATTTGCAGAAAAAGAAAATCCTGTTTCACCAAGACAATGCGCCGTCTCACACCTCCGCGGTTGCCATGGCGAAAATCCACGAATTACGGTTTGAACTGCTTGACCATCCTCCTTACTCACCAGATCTAGCCCCAAGCGACTTCCTTTTGTTCCCTCATCTAAAAATTGCGCTCGGAGGACAGAGATTTTCGTCAAATGAGGAGGCAATCACCTTCTTGAACAATTATTTTGCAGAGAAAAACGCCGAGTACTATTTGGACGGGTTAAAGAGATGGGAGCATCGCTGGAAGAAGTGTATAGACTTACAAGGAGACTATGTAGAAAAATAAAAATAAATTTAAAGAAAAAATGTCTTGTATCTTTGTTAGATCGGAAACTTTTCAGACCACCCTCGTAAATGTCCAAATTAAATGGTATTAATAAGAATTGTTAAAGTCCAGCTGTTTTCTTGAAATAAGGTAAGTCCATTCAATAATTAAATTGGTAAATTCCCTTTCAGAATCCAATTTACAACGAAGGCTGATGTTCTCAAAACCCATACAAATTTTCTTTACGAAGATTCTTTGATTCCACTAATAAAAATTCACAGCACTGAATATTATTTCAATTAAAAGTAAATATCATTAAAACAAACTAGTTAAATTCAAAGAACTTCAGCAAATTATTAATCACTTTGACGTTTCTATAATAACTAAATTACATAATTTCAGATTATCATGGTAAAACGCATATATGTATTTGTATTTTCAAACCAAAACATCATCTGTAAAAAACAATCACAACATTTACTTTTATTTCTCAGTTGTGCCCAAAGAACTGCTTGACAACAACTCAATGAACTATTTCAGCCAATAAGCTTTATAATCTTAGTAAACTACAAAATTATAATGAAATCATCAAATCTTTAACATTTAAGAAAGTTTTATAAAATAAACCTGTAGGTAGGGTTATAAATACTTACATACATATACAAAACCATGCACCTTTTCTGTTTTAGATCAAAATAAGCATTGAAATGGCTTAAAATTCATATTTGTGTATAAAATTAAGTAACGATAGCACATCGTTAGCTAAACAATGAAATTTTATCAATATAGTCAGAAGATTCAACTTTAAAATTCAACATTTTTCTACCTATTGTCTTCTATTAAATATTATTTCCCTAGAGACTATGCAACCTAACAAACACGTTTGTAAAAGGGTTAGCATAAATTCCAAATCATGTCAAAAATCATGACGTTATGTACATTTTAATGTGAACTTAAGGAAAGGTCTGAAACTGGAGTCAAAGAAAGAGCGTGGTTTCACAATCTGACGCAACTCTAAAACGCTGTCGGTCTTTCTTTTGAAAAGCATCTCGAAAAAAATTAAGAGTTTATACGATCTTCAAGGTTAATGCTTTGATTGGTGTATTTAACGCTTTCTACATTAAGTACTTCTGTAAAAGTTTGACATCAAGCTTGGTAATAATCTGTCTTTCCTTTGAACTCAGTTTCTGACCTATCTCAAAGTCACATCAAAAAATAGTATACATAGACAATCTTCAAGTTATGGCTTTCAGTTAGTGTGCTTGTCATCTTTTTAAGTTTTGTAAATAGTTCATATAGTTTAATATTAAAGTTGGCTCGGACGATACGGATACTTGTATAATTATTATTATTAGAAAATATTACAACTCAAAAGTCAATATAGTTCGGTAGAAATTGTTTTTTTAAATGACAAAAGTCGGTGCAATTTCTTTTTTTGCGTGTTCTTATAATGCACCATTTATTTAAGTTTGTGCTTTATCAGAAACCGTTGAAAGATTTACCAGACGTTTATTATTAGTACTAAATCTGATTTTATATTAACAATGGAAAGACGAGATCTCACCATCTCACACTCCTTTTTTTCTCATTTTTCTCTTTTTCTTTTATTTCTCATTTCATCTTTCTTCTTTAATTACAAAAATATAATTTTCCTACGACCCCATACGAAAGTGAACAATAGCAAACGCTACCGATATTAAAAAAGTGAGCCATATAACACGCGTATGTTAGGAACATAACACACGTGTGTGTTATGAAAATACGTCACGCTAAGCAATATCTAGAAATCCATGAATTTTGTTTACATTAAAATGATGACATTAATGTTTAATCCAATTTTGAGAAGCATTTTAACCATTATGTATCTATTCTTTTCTTATAAATATAACTTTAATTAATGTTTAATTAGTTATTTTAGCTATCAAAAAAAAATATCTAATAGATTACACCTAACGTAACCTCACTATAATACATGAAAATTATTGAAGCAAGTTTGCCAAGATTAAAATCAGCGATGCCAAATGGGAGAAAAATAAGACTAATGTCAAATAATTTAGTTAGGCAACCTCTTTCACACCTGGCATTGTGTTATTAGTTGAAGTTATATTTGTTAATTTTGGAAATATTATTAAATATAAATAAAAAATAAATTATGTGCCTCTGAAATTATTATATTATAAATTGCAATAGTAATTCATTTAATTAATTTTCTGCTAAACCCAAGGTTTAATTTTATACTATGTTTAAATAAGTTATGAATATATGAGTTTTTAAAATTGAAATTTATATTTAGTAAAAGAATCTATTAAATAAAATGTTAACAAACACCCATTCACTTTAACAATTGTTATAATTCAGCTTCAGAAAAATAAAATTAAGTTGTCAAGATAACTTAATTTTATTTTTCTGGAAATGTTTTGATAGAAATTTCGTTAAATTATTCAAATTGTGAAACTAAATTGTTTAAAAAATTAAACTTTATATCCTAAAAATAAATGACTTAAGAAAATTAGCTTTAAGTCTGATTTTCTATGTTAAACCTATCCATAAAAATTTTGCTTTAAAATCTTCAAAAATTATATTCTTGAAAATTTTAAAAAATCAAAATTTTTTAAACATTTGAAATTTGGGGGGTCGTAGGAAAAATATTGTACATTACACGTTGGAAAGTAACTTTTCTTCACTCGTGCGTACGAAAAGTTTCACTTTCCACACTAGTAATGTAATATACTATTTTAAATCACAGTGCTTATACATATCTTTTAGCTCTTCTGGAAATAAGTTTATAACCAACCTTACAATACATCTTGACATTGTTAATACAGGGTGGGCAACAAAATACTGATAATAATAGGCTGATTTGAATGAACCGCCATTCTTGGTTTATGTGTTTTTGTCAGATGTACTTTAGCAGTTGTGGAGGGCACCCGTAGTAAAGTAATTGTGCAACGTTACACGATATAACTGCGTGTATGCATTTTGAAAACATTTCTCAAAATAATTCATCGAAATTAAAAGTTTTATGCACCTGATCCCGTATTCTTGAACTTATACGATCCAGTTTCGCATACGAGATGACGTAATCTCTACGTCATCAGATGCAACTTAGCCAATCAAATGTTAGAAGATGATAGAGAATTACGTCATCTCGTACGCGAAACTCAAGAATATGAGCCCTGACGTCAAAATCTCTGTCAGAATAACCTGCCGAGTATCAATATAGTCCATCAGTTACTAATAAAATCTAAACAAACTGGTGATACCAACGCCAAGTAATATAGACTAAGATTTGGTCATGTCCCAACTGTTCGTACAACATCGAAAGGATTCATGAAAGTGTAACTGAGAACCCCCGCGCTTTCACCAAACTTCGTTCCCAGGAATTGAGCATTTGTTACACATCTTTACGCACTTTTTTGAAAAAATATTTGCATTGCATAGAAAATTCAGCTGGCAGTACTTCATTTTGAAATTGCAGATTAGTACCTACCGTAACAATTTTTGGGAAAAAATTGTATTGAGCGAAGAAGCCCATTATGACCTGAGTGGGTTTGTAAATAAGCAAAACAGTCGTATCATGGTGTTCAGAAAAGCCTAACATTACTTATGAACGACTGACAGTTCGGTGTGGTATTTGGACAGGAGGTGACATTACTTGACTTAACAGTATCGGGATTTTCAATGGTGATACCTTAAAGATAACGTATATGCCAACAAACCAAACACAATTGAGTAGCTAAAGGACACCATTCGAAAATCGCAAACATACCTCCCGAGAGCTACCAAAATGTGATGAAAAATATTACGATCGAGATAACTCAAGTAGCGTAACTAGCAGGTTAACAGAGTTACTCTTGAAGTTATGTAACTATATCAAAGACTGCAAATGATCCCTAGAGGCTAGAGTTTCTGACTCGGGAAATTCCCTGGACCCAATTACTCTATTTTTTGTTGTGTCGAGTCCCGGGAAAAATCATTCGAGACAAGGGACTTTTGTATACAAGGTGTTCAATTAAAATTCTTAGTTTAGAATTAAGGTTTTATTTGTTTCAATTTCTTGGGCAAAATATTATTATGTAACGAATAGTAAACCCACATATGACGTCATCAAACATTCTAGGTGTATGAGTCATCAATCAACACCTGCGAGTATGACTCATCGACACGCCTCATTGACGTCACTTATAAACAGCTGCATGTATGACTCATCAACACGTCATCGAACATTCTATAAATTGAGTCGCGGGTAGAAGGAGTCAGTTAATGTTTAACCGGCGTCGTGTTGAAATGTACTCTGAATAATTAGTTAATAATTGTAATACATAAATAGTTTTCATATAAATAGTCCTCAAATAAATTTGTAAATACCTAGCATTTAGATAATAATTCGTTAAATAGTTTATAGTTATAGTGTCTTTAAATAAGTGCATTGTAAATAATCTTTTCTTTATTAATAGACGATTTAAACAGCATTTTTGTTATTATTTTAAAAAGAACGTTACAGTGGTGTTACAGGTGTGGAATTAAAATAAATAAAATCGCATAATAATTAAATAAAGTGCTGTGAGAATAAATTTTTAGTGTTAAAAATAATTTCAACGGACAATTAAAATGGTGATGAAATTGTTAAAAGATCTCTTAGTGTTAGATTTAAAACGGGAATTGGACGAGAGAGACTTAGATAATAATGGAAAGAAAGAAGTTTTGATAAATCGGCTAAGAGAATGGCTTTTAGAATAGAAGGAAGATCCGGAAAATTACCGCTTTGAAATACCCGGATCCGCAATTGATACTAATTTGTTGTTAAGTAAAATGGAAGAAAGTTCTAGAAAAGCCGAAGAGAATGCTAGAAAGCTAATGGAAAATACTGGAACAAAAAGTTTTTGAAAATTCTAAAATTCTTAAAGAAGAATTACTTGAAAATACTAAAGCACCGGAAGAAAGAGTTTTCGAAAATACTAGAATGCTTAAAGAAGATTTACTAGAAAACACAAGATTGCTCAAGGAAGAATTACTAGAAAAGTCCGAAGAAAGTTCTAGAAGGCTTAAAGAAGAATTGCTGGACAATGTCAAAGTGTTAGAAGATAAGGTTTTCGAAGAATTGTTGGAAAATTCCAGCGCGTTAGGACTATTAGAAATTAAATTGAAGAAACAATATAGGGTAATAAAGATGGTAGAAGAGAAAAAGCCCAAATGCAATTACCACCAACAACTAAGAAAGCCATATAACCGAAATGCTGGAAGATAGAATGAGGCAACTACGGTTTCCCTCAACTTCTGAGTGACCGTCTAATGAAGTAAAGAAACAGTTTAAAGAAGAAAAGGGTCCTGCCGTAGGGATAAAAGTAAAACCACCCACGTTCGATGGAAAGATACCTTGGTCCTCCTACTACAAACAATTTGAGGCGGCCGCTGGGGCTAACGGATGGACAGGCAAGGAAAAGGCCGTTTCTTTAACTGTGGCTTTGCATGGAGACGCGTTGAACGTCCTGCAAACAATCCCAACAGGACAGGAAAATGATTACCAGTTGTTAGTGTCTAGATTGGAGATGAGATATGGCATATGGGATGGAGATATGGCGCATCTTCAAAAAGTGTATCACGCACAAGTAAAGAATAGTGTCCAGAAGAATGGAGAAAGCCTTCAGGAGTTTGAAGCCGATGTTGCGCGGCTTGTCCGATTGGCGTACCCTACGGCACTCGATTCATTTCTGGGACAACTCGCTGTACAGACCTTCATTGATGGATTAAGAGACGGGGAAACACAACAATAATTGAGGCTGGCACGACCAAGAACAACTGCTGATGCGCTTGCTCACGCCTTAGAATTTGAAGCTGCAAAACAAGCGTCCCGAGGTCACGGGCGTGTTCGTGCCGTTGTGGAAGAGGCAGAAGAAGGTTCTAAAGATTACCTAGAGGAGTTAGTACTGAGAGTTCTTCGGAAGGAAGAGAACCGTAAGAAGAATCCTCAAGAAGTTCGAGGGCTCCGTTGCTGGAACTTAGGCGAACAAGGACATGAACAACGCCGTTGTCCCAAAATAAGAAAAGTACAACCGTCTAAAAAGTTAAAGGGGGTTGGCAAGAGAAGGCGAACGTCGACTGTTAGTGAAGATGCCCCAGAGATAACCATCCATGCCGTAACATCAAAGAATAGTAACGGCAGTTTGTTTGTAGATGGGAAGATTGCTAACCGAACTGTTCCACTACTTATTGATACGGGGGCGACAAAATCCATCGTACGCCCTGATGTTCTACGATCAAGTATTAAGTTGTTGCCGACAACTACTCAACTCCGTACAGCAACAGGTGAAGTGATACCAACACTCGGAGTGGTGAAGATGAAGATTGGCATTGGAAGTGAAGAACGTGATCATGAGGTGCTGGTAGCCGATATTACTGATGACTTCATCTTGGGAATGGACCTCCTGAGAAAATTTGGTTTTACGTTGGATTTGAAAGAGGGTGTTTTGAAGGTCGGTAACGAAGAACTTTCGTTGCACCCATGAGAAGATCCTGTTGTAAGGGTTTTGCTGATAAAAGATGTGATATTGGCGGGTCAAAGCGAGATGGTTGTCGAGGCAGGTTTGGATGGAGATCTTCGGGTAGGATGTGTGCGAATGATGGAGCCTGTCTGTGATAAGAAGATCCATAGTGGCATACTGGTGGGAAAAGCGCTGATCAAGGTTGGAAGGATAGTACCAGTGAGAATTATGAACGTTAATGTGGATCCGCTGACATTGAAGAGGAGTACCCTTGTGGGACAGTGTGTGCCAGTATTCCGAGTAGCCAGGTGTATGGCTGATGTTCCAAAACCAGTGCCCAAAGACCATGGTGAAAAATTAGTGGGTATGGTTGTTAGTTCGTGCGAAGACCTTAATGGAACGGAAGTGAAAGAGGTACAGGGTTTGGTTCACCGATACCAAGATATCTTCGCTCTTGACGATAGCCAAAAGGGACGAACAGATATAGTAAAACATAAAATCAATACAGGCAACTCTATGCCTGTCCGTCAGCAGCGAGGCGTCTACCTCTAGCAAGGCGAGCAGAAGCCGAGAAGATTATTACCGATATGGAAGAACAAGGGGTCATCGAGCCGTCCAGCAGTCCATGGGCATCACCGGTGGTCCTGGTCAGTAAGAAGGACGGGTCAAAGAGATTTTGTGTGGACTATCGGCAGCTCAATAACGTGACCAAGAAAGACATGTATCCCTTACCACGCATCGACGACACGTTAGATACCCTGTCTGGTTCATGATGGTTTTCGACTTTGGACTTGAAGAGTGGTTATTGGTTTGTGGCAAGTTGAAATGGAACCTGAAGACCGGGAGAAGACCGCGTCCACTATTGGTTCCGGACTATGGCAGTTTACAGTTATGCCTTTCGGTCTATGTAACGCTCCGGCCACCTTTGAGAGTCTAATGGAGACCATCCTGAGGGGGCTGTCGTGGAAGACTTGCCTGGTCTATCTGGATGACGTGATCGTAGTTGGAAGATCATTCAGTGAACATCTGAAAAATCTGGAGGAAGTGTTCCGGAGACTGCGTGCAGCCAACCTGAAATTGAGTCCGAAAAAGTGCCACATATTCCGAAGGGAGGTAGATATCTCGGGCATGTCGTATCACAAAATGAAGTGGCAGCCGACCCCGATAAAATCCGTGCAGTTCAAGAGTGGCCAACACCGAAAGATAAACACCAAGTTCGTAGTTTTCTTGGGTTATGTACCTACTACAGGCGTTTCGTTTCTGGGTTTGCGAATATAGCGAAACCCCTGACAAGGTTAACTGAAGATGGGCGCGAGTATGTTTGGAGCGGAGAGTGCGAAACAGCTTTTCAACAGTTGAAGCGTACCTTGACAACAGCACCAATATTGAGCTACCCACGGACAGAAGGGAAATTCATACTTGACACAGACGCAAGTAACCTGGTCATTGGGGGTGTACTTTCTCAGATACAGGATGAACAAGAAAAGGTCATCGGCTATTTTAGTAAGGTTTTGTCGAAGGCCGAAAGGAATTATTGTGTGAGCAGAAAAGAATTATTGGCTGTCGTGAAGTCCTTTGAGCATTTCTATAAATACTTGTACGGACGGAAGTTTTTATTGAGAACGGACCATGCTGCGTTGAAAAGGCTCCTACAATTCCGCAATCCGGAAGGCCAAGTCGCAAGGTGGATCGAACGATTACAAGGATACGATTTTGACACGGAACATCGAGCGGGCACTAGTCATCGAAATTCCGATGCTCTTTCAAGAAGACCCTGTCCAATGAATTGCCATCATTGTTCTCGTTTGGAAGAGAAGGTTTGCCAAGTATTAAGAACTATCATCGTCAACGACAATTGGTTGCCGGAAGAATTGCAACGACAGCAGGAGGCTGATCCCGAATTGAAAATGGTACTAGAATGGAAGCGTGTGGGAGAAAAGCCTGCCTGGGAAGCTGTCAGCCCTTTCAACAGAACCCTCAAAGCATATTGGCCCCAATTCAATCCTTGAAGGTGGAAGACGATCTCCTGAAGCGAGTACTGGAGAGTGAAGATGGCACCACCATTAGGTCTCAGTTCGTAGTTCCAAGAAGCCGAGTGGCTACAGTATTGCGACATCTCCACGACGGTGCCTCAGGAGGACACTTCGGTGTGAAGAAAACTTTGGAGAAAGTTAGATAGCGTTTTTATTGGGTAATTGTAAAGAAGACGTGAAAGAGTGATGCCGTAAATGCGAACTATGTGCCACTGGTAATGGACCCTTGGGGAAACGAAGAGCACCTATGAGGCAGTACAATCTGGGTAGTCCCCTGGAAAGAATAGCTATAGATATTGCCGGACCATTTCCCGAAACCGTTGATGGGAATAAATACATCTTAGTGGCAATGGACTATTTTACCAAATGGCCAGAAGCATATGCCCTACCAAACCAGGAAGCTGCGACTGTTGCTGACGTACTAGTCAAAGAGTTTTTCAGTCGCTTCGGAGTGCCAATGGAGCTGCATTCGGATCAAGGCCGCAATTTTGAGTCTGTAGTCTTTGGAGAAGTCTGTCGATTGTTGGGCATTCGCAAGACTCGGACCACACCATTACATCCGCAGTCCGATGGAATGATAGAACGCATGAATCGGACAATGGGCAAATATTTGGTCAAGGTCGTCTCTGATCATCAACGAGACTGGGACCAATACCTGCATCTGTTCCTGATGGCTTATCGTGCATCGGCCCACGAAACAACCGGTCAGTCACCAGTTGATGTTTGTACGCGAGTTACGTTTACCGTGTGATCTGGAATTTGGATCCCCACCTATAGAGCAGGAGGTAGCCGGGAATGATTATGTCATCAATTTAAGGAAGAAGTTGGAGAATATTCACGACCGAACCCGAAATAATAGTCGAATCGCGAGTGACCGGATGAAGACTACGTACGATGTGAGAGCCCAAGTAGGAGGGTTTCAACCTGGAGAGCTTGTCTGGTTATACAACCCGCAAAGACGTCGTGGCTATTCTCCAAAGTTACAGCGAAATTGGAAGGGTCCATACTAGGTGAAGAAACGAATAAATGACTTGATTTATCGATTCCAGAAATTGCCAAGAGGGAAACCAAAGGTGGTACACTCCAATCGTCTGGCGCACTATGAGGGAAACAATAACGTAGTCCCGGATCGAGAAGATGATGATGAGGTGGCTGTCAATACCGTAAGGCCTGAAGATGATCAGCCAACCTTTGGGGAATTTATGGCTGCGTTTTCCGAAACTAGAAAAGCCCGATTCGGAGTCACCAACAAGACCTCTTCCGGGTCCCTGGTGATTATTCCATTGCCCACTGTGTCTCCGAGGAACTCCGCATGTCCAGGGGGATCGCAGTAGTGTTTAGAAATAAATTTGGACGGCTGGATGAACTTCGAGATCAGAATCCCTCTGTTGGCAAAGCCTTACACTTGCCTGATCATGACCGCTCCATTTACTACTTGGTAACCAAGCAGTTTTACTACCAGAAACCGAGTTACGCCAACTTGTGGAGGGCGTTATGGGACTTGAGGACCGAGTTGCTTGCCAGGGGTATTAACAAATTGGCAGTTCCCAAACTCGGCTGTGGGCGGGACCAGTTGGATTGGAGAATCGTTCGAAACATGTTGGAAGTTATTTTTAAAGATACGGATGTGAAGATCTTAGTCTGTAGCTTCGATCCCCAGCCCGCATCAAGGCCAACAAAGAGTGTAGACTGTTATTTCTACCGTAATGGAACATGTAGTCCAGGTGAAGACTGTCGATACCGTCACGACCCTTTCTACAGAAACCAGATAATAAAACCTGTTCTGGGACAGAACAGACTTGAAGAGGGGGCAGTGTAACGAATAGTAAACCCACATATGACGTCATCAAACATTCTAGGAGTATGAGTCATCAACTGTATGACTCATCAATCAACACCTGCGAGTATGACTCATCGACACGCCTCATTGACGTCACTTATAAACAGCTGCATGAATGACTCATCAACACGTCATCGAACATTCTAGATGTATGAGTCATCGTATGAAAGATATAAATTGAGTCGCGGGTAAAAGGAGTCAGTTAATGTTTAACCGGCGTCGTGTTGAAATGTACTCTGAATAATTAGTTAATAATTGTAATACATAAATAGTTTTCATATAAATAGTCTTCAAATAAATTTGTAAATACCTAGCATTTAGATAATAATTCGTTAAATAGTTTATAGTTATAGTGTCTTTAATTAAGTGCATTGTAAATAATCTTTTCTTTATTAATAGACGATTTAAACAGCATTTTTGTTATTATTTTAAAAAGAACGTTACAATTAGTTAAACAGATAATTCTCAACAAGAGTGTTGCTTGGCGCTCGTATGTTTTCTTAACCAGTTTTTTAAAAGTACTAAACAGTCTTTGCAAACACATAGAAATTATTTGCATGTCTATAAACAATCAATAGAGGTAAGGGGATTCGTTTCAGTAAGAAAGTACAGTAAGGTATGGTACCTCGTCAGAGCATTCCTTATAAATGAACTTGCAGTTTCTATTCAATTATATTCAAAAAGGCTCTCCATCTGAAATTTTCTCTCTTATTTATAAACAGGTAAGATATTCTTCTTAAAGTCTAAACAGAAAGTTTTTACTTAAAAATTCATATTGAAGTATGAACCGTTCGTTTTCAATAGATAAAGGGTTCCAAGAGAATTTTAAAAGTTTTTGTAATGACAATAGTTCGCTTTCATAATTGATTGCGTATTTACTAGATTTCTGAATTTATTTACTTTTACCTATTAAATTTAGAAATAAAATGTTTTCTGTTTAGCTTCAAGATGAAAATAAACCAAATCGTAGTTTGAAATTGTTTTAAAAATTTCGAAATGGCCCAATGTAATTATTATCTCAAACAGATTTCGTGTAAGGTTGGAAGAAGATGTTGTACCTTGTACCTAAAAATATTAAAAAATAACAATAAATTTTAACATTTTGCCAAACAAGGAATTTGAGTGACATTGTATGTATCTCAATAGGTCGCAGAAGATGGAATATTAATTCGAACTATTGCTAATAATATTTATCGTGTTCATATTCAGGAAAACATTTCCTTAAAAAAAGCTATGAATAAGTTAAGACTTACCGACCAACAATACAACACTAAACAGGAAAGGTTTTGGCATAAAAGAGAGAGAAAAAATAATTTTATGATAAAAGAATTTATTTATGTACTGCCGTGCTTTTTATTAAATACTTACAATTATTTTACAATGAGAACATCTAGAAGAAAGTGATAAAAGGATTAATTAAAGCAATTTTAAAAATGAATATTTGGATTTTTGTGTTAGGTACCTATGTGAAATTACTATCCCGGAAATTCCCGGGACTTTCGGAAAAACAAGTCTCGAGTCCCGGGAACAACAAAATTGTCGAGATTCAGAAACCCTAGTACATACCAAAGACAAGTACAAAACGTGGTTTTTCCGTTTTAATATTTATCAAGTTAAGCGTCTGTAGGCGATTTTATCGATACTACTGCTGCTACCAATGTGGTAAATCGTAAATTGGAGCAATGTAGACCCATGTGGTAAGGTGAACTTTCAATAGCAGATGTGGAAAAACATTTTTTCACTTATATCCAACATATTGTGCATAGGACCATTATTGGGTTACTTCAACTTTAAACAAAGTAAAGATAAAAATCTTTTGATGCGGTTATGAAAATAAAAATGAAAAATTTTACGTCTAGGGCATGAAAGACTTTTATCCGTCGTTGAATAATTTTTGTAAAGAATTCAACAACATCCATTACATTGAAGAACATAAAATATGAACATGTTTTGAGTTTTGCAAAAACCTAAGGAAGAATTTTTAGAAACTGTTATTATATGAAGAAATAGTATGAAAATAGACACTGAATTCATAACTTTTCAGAAGTAGATAAACCAGTTCAGCTTTGGTCTTTATACTATTATTATTTTTATAAAAATAAAATCTTGTTAAAGTATCCTAAAGTAGGTTGACCAAACATTCATCGTGGTCCAGGAATTTTTGAGGAAGTATATATTTATTGAGACTTTAGAAAGGTTCGTTCAAATTCAGGTACGGACAATAGAGAATCATCCCCAATCCCTATAGAAGCACGACCGTAGATTATATTCTTAATAATTCTTATTGATAAAAATTCTAACGGCTTTCAGGATGATTATTTGTGCAGCTACCTTACTACATAACTCTGCTATCGTATTATTGTAATACAGATCTGAGCTATAAGAAATGCCTCTCTTCCCAAATTCGATTTTAAAATTTTTTAATACGAGTTGCTGTTTTTGACTGCTATTAGCCATAGATGTATTTTTACAACTGGTCGTTTTCAAAGTAATTTTAGAAAAAGTATCCGGGGACTAAACTAACTTCACGCTAACCTCCTCGAAGTTATTTTGACCCAACTGTTTTGTCATAAAAGTTTGGGCACTTTTTTATCATTGTTAACCTATTAACGTTAACATTAAAGAACGCGAGATATAGCTATTCAAACGATTGACCTTGATGAACTAACTTTACCTCGAACAAAAAAAGGTTATGCACAGAATTGGCCAATTGATCAATTATACATAATTTCTGACAACCCCAAAAGGAATAGAAGATATGTGTGATTAATGGGTAGCTATTCTCCGAATTACGACTAAACTTACTTTACTTTAATTATCTCTAAAACACACGGTGACAAAAAAGTTTTAAAATTTGGTCAGTGATATTCAAGAAATGGCCAATCCACAAGAAATCTTTTGTGATGTTAGTTCTGAATGGCTAATGCAAAGTTAGACATCGTCAAGATTAAATATGTATGCATTAAATATTTTATCTTGCATTTTGTAAGTCGACGAGAGATCTATATGGTCAATCGTGATTAGTAACTGATGAATTCTATGCATATTTTTTCATCAATCAAACTTGCTGCTATATCTCGGGTTCTTTAAAGTGACACGGAATCTAAACTATAATTAATAATAATTAAAAAATGGCCAATCCTATATAACAAATAAAAATTGCATAAATTAATTTTGTGAAGTTGGTTGCGAATTAGCCCCAAATTCTTTTCTTTCAACGACTTTCAATGTCGGTAAAATAAACGACTGTCGAAAAATCTAGAATTATTAAAGTGGAAGTATTAATAAAGTAATTAGTATTATAGACATTTCTATTATTCCATTTTAGTTTTAACAAATGTCTTAAAATTTTATACTGAAACACATTTCAAAAAATCTTTTTTAATTTGAATTTCAAAATTTTAAATTTTATAACTGCCATCTGATGTTAACTAGCAACACCAAACCTGACTCGTTGAATGATCAGGAAATTAATACTGGTTTGTAACCAAACTACATGTTTCTATGTAAAATAATCTGCAAACTGTAGGTTTATATTCATGATTTTGACGTTTCGTTCTTCCACGCTGTTTGCACTGACGTGTAAACATTATTTTATCAATAATGGCTTTTTAGATGTAGAATACAAATTAAAGTACAATGGAATACTTTAAAAGTGGTTTAAAATCCGTACTGGGTGCCCCACAACCCGGTGCACAGCCAACTGATGCAGAAACAGTGAGTTTTGTTTATAATAACCTCAACATCTGTCAATATAATTCTAATCATTTATAAGGTTGAGAAACTAGTAGACCGTGTAACTTCTTCAACTTTATTAGAAGACCGGCGAGATGCTTGCAGGGCACTCAAAGCATTATCTAGAAAGCATCGACTGGAAGTGGGTGCACAAGGTATGGAGGCCTTGCGACAAATCTTGGAAACTGATCGAGCTGATTGTGAGATAATCGGTTATAGTTTAGATGCTTTATGTAATATCACATCAGCAGAAAAGTTTGAAGAAGAAAATAATGGGAATAACATGCATTTAAATGTAAACGTTGGGGAGCAATTCACAGAAATGTTCATTAAAAATCCTGATAACGTTAGTTTAATTCTTGGATTCTTGGAAGAGTATGATTTCAGAGTTCGCTGGCCTGCAGTAAAACTGCTAACATCACTTTTAACTAATAAACCAAAAGATATACAAAATGTTGTATTGGTTAGTCCTATGGGGGTTTCTAAATTGATGGATTTATTAGCAGACAGTCGAGAGGTGATTCGTAATGATGCATTGCTTTTACTAATACAACTTACTAAAGGAAATGCAAATATACAGAAAATTGTGGCATTTGAAAATGCTTTTGATCGCCTATTTGATGTTATTAGAGAGGAAGGTTGGTCTGATGGTGGAATTGTTGTTGAAGATTGTTTATTATTAATGCTGAATCTATTAAAAAACAACACAAGCAACATTAATTTCTTTAAAGAAGGCTCTTATATTCAGAAATTAACTCCTATGTTTGAAATTCCTGAAAATATTGAAGAATTAGGTTGGTCGCCACAGAAAGTTTCTAATATTCATTGTGTACTACAATTAGTACGTACTTTAGTGTCGCCAAATAATCCAGTTCAGATTACTAGTGTGTGTCAAAAGAATCTACGAAATGCAAATCTTTTAGAAGCATTATGCAATATTTTAATGGCCAATGGAGTTCCAGCTGACATTCTTACGGAAACTATAAACACTGTAGGTGAAGTAATTCGAGGTAATTTGAACAATCAAGAATATTTTTGCACAGTTATGGCACCATCAAACCCTCCAAGACCTGCCATTGTAGTTTTATTAATGTCCATGGTTAATGAAAAACAACCATTCTCTTTACGCTGTGCAGTTTTGTATTGTTTTGAATGTTTCTTATTTAAGAATGAAATTGGACAGCAACAAGTAGTACAGACACTTTTACCAAGTAACACTAATAGCACAGCTTTGACAACTGGACAACTTTTATGTGGAGGTTTATTTAATATTGACCCTTTGAGTAACTGGTTTTCATCCGTTGCTCTGTCTCAGACCTTAATTGAAAATCCTGCACAGAAAGAGCAGTTACTAAGAGTTTTATTAGCTACAAATCTGGGATCACAACCTGTAAGTTTATTACACCAATGTGCAGTCTACTTGCAACAAACTAATAAATTACAATCAAAAATTGGAATGCTAATGCTTCTTTCGACGTGGATGGCACACTGCACTCCAGCAGTTGCAATTTTCTTAAATGTACCGGGAGCAATGGCATTTTTAACAGCTCAAACTTCTGCTAATGAATATGATAACAATGAAGAATTATTACAAGGTTTATGTGCATTTCTAATGGGTATATGTGTTGTTTTTAATGATAATTCTGTACAGAATTATTCAAAAGAGAATTTATCACAGTTGATAGAGAAACGAGTTGGATTAGAAACATATATCGCAAAATTAGGGGAGATTTCAAGACATGAAGTTTATGCTAAAGCTGCAAAACAACCACAGATTAAAGCCAGATTTACAAATGACCTTCTGTTAGAATTTGAATTTTGTAAATTATTTAAAGCCCTAGAAGGCGTCATTGTCAAGACGTTAGGAGCTCAAAAACAACTATCCAATGGTATGACAGAATTAAGTTTAAGTGAACAGGAGAATGGATTATTACTTCAATATAAAGATTTAATTCGTGATCAAGACAGACGCTTGCATGAATTAAATCGTGAACTTCGATCTGTCACGGAAGAACGAGATGGATTTAAGGTTTGTTGCAGTTTTTTTTTTAAATTGATTTAGATATAACTAGGGTTCCTAAATATGAACTGAACTGTGTGTTATTTAGAGTTAAGTCAGGCTTGTCAAATTTTCCTAGTGTAATAAATTAAACTGTCAGTATGACATTTATATAAATCTGAAATTTGGTACAATTAATACTTTATTAAAAACTGTCGTAAAATTGATGTATATACTATAGTAGTTTTAAAAATTCTCTACAAACAATAAATAAATGATAATGTGCACATTAAAAAATTTTACATGCATAAAAATAAACATGACAGCATAACCTAAAATTTATACCTGACAGCAGCTGAATGTTGTCACTAAAGTAAAAAGAGAGAAAAAAGTATCTCTGTTTCAGACAGCTTAGTTTTGGCCTAGAAAGAGATAGATGTTGACATCCGTGTCCTAACTCTAAAATAACACAGTTGAAGTTTTCATTTAGGAACTCTAGATATAACTAGTATTCAATAAAGGAATTGTACAATTGATTGCAATAATTATAAATTCATTGTCATTACTGTTAATTAGCATTCAAAATTAAAACAATATCTATTGTTTGTTTTTTCTATTGAACTCCCTTGAGTAAAAGATGAAAAAACATACTATTATTGTAAATTAATTACTTCCTAAGGTTGGCCAATTATTGCGTTGTAGTAAATATTGAAAAGTTTTTAAAAATTATTACACCAAACAATGTTTTTAGCATTAACATTGATGTAGCAGACAATCAAAATAAGCTTGTTTATTGTTTCCAGCCTTACTTTATGGAACTCCATAATCATGAAATAAATAAAGATTAGTAAACGTTTCACAGTTTTATTAAAATATAACCTGACAATATTGTTTCGACAGCTATGCTGTCATCAAAGGTAATATAATTATAAACAAACACGTCGCTAAGGTAGATACAAAAATAGATAACTAGATAAAATAATAATAACAATCAGAATTAAATATCTAATACTTCCAGTAACGGAGAATTATTGAGCTCAAGTTGTTCATTCGTTAAAGGTACCCTGAGTTTGTGTTTGTATATCTCAAAGGCTTCTAAAATGTCTAATTTGCATTTGTTATTACAAAAATGTAGGAATTTAATATTATTTTGAGGAGTCTGTGTGATTTTGTTCTAAGAGGTGTTTGGCGTAATTAGATTTTTCAGGATGTTTATTTTGTAATGACATACGTGTTCTTTATATCTTATGTCAAAATTTCGAAGTGTATATATACCGAACTACAAAAAGAACAATTTAAAGGGTAAATGCCCGATTTCATGATATCATGTGTTCTGTCTTTAGCATTAAATAAAAATAAAAAAGTGTTAGTGTTAGTTTTAAATGTTATTTTATAATTGTTGGTTTTTCTTAGTATATGTGCAATTTTTTCTGATATTTTGCCAAAATATGGTATAGATATGTAATTTGTGTCTTCTGTTTGATTGTCAATGGGATATATTCTTTTGATAGCTAACCTTAATTAAATGTTTAATTAAAGTGTCAATCATGTTCGAATTGTAATGATTTGTATGTGCTAGTTGTTTAATGGTTGATATCTCGTTGCTAAAATCTGGTTTTGTTAGCGGAATAGTTAAAGCTCTGTGTACTAATGATCTGTAGGCTGCTATTGTATGTGTTTTATGGTGACAAAATTCATTTGGTATTGTTATATCTGTTTGTGTTGGTTTTCTGTATATGGAAAATTCAAATAGATTGTGTGCGTTAATCTTGATATTTAAGTTTAGAAAGTTTATATCCCTGTTTTGTCCTGTTTCTAGTGTAAAATTTATGTTAGGGTGGATACTATTAATAAGAATTAAAAATTCATTGATAACCTCAAAAGAACTGTCAAAACAAGCTAAAATGTCATCAACATAACGAAACCAGAAGATAATGTGTTTAGAAAGGTTTAATTCAAATATTTGATCTTCGAACTTGTCCATAAATATGTTGGCTAATAGAGGACTTAGAGAATTACCCATAGGTAAACCATCTTTTTGTAAATAAATTATGTTATTAAAAGTGAAATAATTTTGACTTATACAAAGGTCAAATAATTGAATTAACTCTAACCTTTTAACTAATTCTATATTACTATTGATCAAGAAACTATCTAATAAAGGAATACATTCTTGTGGGGGTATTCTGGAGAACATGTTCAAAATATCAAAACTAACAAGTTTTGAATGTGGTGGAAGATGTATGTTTTGCAGCTTATCTACTAATTCTAATGAATTTCTAACAGAGTATTTCGATTTGTAACCTATCGTGTTAATAATCTGGTTCAGTTTTTTGGATAAAATGTGATTAGGTGCATTGATGTATGAAAAACTGGTCTTATTGGCATATTCTGTTTATGTGTTTTGACTAGTCCATATAGTTTAGGTGGTTGTGGGTTTTTATTAATGATTTGTTGCTTTTCTAATTCTGAAAAGCAGATATTGCAGTTTTCTAAACTGTTTTATTTCTTTTTGAAATTTTGTGGTTGGGTTTTTGTTTAAAGTTTCTAAATTTTCTTTATTAATAAATCATTAACTTTTTGTATGTAAATATCTTTTGAAAGAATTACTAAAGTGTTACCCTTATCTGCTTTAACAGAAATTAGATTGTTCTCTGTGATTTTCTGTTTTATAGATTGAAGAAGTGATATGTTAGATGTGTTGTACATTTTGTCCTGTTTCAAAGACATCTCTTTTAACAAATTCGAAATTTGGGATTTTGCATAGTTATTATGATCTTTCTTAAGTATAGTTTCGCATTCAACAGCCAAAATTTCTTTAATTTTGTTGGTAAATTTTGGAAAAGGACAAAATTTGTAACCTTTGTTAAGAAATTGTGTTTCTCTGTCACTGAATGTTATATTCGACAAGTTTATGAAACGAGAATAAAAGTTTGCAGTGTTCTGACAATTAAGGTTATTTTGTAGTGTACGTTTTTGTTGTACAAGTCGAAGTTTATTTTTCTGTGTGGTGTATTTTTTGAATTTAATGTGACTGACGGTTTCTCTAATGTCAAAATCTAAGATGTCAAATTGGATATTGTGTAATTTATGAGTAAGTTCTGTATGGAGTACCCTTATATAAACGTGCATATTGTCTCTTATACTAAACCATTTCTTCGATTCTTCTTTGAGCCATCTTCTTTTGGCATTCTTAATCACTTTTTCGGTAATCGAATTCTTGGTTCTGGTAGTATTAGTATATATTGGACAAACGCTTCGAAATTTTACATAAGATATAAAGAACACGTACGTCCAGTGGCGGTTTTACGATTTGCTTTTGGGAGGGGTTCAAATTTTTAAACACATGTTTAGGAAAAAAGCATATAATACATAATATATATATAAACCTAGACATATAATTTTTAAAAATTAACAGAAAAATATCTTAAAAACAAATATAATATATAGAAACTTTAAATAACAAAATCTAAACGCCGAGGATTTTTAGCGAGTTCTTCAATTACCTCCTCAGCACGAATCGGACATTCTCTATTGATTGAGAGATTTGCCAAGCCATTTAATCTACCCTACAAGTCGAGAAATGAGGAATATAAATTATATGTTTAACTATTCTACATATAGTTATAGGTATCTTACCTGAGATATTGAATTGCGCAGGTAGGTTTTTATTCTTTTCAATGTAGAAAAGGTCCTTTCATTTGAAGAAGTAGATACTGGTAATGTGGCCAAAATCTGCAGAAGTCTAAAAATATGCGGAAATAGATTTTTGTTGCATATAGCCAAAGCTGCAAGAACATTTTTCGGCATATCTTCATAATCCGTAAGTTTTCGGTACCATAATCGTAATTCAGTTTTAATTATTTCTTCGTTTTCACTTTGTTCAAGTTTGTAGTTTTTTATTAAATGCTGGAAGTCTTCTTCAATTGCAGTGGTTAATGCATCATTTTTCTGTGGAAATAGAGACTGGAAACCTTTAAACAGAAACTCGTGTTGAATAAATCTGTCTCTAATTTGAACAATAAATGTATCTAGAAAGGCATTGAATATTACAATTCTGTAATAGTCTTCTGGCGAATTTGAAGATGTTTCTGGTTTTGCTCTATTTGTTTGCCTACTCGTTAGTCTTGGGATGGAAATTACTACTCCCAGCTTTTCTGCTACACCACTTGCCTTACAATATATCTCATTAAATACTTTATTCGATTTGGCTCGTAGAGCTTCCAGCTGATTGACTGTATTTTTAGCTAGAAATACGGCCTCTTTGAGATCTATCTTGACTTTCTGAAAGTGTTTACTCAATGGCGTTGTGAGTGCAAACACTTTACCTATAACAAAGAGTGAGATGATGAAATCGCTTTGCAAAATTGCACCCCATAAAGAAAAAGCACTTCTAGAGGTTTCTTGGTTAGTCCATTCTGATATCACGTTTAAAGAAAATATGACCGACTCCAATAATTCTATGAAGTCGTGTACTGTTTGAAACCTCCCAATCCATCGTGTACACAGTCTCGTTTTAGTGTTTTTATACGTGACTCTGTGAGATCTTCTACGCTTGATTCAAAACAGCTTTTCGTTTCGGATATACAAAAAAATCATGAGCTTTTCGAATTATACCCATACAATTTCGAATTGGTTGAATCTCACATAAACTAGAAACAATCAAATTCAAACAATGAGCTGAACAGTGTACGTAGTGTGCTAAGGGGTAAAGATTTCTAATGTACGCTTGAACTCCTTTCAATCTTCCTGACATCGCAGCTGCACCATCATACCCTTGTCCACGAAGATAATTAAGGTCAATCCCATAAGAATGTAGACTTTCCAAAATTAGTTTATCAAGTCCTTCTCCAGTAAGACCTACTGTTGCTACAAATTGCAAAAAATCTTCTCTTAATGATGATAAAATTCTCCCGAAATATCAGCAGTCTTATCAGCTAGAACGCTGAAACATCTTGCTTGGTTTACGTTTGCTACTACTTTCTTCAGAAGAACTTTGTTACAAGATTCTATTATAGCGTTCTGGCTGGTCGAGCTTGTATATTTTTATTCGTTCGCCCGGGCCTTCTAAAAATGATTGTACTTATTTTCCCCCAGTCTCTATGACCCCGTAAAGCAACCTCCTGTTTACCACACAATATTATTGCTTCAATAATCGGCTTAATATTTTCCCGGTTCTGCAGTATTTGCTTAGCTCTAGCGGTATCTATTCTATTTTCTACAGAAAGGCTCACATTTTTTGAAAAATGCATAAAGTGTTCACTGTCAGCAATACAATTTAAATGATACTGTAAAGTGGAATGTCTCGTAAACGTTTCCACAGCGTGCTTCCAATTAGAAAAAATTTTTCTCACTAATATTCCTAAAGGCTGAGAATTTACTCCTGCACCCACCCGACTTGGCAAACACACAGCAATATTTACAAAACGCTCCGTCTTCTTTAGCTGAATAAGCTATCCACGGCTAACGAGATAGCCAAGAATGTTGAAATTTTAATTTTTTGCTAGAAATTACTGTTATTGGAAACTGCTCCGGCACCCACAGATTTTTTAATACATTGTCAATATCGAACGTCGTTAAATGCGTTCCAACAAAATGTGTTATATCATTTAAATGCAACATTACTTCGTTTTGCTTCGAATTTTCTGCACCGCACGATGTACTTAACTGTGATGATACCACTTCTGGTAAAATTAAATTATTAATCTTATCATCTTCTTCCCCGTTATTTGTTTTCAACATTTTGGTCTGTGTTTGAAAAAAATTCACAATAGAAACCTGTCTCTTTTTTCCTTGGTCCGTCATACTTTTAAATAAATAGCACGACTAAAAATATAGTTTACACATCAACAATCACTGGGCAATAATGCACAACTAAAAATTGACTAAAAAAACTGCACATAAGAGGACACTTGTAACCGGGGTCTAATACCACCACGTGCAAATAACAACAGCATCTAGTACTTCCTATACAAACATAAAAACGTGAAATATTGAAGATACCATTTATTTTGAGGATATTCCTATTATTCTCTATTTCCTAAACTATTACTGCAATAAAACTACCCGAAGGGTAACAGAGATTCCAGAGCCTCTAAACCCTCTAGTAGTA
The DNA here is from genome assembly GCA_929113105.1 of Agrypnus murinus. Lineage (NCBI taxonomy): Eukaryota > Metazoa > Arthropoda > Insecta > Coleoptera > Elateridae > Agrypnus > Agrypnus murinus. The sequence goes on along the minus strand of OV816025.1, from coordinate 169,562,247 downwards.
TTAACAACTTTACATTGAAAATAAAAATATACAAAAACGTTAAACTTTTGGGCTATCTGCTTTAAAATGATGTTCCTTACATTACAAGTTTTAAGTTATGTCTCACTCTTATTTTATTGAGGATACTTATTTAAAAAAAATATTTTAAAGTTTTGTTGTGAAAAATGTTCCCATCCCAATGAATTTATGAAATTGAGATGTAAAATTAGAATACACACTTAAAGTTATGCTGCTCTTGGGGATGGTCTGGACCCCTAGACCCCCCCCCGTAAAATCGCCACTGCGTACGTCATTACAAAAATAAACATCCTGAAAAATCTAATTACGCCAAACACCTTTTAGAACAAAATCACACATTGACTCCTCAAAATAATATTAGATTCCTACATTTTTGTAATAACAAACGCAAATTAGACATTTTAGAAGCGTTTGAGATATACAAACACAAACTCAGGGTACCTTTAATGAATGAACAACTTGAGCTCAGTAATTCTCTGTTACTGGAAGTATCAGATATTTAATTCTGATTATTATTATTATTTTATCTAGTTACCTATTTTTGTATCTACCTTAGCGACGTGTTTGTTTATAATTATATTACCTTTGATAATGACAGCATAGCTGTCGAAACAATATTGTCAGGTTATATTTTAATAAAAATGTGAAACTTTTACTAATCTTTATTTATTTCAATCAAAATAAGATTAACAATGTCTATAGAATTAGTTCTTCTTTCTCATTTAGATAGCGCTAATTGCTTTTAAGTAATTCAGTGAAAATAGAAAGTTCAATATTTTATAGAAGTATTATTTAGGTGTTCTGTTCATATGTATGTACAGTCGAATTCAAAAAAGACTGAAACGACTCTTGAGGCACTTCTGTAGACTTCAGGAGCTGCTAGACGGATGGTAGACAGCTTGGCTCGTTGGAAGGGGCTGCTTATAATTAGAACATACCATCACACGGTAAAGTGAGTGAATGTTTACAATATTGTTCCATAAACAAATAAAAAAGGTTACAATACATTCAGTTTATAAAATAAAGGGAAATGCAAGTAAAACAATAAGAATGACTTACCCGTGCTGTTTTTATTAACATTTAGTATTTTAATTTAATAAGAATGTATAAACGATGTTTCGAAATCACACATTTGTCGACTACTTTGTTGACACTAGTTGTTATTACTATTAGTAATAAGTTATAACAGATTTGTTATAACTTATTACTAATAACAACTAGTGATTAGTTATCACTTATCTATCATACATATGTCGGTAAAGCTAGAAAGCACTTAACGACAAAACTGAATGCAAAATATACCATAATTATCCGCTTTTTATCGGTTATTTAAATGCCCAAAATTAAATTTTTTTGCTGCAATAACTTTTTTTTAATATACGGTTTTACATACGGGCATTTAAATAACTGATAATTATTGCTATTATCCTGGTCCAGAGTATTGCAATTTTTTTACATTTCTATGTGGTTCTGCTAACTTTACGGTAAAGCTAGCAGAACCACATAGAAATGTAAAAAAATTGCAATACTCTGGACCAGGATAATAGCAATAATTATCAGTTATTTAAATGCCCAAAATTTAATCTTTTTGCTTCAATAACCTTTTTTAATATAAGGTTCTGCTAGCTTTACCGTAATGTTAGCAGAACCATATAGAAATGTAAAAAACTTCAATACTCTACTATATTTAATAGGAGTCTCCACTATTTTGTCAAAATCTCCTATATCCTATCAACCCTTAAATATAGGAGCAAATCTCCTATATTTTGGAAATATTTAAATATAGGTGATGAACAACGTGAACTGTGTGAAGTTCCCTGGGAAAATCTTCAATTATGAGCAGAATATTCTTTTTCGTGCGTGTATATATTATATATCAGTTAATTTAAACAAAATCTCTTTTTGATGTACGCACCCCGCCTGCTCCGACAAATTTTAAATTTAGATAAAAGTCAAAAGCAAAAGTATGGAACAAGAGTTTTGTAAAATATAATATAATATATAATACAAGTGGCTATTGATTATTTACATAACTGGTTTAATTTTCAATAATAATCAGTGTGGCTATTAAGGTTTTCTGTTTTGCAAATAAAAAAAGACAAGGTTTTATAAATTCGGAGACTTTTCCACGATAGCTAATTGTAGTTCAGCTATGTATTTATAAAACTGCAATGAAATTGAATATGGATGATCTTTTTAATGAAATTGACTTTCTTAATAAAGCCGAGGGGTCAACCACTCTTCCATAAAATGTACATGTATTGCCAAAATCCAAGATTTCCTTGCAATCTCTATGATTTTCGAGGATTGCCTTCGCAATCTCTACGATTTCCAAGGATTGCTTTCGCAATGTCTATGATTTCCGAGGATTGTGGGATGATTTCTAGAATGCGATTTCTTCTTCATTGATGTGCTAATGTTTGAAAAGTGATTTTCAATGTGATTACTAAAGATTAGAACAAAATCGATAGTATTTGTACTAGTTGTTTTTTACAAGAACAGCACTATTAATCAAAATGTCTTTGTTAGGTAAATTCATTTATAAAGATATTACGAAGGACATTACTTCACACTTCACAAATAAAATGCTCAATTTAGGAAGTAGTACGATTATTAATTTTAACGTTACATAAGTATAAAACGATTTTTAGAGTTTTAACTAGTTTTTACATCTAAGATTTTTATACTCTTTTTCAATACCCATTTTGCCACGACTTTTTAAACAAAATGGACTATTGCCTACTACTACATACATATAATTTCTCCAAAAACACGAAGGATGCTCCGCCATCCTGATTCCTCGCCCAAAAACAAACAACAAACAAACAAAACAATTTTGAGAAAAAAATCATTTTTTTCATTAAAAAATTCCCTATTGTTCTGTTAACCGTCTTTTCGATTATCCTTATATGCTTGACGGATAATCGAGTCCTACTGTAATTTGATAGGCCCATAAAAGAAAAATATATTTTTACAATCTGCACATCATATTTTTTTGGCCAAATATTAACACTCGTCTAGTTTAGATTTTAAAAATTTTATTTTAAATGTTTGAACATCTAAAACTTGCACTATGCGCCCGATGTACCATTCTCACATGCAGTGTCTGCCATAAAGTTGGATTCATATGGGAAAGTTTTTAATATTCTGATTGCAAAAAGGCTTTGTCAGGCAATCTACTCTGCTTCCAAAAATACTTGCAATAAGCCATGTCAAAGTTGACAGGTGACATTTCTATATTTTTCGTTGACCGTTTGTTAATGTCAATATTAATGAATGATTTTTTCTAAAAAAGGATGTATTAATGGACGTCATTAATACACTCTTTTTTATTAAGTAACTGTTTTGTGAAAAAAGGATGCATTAATGGACCTCATTAATACACTCTTTTTCATTAATAAACCCGTTTGTGATTTTGACGTTTTGATGATGTTTTACTTTGGGCAACCAGATATACGCACAAGTTTGGATTCGGTATTATTTGAAATTTTCTATCTTAAAATCGAAGAATTTTACGGTCAACGAAAAACTGTTGTAATCAATTCGTTTGTTAATGAGCAACTAATGATCTCAACTATTAAAGGCACTCACTCCCTATCGCTCGTTCGTGCTTTAAACAGTTTCGATCATTAATCGCTTTCATTAACAAACTAATTTATTAAATAACTATTAATCAATTTCTAATAAGCTCGATGGCACACGTTTTAAACAATAGTTTATTTAAACATTTTAATCATGGTACAATAGTATATTATTATACGAGTTGTATAAGACGGTCTATTGTAGCACGAGTTATTTCCTCGCTACTCTCGTAGTGTCTCAAAGGAATGACTGCTACGATACGTCTATAGAACAAGTATAATATACTATTTTTTATACTTTGCGTCATTAGTTTGGTAGAAATTGTAAATTCAAGCTTTTAAAAACCTTGCATTACAATCTAGTGATTTTTGCTATAACATGACTTTTCACGTTTTGTGAGGTTAGAATGTGTCAAGATTAAATGTGTTTATATGTAATATAAAACAAATGTTACCAATCTTACAAAACAAATAGACCCCAGAAATGATGTTATAATAGCCTCTATTATGAAATCGTTTTCGGTGTCACGTTGGGTCTATTGTGAACGCAAAGTACAAAAATAAAGATTTTGGGGTTACAAATTAGTCTTTAATTAGTACTAAATGACAGCTTTTCATTTTTATGAAAGTTGGTTGCTAGTTTGCGCTGCCAGTCTGATATGTGAATAGCGACTATAGAGTTGTAGTTGCGAAAAAAGTTTTTGTGGTACAAATTTGTCGTTAATTAGTAGTTAATTATGTCTTTATTATTTTTTTTGTTCGAAGTGGGTGCTAGCTTGAGCTCAAGCTAGCACCCCCAATTTTGAAATGCGAATTGTGAAAACAATTAATTTTTTTTTATATTTTGTCTTTGATTAGCACTAAATTATAGGCGGGTTTTTCGTTTTGCTTGAAGTGGGAGTGTTAGCTTTATTGACGTATTCACTTACCGATTCTCAAAATGCCGCTTTTGGCAAATGTTCTGATAATAAGTATGAATGAACTATCGTATTTCCCGCAAATTAATGATGGCACCACTTCTATATTCGATTTCGACGACTGCGATGACGATTGCGGGATTGCGAAAGATTTCGCTGATTGCCAATAAAGACTGCGAGATTTCTGATGATTTCCTTGTGATTGCTAAGGATTGCGTGCGATTGCCGCCAAAATGTACATGTATTGCGGCGAGCGGTTGACCCCTCGAATAAAGCAATTATTGCATTATTATATGAAAGCAATAATAATGCAGATCTTTTATCAACTCAGGAAACATAGGTTACATACACTCTAAAAAATTACCGGTGAATTATACCCTAAAAAATGGAGGCAACTATGTTACCTCCATTTTTTGGGGTAAATTTACTTCAAAGTGTAATTTTCATAGGAAGTGAAAAATTTCAACATTAGGTTAAGTTTGCATTGTAATGTTTCCTTTTTAAGTAAATTTACAGATTAAAATTACAATCTCAATGTAATTTTACATTTTAACATTAAAGCACCTGTGTAAAGTTACATGACAAAGTTAATATTTCATGGCAATAGTACTTTTCAGGGTTAAAATACAAATGTGAAAATACTTCTTGAATGTAACGATGACTTGCGAAAGTACTTGCAAATTCAATCGTTCCTCTGGGAATTGTATGAAACAAAATAAAATCAAAGTAATTTTTATTGAACGTATGTACTTATATAAAATATAAGACATTAACAGAACTTCTTTTCAGGAGCTTTCGGAAATATTTGGTCTCTCAAAGACATTCAGATAAAGTTTCCATTCCACCTAGAAAATTAAAAAATTATAAATTATATAAACAATTATACACGAGTACCTTTCTCAATTACAGTTATGCTAGTTTATTTCGAATTCTTCAATTTTTGATTCATCCTAGAAAAACATTAAATTAAATATTTTTATTTTATTGGTTTAAATTTGTAATTTTAACATATAGGTACTTACCGATTATTATTTTTTAACTTCTACTATAAAATAAAATTCTTCCCATCTTCGGTCATACGTGTAAATATTTGCCTTTAATAAATCCGCACTACACTACAACGAAAAACAAAATATTAATGAGCAATGAACACTTCGTTCGGTATCGATAGAGTACGCCTCGCCGAAATCATAAAAGAATGGTACACACCATTCCGACCATTCCCCAAAAAGCCTATTTGGACTGTTCATAATGGATTCCTGAATTCTTTCACGAAACGAAGGTCACAAACAAGTGCGATCAGCGCAATAGCATCTCAACGGTTAAAAACATATTAAGGGTAAAATTACACTATTCTTGTTCAAGTTCATCTTATCTTTAATATTACACTAAAAATGAATTAAGTTATTGAGCAATTATACATTTGTAAGGAAAAAATTGTCTGAGATATGTAAATTTATATTATGGATAGTGATTTTAACCAGTTCAATGTAGTAGAATTACTTATATTTGTATAATTTTACATAATTACAGGGCATTTTACCACAAATAGTAAAACTACTATTAATGTATAGGTAAAATTAATTTTAGGGTAAAAATACCGCAAATAATAGCGAAAAGTTACCTCTTTCCCAAGGTAATTTTACCTCATTTTTTACAGTGTAGTTATAAGGAAAATAGGCTACAGGAATTACTTTTTTTTTTAAATTTTATTGCAGTCAACACCTACTAGTAAAGCAGAATATCAGCAAATAGTTTTCCTCTGGCTATGTTTTAGGCATAAAAAAATTCCTAAAAATTGCTTTAAATTTAAATGAGTAATTTTCCCGCTCTGTATACGTCATAACTGCTAGCTTGTACGCGATTAGTTGAAAATGCGCATTTGCCAGATGCCGACCAGCGTTGTGGCATTGGCTTGTTGTTTACTTTACGTTGTCATTGATTTGTCCGTCTACGCACGTGTTTGTTAGGTTATATTTTCATTGTTTTTGTTTTTTGTAAATTTTGTGTAAATAAATCAGGTGTTTGTAATAATATTCTTTAATAGTAAATTGCTGAAGAATTTGGGATCTTGTTTGTAGGTAGATTTTGTAATACACATTTTAGCGGTATCTCGATAAACCAGGAGGTGACTCAATACAAGAGACGCGGCCACGCAGTGCTAAGAGCGGCCGATAACTTGCGAGCGCCGCACAAGAGAAGAGAAACGTTACAGAGTTAATTGTTTGTTATGAATACAATAGGTTATTGCTGTGTGTAGAATAATAAATCGGATTGTTGTTGATTTGTTTGAATTCGTAGATTATTAAATATCTTCGACCCTTGCTAACACACATACATCTCTTCAAGGCTTGGGCACGAAATTATTTGTACTTTTAAAAATAACCAGATCAACTTTGCATTTGAAAAACCTGTTCACAGTAATGGCTGAAATGAGTGTTATAAATAAACCAGTAGATATTTATTGTCAACACTATGTGTATTTCAAAATCAAAACGACTTATCACTGCTTTAAGAGATTTTTTAAAATTAAATTTATTAAAATTAATTTTTTTTATTTGTAAGGTTAAGTTGTGTTCGGAATCACATGTGGAAACGCCGCAAACAAAGAACGCTTCAAACCATACATTACGTTTATAGCAACCATCGTATACTAGCTCAATGCCAATTACCTGGAAAGATTTAATCGCATATGTCTTTACGTTTTGATATTGCGGAGAAGCAGCTATGACGTATGCGATATCGCATTTTTCAAAAGCTATGAAAATTTTACGTTTTTGATTTAATTTTTTTCATTATGTAATTTTTTATATAAACTATTTACTGAAACTTTGTATTATTTTAGAGGTCTAAAATTGAATGTGTACCGTTTTAAATGAATTGATGGACGGTGTCCACTCGCCTATTATATCTGGCAGATTAATATTGTATATTTATGTTAACTAGACTAGCTACCTTGTTGAGTTTGTTAATAAATTCAAATATTAAAAACTCCTATATCTTTGTTATGCCCGGTTTCATAAAACCGTCATTAACTATTAGTTAGTAAGCAGATATGCTAAACTAACAGTCGATTAAATTTTATAAGTATTTCTGTAAAATAACAGAATGATTTTAAACATTAGTTAGTAAGCAGTTATTTTAAAAATTAATAGTGTGTTTCCATCTTAAGTTGGCAATAAAATGCAATGTGATACAACTTCATTTATATTTTGGCAGTAAAATTACCGCCAAATAAACACCTTTTTTGGTGCATTCTTTGTGTTACTTCTGTGTTTACCCTAGTTTTCAAAGTTTGTAAGCATTTAAAATTTATTATTTGCATCTAAAACGTTTACAAAATGCTTATATTATTTTTTAGGTTTGTTTAAGTTAAAATGTGAAAGAAAACGGTTAGGAATTATAATTATACACAACACGAAAAAGAACAACTTACTAATTGAATTAGTATAGAGCTAGAGAAGTACAAGCATATCATACAAAATAAAAAAAATAGAGGGCGTTACAAAAAATAAAGAAAAGCAAGACTGTTGGAGAAATATAGCCATTGATTATAGCAGTATTGTTGAAAGGAGCAGAAATCCAGACCAACTGAAGGGCTGCTACACAAACATAAAAAGAGTTAGGAAAGAAAAAGTTGCAGGTCACAGAGTGAGATCTACAGAATTTCCACTTCTATCATTGTTCGTAACTCTGGTTAAAGCTTTCTGCAGTTTTTCTTAGCTGTAACATAAATGTGGGCTTTGTGCTATACCATCTGTTAAGTCGGCTGCAGCCGCACGTTGGGCTGCTTAATAGTAATAATCGCCCCTCCCTGCCGCACAAGCTTCATAGCTTCTGGGGCCTGAAAGGCCAGATAATGGGCAGCAGTATTATAATTATAATAATTATTACAAAACAGAATGCGAAAAAGAATGTTACTACACATAAGACCCCTAAACAAGGTAAATATTTCCAATAACTTAATTTTATGTAAAGTACCTTGATTTACTGATACAACAGAAATTAAGCAGACTGGAGGTAGTTACGTTTGTGGAGAGCACTACAAGAAAGGTGTTATGTTATAAATCTTGTTTATATTAATATGTAACAATGTTTTATATTTAAGTATTGCAAAATTTTCTAGTTATAATTTTTTTTATAACGTTTCGCATTGACAATAAAGTATATTAAATAAAAATTACTTCTACAAACAAAATGAAATTTTGCTGCTTTTTATTTGTCTATAGAAGTTTTAACTGTGTGTTAAGATTTAACCTGTGCTCTAAGCACCTGCTATTTTAACAAGATGTTTATCGCATTGTTAAACTTAGCAATGATTTGTGAAACAAACATTTCGATATAATGTCCTGTTAAAAATATAACAGTGTGTTAAATTATAACAAAGCTTTTATGAAACTGGGCATGAGTCTCCTATAATATTTAAAATTTAGTCCTATATTTCATTAATATAAACCTAGCAACCCTAATATTGGCAAATATCTTTCTTGTTACCAGGGATATGATTGGATGAGTACAAAATGTTCATTGCGGGCATACCGCAAAATATACTATACGTTATTTAGTGTAAGTTTACGTTCACGTCTTTAGTAAATTATGACGTCATACTATGCGCTGTTGTCATATGGAATTGGATATTCCTTGTTTGATCCAACACCTTTGCTGCATATTTTCAGTGTACATTTTTAAAAGAATTATTCTCTTATGAACAATATGACTTTGTTCATCCCCATCCATCCCCCCATCATCCCTTGTCTTGGATGGTCCTTCTTATAGTATACGAATCCAATTTGTCGTATGACAATGGATAAATAACTTCTACTTCCTTCATACATGAACTTGGATTTTAATTTTTTTGACAAAATATTAAGTCAAGTTCTGTATCCAAATGTGGTATTTGAAGAGCACAGCCACACACATAACGTCAGGTACTTACTGTTTTTATATATGTATTTCATAAATTTCATTGCTAATATTTGCCTCTACAGAGGATCAATCTCTGTAGTTTGTTTTCGATTTCGTTTCCTCTTTGGACTGGAAACTTCTTCCACAGATGAAATGTTGGAAACAGTCTTAAGATATATTCTCAATGCTTGAGAAACTCTGTAGAATTCTATTCAGTTACTGCAATTGTAAATACAAAATAGGTAACAAACTGTTGTAAACCGAACTTAGAAAACACAAGAAATAAATTTGACAATACAGCGTGTTGCTTACACAGGTGTATTTTCTCATTAAATTAACAAATTACGTTTTGGTTTAAAAACCTATTTGTATTTATTCTATAAATAAATGTATTACTAAATATATGAAAATTAAATTTTATTATTTTCGATAAAGCAAATAATCTTTCTTCATAAAATTCAATTTTGAAAGTTATTATTTGCACAGTAGGTTGTACACTTACGTCACTACTTTTAAATATATGACGTGAACATAAACTTAAGACTTAACGGTGTATAAACCTTACTTTTGTAATGTCAAATTGTAAGCGTTAGCCGTCACCAAATTACAAAAGTAAGGTTAGGTATGTCTTGTGGTTCTAATTTTTACTTAAAAGTAAGAATTGGAATATGGTGGTTACTCAAATGGGTTTATACAACTCACTGAACACTTAAGACATAACATTTAAATTTACGAATTGGATTTATTTTAAATTCTACTTGTTATTTCTTAAATACAGTCAAACTCGGTTATAGCGAGATCGTCGAGACCGCCGATTTTTGCTCGTTATATCCGATGCTTGTTATAACAGAGAAGAATTACAGTTGTAAAAATATTGATCTTATATTTATATAAATCTTAAAAACGAAGTATAAACATTTTTATTGCAATTTAATTGATGAATGACGTTATCGTAGTTTGTTTTAAGGAGTTAAAACGAATATCTCTTAAGTTACATTTAATAATACATACGTAAACTATCAGGTAATTTCTTACGGCAAGAACGTAATTTAAAAAAAATGCGTCAAGGTTTCTAACGCATTTTCAGTTAAGTAAGATATTATCCACGAACGAAAAATTTACCCTCGAGGGCCGGCAGGCCCGAGAGGGTTAATTTTTCTGAGTGGATAATATCCTTAACTCACGCATGCCATACAAAATTTTATCCAACGCCTCTTTATTTAAGTTTAAACATCGAATTTGCAATGTATAGTTAGTCTGTAGTTTTGACGGTAATACTCTAGCACGATGACTGGATTTTAATAATATTAAGTAACATCAGCTGGTGATTGGTTGTTATCTTTGAAGGAGTGAGTTTTTTAAAAATAACCCACGTTGCTAGGGGCAACGTAGGTTATAATGTAACATAAGAGTAAACGATCACTTTCCTTGTTTAAAATGACCATAGTAAACATGGTATTTATATAGAGGTGTTGGATAAAAACATTTATCAACACTTTCTGCATTTTCTTCACCCCACGTAGTCCACTTGGTACTTATATTCAACCCAAAATCTCCTTTAATTTTGAACGAACTTAAAAGTGCTTTATCAACATCACTCTTTTCACATTGTTTTATTTCTTGCACTCGCTTAATACGTTTTCAAACGCTGTCAAAATTGTTGATCTATTTTTCCATAATGTAGATACAATGGAAGAAGTAAGGTTAAATTTTCTGCATACTGCAGATTTTTTCACCGCGCTCTAATTCGCGAATAATTTCTGCTTTGGCGGGAATCGAAAAGACTTTTCTTTTAGCCACATGCACGCCAAAGAACGAGTAGAACTGAACAGACCAGAGTACAAAAATGCAAATTACCAGAAATAACGTTTGTTAACCCTCATATTAAAAAGATTCCGAATTCCGGGAATAATGTACTTGAATCATAAAAATAAGTAGTTAAAAATACAAAGCAAAATTTTAAGTGAAAGCAAGCGGAATTATGCATAGAGTTCTTTGTTTACAAAGATACAAACGTAAGCCGAAACATTTGTTAACCCTCACTTTGTAAAGGTTCCTAGTTCCAAGAATAACGTACTTAAATCATAAAAATAAGTAGGATTAAAAGTAATTGAAAGTTTAAGTGCAGGTAATAAATTAGAAATATGCCTACCACAAGAAGCATTATACTTAAAATCTTGCTCGTTGTTTTCGGGAAACGTACACGTAGTAAACGGGAAATATTAGCATTAGCCGAATACGATTTCAAACGTTAGCTGTAAAAATGCTCGTCATATCCAGGATCTCGTTATACCAGAGCTCGTTGTAAGTGAGTTTGACTGTAAATCGTTAGTGCATATATCGGCTAGGAATCAAAACAGGTTAGCCACTACATCATCATGAAATTGTTTTTGAAAAATCCAAATTTTTGTGTCGGTATTACCAACATATAGCAGTATGCAAACGCGTGTATATTAAATTTATAATTCCTGTATAAACCGGCATTACTTTTCTTTACTTCTTACGTGGTAAATTAAATTTACGCGTTAAGTGGCTGTATAAACGAGGCATAATTATATTTAGTACTTATCTTTAATCTAATCAGAAGTGCTAGGTCGGTAAAATTTTGTTTTGCGCCATTTAATCATACACATGTCAGACTGCAATTAATAAAACCCTAATGAGAGTTCTATATGGCTGGCCCATTCAATTGAGATGACGCTGCTAACTTGAATTTCTTGCCGACTTAAGAGTTTTAAATATTCGCTGGCTTAAAAATGACTTATGAGTGTCATTTTAAATGTCGACACGAACAACTTTTATTATTTTACAATTATTTTGTTTAATAAAATCGAATACTAGTAAAATTCCTAAAGGAGTACTAAACTAATTTTATTCTTACTATCTGGTAAGCATGCCGTTAACATGTATACAGGGTGTCTCAAGATTGACGCCCGTGTGTATTTCACAAATAATTTTGTATGAAATAATAAAATATGAAGTAGATAATTAACAGAATATTAATTATATTACCATATCTTAGACTATTGTATTTATTCGTATTTATGTGCGGTTCTGTTGAATTTGCGGTAAAACCAACATAACCTTATTTAAAGAAAAATGTCAACCGAGAAATTTATTTATGGGCATTAAGCCAGTAATTATTGATATTATCCTGGTCGTGAGTATTGCCTTTGTCTCACACTTTCATGTGGGCCTGCTAACTTTACGGTAAAGTTAGCAGAACCTTATATTACAAAAAGTATATTGCAGAAGAAAAATTAAATTTTGTGAATTTAAATAGCGGATAATTATTGCTATTATCCTGGTCCAGAGTATTGCAATTTTTTTACATTTCTATGTGGTTCTGTTAACTTTACGGTAAAGCTAGCAGAACCTTATATTAAAAACAAGTTATTGCAGTAAAAAAATGTAAATTTTGGGAATTTAAATAGCCGATAAAAAGTCGATAATTATGGTATATTTTGCACTCATTTCTGCCATTAAGTGCTTTCTAGCTTTACCGACGTATCATACATACTACATACATGGGGCATTGTTCCATGAATAAAATAAATAATAAAATAAAATATTTTATTTATTCATATTCATATGGAACTTGTCTACATTGTTTGCCGATAATAAGTAAAATTAAAACAATTACTAAGTATTATGTTTGAATTTCTACCACGTTCATTAATGAATAAATGTTATATATGGGTAATGAGAATGATGAGGGGGCAATTATTTCAAAAACATAAGACTTGAACATAACGACTAATTTATTTATTGGAGCCAAAACTAACAGAAACTGAAATTAAAAACTTAAATAAAAACTGCTTTTCAGTTTGCACTATTAGTATCTTTTCTGTAATACCTGCTAATAAAAAGTTTTATATCGCTTTCTCCCATTTGCAAGCATATCCTAGTTCAAGGAATTTTCAGGTCTTGTATGTTGGTAACAACGGTTTTCCTGTCTTCTCGAACTTTCCCCTTCATAATAGCCCAATAACATTCTACTAATCTCAGTTCTAGGGCATTGGGTAAAAGTTCTTTTCAAACTTAACAGTTTTAGTTCCTTAGATAGCAGTCAATTGTTGCTTTGACATAGTGGGCTGATGCCAAATCTATTGACGCTTTATTATTTTCACAATTTAAACAAATTGGATAAGAAATGCTTTCATACTGTAGTACTGACGTCAGGCTACTTTGATCATAAAGATACTAATCGAAGTAATCTCTGGACAGAAGTGCTGAAACTTCATGTAATAATAATACTAACAAAACAACAATAATGATAATAATTATTTAGTAGGGTATTTGTGAAGATTTTAAAGTTTTCTATCTTTTTATGTAGGAAATTATTTCCAACAACATAACTTGACACCACAGAACACATGATGATGATGATGTTACTTGGCGGGCGTTGCTTACGCAAACTGCTTGATACGGTTCTGATGTAGCTCGGAATTATATTTACATGTTCAAGGAAAGTCTTGATTAGAGCGATATTGAGAGCTGCTCAGAATAATTCGGAGATTAAAGTTGCTAGATTTTTCTACAAACTGTTCTCACATGCGTGACTAGTAGAGTGATTTCATATCCGTACTTTTAGTAATTGCTTCTGCAGTACATTAAAACCCGCAAAATAGTTGTTGCCTAGCAAGAAAATGTTAACTAACCTGTACAACTAGATCATGTCTCAATACAAATTATTTTCAATGATTATGTGGTGATGTAATGTCTGGTCTAACAATATTGCTCTCGCCATGGTACAGATACCGACATCTGGTCTATAGACATCATTTAACATAAGACCCAGCCATAAACCTTTAACATGTGCCAGTGCAGCGTGCTGGGTACTTTTGAAGTCTGTATACCATCAAGCTAAAATTATAGTAATAAAACAAAACTTTAAACTGACTACTACCATGGGCCAAATTTTAGAATAATAAGAAACAGAATACGAATCTTATTCTTTGCTCCTACAAGCATTTGCATATATGCTAAAAGAAAATATTAGTATCTTAAGTAGTGTGCCATAAACAACCCAAAAGTTATTTTCCTGTACCTTTAGACGATTCTATCAGTTTTGTAAAATGGATAGGAAATTTTAAAGTATGCAAGTTTTTTCATGTGAGGTAGCATTTCCAACTAACTTGGAATCGCAAAACACATGATGGCCGTTACAAGTGTCTCAGATACATTTTAGTGGACATTTCTCATAATGCCATTTATTAAGGCCAAACATAGGTTTTATTACTTTGTATCAAATGCAGTGTCATTTTTGTATAATTGTAATTACTTACTTATTACCAGCCTACGTTTGTATATATAAACAAAAGCTTAATATCCTGAACCGACAAAATATATTTACGTAAATATTATGCATTCATACAATTATTGTACATCAACAAATCAATACTGAAAACCCTAAAACTGTAAGCATTTTACATTAAAGTTAATGTTAGTTCTTTTCCAAAAGTGACAAGGATCACTTATTAGTTTGTTGTCTTCCATATCCTTCCGAAATTTATCGTAACATGTTTTTATTAATTTTTATGTGTTCTAGTTTTACTAAAATTACTGTAATCCTCTCCAATTTTGGAAAAATGGACATTTATATTTTTTAAAGGGAATGAAAGATGATATACCTACATATAATAATTTAAGATAACTTTTAATTATTCAATTAATACTTAACGAAAATAAATTTTTTGTATAAAATCCATATATAGAAATATATATATATATATATATATTTATTTCATACTGTGTCTCATTTGTCATTTAGAACAACCGTAAGCTTCCATCTGTTTGACACAATACGATTTTGCAAGATTCATTGCTCAAAATTCATTTTCAATGATTTTGTCTTTGAGTTTCAGTAGATGTTGTATATCACTAAACTCTTGTGTGTGTGTGAGAGTACCATCTAATTTTTGAATTCCAATTACACATCTTCACATACAACATATCATTTTTAGTTTTTATTATGTTTAAATATGATTAGCTGGATTTCACCCTATGACATACAAGTTACTTCAAGTTGCATGCAAGCAACTATACTATACTATAAAT
This sequence comes from Agrypnus murinus, assembly GCA_929113105.1. Lineage (NCBI taxonomy): Eukaryota > Metazoa > Arthropoda > Insecta > Coleoptera > Elateridae > Agrypnus > Agrypnus murinus. The sequence goes on along the minus strand of OV816025.1, from coordinate 169,546,766 downwards.
CCAAAAATATGACTCAAGGCTTTGTTTAGTATGCTTCTGAGTCTCTAAAAATTTGTATAACGCTTTCAGCCCTGCCAACAGTTTAATTCCAGTTATAACTGAAAGGCTACCATTGTGTTATTGTGGTGGGAAGCCCGGTTATCCAGCTTATTTGTGACAATGTCAGATTGGCAACATCTATAAATTTTGTAAATGAAAGATTACACCTTTAAATTCAAGCAGTGTACATTCTTTTGAGATTTTGATAATAAACAATTATTCTAAAGTTTTATATATTACTAGTAATTTTAACATTGTTTTTAGGCACAGTTAGAAGAACTTCACCAAACAAATTTACAACTCCAAGATCAAAACACTTTACTAAAAGCTCAGTTATCTGCTGGAACAGTAAATTTGACAGAAGAAAATCCATCTGAAGTTAACATATCTGAAAATACTGAAAATAAAGATCTCAAAGAAAAATTGAAAGAATTGGAAGCAGAGAATATGGAAAAAGATGCAGAATTAGAACGTTTAAGGAAAGATCAAGATGATCTTCTTGAACTGTTGACTGATCAAGATAGTCGATTAAATGCTTTTAAAAGCAAATTACGAGAATTGGGTGAGAATATAGAAGATGATGAGGATTCCGATAATAATTCCACTGGCGAACCCGATGTAAAATAGTCTTAAGTTACGTATAACTGTTATGGTCTGAATGATGTATTATTTTTTTCTGTAATTTTATCATCAATTATTTGTATGTATTTTATTACTATATGATAGTAAAGATAAGAGAACAACAAGTTGTCGATGAAATCGCTTCTCTATTTATATTAATTAAAAAAAAAAGAAATAAAAGATTGCCATATAAAATAAACTAAAAGTAATGTAAACAATGTCTTGTTCTGTTTATATCACTTGCTGTTAAACTACCTCTGATGAATACTAAAGGTAACCTACTTTCCAAGCATCCAGTTCCCCATGCCATAAATGCTAGTGTGTTTACTATGCACAGTTCTAACATACCTCTATGTCTGGAAATGCGACTCTTCTATGGCTATCATGAACACCTAAACAAAATCTGGACTTGAAACTAAACCAAATAGAATGAATTCCTTTCTAAGTATCAGTCCATTCTAAGTGATGAGCTTTGTGTTGTACAGTAAGTGGTAGAACCCAAAAAAGAGCAGTAAACATACAGCCCCACGACAAGCAAATCTTGACTAGCAGTTATAATAATAATAATAATAATAATAATAATAAAGTTTATTGAAGGAAAATCCATTTACAAAGAAAAAAGTAACAGTATAATATCATAGTATGTTATTTTAACACGTTATTTTTAAAATTATTAAATGATACATTAAAAATATCTATCTTACAAGCATTACCAGATCTCAGCATGCGTGGTATTGGTGAGAAATAAGTATAGTTATTAGTGAATATGATAACATGAAACAGCTGCTGTGATCTGGTATCTCTTGGTGGTACCAAAAAGGTGATACATGATAAAAGATACTCACAATCAATGAAACCGTTGATTAATTTGAATAAAAAACATAAGTCAAAGCATACTCTGCGCTGTTCTAAGGTATTTAGATGTAGTAGAACCCGCATATTTGAACTATTATCGTATGTTATATTCAGTTTGAATGCTGAATATTTCATAAATTTATTTTGGATCTTCTCCAACTTATTAATATGAATTTGACTATAAGGAGACCATACAGATGCACAGTACTCCAATGAAGATCGAACGAGTGCACAATAAAGACATTTAATGGAACTTAAAAACGAAAAATCTTTTGTATTTCTGATTATAAAATCCTAGAGTTATCCTAGAGATTACCGTTCTGTTGCTATAATAAAAGCTTCAGAATCTTCCCAATTATATTTATTTCTGTCTCATATGGCAAGAGAGGTTTATACAATTAAATTGTGTAATGGCTTTATATTTGTCAAATCTTATAAGGAGTAACTGCTAATTTAATTTGTAATTGTTAGAGTAATCTGTCAAATAAGGTTTTGTAATTTTTTTTTGTAATCACCGTTCTAATATTAAAATTCTACATGGATTATGAAAATGGACTCAAGATTAACTCTGGTGCCACCTATTTAATATTTTTGTGCTCACATCAACATCATGCTGAGATGCGAGTGATACCATCATTTTTCTCATGTAAGATGAAATATAGAAATTATTAGCATATAATTAGAGAACCAAAGGGTGAATATAAGCACAGTGCTAGAAGTAAAGAGTTAAATATTTATTATTATTAATAATAATAAAGTTAATTTTAATTAACATCGCCTAACCACAGAAGTATGATATACAAATATGCTTGTGCGTGGTATATGACGAAGTGGTAATCTTAACAACAACCAGAGGTAGGTGTTTGCGTAGTTGCCGGAACTGACTGCTTAACATGCCCTCCGACAGCATGGCCAAAGTGTACTAAGCCTTGACATGTCAACAAAAAAAACCTCGCTGGTTCCGGAGACCCTGACCTCCCCCAGATTTAATTAAATATTTCACTTATTATTTATTGTATGTTAAAACTCAAATTGTTTTAGAAAATTATTCTGTAATATTCACGAACTATCAGTATAATATTTTATTCTGTAACGAAGTTAGAATGGAAATTCGAAGCGAGTGGAAGGTTCTGAATGCGAACTACAGGAACCACAAGCATCGAATTTCCAGTCTAACTGAGTAACAGATCATGCTTTCTCCAAGACCACAAGAAAATTTAAACTTAGCAGTATTTACAATTTGAAAACGAGCGCAATAATTTTAAAAAGTATGACATTTATGCCTGGTTAGTGTTGGAAAATGCTCGAGCATTTATTTTTTAAAAGAGCATAAACCCTCAAAAGAGCAGGACTGGGGAATATACCTTTAACTTGCAAAGATGTACACAAAATAAGGATAATATCAAACGTTCTTGAAATATTCTCAAAATGCTCGAATGTTCTCCACCTTTCCTCTTCTCATTTATAATGCTAGTTAATTTTACTGTTGGGCGATAATGTGTTGAAAAGTAATGTAATAATAATAGAAAATATTAAACTCGTTGGGCCGTATTGACATCTCACTATTAAGTTAATAACGTGTAAAATTAGCATGGTGACCAATTCTAATATTTTCCCATCTATTTCCAAGCTATGTTATCTCTTGTTGATTTTAATTAGAACTAGTTAAAGACACCTTTAATCATGGCATGTGAATATGTCCCATTATATTTAGATTAGAAGCTCACGTATGTACCTTTACGGCGATCGGCTACAACGCTGACCGCGTACACTACGCTGTCTTTTAAAATAAATTTTTCTTCAGTACACTTTGCCTACCGTGAACAATACACTGACCGCGGACACGGTCGGTAAAGTGTCCACCGCTTGCGGTCGGCGCAGTATCCACGGTCGGCAGTGTCAAAAACCGCCAGTCGGCGTAGTGTCCACGATCTGCGTCCAGTGTCCGGCAACCGCATACACAAGTAATACATTTTAAAAACTTTACAAACATTTGTCACTTTTTGTATAAACAAAATATAAAAAATTTAAATAAAAAGTTCATATAGAACAAAAAACCACAAAGATGCTAGCCAGCAGTAAACCAGATTTCTTGTCAATAGTTTCAAAGGCATAAATTGCACAAACTATGCTTATAAAAGTGTCTGTCTTTGGAATACGCCGACAGCAGCTGCGAGTAATACGTGTACATTTTTCGTGGGTATGCGGTTTTAGATCGTCTAGTTTTGGTTTTATCCGCGATTTTTAATGTTCTTGTTTATGTTCGTTTGTGCTGTATTATTCTGAAAGTTCTCGAGAATTATTAAGAGAACATTCGCGAACGCGCTTGATTATATTCCGCAAGAGAACGTTCTTTTGATACGGCTTTATCATGCGTGAACGTTCGCGAACGTTCTCTATACTATAAATTCTAAAAACTATTTCCTAAATAAAATTTAGTTTGAGAATAAATTTATTTATTTCGTAATTTGCTTTTTATAAATGCAAAATAACTTTATTCGGCTAATAAATCTCCCTACTGTAAATTATTTCTGGATTGTATACCAAGTAAATTTTATTCTCTAGATAAATTGACAGTTAAAAATAAAAGTTTATCGTTAAACTTACTTTCCAGTTCACGCAAAGGTGAAAATAGTATACCTACATACTATTAAACTTACTTTTGATTGTACTAATAAATTAAATAAATGCAATAACATTTTGTATTACAGTTATCATGTCTTTTGTGTCAGATGTAAGTTTACCTACAGTGTCCAGTGCCGACAGTGACCATTCTGAACCACAACAAAATCTAAGACGTCAAAGACCTCGAGTCAGAAGCAACCCTTTTGATATACAGGGTGTCCCAAATATAAAGGATTTTGAGTTAATGGGTAACATATGAATAATGGAAGAAGCCAAAAATGCATAAAATTCCACACTATCTCAAAAAAAATGTTTTACTAAAAATTTGTGGGCACCCGGAAAACTAAGCAAACTGAAGACGGCCCTGGTGTCTGGTGAAGCTTAATAATAAATAGTATGCTGATCTCATTCTATTTAGTTTATTCCAAGCAAAAAATGTTTACTATTTAAACTGTTATTATAGTAATAAAGACATAAATGCGTCCTAAATAAAGATAGACTAAACAACAGTGGCCGGGTGTTTTGTTATTTTTCTTACAACTAATAGTAGGTACATGCTGAAGTAGTATAGGTTGAAAAATCTCAATGAATTTGAATTGTATTTAATCTCAAGACATCGTTAGAAATAAGTAAATAAAATAAAATCAATTAACAGTTAGAATTGCTATAAAACGAATTAAGTATTAAACAACATACTTGATATTATAAGCAGCGTGGCCATCTGTTTATATCAACACAAATAAAGCATACCTACAACAGCAGATCATATTTCGACCTACTTATAGGTAATAACAACTTTATTTACGTTTAAGACGCCCAGATATCGTAAATTACTTTTGTACGTGACATACAATAACAATTTTTAAAAGGCACGCAGATCTACAAATGGTATCACATTTTTAAAGTACATTAAGGTAGGTTAGTGTTACAGAGTCGGACTTGAAAATCAATGAAACTTTAAAATTCATTTTCTCGAAAACTATTCAGTTGAAGAACAAACTTTATAAGGAAAATTTGCTCTACTCCATTCCACCTATCTACCATTAACTCAAATCCCTTTATTTCTGAGACATCCTGTATATGATGAAGATATGAATTTAAGAATAGGTTACGACTGTTCAGAAATTCTGTTTATTGTATTTTAGATTTAATTGGAAATCACATCAAACCTCGAGCAACGAGAAATAAATCCATATCCGCAATGAATCAGTTGCTTATAACTTTTCGTTTTTACGCATGTGGTACGTTTCAAATTAATATATTGGCGATCATTTTAATGTTACAAAAGCTACAGTATCCAGAATTATTTGATTTATTAGAATGCTAAGATCACTACAAAAAAGACGTGAAGTTTGTGTAGAATTTTATTATTAGGTATTAGATTTCCTAGTGTTATTGGAGCAATAGACGGAAACCACATTCGAATATAGTCTCCTGGAGGACATACTGCCGAAACCTTTAGAAATAGAAAAGGTTATTTTTCTTTAAATATGCAGGTTATTTATGATACCAATTTAAATATAATGGAAGTATTTAGTAGCAAGATGGCCAGGATTTGCCTACAATAGGAACATTTTCGATAACTCATTGAGCTCAATTTGAAAATAGTGAATTTGGCGAAACGTATTTTTCGGGTGACAGTAGCTATTCTTGTCGGCGTTATATTCTTACACCTTTGCCTAATCCAGAAACAGAAGCTGAAAGAAGATATAACTCGGCTCACATAAGAACAAGAAACACAATTAAAAGAACATTTGGAGTACTCAAGAGAAAATTTCCATGTTTATCTTTGGGATTGAGAGTATCTGTACAAAAGGCTATTCCAATTATAATAGCGACGTGTGTCTTGCATAACTTAGGCAGAAATATAAATGACAATATTATTATGGAAAGTGAGCCAAATATTCAACAAATGGAAGGTGATTATAACTTAAATAATGTACTTAAATAATTCATACCGTATTCGAATAATCAACAAATTGCAATTAAATAGTTGTTTCTTGTTTATTAAACAATAAATACTTATTAAACAGTTATTTTCTTATAAACAAAATAATTTAAAATATGAACAAAAAACCTTACATAATTACAAGTTAAAATCACTACCATATTCCTTTTTTAGTTTCATAACTTTTTCGTGCATTTCCAACTGTAACTTCCTTTTTTTTTAATTTTTATCACGACTAAGTTCTTCCTTTTCTTTCCTTATCTTAAGAATTTCTAATTTTAGATTTTCTTTATCTACAGTATTTTTATCAACTTTCTTGACTTTGTGATATGGAATTCTAGGTTTTAAATTTGTCTGATCTTGTTTTCGTACAGTTGCTACATCAACCTTGTGTAAGACGCTAGGTGTATCTCTTTCATTTCCTTTCCTTTTGTAATAATTGCTTCTTTAATTGGTTTAGAATTAGTATCTTGCATTGTTAATTATTTCCTGTATGGAATCTCCACCATTTAAAGCTAAGACTTTTCCCCAATAGCGTCCACTTGAACTTTGGATGACCCTAGTTCAGTTTTATAAATCTCGTCTTTTTCATTTGCTTTATGTTTTTTAGCTTTCTTTTTAATAATAGTCATAAAAGTCTTCACTGAGCAGCAGATCTTATGACTGTTTGAACCGTGGCATTATACTGGGCAGCAATTACTTCTGAGGCTTCATTCTTTAACTTCAGACTGGTACCATCTGTTTATTTGTTTCCTAGAACTAACTAAGATAAGATAAGATAAGATATTTATTATCATGTTGTGTACAGGTGCTCTGCTTACATTTGTCAAGATTAAATTCATACACAGAGTAATAAGCTTTGCTTTTCAGAAAGACGGAAACTGTTACCTGAAATTGCTTAAGATTTTTAAATCTAGATTGAAGTGATAAATTGTTATAAAGCGTCAATCCAATGTAATTAAAACCCAATCTGGAGCGATGTAGACGGTGATATGGCAAACGCAAGTTCTGGTTATTTCTAGTATTATACTTATGGAAATTTGCATGAGTATCAAAAAGAGCAGTTGAATTTTTGTGTATATAAACAAGAGTTCTAAGTATAAAAGCAGATGGAAAAGTTAGAATTTGAAATTTAATAAAAGAATTTCTGCAATCATCTCTATATCCCAGGCCATCCATAATTCTAATAACTTTCCTTTGTAAACTAAATATTTTATCTGCACAACTTGCATGACCCCATACAATAAGGGCATATGTCAAGACTGTTAAAGTGGGCATAATAAGCGGAAATTAGAGTATCAATGTTAGTCAAGTTTTTAAGTCTTCTTATAAGGTATATAACTTTAGACAACTTAGTTGCCAACATGTCAACATGATCATGCCAGGTTAAGTTTTTATCTATCATAACACCCAAGAGTTTAATGCTAGATGTTGGTTTATTGGAGACACTTTTTAAGCTATGAGTTAATATATTTGTTTTTGTGTGGTTAATACAGAGACAGTTAGCATCTGACCAGTTCTTCATAAATTCGTTCGGTATAAGAAATAGTTTCATTAATAGTTTGTATATTATTACCAATTGTAATAGCAGTTGTGTCATCTGCATACAGAATTAAGTTTGAAGTTAAAACATTGTCAAATATATCGTTAATAAATATAATAAATAGAAATGGTCCAAGGACAGACCCTTGCGGTACTCCTGCATTTACAACTAATGGTTTTGAATACTTGTTATCGAATTTGGTTATTTGAGTTCGGTTTGATAAGAAGGATGCTATTAGGTTTACAGAAACTTGATCAAAATTATAATCATTTAGTTTTTTAAGTAAGATTTCATGTGATAAGCAATCAAAAGCTTTGGTAAAGTCCCAGAGAATTGATTTAGCAAAACCATTTTCTTCAAATGCTGATGAAACTAAAGAAGTATAATTTATTAAGGCAGAAATAGTAGATTTATCCTGGCGGAAGCCAAATTGATTGTCATTAAATAGTTTATTGTCTTCAAAATATTCATATATCTGAGAGGCGAGCAAAGTTTCCACAATCTTAGAAAATATTGGGGTAATAGATATGGGTCTGTAACTGTCTGGAATTTTGTTATCGCCTTTTTTGTAGACAGGTGTAATTATAGTAAATTTCAATTTATCTGGAAATATGCCAGACTGAATTGATTCATTAATCAATCTAGTTAATGGTGTGATAATTATATCCACAATTGATTTGAAAGTCTTAGAGTTACAACCATAATAATCATTAACATTTGAATTATTAAGTTTAGAAATAGCTAATCTGACACTTGCTTCAGAAACAAAATTAAAGTTAAATTTAGATTTAGGACAATTAGTATTAGTGATGGTATTTTTCAGATAAAGCGAAGGAGACAATCTGTGCATATTATTATGAGACAATAGTTTCTTCAGCAATGTTAGCAAAAAAATTGTTAAAGTCGGTAGGAGATAGAGCATCAGAAGTAGATCTATTTTTATTTTGACATTTTTTACTATAATAGTTAATTATGTTCCAACTGGCTTTCATCTTATTTGTAGATGAACTTATATATCTATCGGTAGCATCCTTCTTTGCGCACCTTATAGCTTTTCGATATTTAGTTTTATAAGATTTTATATACTCAAGAAATTCAGTACTAGAATTGGCATTCTTGAGTTCATTAAGCAAGTGTAAGTTGGCTCTCATGTTTTTTAAATTGCTATTAAACCATACAACATGGCGCACATTTTTAGTTGCCGAACATTTTAATGGCATTGTGTTATTTAGGTTTTTATATAATATTGAGATAAACATGTTCCATTTAGTAGAAGTATTGATACATTATTATCATTAATAAATGAGAAGTCAACTTGACTTGTTAGAGAATAGAATTGGTACAGACCAAAACAAGTAACTGGCCTAGTGCAACTTTTATTAATTACCGATCGATCATTATTATTGTTCTTTATATAAAGTACTTGAGCATGATCATGATCAGAGATTTTAGCGGCGATATTCTCACTGATATAATTACATGACTTGATGTTTGTCAAAATGTTATCGATACAACTACTACCCCTAGTAGGTGTATCAATAGTACAGTGTAGGTTAAAGGTTTTTAATAGATTTAAAAACTTTACAGTTGATCCGCTATTACTTAGTACATTGATGTTAAAATCGCCTGCTACTATGATGGTTTTGTTTTTAACTAAAAGCATTTGAAGGGCACGAGAGAGTATGCCAAAGAAATTATCTCCATTGTTAGCCGGTACGTTATAAATAGTTAAAATATAGGCATCGATCATTTTGACAAAAATACAAGCCATTTCACAAATACCTTCAACAGATAAATTATTTACTCTATCAACGATTATGACGTCCAGATTAGGCTTCACAAACATTGCAACTCCACCATAGCCATTTTTTCTGCAGAAACTTGCAGTTAATTTATAGTTTTGAATTTGACAATACTCCAGCTCATCAACAGTCATCCAGTGTTCTGAAAAACATAATACATGAGGACAAAGAGCACAATTATCAATAAAAAAAGCTTCAATTAAGTATACTATTCTGTCAGCAATCCTATTTAATGCAATACTACAAGAAATATTTGAAGAACAATATTGGAAAACAAGGGAATCAACGTTAATGGTAAAACACCTCACCAACATGAGATATGCTGATGATGTAGTGATTTTTGCAAGCAACAGTTCGCAACTAGAGATCATGTTAAATCAATTTAACATTGCAAGTAGAAAGGCAGGTTTAGAAATTAATTTTAGTAAAACCGCATACTGACCAACAGCAACGAAGAAAAGATCAAAATAGAAAATTTGGAAATCCAGTATGTACAAAAAGCAATTTATTTGGGTCACATTATTACTTTTAATGATAAACACGAAGAAGAAATTAACAGAAGAATTAACTTGGGATGGAAGAAGTTCTGGAAACATAAAAACATTAGAAAGGAACACTAAGTATAAAGAAAAAAGGAACCATATTTAACACATGTATAGTACCCACATTAATCTATGCTGCACAGACCTGGTCAACAACGAAACAACAACTACATAAACTGCAGGTAACAGAAAATAAAATGCTGAAATACAATAATACAATAACAGAAATAAAAATAAGAGACAGACTAAGAATGGAAGATATAAGAAAAGAAATTAGGTCTAAAGAACTTATCGGAAATATGCAAATTACAAAAATGGAAATGGGCAGGCCGTGTAGCCCGACAGAATTCAAGATAGACCAAAGAAACGAAAAAATGGAACCCAGCACGACAACTGAAAGAACGACGCAGAGGTCACTCACGAAAACGATGGATTGATGACATAGGAAAATTCGCAGGACATGACTGGATACAAATGGCTCAGGATAGAGAGTTTTGGTTTGGTCTTGGGGAGGCCTATACCCGGTCACGGTACAACAACTAAATATACAGAAAAACTGTTTACTATCAATTTTATATTATGTTTTACATGTTTTGTTTAATATTACTAATTATAGATTATGTATATTTATTGTTAATAAAGGCTTATAATAATATTCTTTTATAATTTCTAATAAGCTTTCTTTTTCTTGTTTTATATAGTTCTTCCCTCTTTCACGTTATTTCTGCATAATTATACAATATTTATTACACAAACAATAACATAGACGTAACTAGGTCTAGATTTTTGGGGGGGCTACAGATAATTTGTGTATCTACATACCGTATGTTCCATTAGGATATCGAATATAGGAATAACTCATGCTTTTAAGAAATCATCTATAAAATCACTCTTTTTTAAGTACTTAAAATTACAATTTTTTTTATCATTATCGTTATGAGTTTAAAGAGTACTAATATACTGAAAATTATGAAAATTTGATTTGCACCCATTTTTAAAGAAAAATTATTTAAATGAGTACAACCTTTAACACCTTTAAAAAAAATTGGTACGCATGCTAATGTTTCTTCGTAGCGCAGTTAGTTGAAGCGGGGTGATAATAAACCAAAGTCGCTGTCGCTCCAGGTTTGATTGCAGCTAGCAGGTAACTTCATTAATATTTTTTTTAAATACAAATTTAAAACAATTTTTCTTTTCGAAGATATTTTCCGCATAATCTTAAAATTGCAATTCTATCTGCAATATGGCGCACGACTAAAAATCAGAATGCCATTTGAAATGTTGAAAGATTAAGTAAGAAATGATGATCTTATTGCATTGACAACCTGTGACGGAAACATTTCGGAAGTGGGATAAACAGCTGTGACAAATTTAATTTCCACTAAATTGATATTTTATTATGAAGTGAAACGTATTTTTAAAATGGCGATAAGTGATTAAACGTATTTATTGTTTATTAAAACGTTTCAAGGCAAAATATATTAGGTCAATGTAAAGTAATACCATAAAAAGGTAGATTCAGCAAATCTCAGCAATGTACGCATCATATCATTTACTAGCAATCGAGAAATTGAATAACGAAACCTAATGGCATAATTTGTTAAAAAACCAGGAATAATCTTGATCAGTTGGCATTTTGATTAATGTTGTTTATGTATAAACAACTTTTTTTTGATTTTTTTTTCTATTTTGTTATATTGCATGCTATGTAATAATACAGACTTTTTTCTATAATAAGTTATTAATTAATAACTATATATCTTTTCCTGTTTTAATAAACAAAATAAATAAAAATGTTGTTGTGACTGTTCTTAAGATATCAAGACTTTCGTTTACATAGAAAACTGCAAGAAACGTAGTGCACCACGAAACAAATGTGGCTGCCGTATTTAAACCAAAAGGAATAAAAATAAATTAATAGTGGCTTCTAACTACCAATACATAGATGTGATAACACACCAAAAATTATCCTGTTCTGAGTTGTCGAGCAACCGGTGCGGGACCACTTGGAAAATTTCTAGGTTATTCGAGTTTTACCACATTTCCTGTTTGAGCGTCAATTTCTAATTTGTAAAGGTTTTAGTATTTTATATTTACAAGACTTTAAAAATAAATATTCAAATCGAAGTAGTTTGGACCGGTTCCGAGATAACGCTCTTTTTTTGCTTAGCGTTACTCCACTAAATGTATTAGCCTAATTTAGTAAATATGTAATAAATATCAAAGTAAAATTAAAATTCAGTTTTGAGAAAAAAGAATCTGAGAAAATTTATTATTATCTATTTTGTTATACTATGTCATATTTGTGCATTAAAATTTTCACCAATCGTAAAACTTTTGTGTTACAAGAGATAGACGCCTATATAATCGAGACTATAATTAGTAAAAAGCCCGTATCGCTGTCTGTTATACAGACGAAATTATTGCAATTACAATATCGTCTACGTGGACGACTATGACTCCCGCGCTTCAACAAAGCAGCTAAACGTGTAATTATGTAAGTGTAACAGATAAGCTGTGATATGTAACCCTCATTATTTTATTGTAGGGCATTTGCATTCACATAGACAAGATATCGTACGCTGTACATCATTCTTAACACCTGCATGCTCTTGTACATATACTTGATTTGCATTGTAGTTTAAGAAAATCTGGTTGAGATGCTAATAACGTTGTAATACTTAGCCGCTATTGTTCCATCTGCATTCCTAACCTATCCAAATTCTAGTATTTCGGAGAAATTAGCATTGACAGAGTTGTATAGATTCTAACAGTTTTGAGAAAAGAATCTGAGAGAATTACAATTTCCTTATACTATGTCATATTTTGAGGTTGCATGTCAGATTAAGAACATTATAAAAACTAAAATAAATCTTTTACATACAACACACATTCCCTTATCGATATCTATTCCGCATCCAAATCTGAGTCAAACAAAAGATTTACACTTGGCAAGAAGCAAAGGTGTAGCAGCCATTGAAAATGCCAAAATAAACAAATTGGATAAAATTTTACCAGTAAAACTACAATTTTTCGGCAACAAACGAAACTGCAAACAAATTAACTCAGTTCGATTGACGCAAAGACTCTTGCGAGATGAAACAAGAGTTTTAAGAAGTTTGAGTTTTACAAGAGAGATGGATGAACAAACTAAAATCCGGGCCTTTTCGTATGCATGGACCGATTATCCTTCATCACTTTTTGAACCAGATCCTTTAACATCTGAGGGATGTATAATGATAAAAGGAAATAAATGTGTTTTTTTAGTGCGATACATACATAAAGAAATATATTTTAATATCTCAGAATGTAACACTTTTCCGCGGGATAATTTCAATACTATCTACATCATTGATATGATGTGTTTTGTACAACGGTTTCATAACTACGGTTGTACCACATTCAGTGAATTATTTAAGAAATATTTTAACTGGATTTTTCAATGAAGCCTTCTAATTGCACCTATGTTATTCTTGTGGGGTATAGGTACAATGTTCCTAAAAGTGCTAAGAGTGCGGAACCGAAAAGATGATCCAGATTTACTGAAAATATTTACGAGGTCAGTGATACTGTAATAATACCAGAATCGAAATCATTTATTGATAGTAGGTATTGCGGTACTTGAGCCAGACAGTTCTATGGACCCTAGATTCTCTGTCTCTCTCTCTCTAATCTGGTGACTTTTTGTCTGTCTCTCTCTAGGTGGTTAAGTACGGAATCTGCATTACCGACATTCTGTATTATCGGCATTTGGTTCGTCACTCGGCTAAATGGTGTTAGTGTTGCTAGGGGAAAACAGATGGCGCCGGTGTCGTTTTACTTGATTTTTGTACCGACATTCTGTATTATCGGCATTTGGTTCGTCACATGGCTAAATGGTAGCGTCGTTGCTAGGGGAAAACAGATGGCGCCGGTTTCGTCTGACGTGATTTTTGTCTCGAAGTACGGAATCTGTATTACCGGCATGTGGTTCGGCGCTCGGCTAAATGGTGCTAAAGTGTTGCTAGGAAAAACCCAGAGGGCGCTGTTAATAGAGGTCGCCATGAAGGGATCTGTATTACCGGCAGCCCGTGTACTACTACTAGAGGGCGTCATGAAGAAATCTGTATTATCGACGACTACGACGACCTATGTACGGCTAATAGAGGTCGCATTAAAGAAACCTGTATTATCCTACGTACTGATGTTACTAGAGCTCGCAATAAAGAACACTCTCTCGCTCTCTCCTCTCACGCTCTCTCCGTTTTGCCCTCTCTCCTTCTCGCTCTCTCCTTCTCACCTATTAGAGGTCGCATTAAAGAAACCTGTATTACCTGTATGTACTGATGCTATTAGAGGCCGCATTAAAGAATCTCCTCTCTCGATGTCTCCTCTCTCACTCTCTCTCCTTCTTGCTCTCTCTCCCTTCATCCTAATGCTAGTAAATGAAACATCACAGTGTTTAAATAGAATATTTATTTAGCTAGGAATTATTATTATTACAATTAATTTCACAGTTCATCAGATGACGCAATATTGCAAAGGGACCGCTACCGTTCATCTTTACTGTTGGCCTCGGATTTTTTCTATTTGCGGCTCCAGGGGGCTAGAAACATAAAATAGAGCATGAAAAGAGAGAGAGAGAGAGAGCTCAACAATGATTGGTGTAAATGTACCTTATTTGTTTCCACAAACACACACACGTCATATGGCGAACGTCCACTTGATTTCCCCAAGTACACCAGGCCCAGAAAAGGAGTTTTAGCTGCAATCTTTTGATTAAGGTCGTTAATCATCTCGTCATCGTCCATCAAATTATCACTGATTCGCTTAGGTAGAAATGAAATGTGGTCTTCAGTAATAATAATCACGCTTTGACGTTTATCACGGCTTTCACGTTTATACGACTCTTTTGAACTCTAGTATTTCGACAACATCGCCGACCTCATAGTTGTACAATTTCTTGATAGGTTTTTGACCGCTGCCTGAAGGTTTGTTCAATTGTTGTAATAGCAAGTCCATTTTTCTATGTAAAAAAACAAAGACACACATGATAGATTTAAATAGCAGCATTTTAAAATTTTCTACGTAAACGCGCGCACACACACACGATTTAAATAGTAACATTTTAAAATTTTCTAGGTAAACACGCACACACCACGTTAATAATAATAATAATTTGTTTTAACATACCTGATTTTGTTGAAGCAAACACTACCGAGAGTAAAACTAATTAAGTAATAATATCACCGCTGCCACTAACCGTTGCAACAGCAAGAATAAACTAAAGACGGACGGACGAAAGCTCGGTTTTATAACCCTTTCAATCTGCAGGAATGAACACGCATGCCGCAAATGCAGCTGTTCTTAGATAAAATCTAAATTTATTGCTCCCGGAGCATAACGAAAGGGTTCAGCTTCGTTAGCGGTGCTGTAGCATGTCAAAAGGCACCGACCGACATCATTGGTCACTCGCGCGCGCGCGCGCGCGCGACATACCGAGGATAATAAATTTGTATAGTTTTACCTCACCCCATTTCAAAATAATAGTAGTAGATCGATATCATACCCTAGTCAGGTGCGAAGGTATAATGTTTTCAGCCATCTAAACAATAATTAAGTACGTAAGTTTTAAATATTCCTCTGTCCATCGAAAACTTTAATAAGATATGAAAAGAAAGTAATCTGATTTACATGTAATATACTTTTTAAATGTTTAACTGTAAATTTAACAAATGTTGAAAGAGCATCATAATAATCTAACAGCATTGCTGCTACCTCTGTTCTTGTAGCAAATTAATAGTTTAAGACACTATATGAAACGCAGGTGGCGGTCAAAAGCTTTTTACGACCCATATCCGTATACCTGACCCATAGGGTTCTTGCTTGTTGCCAGTTAATTAAGACGAATTCATCCCTTTAATATATTTCATGTTGAAACATATTTCCATCCACACGAACAAATATTAATAATCAAGGCCCTACACATACGGAAAATGTATTAACATCATTGTTGTTTTAGCAATAATAGATTCTGAGGATTTTTCGACCACCTTGCAACAGTAAAAATCCTTTTTGTAAATTGATGAATTCCTGAATTGTTGCCGGGTTATTTCACCGCTTATGTTCGTATTTTGCTTCAAATATTATATAAACATCATTTAAATAGTTGTTACATCTGAATGTAGGTAACATCTTAAATTTATTGAACGATACATTAAATAAATCGGCATTTAAGTGCAGCTGTACATAATTAAGCACGAGGGAACGAAAAATTTAATAAGCTATGATTGAAAGAAAGTAACCTGATTTACAGGGTAATATACTTTAATGTTTAACTGTAAATTTAACAAAGGTTGAAAGAGATTCATAATAATCTAACAGTATGGTTGCTACCTCTGTTCTTGTAGCAAAAGAGTTCTGCTTAATTAAGACGTCCTTTAACCGGTGTACTAGATAATATCTCTTCGTCTCACTCTGCAAGATTGGGCGTGTTGTTTTCGACAAGTTTTTTCTTCTTTTCAACTGCCTAAACAATAACTAAATACGTAACAATTATTTGGGTTAAAATAACAAAAATCTGTAAAAATTATTTAGTTTAGGTGATTATTAAAGGACTCCCCTTTCTTTCCAGAAAATATTTATCAACAGTAAGATCATAAGTGCTCAACTCTTGTCGCCAAGATTTTTATTTTGTATGAGCATTGGTTGCTTGGCAATTAAACGAGATCAAATTGACGAAAAGACCCGAGCGCGGAGCGCGAGGGTTCTTTTTCCAAGAATTTGATCGAGTTTAATTGCCTTTTAGCAATCAATGCGAATGAAAAAAATAAAAATCTTGCCTGACAAGAGTTGAGAACGAATGATCTTCGGTTGGAGAATTAACTGAATGAAGCGTTAAATACGTCAAATGTTGCCGAAGCGCGACATTTTTACTTTTGTCAAAATGACATTTGATTTTTTAAATATTAATGGTTGCTAAAATAATGCTAAAAGAATGAGGTAGCGGCATTCTTTTCAGTTAAAGAAATCATTTCTAACTTGTGATTGGTGCATGTGACACTGTTTTTAATGTCTCATTGGTCTACAACACTATGAAGTTAATTATCTTTTTTCACTACTAGCTTTAAAACATACTATTATCTAGTCTGTTGTCACCTTGTGAAGTTAGCCTTCTTGCCTAGTGGTAAATAATTTTTTATTATTGACTACTAGTCAATAATCCAGATTTTAGTGTAACACGGGGCAAAAATTCATCCCATTATACACTGGCATCCAGGAAAAAATCCGTGATCGCGATAGTACGTTTTTTATGTGAGAAGAATAAAAGGAATAAAAGTACTAGTAGTGAAAAAAATTATATATACACCACGGTTGTGAAGTGTTTTCTAGAGCCTCTCATCTTATATCCCTCGATGCTGCGCATCTCGGGATCTAATAATGCTCGGCTCTAGAAAAAACTCTTCACAACCTTGGTATATAATATACTATTATTAGGTACGCAATACGTTCTTTCCGCAATTATATATGCCACGACTTATTGTTCTTTCGTTTAATTATTTTATTTTAGGTGAATTTTAAAGAAACACAAAACGTCTACCGGTAGGAACAGTTTTTTTTCCAGAAATTTATTACCTACCGGTGGGAACATAATACACTCCCTATTTTTATGTTGATTGTTCAAAGTTCAAAGATGAAACGTGCACTTTAGTCTATTGTCCAATTGACAGTGTCATAAAACAGTCGATTTACAACGATAATACAGACATCGTTTTGTTCGTATACCTTTCTGGGAAATCTCAAGCTCTTTTGACAGAACACGTAAAATAGAAGTTAACAATTCTCGTTAACAGCTGCGCACATACTAGTTCTAATTATAAGACATATAGATTATAATCTATAATGGTAAAAACTCTTTCTTCGGGCAGATAGGACTATCAGATAAGAGCTCAAGAAATTCATAAATAGAACTGAGGGTGTCAGTTTTACATTATTACGTGTTTTTGTAAATTAAATTAGGCAATATATTTTCGTTCTTATCGTCTCTCTATAGCGTTGTAAAATTGAAAATGCATAAACTATGACACATTTAATTATTTTTTGCAATAGGGTAGGGATTAAGTTTCTCATCCAATCGGTAACGAACAAAACTATCGTTAACACCTTTTGTATCTTAAAACACCATGTTTAGGGGGTGCGACTACATATTTCGTTTTAGATAAATACAAAAGGTTACACGTTGACTAACATTAAATAAAAAAAATTCATAACGAGACTACCGTTTATAAATATTTTAAAATGGGTAAGTTGTTTTTCTTTGATTACAAACACTTAGTTATATTTAAAATCGTAAATTTTGCAGCAAATGTATCGATGGCCGCACGCTAGTGGTCCGAAACTGTATTGCGCCGACTGTATGGCGACACTCAACACAGAGGTGTTGTAAGTAGACTTTTATTTATCCATAAAGTAGACTTTTATTTATCTATAAACAACATACTAAAACGGTGTTAATATTTTTCAGTTCCTGATGCATTGTATGGGCGCAGGGGAGGCTCTACCCAGCTATGCAAAGTTTGTCGCGGCCAAGATAGCAACAGGCCATTTAGAAGTTGGCGACATTACGGTCGTTGTCGAGTTGTACGTGCGACTCGACCAGCGAGATGGCTGGATTATTTATGTACGTTTTATCAATCTATATATGATGTTGTAAATATATGTAGCTTTACTTTTTTTTTAGGATACATATCAACTAATGTCGAATAGCTTATAAAACATATAAAATAATAAATGTTTTAAATTACTATCTGTCTTTTTAATTAGTATCCAATCTCTCTCTCTCTTTTACAGATAATTGAAAAATTGGTGGAAAAAACCTTCTCAATAAAGTTTCTTTTCATTTCATATTTGAAACTGTTTACTAGAAGGTTGGTAATTATGAACTTTGGTTTTTAATAAATTAAACTGTCAGTGTGACAATTATATAGATCTGAAATTTGGTACAATTAATACTTTATTAAAAGCTGTCTAAAATTGATATATGTATTGTAGTAGTTTTAAAATTCTCTACAAATAATAAATAAAGGATAAGGTGCATATTAAAATTTACAGGCCCTTGAAGAATGCAATATTAAATACAGAGATGCAAGGGTTATTCCCGTTGTCTTTCATAAGCTATTTACATATGTTTCACTCATAAATATTGCGAAAATGTTATCGACACTACTACGTCAAGACGTACTAAAGCTGTTCGACGACAGTTACTACATACCTTTTGGATGTTCTGTTAGCAAGAGGCAAAACGTTATCAAATGTAACCTTTATTTAATACAAAAGGAATTATTACCACGTATATGTATCAAGGATGCATAAACTAAACTTTCCAATGTCATAATTATTGTACCCAGATGGCGCTTGATTGATTAATAACTTAGAGTTCCTTTATGATAATATTAAATAATAAAAATAAGAGTTGGGACATGTATGATGCCGGATTTTAATTGGTTAGATCCAATGTCAAGGAGTACATGATCTTAATAGTCTGACACTTCGTTTTTTAGATTCTATAACAAATTTTACATTACTTTACATCCTAATACACTTTTTTCTTTATATTATTAAATTAGCTTAATAATAATATGTATTTTTTATTAGTAAATAAATATTAAGAATATTATAATAATGTTGAATCACAGAATTTATTGACATCGATCTTCATATTTTGTCAAGAAACAATTTGTCAAATCAAACAACTGAAAGTTGATAGGTGAAAATACTTCATGAGAAATCAAGTCGTTCTTGACATTGAATCCACATGTCCTAACTCTTATCTTATATAACCTATTATTATTATATAGGAACTCTATAATAACTGAGTAATAGTAGAGTAAATTCAGCCATTATTTTAAAGATTTAATTTTTTATTGCAGCGAATTTTGACACTTGGAATTTTTAACATTTTTTTTCTCGGCTTATAAAGTTCTATTTTTATGTGGTCTGTCAGTTTGTGAGTTATGAGAGTTTGAGACTTATGTGAGTTTGAGAATTATCGTCCCTTCTACGCGATAAACATTTGAGAACGTCGTTCTAAAAGATTTCTATCTTTCCGGTCATCGTTAGACGAATAGTAAAATTGTCGGCAAGGTATTTTGTTTTCTCAGTTGTTATAGATCTGCTAATCAGATTTAAAAAAGGTCGGTTACACATGTAGCTTATTTTACGTAATTAAGCTCTCTATTGTATTAGAATTTATAGACATGCCCTTTTCCCCCATAAACCAAGAACAGAGTGACTGTTAATAAATATAAGCTGTTGCCCAGGCCGGGGAGTGGAATAAACTTGTCTATGTTCAGATCTACATTTTTAAACAAAACATCAATAAATAACAGGCAGGTGTCCTCGTGGGAACTTGATTTTTACCCAACTCTCAGGCGATAACCATCAAAGGTATGCTGCGCATCACATGATGCTTTAATGACCCTATGGGATATTGCGCAAGATCTTGTAGTTTGGTAACGCATTCACCAGGGGGCTCGTTCACTGTTTGGGTATAAAAACCCGAGCTCATAGCGATACTTGTTATATATACTCGACTACTGTTCAAGAGCTTCATTACGTTTAGTGGTTTTACATAAAACTCTGTGTGTGTGTGGGTGTATGTTAGTACCTACCAAAATCATCAACTTTAGCCGTCCATAAGGTAGGATTTTTGTTATTTTTGTAATGATTTATTTGTACTAAATTTACGCGATGATGTTGTTTTAAGAGAGAGAGAGAGAGAGAAAAAGTAATAAAACATCATGTCGCTATTAAAATTAAACGAGATCGAAGACGGTAACAGTTTAAATGAGTTACAATTACAACACCAGTTTCAGCAGTGCATCTTAGACGCAGGAGTCAGCATACCTATTTCAGTAGCAGTGCTTGTATGTTATGAATATGATCATTTGCTATCTACCGGGGAGCTGCTATCTGATTCACGTCGTTATACATCGGTCCCGGTTCAAATACAGAGCAGTGACCGTGAAGAACATATGATCAGTGCGTGTAATCAACTTTTACGGGAGGTTGAATCAATAAATAGACGTTTGGGAGTGAATTGTATCACATTTGTTAAATTTATTCGCTTATAAGTTGATAGGGGTATGCTTCTACGTTCTACTATGAACCATATTCA
Organism: Agrypnus murinus; assembly: GCA_929113105.1. NCBI lineage: Eukaryota > Metazoa > Arthropoda > Insecta > Coleoptera > Elateridae > Agrypnus > Agrypnus murinus. The sequence goes on along the minus strand of OV816025.1, from coordinate 169,525,636 downwards.
TTCCTTTTCTTTATTATTATTATTGACATAACATCACTTTTGATTTACTCTCGTTAAAGTGAACTGTAGGAGAGATCATTCTTGAATGAAACAATATAATCTGGCATATATGCATGGTTTATTTAACTATCTACAAGAGTATATAGGTACAATTTAGATATATTTTTAATATGATCAGTGCATGTAATCAGCTTTTACAGGAACTTGAAACAATAAATAGACGTTTGGGCGTGAACTGTATCACATTTGTTAAATTTATTCGTATATAAGCTGATATTTTAATTAAACGTTATAACTAGGGTCAAGGATAAATATCTTTTAATACTTATCCTGCTTCTACATTCTACTATGAACCATATTATTATTATTGACATATCATCGTTCTCTAGTACGTTAACTCTAGTATATACATCATTTTGTTATATGAAAAACTTAACATTAACTTATATCTAAACTTAAGTATTATTTTATACAACCATGTTTATCAGGTATGCGATAGTACCCTACGGTAGAGTGTCGTACGAACCTGGAATGATATAGCGCTTATCGTCATGAGGGCTTAGCTCTGTTTTAGTCTGGCAGATAGTTGAAACGCGATGTTTATCAGATCTGAATAATTTTTTGTTGAACGACCGTTTCTTTGTGTGTTCCTTCAAACAATTTATAAAATCATTTGACTATATGTTTCTTGATAACCCTTCGACTTCTTAACTGTTCTTTTATTCTCAAGAACTTGCTGAATTTCCATTTCGCTTTTTACCTTTCTGAGCCATAGGAAAACCGTGTACCTGTTTTACCTCGTACCACTTTAGGAATTCTTTACGAGCTTTAGGTTTCATGGTATCAGTGCTGTAGAACTTGACATCCGGAAGAGGACCAATGTAGTTAGCGTTTGGGCCGGTGTTGAACAGATGCGGAAAATATCCTTTTGGCGATGGTTTTTTAAAATTTCTTTCAGGCCTCCATCAGATATGATAGAAACCCTCTATACATTTTCCTTTCAATACCTGTTTTCGCTAACCAACACAATAAAACATGTCTGGGATCTAAAATCACGCCTGCAGTCCGGACACCTAATCATTACCGCTGTTCTCTCTCAGGGCGGAGAGCTACTGCAGCCTATGCAGGACTTTTCACAACGGTGATGGTTTTTATGGTCGTAGGGTACGTGACAATGTTCGCAGAAGTATCTGCATACAAAGGCTAGGAGCAAGATGTAACAAATGATACTTTTGTTATTATATTCGAAAATTTTTCATACTTACTTGGAATTCCTCTAGCTGTGTTAGTATCGAGTCCATAATTTTCAGCAAACCAGCTCTTAAGGTCTGTACTCTGCGCAGAATACTGCGTTTACCTTAAGCGATGTCTCATTTCTTAAAACATTTTTATGCGGCGACAGAAAAGACCTGAACAGTCCTTTAGGAATTCCCTTGGATCCTTATGCTTAAGATTGCTCGCTAACCCTGTTCGTATACGGCTTGAGAAAGCAGTTTGTGTATCCTCCCATTTAATGCGGTCTAGCTAGGCTTTTCCTTTCGTGACGCTGTACCTCTACCAGCAACTAATAAGGCTCTGTACATTTATCGGAAACCTTTAATTAGACCGATCGAAGATATAAGATGCTGCAACTTTCTTAAACTTTTTCCTTACCTCTAGCAGATGCGTCATAAAACCTTCGATGCATTTTTCTTTTAGGATCTGTTCTCGTTAGCCAATACAATAATCTTCTTAAAAGCCTTCTTAACCCCTAGTATGTAATTTAGGAAGGTAAATTCCTACCTTGTTGGCTGTTAGGATCGTCTGACGCAAACACTCAAAGTTTTATTTAAATCACTAAACAAAGTACAATAACAAGAATAACAACAACTAGTTAGAATGAAAGTACTATTAACAGCGATAGCTGACGTAGACAAGTGACGCAGGGGAGTTCAGGGTTTTTTATGCGGCGACAGAAAAGACCTGAACAGTCCTTTAGGAATTCCCTTGGATTCTTATGCTTAAGATTGCTCGCTAACCCTGTTCGTATACGGTTTGAGAAAGCAGTTTGTGTATCCTCCCATTTAATGCGGTCTAGCTAGGCTTTTCCTTTTGTGACGCTGTACCTCTACCAGCAACTAATAAGGCTCTGTACGTTTTTCGGAAACCTTTAATTAGCCCGATCGAAGATATAAGATGCTGCAACTTTCTTAAACTTTTTCCTTACCTCCATCAGATATGATAGAAACCCTCTATACATTTTCCTTTCAATACCTGTTCTCGCTAGCCAACACAATAATCTTCTTAAAAGCCTTCTTGACCCCTAGTATGTAATTTAGGAAGGTTTGTATAGGGTTTATTTTATAATCTGTTGTGTCAGGTAGCATTTTTCCGCATACCGCAATTATACTGTCTTCATTAATACAATTATCGCATCTTTGTTGAAGTTAGGTACATGTATTCTTCCTCCATTAGGACCGTGTTCATATTGCCTTGACTCAAGATCATAAAATATAAAGAGACTGCCTTCCGAAGATGGTTCTCTGTAATAGGGCTTAATATAGCAGCAATGGTCTAAAGGTTGCTGTTTTCCATACATTTTACAGTATACCTAGTCACACGTATGAGATCTTTTGGCCGTTATTGTCTTTAGGCACTCAGAGGCATCCGCTTTACATGTTGGCATACGGTTTTCAGCTACCTTGTTGTTATTATAGGGACATGACAGCTTTAACCGCAATCACCTCGTCATTTATTTCCGGCACGTGATTTACTTCTACGCCAGGGTTGGATAGCAGGTCAAAGAACTCCTAGGCTCGTTGATTATAGTTGTTTTCGCTTGGTTTTCTCGACTTTGATTCGGTACTGGTCAGCTGTCTTTATGTACTGGAATCATTTATCATTTGTATAGGTAGTACCATATCTAACTCTTAAGTAGCAAAATATTTGTATAGTAATAAGTACAACACCAGCTGGAGGTCGATGTTTTCAATGATTATCATAATGTACATAATTATTGTACAGCTCAATCGTAGTAGTGGTAGTCGGGTATGTTAATCGAAAGAGATCGACCTTCAGCATAGTGTAGTTATAATAATAAGTAAAGCTGACGAGGGTTATACTCTATGTACAGGACTTGTAGTTAATTATCAAAAGATGATGAAGCTCGGAAGTACCTGAATGTAAATCACAGCCATCACAGGGATACTCGACAACATGCTCATGAAATAGATCTCTTACCTGATAAACGCGATTTTGTTCTTTTCAATTGTGTCTGTTAAGTAGTAGTAGTAGATCAGGACATTGTTGAAAAGAATATTTAGCATAAAAAATCGTACAAGGCATTCAATTGCTCCGGCTAAACAACAACAACAACAATTTGACAATGAAAGAAAGGTCAAGTTTCAAACGTGTTACGAGTATGCCTTCATGGTTATCCGAGAACGGATTTCAATCCTAATAATAACTGTTTAGATAGTTAGTTGTTCAATAATTTGAGAAAGATAAATAAAAGATTAATGTTCTATTATGGTTATCCGAGAACAGATAATTGTTTAGTTATTTAATTATTGTTTTGTTGTTGTTCAATAATTTTTGAGAAAGATGAATAAAAGATTAATGTTCTATATGTGTATTATTACTATTCTCCCCCTATGTACCACGGCATGAAAAAATGATAGCTATAACTAGTATGAGAGAGAGAAGCAAGAATGAGGTAATTACCTACACACCTGCCTGTGATGACGTGTCATTAAACAAGATGAGACTTGTCTGTCAACGCCGACCACTTGTTTACCATATGCATGTTACTGGGCATGCGTTGGATCTAGGTATATCTAAGTATAAGAGACTATATAAAGCCGACAGTTGTTAGCGTGTAGCAGACAGCACGTGTGCAGCAGCAGCAATTACGATGATGTCAAGTATAAGCAGTCCTAATTATTGTTATGATAACGAGACCTGTGAGAGCGAACCCCTGGAAATAGGTAAGTTGTTGTTTATAAAGCTTCAAGTTTGTGTTTGTATGCTAATTTGTGTCTATTTTGCTGCTGCTTGTTTAGATGAAGGCCCGGATGTTGCAAATCATGCATCATCATCAACAGCAAGTACCGACAAGTACAGCGAGAACGGTCAAACGTGGAACAATGAAGAAGAACTAGGTAAGGTGTTTAAAACTTTTGTATGTTTATGCTTATATTAATCAATTATTGTATTATTGTTTTAGCGTTCCATGATCTGTCGCAGCTTAAAAATAGGTTACAAAAATATTTGAACAATTTGCAAGTGTTACGTGATGATCTCAACTCATACTGTGTAATGAATAATTTGTCAAATAATATGTTACAATTGTCCATTAAATGTATAGCAAAATAAATAATATGTATATTTAAACATGGATGTTTCATTTACTAGCATGACTAAGGGTGAAGGGGGGTGAAGAGACTAGCATGACTAAGGGTGAAGGGTGAAGAGACTAGCATGACTAAGGGTGAACGGTGAAGGACGACTATATATAAAAGGTAGATTGTTATTAGGGATATCAATTAAATGTAGTAATAATAATAATAGTATATTATGGGACAAGTGGTTGAAATAAAATTTCAACGTTGAGAGTGGTTTTTTCAACGAGCGACAGCGAGTTGAAAAAAGTAACTCGAGACGTTCAAATTTTATCAACCACGCGTTCCATATACTATTTTTTCTTCGAATTTTTAGTAAATTAATGCACTTTAGAAAAAAATATTACATTTAAGTGACAAAACATGACATTAAAGTGACATTTCTCTTGTCAGCAATTGAATTTCGAACAGTTTGAAATTCAAAATCGCGGTAGCCCGATAATTTCAACCTCTAGAGGTTGAAATGCGATTTCAACCATTGTTATCGATTGCAAAATGAGTGATTTCAATGCCATGAGTAGAAAAACATAATTTAATTCTTGTTGATTACAGATGCAAAAAAAATTAATTGTAATAATAATAATTCCTAAATAAATATTCTATTTAAACATTGTGTTGTTGTTGTTTCATTTACTAGCATTAGGATGAAGGAGAAAGGGCAAAACGGAGAGAGTGAGAGAGGAGAGAGCAGAGAGGAAAGAGGGCAAAACGGAGAGAGTGTGGGAGGAGAGAGTGAGAGAGTGTTCTTTAATGCGGCCTCTAATAGCATCAGTACATACAGGTAATACAGGTTTCTTTAATGCGACCTCTAATAGGTGAGAAGGAGAGAGCGAGAAGGAGAGAGAGGAGAGAGGGCAAAACGGAGAGAGCGTGAGAGGAGAGAGCGAGAGAGTGAGAGTGTTCTTTATTGCGACCTCTAGTAACATCAGTACGTAGGATAATACAGGTTTCTTTAATGCGACCTCTATTAGCCGTACATAGGTCGTCGTAGTCGTCGATAATACAAATTTTTTCATGACGCCCTCTAGTAGTAGTACACGGGCTGCCGGTAATACAGATCCCTTCATGACGCCCTCTGGGTTTTTCCTAGCAATACTTTAGCACCATTTAGCCGAGCGCCGAACCAAACGCCGGTAATATACATGGCCGGTAATACAGATTCCGTACTTCGATACAAAAATCACGTAAAACGACACCGACGCCATCTGTTTTCCCCTAGCAACGACGCTACCATTTAGCCATGTGACGAACCAAATGCCGATAATACAGAATGTCGGTACAAAAATCAGGTAAAACGACACCGGCGTCATCAGTTTTCCCCTAGCAACGACGCTACCATTTAGCCATGTGACGAACCAAATGCCGATAATACAGAATGTCGGTACAAAAATCACGTAAAACGACACTGCCGCCATCTGGTTTCCCCTAGCAACACTAACACCATTTAGCCAAGTGACGAACCAAATGCCGGTAATACAGAATGACGGTAATGCAGATTCCGTACTTAACGACGACTGCATTCCCTCAAAAATGTCTGGGCCAGGTGTCCCAATACCTACTATTGATAATCAACTTAATAAGCGTAGCTTGCTTAATTTCATAGTTTGCAAAATACAAGAGCAACGTGCTTTTATAAAATATGATATAAAAATAGTTCTATCTGGCATGCATGTAGAAGATAAAACAATGGTAATCACAAATAATGAAGTGAATATTTTGGAAAATCATCGTTTTACAGAACATGAGGAAGCAGACAGCAGAATGTTTGCATTGCTTCAGTTTTTTTAAAGAGAAAATAGCATGGTTCTGATTTATTCCAATGATACTGATGTTTTCCTACGATCAATGTATTATTCAGTAACTTTGTTAATTCCCATATGGTAAAACTGGCTAATCTGAAAGATTTTGGAGAACCTTATTAGTGGAAAATACTGTTTGGAAGATGGGGACGAAATGTTTTCGACATGTCGGCTATTCTTTAAGGCTTTATACGGACGTTTATTAGAGCTCACTGGTTCACTAGATGAACTCCGTGCTCATTTGTTCCCGACTTGTAAAACAGATATTCGGTAAGAATGTTGATCTACGTTTTTATAAACATCATAACATTCATAACCAATTTTACTTATATTTACCGTCATTTGCCTCCAACAGAAGATGCTTTTTTATATCGCATTCGAAGGAAATATTATCAAACATCTATTTATAAGACTGTTGTAATGTTAATGCTAATTTCCCCGAAATATTAGAATTTGGATGGGCTATGGATGCAGATGGACCAATAGCACCTACTACGTCTTTAGCATCTCAACCAGATTTTCTTAAAATGCAGACATTTTGCAAATGTAAATCAAGTATATGTACAAGAGCATGCAGATGTTTTTAGAATGGTTTACAGTGTAGAATATCTTGTCTATGCGAAGGCTAATGTCATACAATCAAATAATAACATTTATATAGCACTAGTCGCCCGCGTACAAGATATTGTAATCGCAATAATTTCGTCTGTATTACAGACAGCGATATAATTTTTTCACCAAAAACTTTTTTGGGCTTTTTTTTAATTATAGTCTCGATATATAGGCCTCTATCTCTTGTAATAAAAAAGTATTTGGAGTGGTAAAAATTTTAATGCACAAATATGACATAGTATAACAATAGTAAATATGACATAGTAAAATTAACCTTCTAGTTCCATCCAGGACGAAGTTATGACGATGCAAACAGAAAAGAAGCGCATTTTTTATTTTTCGAAATTTTACGTAAAATTGACATTTTAAGGGTCAATGCAATTTCAAATCGACGGTCGCCCTCCGGATTCAGATTAAGCAGGAAAATGTACATACAAATCAGTTTTCAAAACGCGTGTGTCATCGAGTCCAGACGACCATGCCGAATTTAGGCACCCTGATCCCCGACTAATAACTAAAAAAATGCAAACTTAGATAGTTTAGATACATCTATACTTATTTGATCTGTTAAGGTCCAAGTGTACCCAAAAAACGTGTGTTGTTTGTTTAATAAATAATATAATAATGTGATAACTTTGGTTTTAAGTTAATAGCCGAGGAATGTTAAAAACTTACTTACCTAACTTGTTTTGGAAGAAAAAGTTTTTTAGTTAAATTATTTCACGGGTTATACGTGAAAAATTAATTTTGGAGAAACTGTACATTCAAAATTAATCAAAATAATACCACTTAAGTTTCATAGTATTTGAACTATTTTCCCAAAATTTTAAGAAAATCGTATGTCTAGGGACTAAACTATTACCTCCTTTTTGCCAAAAAAAGCAGTTTTTTTGGCAAAAAGCAGGTTTTTTGGCAAAAAGCAGGTTTTTTGGCAATAATTTAGTCGGTAGACATACGATTTTCTTAAAATTCTTGGAAAATAGTTCAAATACTATGAAATATAAGTGGTATTATTTTGGTTAATTTTGAATGTACAGTTTTTCTAAGATTAATTTTTCACGTATAACATGTGAAATAATTTAAATAAAAAACTTTTTTTTCCAAAACATGTTAGGTAAGCAAGTTTATAACATTCCTAGACTATTAACTTAAAACCAAAGTTATCACATTATTATATTATTTATGAAACAAATAACACACGTTTTTGGGTACACTTGAACCTTTGTCAAAACACCAAACAGATTTTAAAACATATAAGAACAGATTAAAACTTTAAAACTTTAAAAGGTTTTGGTCTATGTATACTTAACAATAAAATAATAAGAGATATTGTGGGCGTAAGAGATTCATGACATTTTTGTAGGTTTATTCAAAACTGACATTCTACATTCTAAAAGTTTTAAGAGGGAATCAATATATTGATTCCTACAATTAATTTCGACAAGAAAATAGAAGAAGTGAGAAATAGTGTTCGGCAGCGAGACCTAAGAAGTTAAGAGTGATAATTTTTGCAAACGTTCCAAATTCCTTTTGTTCAGACATAAATATTTTGTAGCTTTCTAATGTAGGGTACCTATGCATTGCAGGTAGTGATCTTATCTTATCAATATAAATAAGAAAGCACGATTGCTGTCTGTAAAATAACACGATTAACTCACAACCAAAGCATTGTTCATAACCAATAAAGTCTGAACTAATACTGCAAACTAGTTTTGGTTGCTGGACAGCTACTAATCAGTACCTACATGATTCTTAGAGTATCTCGTCTGCCGGCTACTCATTTTTTACCCCAAAACAAACTGTGGATTCTGGAATCCTCCTAGGTGATTGGCAACTCTAGGTTAAAGTTGGCATTGCCAGCAAGTCGTTAGGATGGCTATACTCTACACTTCAGACTATTACAGCAAAAAAGTTACATTTTTTTGAAAGTCAAGATCGTTTATAGGTTTGAAATAACATTCGTTGGAATGTCTTACAAATAAGCCAAGTTATTTGGACTGTACAACATTCCAGTAAGCAGAGTGCCGTCTTCTTTACGTGATTTTTTAGACATGTTTGGTCGCTGATGACGAATGCCTAATTATAACGTTATAATGACGTCATACCAGTATGACGAATGTAGATTTATGACGCCTCAATGACGTCGACAAATTTCCTTAAAAAATGTAAGTAAGACCCGTTTTACATATACGAGAATTGTGGAAATCTTAACCAAAATTTTGCTGGAAATTTTTCAAAAAATTCTTGCAATAAATTTACAATTAATTGGTATATTCATTTAATTTGAATAAATAAATTAAACCTTAAAATATCTTGCACACTTAGCGCTAAAATATTATTTGATATTTACGTTTATTATTGTTGCAGTATTATTTTTATAAACAAAATAAACAGACGTAGTGCATACGTTTCAAAAATTCAAACTCACTGTTCTAGTATCACGTGACCGGTATCGGTAAAGATCGTGAAAAACAACGCAACGAAGGCTAAGGAGCAGCCGAATCCGTACAAAAAGTTGGTTGATGTTGATTTCCTTTCAATTGCTTGATGTGTACATCTTTGATTAAAAATATGTTTGTGGTATTTTATTTCTGGGCATTTCTTGCAGTTTTGTGTCGGTGTTGGTAAAACAAATTAGGATGGCATTTCATACAATTCACCGAAAAGAACGGAGGAAGTATACACGTGTTGGCTGGCGCCTCAAAAACAACAGGCGTTTTAGGGCCGCCATATAAGTATAATAATATAATAACAGTAATTATATTTACATTTCAGAATTTTAAATAATAAATCTTTTTTCAAATTAAGGTGATTTATTTGCAGAAGTAGAAATAAATAGGTCCTTAAGACATCTATAAAACATCATTTAAATGATTATATGAGGTTTTCTTTACGTCATAAAACAACGTCTTTTTTACGTCGTAAAATGACGTCTTTGGGTTGTGACATTTACCCGTCTTGTTAACATCATTATAACGTCACTTCAAAAGTGAAAATGACGTAATGACTGACCAATAATTAACGTTAAAATGACGTCAGTCTGCTTACCGGGATGTAATATAAAAAATATAATTGTTATTTAACCTGATTATACATTAATAGTACCTATGTTTTAATGTGTGATTGTAGTCACGTTTCTACATATACAGCTTTTATATTACATAAAAATGGATTGTTATTTTGTTCTATAAAGTTATTAAGAAAAAGAAAACCAATACAAAATTAGGTAGGTATGTGTATTGAACCACCAATTCCCTACCATATCAACTGCTTTGATTATGTAATTCTATTGGCATTTGATATGTTCTAATAGGTGAGTTGTACAGAGGGTTTTCTTCTAACATTTTGCTTCTGTTTACATTTTCTTGGAACTTAGCATATTCACGTCTTTCATCATTTATAATTTTTCCTTTCCATATAATTATTATTAAAATTCCAGCTCCTAATATAGTTGCAATAATAATGCCGATTAAAACTCCTGCTTTTAAAGGGTTTGCGCAATTACTATAAATCTCTAATTCCACAACGAAATCTTTCCTAATTTTATATTTATATTGTGCATCACAAGATCTTTCTTCTTTATTGTATAGTATATAACACGTCGTTATGTCTTCTGCTGTAAGAGAATTCTGAATTATTTTCAATCATTACTATTTTTATATGTTCAACCTACCATCAATGGGTTTATCAATGATATTTGGAATAAATGTCGTCCCATCTTCAGTGGAACATTTCTCAGAACTGCTACCATTTGTAAGAGTAGCTAAAACACAGCCTTCATAGGTTCCACATAATCCTGAGCATGTTGGACACAATTCACAATAATTTCCACTATATTTGGGATCACATTCACATCTTCCACATCTACAGTAACCTTGACCACTACATACTGAATCACTTCCAGGTGCTAAACAATTTTTCTTTGATAGGGGACAATCACAATTTTCTCCTGTATATAATTCAGTACACTTGCATATGCCATCTATACAGGTTCCATGCAGTAAACCGCTACATACTTCTCCTCTCGTGCTTCTGTTGATTTTTATTAATATTACTTAAAGCTATGGATAATTCAGACTGCACTTACTTGGGACATTGTTTTTCTTGACAATATTTTCCAGTGTATTCTTCATCACATATACATCTACCACAATGACAATCGCCACTAGAAAATGCAAAAGTAAGCAAAAATCACATCATGGAAATAAATATACTTACCGTCCGTAACATGTACTTGAGGTATATGATCCATTGCTTTCTCTGCATTCTTCATAACGTTGATGTACACAATTTAACTCACAATTAGTTCCTTCCCTAAAATATCAAAAAGGCAAGAAAATTTATATAAAAAAATAGATTAAATGTTTACCATCCCTCTTCACATTCACAAACTCCACAAATGTATGATCCATGAGAAGAACATGCATTTGCTTGGAAATTTTCCATATTACATTTACATTTATCAGCATATTCTACTTCTATTTCTAGCTTTTCAGCTATATTTTGTTCTTCAATGATGACCATTTCACGCTAAAACAGAATTACTATACTGATGTTAAATAAAAATTTTTAATTATAAATTAATATGTTAATAATAAACAACAACAAGCGTATTGCAAGTCCAAGACTACCCAGCCAGCACACTGACGTTATAATGACGTTATTTTTAAGTGATTATTGGTCGGAGACGTCATATGACTAATAAATGATGTCCATAAGTCGTCATGTTATGGGACGTACATAGACGTCTTCAAAACGACGTCTTTTAGACGTACACTAAGGTCGTTTTTAGACTTCTAATATTATTAATTATGATCTATCTAGGTAACCAAAAAGTGATGTATTCCATAAAATATGTTTTATTTTTACATTTGCAGAATGTAAATAGAATACATTTTTTACTGTTTTTAATATTCAATTACACTGTTTTTGTATTGTCAGGTCCACTGATGTAAGAGAGACAAATCTAGCAACACTGTTTTACTTTATTTTCTCTACTGAACTGCACGTGACCACATGCCTCAATACGCACATCAACAACACATCAACGTTTCTACTTATTATTAAAGTTGTTGATGTACCTACATTTATAGTGTATGTGCAACTACTGCATAATAATTATTATGTGTCACAAAGGGTTAGTATTAATAATTACTTGTTCTATCGCAATACTACATAACCTATACAATTTAACCCGTTCGACGATTTTGTGAGATAAATTAATACTAATGCAATGCTTTCTAGTACTTACTAATATTATTTTAGTATCATGAATTATTCTGCATATTGTTTTAGCAGGTTTTCAGTTTTAGTAAATGTTTTTCTTTTGTTTAATAATTATGAGATGTTGAGTTAATAGAAGAGATGTATTTTCTGATATTGAATATTTACTTTTGTTTAATAACTATGTATGAAATAGCGCATAATAAATATTATTTCCAATATTCAACTATTTATTTATAATTCTTGTCCTAGTTATAGTATAGAACGTTTTAATGACGACATTGAACAACGTCTTAATGACGTCGTTGAACTACGTTTTAATGACGTCTTATACTGACGCCCTTGGGCTATGACATAATGCTGTCAGTTTTACGACAATTTGATGTCATTTTAATACGTCATTTGACGTCGTTACTGCCGAAATAACGGCGACATTATGACGTCAGTGTGCTGACTGGGTAATGCTTTGGTCTTATTGTGTCATACTTGAAGTTTGTCTAGAGTCAGGTCTGGGCTATAGAATTAATAAAGGAGGTCCCTGAAATGTAGGAAAAATGCCTCTTTGAACAATTTTGAAAAATTTATCAAATATGTGATATAGAAAATGGACATTTTGATTTTATATATATATATATATATATATATATATATATATATATATATATATATATATATATATATATATATATATATATATATATATATATATATATATATGTTACATTTTAAGTTTCCGCGGATATTATATGATACTTCACTACTTTTCCGGGTTTCACTCCGCGTATTCACTATTCGGCTCCTAGAGGAACCAGACAATGGTTGACGACGTTTCGGCAAGTCAACAAAATGCAGTCAACAAAAATGAGAGAACGTCTTCACTAGCACAACATGTAAGTGGTACTTCTCATAACATAGATTTCGAAAATACAAAAGTTTTAGCGAATATACAACATAAGACCCGACGAACCATAAGAGAAGCCATTGAGATCGAGAAACGTCCGAACAATCTTAATACCAGGGACGATACACAGCGACTACCATCAGCTTGGAAACCAGCTATAACCAGCATCACCGTCAAGAAGCGAAAACCAGCACAGCAGAACGATAAAAGGGAAAGCGAGAGAAAGCCACCGGATCAAGCGAGACCAATGACACGCAGCCGCGCCAAAAACCAGCCGACCGCAACCATGCGCAACACCGTAACCGTATATAAAGACCAACCGCTACAGCAAGACGTCAGTCTACATCGTGTAACCACGCGAAGCAGAAGGAAGTTAGAAGTGACCTGATGATGGCAAGTGTGATCTTGCCGAAACGTCGTCAACCATTGTCTGGTTCCTCTAGGAGCCGAATAGTGAATACGCGGAGTGAAACCCGGAAAAGTAGTGAAGTATCATATATATATATATATATATATATATATATATATATATATATATATATATATATATAAGTACATAGCAAAGGGATAATAATGGGCATTCGCGCAATAGAGCAACAAGAGAAAGTGAGTTGCAGCCGTATACACGTGTTTCGCACTTATTAGTGCTCATCAGTACGGCATAGCAGATAGAAAGCAATAAAATAAAAGCAACAAACTAGAAACGATGTACAATACAAGGTTTCACGGATAGCAGCCAACCACACATTTGCAGTATCGGCTCGAAGACACTGAGTTTTCAGTGCAACAACAAACGTCACTACGGAGGCGGCTATAGCCACTACCGTGAGACAACCTAATCCCAAGAAATATAAATAAGAATAGAAATATTAATGCGCGTAAAAATACAAGTACATAGCAAAGGGATAATAATGGGCATTCGCGCAATAGAGCAACAAGAGAAAGTGAGTTGCAGCCGTATACACGTGTTTCGCACTTATTAGTGCTCATCAGTACGGCATAGCAGATAGAAAGCAATAAAATAAAAGCAACAAACTAGAAACGATGTACAATACAAGGTTTCACGGATAGCAGCCAACCACACATTTGCAGTATCGGCTCGAAGACACTGAGTTTTCAGTGCAACAACAAACGTCACTACGGAGGCGGCTATAGCCACTACCGTGAGACAACCTAATCCCAAGAAATATAAATAAGAATAGAAATATTAATGCGCGTAAAAATACAAGTACATAGCAAAGGGATAATAATGGGCATTCGCGCAATAGAGCAACAAGAGAAAGTGAGTTGCAGCCGTATACACGTGTTTCGCACTTATTAGTGCTCATCAGTACGGCATAGCAGATAGAAAGCAATAAAATAAAAGCAACAAACTAGAAACGATGTACAATACAAGGTTTCACGGATAGCAGCCAACCACACATTTGCAGTATCGGCTCGAAGACACTGAGTTTTCAGTGCAACAACAAACGTCACTACGGAGGCGGCTATAGCCACTACCGTGAGACAACCTAATCCCAAGAAATATAAATAAGAATAGAAATATTAATGCGCGTAAAAATACAAGTACATAGCAAAGGGATAATAATGGGCATTCGCGCAATAGAGCAACAAGAGAAAGTGAGTTGCAGCCGTATACACGTGTTTCGCACTTATTAGTGCTCATCAGTACGGCATAGCAGATAGAAAGCAATAAAATAAAAGCAACAAACTAGAAACGATGTACAATACAAGGTTTCACGGATAGCAGCCAACCACACATTTGCAGTATCGGCTACTGAAAACTCAGTGTCTTCGAGCCGATACTGCAAATGTGTGGTTGGCTGCTATCCGTGAAACCTTGTATTGTACATCGTTTCTAGTTTGTTGCTTTTATTTTATTGCTTTCTATCTGCTATGCCGTACTGATGAGCACTAATAAGTGCGAAACACGTGTATACGGCTGCAACTCACTTTCTCTTGTTGCTCTATTGCGCGAATGCCCATTATTATCCCTTTGCTATGTACTTGTATTTTTACGCGCATTAATATTTCTATTCTTATTTATATTTCTTGGGATTAGGTTGTCTCACGGTAGTGGCTATAGCCGCCTCCGTAGTGACGTTTGTTGTTGCACTGAAAACTCAGTGTCTTCGAGCCGATACTGCAAATGTGTGGTTGGCTGCTATCCGTGAAACCTTGTATTGTACATCGTTTCTAGTTTGTTGCTTTTATTTTATTGCTTTCTATCTGCTATGCCGTACTGATGAGCACTAATAAGTGCGAAACACGTGTATACGGCTGCAACTCACTTTCTCTTGTTGCTCTATTGCGCGAATGCCCATTATTATCCCTTTGCTATGTACTTGTATTTTTACGCGCATTAATATTTCTATTCTTATTTATATATATATATATATATATATATATATATATATATATATATGTGTGTATGCCTTAGTGCTGTTAAAAGCAATATGTTGAGATAATGATAATAATTGCTACCGCCCATTACCTGGTGAACCAGGCTTCAAAAGCTGTGGGGCTTGTGCGGAAGGGAGGGGCGAGTCATTACGCAGGCCGAACGTGTGGCTGCAGCCGATTTAATAGATGCTGTAACACAAATCCCACATTAGTGTTACAGCTAAGACAAACTGCAGAAAACCTTAACCAGATCTATTGGTACCGGGCGTCGACCCCAGACGCTTGGGTGAGAGGCGAGCACTTTAATCCCTACAGGATTAAGGCTATATTTAATAAATAGTTGAAGATTTGAGATCACTTTATTGACTTCACTCATAAAATAGCAGTTACAAAAAGCTTGTCAACTGTAGATTCAGAAAGTGTGTGTAGAACCTACCTCCATATCCATTGGAACATTTAGCACTTCTAAAGTGACATCAAATACATATTCTTTCCCGGCCTCTATATTATCACAAGTCCCAACTGCGCTCCAACCTCCTATTCTTTGATTGCAGTTAGACTTAAAAGTTACTCTTAAATTATCGCTGTGATTTGCTGAAAATCCTACGCTTTGTACAACTTTGAAGTAACCTTCTTTTACCAAATTCAGAACGTTGGTGGATTCGTCTGCTAATTTCCCAACAAAACTAACGTCAGAAATAACTTTGTGTAGACCTTCATAATAACCAAATGCATCTTCTTTTGCAGCAAATAACACGTTCATCTAAAAATATTCAAGACATTAAAGTTTAAGCTATTCATAAAATTGGTAATTACCTTACGAGCCCGTAACCTATGATAAACTTCTTCTAAAGATGGATAATCATAAATCAACGACTGCTTATAGATTCCATTTTCATCCAATAAGCATTTATCAGAATTTCTCTTCACAGCTCCAGCTAATATACCATCTCCAGCAAAATGTAGAGTACCATCAGTTGCAACGACAATCAGTCTTCTAGAATTCTTTCTCCATTGTATTACATCTTTACAAAGTATTATTTGGTACAAGGCGTCAAAACCGCCTTCCAGATTATCTAGATTCGCTGTTGTTTTACTTGCATTTATCTAAAGAATAGACACTACAGAACTGTTCTGATTTCTATTTATAAATTTCATAGAAATATTTACCTTTTCGATAAATTCATTGACTTCTTTTGTAAAATTTAAACTGTGTATAAAATCAAATCCTTTCATACACTCCGTTCCTTCATTGATACATGGATTTTCAAGGAAATCTTTGGTCATTTTTGAATATGGCATAGCAACTTTATCTGAATAATATCCAAATCCCACACGAAAATGTTGTGTAAGATCTCGCAAAGTTTCTGTTAGTTCTCTTCCCAATTTTGCCATAGTAGCAATATCTGGTTGCATAGTTAAAGTTAAGTCCATCAAGTAATATAAGTCCAATGGATAATTCTTTGCTACACGATATTTAAATTGAAAGGTTAAGGGATTTCCTAAAATTTAAGAAATCTATAAAAGTTAAGATCAATTTTAAGATTCTAAAGCATCGTACTTCGTTGTAGTTTTACGCTGATTTTCTGAGGTTTAATTTGAACTGATTCTTCAGTGTTGTCAGGATCGGTGACATCATTGAAGTCTTTTTCGGAGTCGATTTTTGCAATAGTTGAGTTGTCATTGCCCGAAAACATGTTACTTTCCGGGCATCCAAGTCTTCGTAATAGTGATATCGGAGCACATCTATCATTATTGAAGTTCTAGTAACAAAGAAAAGAACTACTATAAACTTTTTTCAATGACGGAGTAGCTTCTGTGGAGACTTTAGACTAGATCATTATAGGGTTGTTTTCTTTATTGTTATACGCGTCTCACTTCGAACCTCAAAATGTACTTTGATGTATCAGAATAGAGTGGAAATGGATTAGATTGGATTAATCTATAAGTTGGGTTCTACTGCTTGTACATGTATTTCTCTCAACAATGAAATTGATTTATTGACCTTTGAAGTTTCTTGTATGTGTTTTATCATATATTTTATGTTTTTTAAAACGACTCACAACAACTCGATAATGCATCACTATTACACTATGCACTCAAAATAATGCATAAATATTTAGTATTGAATAATGTAATGAATAGTGTAATGTTGAATAAATACATCGTTCTCAGTAAAGTAGTATTACAGTTTTTTCAATATGACCATCTATTCAAAAATATAAGTAAATGTTTTATGATTTTCTTGTTTTCGGCAGAGTAATGTAAGAAAATCAAAGGTTTTTAAGATAGCTGAAAAAGAAAAAGTTTCTGTTATTTCACTTACAAACATGTCTGATACTACAATTTCCGCAATTAGGTCTTTCATATTTAGAACAAATTTGCAATTCCACGTTTTGCTTTTACTCGTTTTGAACTTCTTCAATAAAAATAAAATAAACAACAGATACACCACAGTTGCAGGTGGAACTCTTTTAAAAAAGATGTTACGTCGAAACAAGAGAGACAAGCGACTGCTAAGTGTAGGAGTATTTTCCTCTTCAGCCAGGTTTAGTATCTTTTATTACAGAATACAAATTTAATTTATTCTTTATATTATGCTATAAAAGATTATCAAATGATTTCATAAATAATTAGAGAATGATCAAGAGGAACGTATTTCGAGAGAACAAGAACAATTAATATTTTCTGGATTTATTATTTTAGGCTTTTTACGTTGTTTAAGAGAGTATTCTAGAATATTGAATCAAGTGAATCATAGTGATGAAATATAAATTAAATTCAATTACTCCATTTCTAGATCTATTTTATTTTATTCGAAGCGGAAATTTATATATGAAAATTTATCAGGAAGAAGAGAGGGATATGATACAGCAGAACCTTACGCTAACCCGTTCTTAGATCTAAGACAAATGATCCATATGTTATTTATGCACAATGAATGGAAAAATTTATCAATTGAGGAAATTTATAAAAATGATGTTTACTTTTTTAATTGGATCGAGAGGCGTCTGTGACTAGTGCTCTGCACGCTTCGCTGAATTCTTAGTATTCAAAAGGTACAGTTCCAAAGTTTTCTAACATAACTCGCTTAACATAAACCAAACCGAATTCTTTTGTTTCTATTTTATTTTTAACTTATTTAGTTTGAGTATCTCTTTTAATTCAACGATAGTATGCTATAAGTTTCTTATCGTTGTTTTGTATAAAACTATCTTCATTAACGATTTTACATACTTCATAATTTAATGCAAATCCTTCTGTTTTACAAAGTATTCGTTCTGTAACAGTAACTCTTTGAACCGAATTAAAGAATAGTATTAAAAATGTAAACAAAAGCGGGTAGTATGGTAACCTTAATTAAAAGTCCTGAAAAGAAGACGGATTTGTACTATTTTTCTGGAGATATTTATGAATGACTAGTTTGATCATCTACATTTCTTTTAACAACGTGTTGAATGTCTTTACGTAACCTTGATCAAAAATAATAATGTTTAATATTATTGTACATACAATTAATACCAGCATGTCCTCCTGTTGGTAACATGTGGAAATCGTTTAGTAATAATTGTTGGGTTTCTCTATCGGTTATATGCTGTGTGTCGTTAATAATACATATTTTTATACCTGTACTTTTGATTTTATTGTGGACCATACATAGTTCTTCTAGTAATTGTAAATTACACTGTTTGTCATTACTGATAATTCCGGAATTTTCAACTGTTCACATATATTTTTCAGGTCTCTCAACGACGTAGGCTGACGCTGATCGAGGATTCTGTACTAAATAAATTATATTTGTATTTCTATCAAAACATATATTTCCTAGTTTATAGAAATTAGAGTCGCGACTCTTGGTTGATTCAGTTCAGTTATACTTAGATTTCGTAGTTCAATACACTCAAGAGGGGGTTTCAGAGGTTCCACTGTAGCAGTAATCAGTCCCGCTATCTTGCGATAAGCTCTGGTTAGAACACAAACAGTGTTTTCACTCGTGGTTTTCACATCATCTGAAAGTATCAAATACGAGATAAAGCATCGGCCACAATGTTTTCCTTCCCAGGAATGTATTGAATTTCAAAACTATATTCTTCTAACATTAATCTAAACTTAAGTTAATTAACCTACTGGACGGGTTTTTCACGCTAAATAAGTACACTGAAGGTCTATGGTCTGTGAGAATCTTCTTCCTAACAAATACAGTTTTTGCATCGGTTCTTAAAATAACCTGAAGATTCTCCGAAAAGTCAGGATATTATAGAATGGCTTAAGCGCTGACTGGCAACCGTCAGTCCATTGAAAGACTACTCCTTTTTTAGTTAAGTGATTTAATGGTAAAATTTGTAATAAATTTGCGATATTAATTTGCAAAAGTGACAAACTATTTTGTTTCTTTGCTATGTTTTAGAATTGGATATTTCTGCATGACTTTCAGCTGTTCCGTATCAAGTGATATACCTTCTCCGGAAATGACATGACCGAGATACAATAGTTGCCTTCTTAAAAATTCACATTTAATTGGATTTAATTTTAAATTTACCTTAATCTACCTAGAATGCGTATACGATTTTGATTATGGTTACTTAGATTATTACCAAAGCTAATTAAGTCGTCCAAATACACAAAAAAACTGTCATAATTTAATCCAGACAGTCATCCAACCTCGTCATCTGAAATTGTTCTTTATCTGCAAGTCTAGAACTTGGGTCAAGATCTAACATAAAACACGCTTGGTAGTGATCTAAATGACTAAAATAAATTGCTCCAGATAAAGCGTCTAAAATCTCGTCGATACACGGGAGAGGAAATTTGTCATTCTCGATAAGTTGATTTAAGTGCCTATAATATACAATTACCCTCCATTTGCTATTTATTTACTATCAGTTTTTTCGGTACTATTAAAAGAGTAATTGACCACTCAGAACGTGCAGGCTCAATTATACTATCGACCTGCATCTTATCAATCTGCTTATTTACGTCAACTTTTTGAGAATGTGGTAATCTATAAGACTTGATGTATGCCGGAGATACGCCTTTTCGCAAATAAATTGCGATAAACGTTAGTTACAGTTAAGGGATCATTTTTTAAATAAAATACATCCAAAGATTTTGCACATATTTTTTCAATGGAATTCCTTCACTATTGAAAGATTTCAAATTAACTAGATCTAAGATATTATCGAATTTGTATGAACCAAAATCTGAAAGCTTTTCTGTTTTCGGTCTATAATTCGTAATATTAACTTTCTTGCCATTAACATTTAATATCCGAAAGGACATAGAATTACTGTCAGGCTTAACTACTACACTAGCAGTAGAGACTCCTACGCAAACTTTTTCGAACGACACAACAGATTATGATTATTGATCTTTTATCTAGATGAAATAAATAAAGATTAGTAAAAGTTTCACAGTTTTATTAAAATATAACCTGACAATATTGTTTCGACAGCTATGCTGTCATTATCATTATAAAGGTAATATAATTATAAACAAACACGTAACGGAGAATTACTGAGGTCAAGTTGTTCATTCATTAAAGGTACCCTGAGTTTGTGTTTGTATATTTTAATTGTATTAATATTATTTGTAAATTTATCTAGATGATGTCGTTTCCATAATATTAGGTAAATGACAATCTTAAAGTATTTAAAAAAAAAGTTTAGCACAATAGTTTGCATGAATTTACTGTTATATAATCTTACTTTATGTAAGAGCAGTTTTATTACAAGTAACAGGTCTTTACAACATTTTTTTATTCTAAAAAGTAGTTATAATTTTTGGTTAAGCCAGAAATATAATTGTCTATGATTATTTAAATAAATACTTAATAATAG
The DNA here is from genome assembly GCA_929113105.1 of Agrypnus murinus. Classification (NCBI taxonomy): domain Eukaryota; kingdom Metazoa; phylum Arthropoda; class Insecta; order Coleoptera; family Elateridae; genus Agrypnus; species Agrypnus murinus. Next base: position 169,504,482 of record OV816025.1, on the reverse strand, counting down.
TTCGTCATCTTTACTACGGATCCTAAAAAAGATCCAAGTTAACAGATGTGAGATGTGATGCGTTAAAACAATTGATTTACCGACGCTATAAGAGTATATTAAATTGGATTGTACGAAACTAAAAATTTATTTCTTTTGTGCTTATTCCTAAAAATTCTTTGTGATCGTAGTAAAAATAGTGTACAAAATACGTTGGAAACTTTCCACACTTGTTATGTAATATACTATTTATATGGCTAAACTCAATATATTACCTATAGCTATACATTCAATGTTTACATGCACTCTCTTAAAAAAAACACCTAAAAGAAAGCACCTCTACACTGTGGACACCTCCTTAATGTGAACAGTTGTGTAGTTTCCCAAAGTTGTCCATATTAAAGAGTTTCACTGTGTAATGTCTAGCGTGCTGTACTTTCACCCAAGCGGACCAGGTTGGACTCCTGTTGCCGGCAGATCTGGTTAAGGTTTTCTGTAGTTTTCCTTAGCTGTGACACAAATGTGGGATTTGCGCTGTCCCATCTGTAAGTCGGCTGCAGCCGCACGTTGGGTCTACGTAATAATAATAATCGCCCCCTCCCTCCCGCACAAGCGTATAGATTCTGTGGCCTGGTTTCTGGTTATGTCTTGTAGAAATTATTATTACAAATGGACCAAAGCAGGATAAATGTTTTTCTGAATTATAGATCTAAGTTTCCACACAGTACATTGATTTATTCTACTTCTCATCATTGTCGTTCTCTTTCTTATTAGAAATCGGTGTATATTACGCCAGTACAGCAACTACAGGTATAAAGATTTCTGAAGAAGAAAAACCTTGCCATTTAAATAGTGAACAACGTATGAGTAATAGTTTTCCAGCCGATCTTTGACTGTATTAGTAACAAACAAATAAACAAGAGTTTTCGTTAGGGCCGGCGGTAGACGAGTGGTGTCAGTGCATCACTCGTGGCGACGGGATTTTTCTAATTGGAAAATTCCGCCACCTCAACTATGGGTATGTGTATTCGTGTTGCATGTTAGATCGGGGACAGGTGACCTTAGCAGTTGGTTCCCCCGTAGTGTAGGCGTAATAAAAAAGGAGTTTTCGTTTTTGCTGTAGAAGCTGATAAACACGTGATAAAATTCAATACGTTCGTATTGGTTTTAGGTTATCTGCTTAGGTTATACTCACCTTTAAAACAATTCCAAGTTTGTGAAATAAATTCTACAATTCAAAATTAAAAGTGCTTTTATTTCATACAAACATAACTATACTAAAACATTATTTTATCTATATTAATGTTCATGTAATAGAGAATGGACCCATCTCACACTCTTTGATTTTTTTCATTTAAACAAAGCAATATTCAATCCTTTTAAAGCTAAAATCGAAAACATTTACTATGAATGAGATACAGGGTGTCCATGGATGGAGTTACAAAGAGAAAAAGCTTTTTGAATGTGCGTTTTACAGAAAAAAGTTATTCTTTATAAAAAAAAGTCTGCTTTCCTCAAAACGTCCAATAACATATTTAGATGTGACTACAGACATATACACTTTCTTATAAATCCAATATTATGCAGCTGATACATTTATTTTTCAACTAACATCAAAAAGTTTTGAAATAAACAACTTAATAAGTATTAATTATTAACGTAAAACAACTCTTTAGTGGCAGTACAAAGCAAAGTCTACTACATACTAGATTAATCGTTAGTATCTCTAGTCATTTAAACCGAGGACGCACGTGTGTACGTATGTTATGTTATCATTAAAACTTATGTACCAAGTGTTATTTATAAACATAAATGTAAAATAGTCAATAGTAGGTACTTATTAAGTTGTTTATTTTAAAATCTGATTGTTTAGTTGAAAAATAAAAGTATCAGCTGCAATAATAGTGTAAGTGTATGTCTGTAGTCACATCTAAATATGTTTTTGGATGTTTTGAGGAAAGTAAGTTTTTTTATAAAAAACAACAATTTTTGTCTGTAAAACGCTTATTAAAAAAGGTTTTCCTTTTTGTAACCCCATCCATGGACACCCTGTATATGTTATTTACAATAATTACTTACCTGTAATCACCAGAATGTATTACCTATTTATCTGCTGCACTTCAACTGTTTGTGCAGTACGCTATTTTACGCAATTGCAAATTACTGAATAAGTTATCTCAACAGTTTTCGGAAAATCCAGGGATTTAGCTAGGACTACTGCATATCCAGGTGCATATTATACACCCGATCACAATCGTAACATTCTGATGGGTGATTTTGCTTTATGAAACTGGGCTTAATAATTCTTGCATTTACACCTATGATGTCTAAATCTAACGTGGTAACTGCTATTAGCGAATTTTTGATGTAGAATGTTAATTTTCTATACCAGAAAAGTATAGGAGTATAGGGTAAAGTAAGGTCATTTGGTTATTTTTTGCAGATAATTCTAAAAATATGTGTCACGTCATATCCTGTCCTTTTTATCGTATGCATCTAGTTGATTGTGTTGATATGTCGCCTTTGTGTCAACCGACTCATAAAAGGGACAGTGTGTACGGAGACACATTTTTAAAGAATTATCTCCAAATAACCTATATTAGAGTAGTTTCAGAATATCATGGCACTCGAAATGCAGGTAGGCAGAGCTTACTTAGTAGACAGGGTAGAAACTACCCAACATTTTTAAATGCATTACTAAAAAGACCATCCTCAAAGCGTCATTCTGCATATCTCATGAGAGAAGCAGGTTTGCAATTTTGTTGTAAAAACAAGTTTCAAACTTTGTAATGAATGTCAATTACAAAATAAATCAAAATTGCTATTTATCAAAACAACTACCAATTTTAATACTAAGGCGTTTTACATTAATTAAATGACATTCTGAATAAATTTGTCTTAATGAGTATTTAACACTGGTATGGATTGTGAAAAATTATAAGAAAACTTATTTAAATTTAACTATTTTTTTAAGTTACGTTGCAGTTAAATCAGGGCCGACGTAAGCTTTTGCGGGGCCGGGTTCAAAAATGCACTTGACCTGAAACAACGTCTAAATAAATTATTCATTATAAACACATAATTACATTACATAGTGCAATAGGATCATAGAGTATCATTATAGTTACTTATGAAATACGCGCACCCTCGCATGAGTGCAGTTTTTGAAGCACGAGCGACAAAGGAGCGAGTGTCTTATTTGCGAGAATGCGTCGAAGATGACTTCGTGCATCGAGTTTTTGCACAAAACTTTTTAAAACGAACTTTAATAATAAAAAAACATAATTAACCAACATCTGCAATCTACAATACTGTTTCGAATTCAAAGTAAAACCATGTAGGCAATAGCATTCTCTTGTGCCAATAGATGGCGCTCGCACATTTGTCAATGTATAACCCCTTTATTTTCAAATAGTAGCGACAACGTTTGATCTCGCAGCTGGTGCAAAAGCACCAGAACGATATTGAAAGTTACCAGATTTGACATTCCGTTTTGCAATAAATTTTAGGTTTAATAATAGTCATGTACAAAAATATTCACAATTTAACAGGCTGACAAAACTTTTTGTAGTTTGGGCAGCTTAATCTTCAATTTAAAAAACAAAGCAAGTGGATATTCCATCACGGACGGGAGATGCTGCAAAACCACCTCTTCGGGGTGGTCAACTGGGCACTTCTGCCAGGATGGAGTAAGACTGACAGAGATATTCTTGAAGTACGGGTATTTCTCTACAAATCCTGTAAATTTCATCTGGATGTTATGTAACGGACGCGAAATACTGATGAGTTAACATTAATTAGGCTATTAACTCGAACCGTGCCAGGATTTGCTTATAGGCCTATAAGAGATTTTGTGTTACCTATAGCGTCTACTTCCACATTTTCCATAAATTATCCGTATGTTCGATGACGGTCAAAATCTTGCGGTCGCCGCTTGGACTAATAGTAGATGGATATTTTTCAATGTTATTTGAATTTCTAAGTAAAATATTTTACTGCAATATTGTTAACCAAGTTCTAGGGTGCATTTGACACTAGAACGTTAAAGTGGGGAACTTTTTATAGAGAAAGTTTAGTCCTTTGAAATGCCAAAATTGTAACGTTTCAGCAGGGTCTGCTAGAATGTTAAAATCTAATTTATATTGATAATTTTGGTGTTAAAATTTATGTAATTTTTGTTTGATAAGATCCTAGGATTAATTTTATGATAAGAAAAGGATGTAGCAAGATGTTAAAATGTTTTTATTTGAATTTTTGTGAAGTAATGTTTGTGAGAAAACTCAACATGGTTGTCAATGAATCCTAGCTCTAAATTTGCGTTTTTATAGCCATGTTAAGTATCAAAATGAAAGAAAGATTCTCATCTTTCGTTTTACAACATTTATTTAAACAATTAATTTAATCTATTATTAAAAATTTGGTTAGAGAATTTTAGTGTAAACGGTGCTGTTTTGTTTCTAGTAACTTACTAAATTGATCTAGTTTCTAACTAGGAAAATCACTAGCGATTCGCAATTGTTTCCAATTATTATAAAAACAGCACGAAAATCTGGTTACACTCTCTTGAATTTTCATACAGAGCAGTAGTCATGTCATTTTGTACGTTATTTTGATAAAATTTCGGGGTTATGTTAGTGAATTTTACGTCACTTAAATGTCAACAAAGTGAGGTTATGACAAATGTCATCTTGTTTTTAAAATTTTGTTTTACAAGTACCTAATAAATTAATAATTATAATTAAAATGAACAATCAAAGTGAACTTAAAGTGAAATAAACAAAAGTGCAGTTTGAAATTTGGTGTTCAGACTGTTATTATTATTTGGAGAAATGTTTGGAATTTTATTTTTGTATGGAACGAATTAAAGGAAGGTAATGGGATCTTGTTGCAAATAACCGAATTATTTTATTTACTCACGTCATGGAAGATACACGTTGCACCTTTAATAATTATAATTATCTTCATAAATCACAAATAAGATCCATTTGAAGGATGGTATGGAAATGTGCTCATCTTGTCAACAAATAAGCAGGTAATTTTACCAATTAACTATAACAGGAATCTGCTAACTTTCAAGTTAGGGTGATCAACTTTTTTGTGTGGCGCAAATAATTTTTAAATTTAAAATAATTTTCAATTTTTAAAATTTTTTATTAATAGTAATTTAAGAAAGTTGGATTTATCAGATAAGAATTAAAAAGAAAAAGAGAAATAGAATGTCTCTTAATTCTTATTTTGTTAAATCTATTTGACACCAAGATTTAATTTGATTTTCTTTAATTTTAATTTTGAATTTTAATAGTTGTTTTCTTTTCTCTTCATGGAATTTTCATTTCTTTTCTGTATTAATAAATAAAAGTATCCATTTAAATGTTTAAAAAGAAATTTATTTGTGTATTTATTTGTGTCTGGTCCATTAACAACGTTTTACAGGTATAATTTAAATAGCTTCCTAATTAATTAACGACCCCCCTGATTTCGTCTCATGCATTTATGGAACATGTTTTCCAGTTTAGAAATTATAGCCGGAGAAGTTTTTTTATAAAGGTAAGTAATATTTAGTTGTGTATATTTTCAGACTGTTTTACCATGATTTTGTGTTTGTGAATTTCAACAATAACAAATTTATTTTGCAATTTATAACCTTTCATCTTTCATCAAGTGTTGAGGGTTTATTATTCCCTACAATAATTTTTTTTTCTTATTAATAACGATCAATATCATATCAATATGTAAATCGTTTTTGGGATGAACACACCCAAAAGCCCAAACTTGGAGATCAAAAGTAAAAATATGTTTAATCTCCATGGGAATGAATAAGAATTATATTAAGTTTCTATGATTACCAAATTGTGTAATTTACAATTACAATTACACAATTTAGTTAGGTTAGTTTAAGTTAGATTTAAATTAAGTTAGGTTAGGTTAAGATAGGTACGGTTAACGCTTTTGCATAGCGTTTTGGTTAGGCAGTGGCGTAACTGTGGAGGTTAGGTTGGTAGCAACCAGTTTTGGAGGCTTAGGGGTGTTTGTTCCAAAAATGGTCTACATGTTCGAAGTCAGCATAAAATTTTCGTTAAAATGACATTAACTTGGCCAAAAAATGTTTGATGAGGGAATTCTTTAATTGTTCAAAATTTTATTATTATCAAGTCAAATTATTTTTTGAGCCTTTTAAGAGCCAGTGCTTTTTCCATCTTTTTGAAGCACGAATGCTAGAACACTACGTTTGCGTTTAACTGTTACATTCACAAAATGTCATTTTGAGGAGCTTAAAAAATTATTTCTCTGTCCTTTTTCGTTTACAAAGTTTTTAATTACGTCATCAAGATTTACGTAGGTTGAATGGTAGGAGTTTGCTTTGCCAGACGTTAAGTGACACAGAAACATCAGTTTGACTACAGCAGCAGAGAAAGCGCACGTATTTGTAAGTTTTAACGCGGCGCCTTATAAAGCGCGGGCCCATCTAAAGCTCGGGGCCATCTAAAGCACGGGGCCACCTTAAGCGCGGGGTCGCGTTCCGGGGAACGCGCTGAACCCGCCTTGCACCGGTCCTGAGCTGAATAAAAAGAAATTTTCTATTAGTGGAACCATTCTCTATACAAATTGGAATGTTTAATAGAATTAAATGTTTAATTACCTACTTTTATGTTTTTAACCTTATGTAAAACGTATGTATTGATCGATTAATCTGCCATAACAAAAGGTGTATTAATCAAGAAGGGTAAACAAAATATTTTTATTTGTACTTATATTTATAAATAATGCGGACAAACACGAACCAAAGAAACAAGGACGTAACAGTAGTAGGGAAACATGGAACGATTGACAGGGCTGATAGAAATGACGATATTTTTTGGTTATTTAATAGCGATCTACCTGGAAGTTTTTGACCAGTTTCGAATTTATGTACATTCTTTCTCACGTGCCATGAGATCCTGAAACTATTCTACCAAATTACCTTACTGACCCGCGCACTGTCCCGTAGGGTGCAGGGTGCTAGATCACGGTAGTGATGTAACACTTGTTTGTGTGAAAATTTTTGGTTAATTTTTTTAATATGCTCCAAAATCGTAGATATACCAAGTTCGAATGTGGTTTTTTGTTGGTAATATACCAAGGGGCATTCACTGAGATTCTTAGTATTTTATTTTGCAGTGCTTGGATTCTTTGTAGGTTTGTTTTAGATGTGTTTCCCCCGATTACACAGCCAGCCGTATAGAACTAATGGTGGAATTAGTGATTTATAGAGCAGCATGACATATTCCGTTTTTAGAGACGATTTTATGTTGATAAGTGAATATAACTGTACTACTCTTGTATGGCCTTCATTTAGTTTTTTTATTATATGAATCCTCCAGGTGAGACGAGTGTCCAAATACAGACCCAAATATTTCACTGCTTCAGCAGTATTATTCCACGTGACTGGATTATTATTAATTACTATTGGCGGTGGTTCATAAATTCTTCTAAGGGTGAATATTTTCGCAGTACACTTGTCTTGATTTATCGTTAGTTTCCATTGCTTAAACCATCTTGTCAGCACATTTGTAGCGTTTTACAGTTGCGTGACTGCATTTAGGAGGTTATTGTTCCTAATTAGAAGTGCAGTGTCATCAGCAAATAATGCTAAGTCTGCCTTTATGTTAGGGATATCATTGGTAAAGATGTTGAATAGAATAGGACCCAAGATACTCCCCTGGGGAACTCCCGCTCTGATATGTCTTATTGATGATGCAGTTACGTGAATTTTAAGATTAGTGATCTTGTATTTTAGATCTTCAGTCCACACGCGATCGAAAGCTTGAGCTAAATCCACAAAACGTGTCACTGTGTATTGTTTACATTCATATCCCCTTTATATTTTTTTACAATTCGCTGTAGTTGATGACACGTAGAATGTCCGTTTCGGCATCCAAACTGAAAGACTGATATCAGTTGTAATCTCGCGATTTCATTTAATCGCGAATAAATTACTTTTTCAAGCAGTTTCGACATGGTTGCTAAAACACTAATAGTCGGTAGCTGTAAATAAGCTTTTTTATTTTTTCCTGGTTTGGGGAAGAGAAGAATTAATGCATGTTTCCATTTATAACGTTTATTATGAATACACTAATAATATTAACTTGCGCCACAAATCGTAAAATAAATATGTTGTGCAGAAAGCTGGTTTTTATAAAATTAGACATTTCTTATCTATCAGATGTTTAATAGAAAAGGTGGGAAGGCCAGGCTATCTAAAAGTACAGTCAGCGTAAATACGTTATTGCAAATTATGCACCTAAATCGTAAGCCTGCGAATAAGTTATTAGTAATAACTAATAAGTCTTTCAAAACAGAGTATCAATACGTTTTGTAACATTCTACTTAATAAATACTCTAAATTAAAAAATGACATGAAACTGCAAAGAAAATAATACACCCAAAAGAAGAAAACACAAGATTTTTCCAAATATATTACCAAAATATGTAGTTTAATCTAAAATACACTCGTAGTCATACTTTTTGTAGATCGCCTTTTTATTTAATTTATGTTTTTTAAATTTTATTTTATTTATAAAATATGTTTGGTAAATGTTATCCCTGAAAACTTATGTGTTATGTTGTTATTTACAGTGCTGGATTTACGTATAAGCTACACAAGCTATAGCTTAGAGCCCCCACTTTCTTGGGGCCCCCAAGGATACCCTCTAGGTATCCGAAAATCATATTTGGCACTGATAAATATATAATATCCGTACTTATAAAGGACCCCATATCTCAAATAGCTTAGGGCCTTATCAACTCTAAATCCGGCCCTGGTTATTTACAATACTTTTTAGGGGTAAAAATTCTTGTTGCTTTTTCATTATTTTTACTAAAGTATTTCTCTTATAGTTTTTTATTTTCTATTAAGGCATTTCTATTTGTTATGCTTTTAAATATGTAACAAATCAAGATTCAAAGCCAGAAACGATTTTGTAATTCTGTTTATCTGTAATTCTGTATTATTTGGCAATAACTAAATAAATAACTTTTATGCACAGATGCATTATAATTAGACTATTATTGCTAGATTTATCGGAACATAACTGTCTCTTTATGCCCCAAGGGCCTCTTTATGATCCGACGGGCAATAATGAAACGTCAATTAAATGTCAGAGCTGTATTTGTAGAACTTGATTGGTTCTTAATATAATTTGTAAACTTATCACCAATGAAAATAAGCTGAAATTAAGTATTTTAGATAGTAACTATAGTAACGTACTTCGTATATAAGCACATAAGTATACGTACAGCGGCTTGATGTAACCTACGTACTCATTTAATTATGTTTTTTACACAATAATAGATTTGAGATAAAAACAATCTGTGCATAAAATAGTGTATGCATTTCGGGCATAACTTGCTTTTATGGCCCTACAGCCTTTTCCTAGCCCTCGGCTGACGCCTCGGGCTAGAAATAACGCTTCTGGCCATAAAAGCTTCTTTATGCCCTTAATACATAAATAACTATTAAATTCTGACATAACTAATTACTTCGTATGTTCTTTACAAGCCGCTTGTAGAGTATAGTACAAATGAAGCAGTTTTTTAATGATTAATCACTGTTAAAATCGATAATAATTGATATTATTTATTAAATAGATCAGAGTCGTTTCCTTTTCTTTAAATTGGCTGTTACTATATATACGTTCATTTTTATTTATATGTTTATATAATTATACAATGTTGTTATTTTTTGTAAAAATCAGCTAAAGCAAATAATAAGTTCCTGAAAAAATCACTTTGTTTTGGTACCTTTTTTGGCGTATACATAAGGGAATCAATCGCCACTTCCTGCGTATGTATATGAATAACGCATACCTTTGGCATCTTGACACTCAAACTACAGGAAATAGGCATACCTGTTATTTTGCGTTTTATAGAAAATTTAATTCTGTGTAATATTGTTTAAATACATTTTTTCGCAACCGTCATGGTTTTCGCAGAATTTTGTGAAAACGTTCGTGGCGCCTACCAAACCCTGCAGAAATTTCATCCACTATCGTGACGTTATCCGTTGCAGTTCCAGGCTCGTTAGCTGTAGGAGGCTCTGGCGCCTACCGGACCGGCATACTTTTTATTGAACATACTATATACTTTTGATAATAATTTTGCAACAATTAGTCTGGATCACGCTATCATACGTGAACCTTTGTTTGTAGTTATTATTTGATTAACATGAAATATCATTATCAAAATATAAAACTTCTTTATTACTTTTCGAATAAGTTAATTTTATAACTGTACAGTGTTTACACTGTTAATAATTAAGTTCATTTAGTTTACCTCTTGAAAACACCAAACACAATACGTTTCTGCTTGAATACACGAACCACAGGTATTGTGAACTTCACATATTGCTTCTTGTGTACGTTCTTCCAACACATTTTGCCCATTTAACCACTTAAAATGTCCACTAAAGGCTAACAGAAATATAAATATGTATCCCATAGTTACCTGTTTTACTCACTTTCACCCGTACAATATTGGCGATTATCTGGAGGGATTTCGAGTTGAGATAACATTTGTCAAGTTTAAATAATGATAACGGCATGTAAATAACGGACTTTAGTGTTAGGTACAACATTTGTTAAGATATCAAAAATACATAATATTAACAATCTATGTAAAGTTTGTGTTTTATTAACCTAAAAAATATTCTAAGATACCTCTACTAACAGGTAACAAATAAAATATCAATAAGTTAAGAAATATTTTATAATTTTTTCTCAGTCGCAACCATTCTATGATTAAGTTTTGATTCTGCATTGAATTTTGGTTTTATTACGTCTTTCCGTGAATCTATTTTAAGTTTTGATTTATTTATAGGCGCTGGTGCTGCTACATCTAGTTTATCAGGACTTTTAGGATGTGTACTACACACAACATTTCTTATAAATATCGAAATGACTTCCCATGGTAAAACCCTAAAAAACAGAGTTTAATAACTTTAAGATAAGATATAAAAAGTAAATCTAACCATTTCAAACAAAACGCTCTTAGATACCCAGGAATGTGAATAAACAATTTCTCCCTTTGAATTCCTTCAATTATCTTATCAGCAACTTCGGTAGATTTTAATGTAGAAAAGAATCTTGACATTACATCGTTGAACATGCCAGTGGATTGGATGAAATATGGACAAATTACAGTTGTTTTTACACCTTTCACTCCTGGAAATGTATTGTATTTAATATATTACTTTTTTTGTAGCAAATAGAACATATAGGTAAGATACGTACCTAATTTTTCTAATTCAATTCTTAGCGCTTCATCAAAACCAACTGCTGCAAATTTAGAAGAACAATAATCGACTAATTTATGGACACCAATATGTCCGGCCATCGATGCGATGGTAACAATATGTCCATGGTTGTTTTCTATCATCTTTGGCAAAAATGCTTTTACTGTCTGCGAATCAAGAAAGATGATAATAGCGTTAATAACAATAATATTAAGATGAAGTTAAGCACTTACCCAGAAGTGTGCTAAAATATTAACATCAAATGTCCTTTGGATAAGTTCGTCCGGCGTGTCCAATAAAAGTCTTCCGGATACAACGCCTGCATTGTTGATTAAAACTGATACCTGTAAAAGAAATAAAAAATAAATCAGAATTTAGAAAAATTGGAGATTTCTGAAGATTCTTCAGCAAATAATAAAAGAAGGCGCTAGATTTATAAAAGGTAGCTTGATTTTAAACAGTGCTACACAGTAAAAAATAATTCCCGTGAACAATTTTTAGAGTACTGGATAAAGATTTTAGAGTAGAAAAACATTTTTTCACTTTATTCTTATAACAAAAATAATTCTTCAGTACTGAAATCTATTTTCTCTCTATATTATTAATTATCTCTATATAGATTGACTATTCAATCTAATAATATTCTACATTAAAAGTATAACAAAATCCACTCTAATTTTAGTTTTTTTTAACAAAAAAAACTCCATTAAAAAGTGATATAAATTGGTAAAAAATATTACTCTGGTTAAAGAAAATAAAACGAATTGGCACCAATATACACTTGACAGTGCATTTTAGAAGAGAAGCGTGTGCGTGTGCGCAATAACGACACTAACAAGAAATGGCAACAATCATCTGTTGCTGTATTCGACTTCGTCTAGTAATAACTGTTGAAACTTTGCAATTTCAAAAGTTACTAAAATTGGTGGGAATCTCCAAATTTTACAAATTTTTAAATGGCTTAATGAAGTTGTAAATTTAAAACGTAATGTACAACTAAGCAACGTTTAGAGATCAAAATTATATTGACTAGACCAGAAACAGGTATCTGTACATAAATAATAGTACCTACATGAGATTTAGATTTGTAAAATTTTGAGATTGCCGCTAATTTTAGTAACACATGTATTATTTTATAATTTTAGTAATTAGTGTTATTTATGATGAGTAACCCGGGAGCACTTGGAAAACTTATAAGATATGTTCAACAGTAAACTATTTAATATTCATATCCAACGGAGTTGTACTTTTTTCAATAATTCATATTCAGTGTTTTATTTCCAAACAGTAAACAAAGATATTGAGAAATTAGGTAAGTAAAAGCAATAATTATAATTATATCTAATTTGCAGAACAAAAGAGTACATCATAATTGTAGCAATCTTGAACTTTACCGATGTTCACAGAGCTGCAAAGGAATCTCCTAATAGCAATTGCATGAGAGATGGCATGGGGCACAGGTAGTAGTTCACTCTAGCAACAATGAAGAACCATACTATGGATCACGAAAAACAATTTCGAAGTAAAGATTCCGGGGAGTCCTTTAACCAAAATATAAGTGTCCCAACTGGGTTCATATATATTTTTTCAATACGTTTTTATGTTTTAATTGTATATACATATACTTTTTATGTATATTTGCATTGCGATAAATAAATAAATCACTCATTTTATTATTGACCTTGATCTTGGAAAACTACACTACTTTGACTCTAAAGTTTCAATCTAAATAGAAAACAAATTATACAAAAGTTTTATAACAATCTAATCTAAATAGGCAATATTTTTCCCATGGAGAGTAAAAGATTCAAAGGTCAAGAGTAAAATCTTACTCCGAAACGATTAGAAATTTGACTGTTTTAGTGTAAAAAAGTTGCCATAAATATTTAAAGAAATAATTGTTTTAGAGTGTGATAAATTTAACATTGTATTGAAGTTAACTCTATGGTCTACACGAAGGCACAGATTAGATATTTTACTCTAAATGTATTGGACCTAAACATACACTTGTTAAAGTGGTCTAGTGTTCGAGTTTTACACTAAATTTTTTACAGTGTATCCGTCAATAAATGAAGACTCGATAATAAAGATTATGCTTTATCTTAAAATTTATAGTATATAACAACTTATATCGCTACTTTTGTAACTATTTATATGTATATAAATTATTAATGTTGTCTGTCTGTATTAAAAATAAAATTAGGTTGTTTGTTGCCTATATATTTTTACATCCTGTAGGTATTTTAAGTATTTATTGATTTAATACAGGATAGATAGTTTAGTATGCACAACAGTATAAATGCTTTAAATTAATTGTTTAATACTAAAAATGAATATTATTTTGGTAATTTATTTAAGTCTCGAATATTGTTATCTATCTATGTCTGAGATGCGTATATTTAAGTAACTCTAAGATAGAAGTAAAAATATTTTATGCAACTTTTGTTTCTCCTTTTCTTTTCTAAAAGTTTTTTTATTATGGTGCAAATTAATCCAAATTGCTTTTTGATTTCTAAAATAATTTTGTTTATACTCTTTCTCTAATGCAGAATACAGATAATAATAATAATAACGCAACCTTCATCTTTTAAGCCGGCGCCACACATGCGGTATTCGCCGAATACCGAGAAACGAATGTTTGTTATTAACACCCACTAACTAGTGTGGATGGACAATTTCAGGCAAATGTTCAAGATTTGCCGGAAACCGAACATTTCCCGCTATATGCCGGTAAACTGACAAGTTTTTTCAGCGTAACCAAAAAATAATTATTGTTTATTTAAATGTAATTATCAATATAGTTTATTTAAATTGAACTGGCACTCCAAATCCCCCTGAGTCTGTTTATATTTAAAGACTCCCTTCGATGGTTGAGTTCACAAGACCTTAACACTTTCGTTTTTTTTTAATGTTATTAATTTATGTTATTTATAACAATGCTTTTACTCGAAGGACCTATGGAAAACTCCCAAAAAAACAAATTCTTGAACTATAATCCGCCACTTGTTGTATACATTCAAATTTAATGTTTCTACTCACAGTTTGCATCCTTTATGGATAAAAGGAACATAATAGGAGGTGCTGCGAAAACAGAATTCGCAACAAAATTATTAATAAGAACTATTTTATTTTCTTATTATTTCATCTTTGGCTACTTCGATTGAGTGTCACCATCTTCCATCTTGGTCTCTTACGCTTTCTTTGTACGTTGTAGGATGCACCCAATACCAGGCTAGTAAAGGCAGTTGCTGTGATTTTCAGGTTATTATTATTACGGCAAAACATATTGCCATTGCTATCGATTATTCATCTTATGAAAATAATATTATTATTAATAACGTTTTATTAATAATAACAGAATAAAATATTATTGTTTTTAAATATTGCCTCAATGAACAGTCGTTGATTTCCCGCTCCGAACTGATGATTGACATATAGCCGCATATGTGGTCTACCGTGCTTGTACGTGACAAATAGTTCGTCAAGTTGCAAACATTCGAATTCGGCAAATACCGCATGTGTGGCGCCGGCTTTAGACGTTTTACTTTAGATGAATATTTTTATATCGTAGTGACTTCAATAAAATAATCTTAAATATAGTTACTCATTATTGTCTTTAGAAACTACAAGTCTTTTTTATGCTAAAATAAATAATTTATGTTAGCTAAAGTTTTAAGGTGTTGTGAACTCAACCATCAAAGGGAGTCTTTAAATATAAATAGACTCAGGGCGATTTGGAGTGCCAGTTCAATTTAAATAAACTATATTGATAATTACATTTAAATAAACTATAATTATTTTTTGGTTACGCTGAAAAAACACCAAACACTTCACAAACATTCATCTCCTTTTATTCTTGTCAGTTTACCGGCATATAGCGGGAAATGTTCGGTTTCCGGCAAATCTTGAACATTTCCCTGAAATTGACCATCCACACTAGTTAGTGGGTGTTAATAACAAACATTCGTTGCTCGGTATTCGACGAATACCGCATGTGTGGCGCCGGCTTAAAAGATGAAGGTTGCATTATTATTATTATCTGTATTCTACATTAGAGGAAGAGTATAAACAAAATTATTTTAGAAATCAAAAAGCAATCTGGATTAATTTGCACCATAATAAAAAAACTTTTATTTTTACTACTATCTTAGAGTTACTTAAATATACGCATCTCAGACATAGATAGATAACAATATTCGAGACTTAAATAAATTACCAAAATAATATTCATTTTTAGTATTAAACAATGAATTTAAAGCATTTATGCTGTTGTGCATACTAAACTATCTATCATGTATTTATTAAATCAATAAATACTTAAAATACCTACAGGATGTAAAAATATATAGGCAACAAACAACCTAATTTTATTTTTAATACAGACAGACAACATTAATAATTTATATACATATAAATAGTTACAAAAGTAGCGATATAAGTTGTTATATACTATAAATTTTAAGATAAAGCATAATCTTTATTATCGAGTCTTCATTTATTGACGGATACACTGTAAAAAATTTAGTGTAAAACTAGAACACTAGACCACTTTAACAAGTGTATGTTTAGGTCCAATACATTTAGAGTAAAATATCTAATCTGTGCCTTCGTGTAGACCATAGAGTTAACTTCAATACAATGTTAAATTTATCACACTCTAAAACAATGATTTCTTTAAATATTTATGGCAACTTTTTTTACACTAAAACAGTCAAATCTCTAATCGTTTCGGAGTAAGATTTTACTCTTGACCTTTGAATCTTTTACTGTCCATGGGAAAAATATTACCTATTTAGATTAGATTGTTATAAAACTTTTGTATAATTTGTCTTCTATTTAGATTGAAACTTTAGAGTGAAAGTAGTGTAGTTTTCCAAGATCAAGGTCAATAATAAAATAAGTGATTTATTTATTTATCGCAATGCAAATATACATAAAACGTATATGTATATACAATTAAAACATAAAAACGTATTGAAAAAATATATATGAACCCAGTTGGGACACTTATATTTTGGTTAAAGGACTCCCCGGAATCTTTACTTCGAAATTGTTTTTCGTGGTCCATAGTATGGTTCTTCATTGTTGCTAGAGTGAACTACTACCTGTGCCCCATGCCATCTCTCATGCAATTGCTATTAGGAGATTCCTTTGCAGCTCTGTGAACATCGGTAAAGTTCAAGATTGCTACAATTATGATGTACACTTTTGTTCTGCAAATTAGATATAATTATAATTATTGCTTTTACTTACCTAATTTCTCAATATCTTTGTTTACTGTTTGGAAATAAAACACTGAATATGAATTATTGAAAAAAGTACAACTCCGTTGGATATGAATATTAAATAGTTTACTGATGAACATATCTTATAAGTTTTCCAAGTGCTCCCGGGTTACTCATCATAAATAACACTAATTACTAAAATTATAAAATAATACATGTGTTACTAAAATTAGCGGCAATCTCAAAATTTTACAAATCTAAATCTCATGTAGGTACTATTATTTATGTACAGATACCTGTTTCTGGTCTAGTCAATATAATTTTGATCTCTAAACGTTGCTTAGTTGTACATTACGTTTTAAATTTACAACTTCATTTAGCCATTTAAAAATTTGTAAAATTTGGAGATTCCCACCAATTTTAGTAACTTTTGAAATTGCAAAGTTTCAACAGTTATTACTAGACGAAGTCGAATACAGCAACAGATGATTGTTGCCATTTCTTGTTAGTGTCGTTATTGCGCACACGCTTCTCTTCTCAAATGCACTGTCAAGTATATATTGTGCCAATTCGTGTGGCGCCGGCTTTAGACGTTTTACTTTAGATGAATATTTTTATATCGTAGTGACTTCAATAAAATAATCTTAAATATAGTTACTCATTATTGTCTTTAGAAACTACAAGTCTTTTTTATGCTAAAATAAATAATTTATGTTAATCGTATTGGTTGTGAGTAAGATTAGTTTTTTAACATATCAAGTTTCTGACAAATTCTCGAGAAACAATAAATTAACATTAACGTAAATTAAATTAGCATTTTCAGTGTGAATATTGCCGATGCGACTTTTTCTTGATAGACTCTGTATACATAATATTTTTAACGCATTAATTAAATAAAGATGGTTGTGCATAAAGGGGCAAGTTAAAAAGATTTGGTAAGAGTTTGATGTTCTCAAATAGTTTAAGAGATATTAAAGAGGGGTTGTTAAAGAACTTCCTTCCTAATCTTAGCAACCCATAACCAGATTTTTTACATACCCATTTTTTTATACCCTTTCATAAGGTGTCACAAAGATGGTATTGTCATTTGGCGTTTTAAAGTTGCTGTTTTTGGGGGCGAGCGAGTTAAATAGATGAAAAAAAAAATCAATCCACGTGTTTTTGCCGAAACTGATATTTTGTATAGTTTAAGAGGTATTTGATGGAAGTTTTCAAATGAACACACTGTATAAAATACAATCTTGAATAATTACTAGTTTCAGACGTTTTTTAAAAATTAAAGAAGAATAGGATCTATCTAAGGTATAACTCGTTATAATATATTGCTAAAAACAAGTAAACGTAATCGCGTACAAACACTTTATAATTTCAATGTAATTCATCAGGGTACTTCGTATATCTTTTGTTTGAAAACCTGAAATGAAATCGCCATGGTAATACTCAGGGTGAAAAAACCCATAAGAAAGGTGACTTGGACTGGTTGGATTCCAATCTAAAGTAGACTACAGATTAGGCTCCGCGTTCTGGTCCCCGACGTGAACCTACATTCTCGTCCGGGACGTGAACCGGATAATGACCGGACATTTATATTTGGTGTAATTTATTGGGTAAACAAGTTGGAGTACGAGATTGTTTGTTTAATAAAATTATAAGTATCGTATTTCTTTAAAGCGTGTATATCGAAATAAAAGAAATAATTATTGAGTACATAATAAAATGTCTACTGAAATCTCTTTCTTTAATTAGAATTATTTAGTATCATGCAGTCAATAATGCCTTTCATTGTGATCAACATGTTTTAACAAAATACCATACTCATAATTTCATTTTATAGCTCAACTTATTTATGTAATAAATTACAGCAAACTTAAACATGAATCATTACTCGGTTTACATCCCGGGCGAGAACCTACGTTCACGTCGGGGATCCAGAACGCGGAGCCTAATCGTGGTCTACTTTAAACTTAAGTAAGTTTATTTTTGTGCACAAGTAAGTTCTTCAACAAACCTGCCACACAGCGAAAATTCAACAGAGAAACGTGTTTTTTTACCGTAGAAAGACAACGTGCATTGTTGTGTTGTCAAATTTGAAATTATTATCAATTTCTTATCTACAATAAGTTCGGTTTAAAAGAGTAATGATTGCTTTATTTATATTTTGTTTAAAAATGAAATTTATTGTTTTTTATTTATAGATAAGATTGCTTATGCGTACTCAAATAAAATAAGATGTGGCCTGCTTGGCGTATATCTAATCACATTTAAATATAGCAGGCGGTAGCACATCACAAACGATATATTATTAATTATATACATAAATAAGAAACAATTCTAGAAATCATTGTAAAATGCATTGATTCTGCAATAACATGTGTAGAATAAATAAAGTAACGAAAACTCAAAAAGCAGAAGCCCCTACGTACACTCTTATAAGATGTAGAAAGTGATGGTGATGAGATAGTGTTGGCATTTCTGTATAGACACAACAGGACGATGTGATTTACGACGTAACTTAATAGAAAATATGTTACTATCATTAGCAGGAAGTCTATCCGAACTATTATTATTTCTTAAAAAATAGAAAGTAGTTCCGTGGGCGTAGATTTGATAAATAAGCTCTTGTCTCGTGTACTTCGAAGGCAGCATACTTGTGTTTGTTCCAAACTTAATATTCTATCATAATTTTAGTAGTACCGTAAATTTATAAATAATTAGAGGATGCCATGATCTTGCTGCAATTTTGGTAGCACTGCAGGGCAAGCCGCGTATTCGACAATTTAAGACACATGTCTGATTCAAGGTTAGTATGACGTTTGTACGTTCTATGGTTCATAAATATGGTTTTGATAAACAGCGGCAATAAAATAAATTTCAAGCAAAATAATTATAATAGTTTTGTTCATGCATTTACAACAAGCAGTCAATATGCCCCCCTCAGCTTCAATGCTATTGATAATTCGTTTATTTTAATCATCGTGGAGAGACATTCACAACTATCTGTCGCACAATCTAGCAGTCTTCTGTTGTGGGTACATGGATCTCAAAGAACGACTATGTTATCATTATTTCGACACCTTTCACTGTATTTAAGTACCTGTCAAGAAATTTAAAAATTCCTCTGCAAGTTAAGGCAAGTCTTGTGTATTTTTGGTTTTTAACATTAAAATTAATTAATAATGTTTAAAAAACATCCATTCAAGTTTTAACTGCAATGAATCTGCTAGCAACGGGATCATTTCAAAATCCATCCTACTTGATACCACAGTATATTAAATTTTCTATCTCATTGAAGATTTTAACGCCAAACATACTGACTGGAGAGCAAGACTAACTACGACTAAAGGCAGAGAATTAAGAAACAGGATGCAACTATCATTCCACAGGTAAGCCTACCTACTGGCCCACTGATGTTAACAAAATCCCTGACTTGCATTTCTTCATCTCAAGAAAAGTATCCCCCAATTTTACTGAGCTTGAAGAAAACTTTGACCTGGATTCTGATCACTCAGCAATCATCATGACGTTGACTGAAACGATAATTAAAAAGAATGCCCGACCCACACTGGTTAACCAAGCCACTGATTGGGAAAGTTTTAGACTTGACCTACAAAGAAGCATTAACCTAAATGTTAGTTTGAAAACAACTGAAGAATTTGAACTAGAAACTGAAAACTTCACCAAATTCATTCAGGCAGCGGCGCACAATAACACAAAAGAAATCAACTATACCACAAAAGGAGTAAATTATCCAATAGAAATCAGAGAACTAGTCAAAGAGAAAAGAAGAGCTAGGAGAAGATGGCAACAGTCGAGAGATCCTTCAGACAAAGCCATTCTAAATAACAAAACACAGCTGCTCAAAAGAGAAATACATAGGATTAAAGAAGAGACAATTAATTACTACTTGGAAAATTTAACCGCAACCGAAGAGACAAAATTACTCTCCTTGGAAAACAACTAAGAAGATCAAGAGACCTATAGCTTCGATTCCTCTACTCAGAAGAGATAATGGCCCATGGGCCCGAGAAAACAAGCAAAAGGCTGATCTGTTTGCGGAATATCTGGCTGAGATTTTTACCCCTAACCAAGACTATATGGACAATACTCTGGCCAATATAAGCAATCCAACGTCAGAAAACATTACCTTAGTTACCCCAAATGAAGTAGCGAAGGAAATACAAACAAACCTAAACCCGAAAAAAGCACCTGGTTTTGATCTAATCACTGCGGAAATCTTAAAACAATTGCCTAGAAAAGGTATAGTCTTGCTCACGTACCTCTTCAATGCAGCCTTTAGACTGAAATATGTTCCAGACAGCTGGAAAGTTGCAGAAGTAATAATGCTGCCAAAACCAGGTAAGCCGCCTAATGAGGCCAAGTCATACAGGCCCATATCCTTGCTGCCAATTATCACAAAATTATTTGAAAAACTACTACTCAAAAGGATGAAACCACTACTTGAAAATAATAAACTAATTCCGGATTTTCAATTTGGCTTCAGACAAAATCACGTAACTATAGATCAGGTGCATCGCATTACTGACGTAATAAAGCGCGCTCTTGAAGAAAAGCAAATCTGCTCAGCTGTTTTTCTAGATGTAGCTCAGGCCTTCGACAAAGTATGACACGAAGGCCTGATATACAAACTAAACAAAATGGTACCAAAGCAATATATGTAGAGATAATAACATCTTATATCTCAAACAGACAATTCAGAATTAAACAGTAAGATGATTATTCTGACCTGAAAGAAATAAAAGCGGGTGTGCCACAGGGTAGTGTCCTCGGTCCTATCCTATTTCTGTTATACACGAGTGATATACCAAAACTGGATGGAATCACAGTAGCAACATTCGCAGACACTGCAATCCTTGCAGTAGAGAAGGAGCAAAATATATCCATCGAGAAATTACAAGCAGCTAGCAACACAATACTTGATTGGTCCAAACAATGGAAAATTAAGCTAAATGAATTCGAATCTGCCCATGTTAGCTTCACAAACAAAAGGTTGGTAAATCCTCTGCCCTTAGAGATGAATGGTGCTATTGTGCCCTATGAGAACAAAGCCAAATACCTAGGCATGACTCTAGACACCAAACTCCGGTGGAAAGAGCATGTAAAAAAGAAAAGAAAATAACTGGGACTCAAATACAGTGGCGTAACTATCATGTGTCAGTTCGGGGCAAAGCCCGGGGCCCGGCGACTTTGGGGGGGGGGGCATTGTGATACCTGAAAAAGCTAGAAAAAGAGACTTTTAAAATAAAAAATGATTATAAATAATACTGAAGTATTTGTTGATAAGTTGATATATTTATTATTTATCATTTCTGTATAAGAGTAGTTGCTTTAATGATTTACTTTTAATCTTTTTTTAATTTTATTTTTGTGTTACTGAGTTACTGACTGAATTACGCTTCTTATTCTTAGGATGAATTCCACAAAATGTAGTGAATAGAAAATCATAATATATGGTTTTATTAGTTAAATCGTAAGCTAGCATAGTTTAGTTACTAACCAAGACCTTTTGGTTACCAGACACCGTGAAACAGATCCTCATTAATTTAAGCTAGTTAGTTATTTAAACAATTTAAAAAATGTCTATTCGTTCACTCTGTCACAATCAACACAATAACAACGTATTATTTTCTCCCCCTTACGTAAGTCGTTTACTATTTTGACGAAACAACTGCAACCGAAAGTGAGATATGCAAGGTGCTCATTGCTAGGTACGAAAGTAGCACTTACATGCAGAACAAGAAAAGTGAATTACTTATATCTAATTTTTACGCGAAGAAATCCGTTGTTTGAAAATGTTGACGGGTCGCTAGGTGGTTTCCAAGGTTCTCACAACCAACCACCTCATAATTTTCAGCCGCGATTTTAGTTATTAATTAATTTTTAATTTAATTAATTTTTTTCATAATTATCAATTAAGTATTGGGGTGGGGAAGAAGCAAAAAAACTAATACATTACACGATGCGAAAGCTCTTCTCTTCGCCTCGGAGACCTTTACGGACCTCGGCTGTCTGCCTCGGTCCTAAGAGTGTCTCCTTGGGAGAAGAGTTTACTTATGCATCTCGCAATATAAATAACTTTTGGTAGTTTTAACTAATGCTTAACTGCGCATTAATTTAATAATATTAATAATTTAATTCTAAAAGCTATATTAGAAGCCTAAAAGTTAATACAGCGGTTCTCAACCTTTTTAGTAAATTGGAACCCAACTTTTCATAACAGTTTTTGAAGTCCTAATATTTTTTCTATATATATTTTTTTTAAGGAGGCCCCTCAGGTTGAGAATCACTGAGTTAATAAGTGCTTTGGCTTTAATTCTCCCGTCGCATATAATGTCAAATATCTATAAATCTGTCATCGTTGGTTCTTGGTTAAAATCATGAAATGCTTAAATGAACATGAAAACAATAAAAGGCTGTAAACTATTACTAGTAATAAAAATACATACCAATGTCTTATTATTAAGATTTTATTTAATTTTTTCCTGTTTTTTTGCGACCATATGTGGTCCTAATGATTATCTTGCCCCGGGGCCCATTGCCGTCTTGTTACGCTACTGCTCAAATACAAACAGCTTTATTGGCTTCTTGGAAGAAACACCAAACTGTTAGTACATAATAAAATCTCACTCTACAATCAGATCCTAAAACCGGTATGGTTATATGGCATCCAGCTCTGGGGCTGTACCAAAGATAGTAACATAAAAACCATACAAACATTCCAGAATAAGGTGTTACGCAACATTGTAGACGCTCCATGGTACATACGTAACTCTGATTTGCATCGAGACCTCAACATCCCAATGGTCAAGGAAGAGATCAAAAGGTTTGCTGACAAACACGAAGCCAGGCTTCACCTACACGAGGACGCAGAAGCTCTTCAGCTATTGGACAACCAACATATTGTTCGAAGACTGAAGAGGACCAAACCATTCGAGATTGTGTAGTGCAGTGAAAAGTAAAGCATAGTGCGAGTTTAATAGTGGCTAAAAAAACTAAAGGACATCGTCGGATGAACTCAAGTTTAGGTATTTAATTAGTTTAGTTTTAAGAAGTATCAGAAAAAATTAATGGTTGGTCTTATAGACCAGTTTTAATAGACAGGCACCATAAGTGTGTATGAGGAAAAAAAATTTGAAACTCAAAATACAGTTATACAAGGTAAGCTTGTGCATCACCAAGATAATTTCGAGACAAGTTAATCATTTTCTATGGTACCCAAGTACATTTATTATTGCTCGTTCGAAGTACTGCGGTTCGTTTTGTTTCTTTTTCCATGTACATTATAAAGAACTATAAATCGTTTAAAAATTTGTATACGTCATCCCACGTATACAAGTTATGTAACCAATATTTTAGAATATATAGGTGCATACATTTATTTTATTCTAGCAATTGTATTTGCACATTGTATGTGTGTATTTTTCACATTTGCAAAATTTAAATATTGTGTTAAAAGCTTCTATAATGCTTAGAATTGTCCCAAAGCTTCTTTTCTCTATGTAGATAGCACAAGCTACCTATGTTTTGATAAGATTTATACTTTTGTAATCATCGAGTACCCTCAGAATTCTTATGTTATATCGCCCACGACATGACTTGATACAAATGACTTGACATGCTCAAAGCCAGAGTTGAACAGCGAAAATCTATGTGATGGGGAATTTCTAATAAAAGAAGCCGAAACCCAACCAACGCCTGCAAAGAGCTCAAATTTGAGGATTAAATTTGCAACCCCCTAATAAAAAATAAATTATTCCGTTTTGTTTAGATCTTGAGCTGCATTTAAACAAACATTTAAAAATGCAGCACTCTCATTTAATATAAATTTCGTGGTATACAATTAAAAGCAAGTTAAAACTTGAACGAATAAAATCCATTTTCACTGTTGAAATCATGTTTTAAGCACGTATTCTTCAAGATTGCACTTAATATTGTTTAAAAAATAAACAGAATGTTGTCTTACAGGCAATAAAACTGGGTACAAGCAAAATCTAATCTATCAATTTTATTTTGTATATATAATCACTTCTACTGCATTAATTTTCGTTGAATTTCAAAAGAACTAAGTGCTCTCAAGTAATAATTTTTATTTGGTTGGCAGTTTTATTACCACGAATAATGATTTTATATAATAACAGAGAAAAATTTGTTCGATTTCAGTATTGGCTATGTATGTTGTCATATTTAAACTTGAATGGTTAAGTTCATCTAGCCCCTCCCCCCCATTAAAACTGTACGAAAAGATTTACCCTAAAGATTAGTCAATTGACCCTTCTCGGGATAACCTAAGGAGAGTCTAGCTTTGCCTATCGAGACAGACTTTCACGTCCAGAGCACCCTTTCGGAGGCAGCCTCGCGCGGCATACATTCGCCGCGAATTTTAAATGCTGATTGTCGAATTAGTATAGTTATTTGTGAAGAGAATTTTTAGAAATTTCCGTATCGTGGGTCTACTCTAAAGACCAGTCTTTGTGAAGAGAGTTTTACGAAATTTCCGTGTTGCATTGTAGGTCTATGCGGAGATTAGTTTTTTTGAAGAGAGTCTGTAAGATAAGCTGCCGTGGGCTTCCCTCGTTATATTAGTTGAATTTAACGAAGGAAGCTAATGCTGCGCCCTAGTGCATTTCGAGGATACGGAGAATGTGTTATGGCTGGGTTGTACCAATTAATGAGAGTGTTCTTTAAGAGAAATTATTTATTATCAGAAGAAGTATTAGATATTGCGAATACGCAAGTTACGTGTTTTAATATTAACTAGTTAACGCCTATCATTTATTTTAAACGTTGACTCATATCAGTTTAAATAACATTACATATCATTATTTAGACTGCAGTTCAAGTTTAAAACAAATCAAAGTTAATAATGAAAATTATTGCACCGTTCAAGGATTTGGTTTTTAATGCAAATCGTTCAGAATTCTGCTCCTTGTTTCCACACCGTTTTTTTGGATAACTGTGTTATTGTTATTAGTAGTATTTTGTTTGCGTGATCATTGGGCATTTGTTTTAGTGAGCATTTATTTGTTAGATTAAAGAGAAATAAAGAATTGCAAGGAGTATTAGAAATAAATAATTAACATCGCACATACGTTCACAATTCACGTCATAATTACACGTTTTTATTAAAATCTCATTTGTTGATAACGAAAATTTGAATTGGTTTTCAGTAAGAAAAAAGCAAATGTATTTAGAATGGGATATCAAATTAAGTTAGTATAGTGTAGAAAATAATAATGCGAATAGGTTTTTTTTAATCATCAACATTTATGAGTGTTTATATTGTGCAATCGATATTTTTATTAACTTTACTACTAATACTCACTGCTATAGATCATATATTAAAAATCTTGACAGTCATTATTGATTAATTTAACGTAAACGAAAAGAGAATTTTTTTTCGAATTGGAGAGTCTTGCTTAAATATTAAATAACCACGTTTACAATCGGGTGGGGCCCTCTATCTTCTTAATTATCCCTGATTCGTAACTTAAATCAGTAAGCCTTTGCAATTCATACTGACGGCAGCTGAAACCAATTTGGATAAATAAGTTATCTCTGCCGGGAGATATGTTCACGTAAGTAATTTATTAATGTGTTCGTTTGATCTTGTTAAACTTTAGTCAGTTACAATTTGCGCCCATCGCGGGGCTTTTGTGGGTTATTTGCTAATAGTTTCTTGAGAGAAATTTAAGTAGGTTACACGCCTGATGCCGGAGGTATAAAGTAGTAATCATACGAGATCAAAATTTGGTCTTCAATCAATCTGTAACTTACGTAATATAAACATAATTACATATATAACAAGTAAATAAACTTTATAATCAAAGTCAGGCTGGTAGACGAGTGGTATGAAAGAACATGTCGCATCCCAAAGGTCGTGAATTCGAGTCTCACTTGGGGCGGCAGGATTAGAACTCGGGCGTCTCAACTATGGGTGTGTACGATTGTGAAAAATCCAAAGGAGCCGACTTTTCAAGATTTTAATAAGTGCTGGCCAGTTTTTAGTTAAAGAAATTAATTATTAGTTTAAACGGTACTCATATCTCGACATGAATGAAAAAGCAATTAGTCCCTTTTTAGAGAAAATCATTAGTGCAACTTAAAATAAGTGTGTTGCGCTCAAGAGCCGATATGATTCCATAGTTCAGTTAGTCGGAGCGGAGTGATAATAACCGTGCTGATAATAAGTAGCTGTCGCCGCAGGTTCGATTCCAGGCTTCTTCTTTTGATATATTTTTACAAAACACAAAATTTAAAATGATAATTCTTCTCTTCGGTAATTTCATTCATTTTGCACATAATTTTAATAAATTACACTTCAAAATTGTAATTCTGATCCATAGTATTCATCCACCAACCATCCAGAAATGGTGATTTTCTTTGCATTAACAACCTACATAAGCACTTAATTAACGAAAATGATTAAATTTGTGTTATCTTGTTTAAAGGAAAAAATGGTGCATCGCACTCCTGATTTGATTACTACATAACTTGAGCATTTATCTTATTAAAATCAGCAGGTCAGTAAAATGCATCAAAAATGCGAAAAATTGTAATATGCAGTAAAACAAAACATAACTCACACATGAGAAATAAACAAAAAACAAAAGTATGCAATTTATTAAAATTATGCAGAAAGACATTTTCGAAGAAAAAGATTGCATTTTAGATTGTATCTTGTAAAGAATAAATTTTAAAAAATATTCCAGCTGATATCGATCCTGGGGCGACAGCAACTTAGGGTTATCATCACCCCGCTCGAGCTAACTAAGCTGAGCATATATAATAAGTAAGAAAAAATATATTTATAGGAACACAGAAACCTAAGAATATGTAGGTATTGAGAATCGTCAATAAATATAGACGGCGTTGTACAGCAACAAAACTAGACAAAATAACATTAAATAATTTTTTTTTGCGTTTTTGCAAAAAAAAATACCAAAAGATATCTCAGTTGGATAAGTGCATAGACTGCCCTCTTTTGATTTTCAATTTAGAATTTGTATTATCTAAAATATATTAGCCATGCTAATGAGGGCTCAGCCCTTACTAAATTATTTTAATAAGGGCCACAACCTTCGAGCCCCCTTATAGTCGACGCCTATGGTTGCATGTTAAATGAGGGGCATATGGCCTTAGCTGTTGGTTTAGGAGTTAGGTGTTATAGGAGTAAAATAAGACAAAGAAACCAATTTGTATTTTTTTTTGTATTTTCTTTATAACAGATAAAAATGCTTACCTCATACACAGATAAACCCTCATATAAAAAACTATTACTGACAACCAGAACGTTGCCTAATTTAACACAGTAATAGGAATCATTGGTTAGATAACTATAAAAACACGAGTGAAGATACGAGCATTATATCATACAATAATATCTGTAATATCCCGTGATACAGACATGCGTATAGAATTGCAATTTTTGACGTCACGATTATCTCATGCGTTACAGTTTTTTGAGTGTAATAAGATTTTACGTAAAACTGTTTAGAATTGCAAAATAAATTATTATATTTTGTTTGTTTATGTACCCTGACTCCTCTGAGAAGAATGCTAAGGATTTTCATAATTAAGTGGTTTATAAAGTACTGATAATATTCCGGTCTGTTGCTAAAGTCGAGATATTAAACGGTAATAATTTTGCGAGGATGTATGTAATTATAAATCTTCTTTTTTAGATTTGTTCATTTATTTGTCAGTTACGTACATAAAACAATCCTGTTGCTTGAGCAAACCTGCGAACAGGTTTTTCGTGGATTACTTACTGCATTCTTGCCTCTGCATTCCGTATATGAGCGTTTGTCCACTTTGGCAGTCGCGTTTGAAAATAACGTAACGTTATATTATAGTGATAATCAAAGTGGGAGCACTCACACTATTACAACCTATTTAACAAGAATCAGTCGAGTATTTGAGAATTTGGAAACCATTTCGCAATGGCAAATATCAATTAAATAAAAGCCAAGAAAATCATGAATAATTTTTGATGAAAAGCCATACGTCTTTGAGAAGTCCGCACGCGTCCAAAGACAAATGCACTGAAACGTCTTATGAAACGAATACTTTTTTCTATTTTTTCTATTTGCATTATTCTTTAATCTTCAGTTTTTTGAAAGTTAGCAACACTGAAAATTCTAATTCTGCATTTGTTTTTTAAATTTACAGCGTGAATAAGTTTCAACAGCTGTTCAATAGTGATATCAACTTTAAAATATAAAATGTTACCGTTTCCAGTATTCAAATAAATCTTTTTGGACACGCGACCGCGTAGTATATTAAAGTATTAATTTTATAAGACACATTTTACGTTATACTATTTTTGCTATTTGGAGATTATTTAAAAAAAATGTTGTAATCATTTAAAAAATAACTTACTAGTTAGTTTTTAAATAAAATTTAAGGAAAAGGAACAAAAGGGGACAAAACAAAACTTTGTTAAGTTTTTGCGAGTTAGCAACAGTGAAAATTCTAATTCTGCGTTTGTTTTTCACATTTACAGAGTAAATAATAGCGAATTCGACTGCATTTTCAACAATACATTTGACTGGTTAGGGCGCTCGCTTCCAGTTCACATTTTATGTTTTCTATTTGACCGGTAGAGCTACACCAGAGCTGTACTAGGGTTTCAAACACTAAGTTTTTACCGTTTGTTTTAATCAGGGCTTCAAACCACTGAGCAACACTGACTACTTCCCCCTGCCCCCTTATGCACCTACCTGTTGGTTGGTGCAACAAGCACTTTAGTTATATTTAAGGTTATGTTATCGTTTAGATGACTGATTTGTGTAGTTAATTTGTTTTAAAAATACAAAGAAATAACTAAAAATGAATAGTTAAAAAATATATGCTACTTATGTCTTAAAAGTTTTTTTAATGTTTAATAAAACACTTTCTGTTTGAAATTAATATTATTTGTAATGCACAGTGTTACTTTATGATAACTGACAATAAAATATTTGTAAGGAAAAAGATAGTTTTGTTTATTAATTTCTTGAATTCTCTGATTATTTTAATATTTAGAACTTCACCTATACATATAAAATAAAATTGAACTGGTCTGTACTAATAATACAAATTCTATACTTATCTAAATGTTATAAATAATTTCAACTTCTAAGTGACTCATTATCGATAATTCTCCCTTTAATATTTTAATTAGTAAGTATTAAATAACAAAGACAAAAAGTTGGGTTATATCAACAAATGTAAAATTTCCTTCAGACTCTAAAAAAGCATTTTATTTGGAAATAACACTGGAGTAACACCAATGTACGATACTCTAGTGCGCGTGGATCTAAAAAAAAACATTAATTAAGGGGGCGTTCAACTATTACGTAACCAGGCTTAGGGGGTAGGGGGTTATATTTTTCCTTATTTTTGCAGACAAAGGGAGTCGTGGAGGAAACAAAAAATCGTAAGATAGAAACCACAAAATAATTAAATTTTTTAAATAATATTCGAATAGGGCCGGCGGTGGACGAGTGGTGTCAGTGCATCACTCGTGTTCCAAGGTCGTGAGTTCGAATCCCACTTGGGGCGGCGGTATTTTTCTGATTGGGAAATTCCGCCACCTCAACTATGGGTGTGTGTATTCGTGTTGAATGTTAGATGGGGGACAGATGACCTTAGTAGTTAGTTCCCCCGTAGTGTAGGTGTGAAATAAAAAAAACATATTCGAATACTTACTTGAAATCAATAAAAAAACTTTTTCTACTTTTATATCAAGTTTGTTTATAAGCAAAACACGCGTTCCGGGAATATTTTGCGCCGCTGCACTATAGTACAAAGTAGTCGACTTTAACACGATATTCCGGGAATCTCCGGTATATCAACTCAAAACAAACGAATATGAGACAAAAAATGTCAGTTGTTATAAGATTTTCTTTTGATTGCTTCATTATTTTAGCTTAAATAAGATCGTTTTATAATTAACCTTAGAAATTAGATTTCTATGATTTTTGTTTTAATTTTGATATCTAATAAAAAAACAAAAAAATATATATGCGCAGATACATTATAATTAGACTATTATTACTAGATTTATATAAACATAACTGTCTCTTTATGACCCAAGGGCCTCTTTATGGTCTGACGGGCAATAAAGAAACGGAGGTCGGTAATGCGATCACATGACTGCACTAGAGCTGATTAAACCGATTCGAATCTTCGGTGCATCCAGTCAAATTCAACATAAGTTTGACATTTTAAGAACAGCTGTTCAACATTGCTATCAACTTTAAAAAATAAAATATTACCGTTTCCAGAATTCTTATGGACACGCAAAATACGTGTCCTAATGGCTTCATTTGGACACACAAATAGAAATTAGTATATTTTCATAAGAAATTCGTGTTCAAGTTTAGAAGCATTAGAGATGCTAAAACGTCTTACGAAACGAATACTTTATATTATTTTTTCTATTTGTCCTTGAGAAAAAACATGCCCCCTATGCGAGTCGTTTTCTAAACTTGACGAGTGCACTAAAAACGTATCTTATAAAACGAATACTTTATACTATGCTTTCTATTACTAGCGTTAATTTGTAATCGTAAAAAAATAACTTAATTGTAAACAAAATTTGTTAGGGATACTTTGTTAACAGGTTTGATAGTGTGCAACACTGAAAATTCTAATCCTGCATTTGGTTTTTAAATTTGCGTAAATAAATTTGACATTTTAAGAACGACAATGATATCAACTTTAAAAAATAAAATGTTACTGTTTTCAGTATTCAACTAAGTCTCTTTTGAATACGCAAATAGCCAGTCTCGGTGGATTAGTGGTTTGCATGTTTGCTTCATAATCCAAAGATCGCAGGTTCGATCCCCGGCCGAGCTGGTAATTTTTCATAGCGGAGAAAAATTAAAAACATGCCTTCTTCTCGGAAAGGAAGTAAAACTGTAGGTCCCGTGTCAATGCGATGTTTGGCACGATAAAGATCCCTACTGGGGGGTGGAATTCCCCCAGATTCGGCTAAATTCTAGTAGGGTTGGCCAAATGATCATAGCAATCGGTGCCATGAGGGACGAAGGATGCTCCGCCATCCTGATTCCTCGCCCAAAAACAAACAAGCAAACAAACAATACGCAAATAAAAAAAAGATAACGTAAAATATTAATTGTTTTTGAAAGTACATACTATTAAAATTATTTTATTTTTTAAATTTTTTCTTGAAAAAATTTCCGACTTTAATCACTAATTCAACGCTTTTTCCCGGTTTTTTCCCAATTGTGCAAATGCCCGGTTTTTCGCGGTTTTCAAGGTTCGCTGGCCACCCTGCCTATGTAACAAAATCGGTACTACACCCTGCATGTATACGTACTATTGGTTTTATAATGATTTAGGTCAGCAAGGCTAATATGATGCTATTTTTATTATTTTATCCTATGCATTTACACTGAGAAAGAAATAAAAAATAGTCCTGTCATTAGCCTTGCTGTCCTAGATCATTATGAAATCAATAGTAGTACATAACTATTATATTTAGAATAATAAAGCAAAATAGGCTCTGCCGCTGCCCTTCTTGTAAAATAATTATAAGGATGGTTATTGTTGAATCTTGTCAAATGACTAATATCTTTATTAATATTGTTTGGCATTGTTGTAGTGACTTATTACCGCAGAACGTGATGTCAATACAATAGAAAATCGTGACTTATTGATTTAACATGAATAATTAAACTTAAACAGTACTTAATTCCTAGCACAACAATAAGAGAACATTCACCTGCTTGTTGATACTTATCGTAGGTAAGTGTCGGGAAACTGTTAATAGGATTACGTATTTATTGTTACTAGTTAACTGACCTATACAGCTACAATTTGTTTGGCTTCATTTAAAACTTGAACAGTGAAATACATTCTAAAATGTACTTGAGTAGCCATTTCAGTAATTCACTTTCATTTTATATAGTAGCTGGATGATATTATGTTTTAATGCGTACAAAGTAATTTAATATCTTGTAAAAATTATAAATGGCGTACAACTTCAGCACTATATAGTAATTTATGTATTATAAGAAATGCGCAATATCTGCTTAAATGGTTAAAGAAATTATTGTTAATTCTTCAGGGTATCAGCCTGTAATCATTAACATGCAATGGAGATCATCGTCGGCAGCGTTCTTTGAAAAGCAATACCAAGTTCAAGGTTGTTCATTTATTCATTCTTGTTGTCTCTGTAAATATATTTCCTTTTATGGTGCGAGAATCAATCTGCATCAAAAATGAGCAAATTTGACATCTTTAAATAATCAAAAAAGTGCTTGAATTGTAGTTGTAGATGACACACTTTAACAATTTAAAATTCTAAATAGTAGATGATTCCATGAGAGTCACAAAACTGAACTCAATTTACGCTTTTTTTTCGTTTTCCGAACAGAAATAAATATATTACTGATTTTGACAGGATTCTGCCGAAGTTCCCTGTAGAAAACTCCTTAATTAGTCAGAAATATATAGAAAACCAGATCGATTTTCTATAGAAAATTCTATGCAGGAATATAGTATTTTTATCCGGGATTGCCTTGACTCATACCATTGTAATTGAAAAATGGGGTTGATAATGAAACGACTTGACCAACAACAAACCAATGAGAGTCAAGAATAACGAGATGTTGACTAATGAGACAATGAGAGTCAAGAATATCAAATGATTGCATGAGTTCATATGAGTGATTGGTAGGTTTGAGTCAAAGTTAATTGTTACAGGGTGTAATGATTCGATTGTAAAAGCTCTATTACTAAAAGTCTGAAAATTTAAAAATAACGAAGTCTTGGGTGATACTTTAACTGCTTGTACCTCTTAAAGGAGCCAACGGAGAAGAAAATGTTATGTGAGTTTTTAACTCAGTTTCCGTCGTAGAATATCGTACTGCCGAGTTTTACCTACGAATCAATGTCATTGCAATCATGAATGCAAAATCAAGTAAAGAACATTACTACGGCCCAAATGCCGTTCTTAATCGGCTGGGAAATAATCATTCTACACTAATTCTCCCAACTTCTCGGGAGAAGCGTTGACGGGGCACACTTTGAGCCCTGAAATTCTACTAAGGTAGGGTTTGCTAAAGAACTAATGTTACTAGCTGATGATATTAACTGGTAGCTAATGGGTTTCCAATTAATGGTACTGTAGTGATTCCACTACACATCAGAAAGGCATTGAACACACAGACAGGTTACCATGCCAATAATTACAAGAACTTCTTAATAAAACCAAATTCAAGCAAAAATCAAATACTTTATTCTTCAACGAATTTATCTATAAATGTAGTGCTCTTTTCTTCTAATCAACCAACAAACACTACAACTGCAAGGAACAGTATAAATGGTGACCCCTATGAAACCAAATCGAATTCCAACTGCAACAAGAAGCTGCTGCATTTTCATATGGTGATTGACTCTTCACCCTGAAAAATCTTTTGCAAGACACGACATTAAAAAACGAAATTGTGGACTATTATTTAAATTCTTCTAGCCAATCTGCATGCAAGACCATGCAAACCAAAACCAAATAATTCATATCACTACAAATCTTCTAATCAATTACCAACACTAAACACTTTTGTGGAACAACAAACTGACACAAACCCAACCACTTCTTTGGAACATAAATTCGTCCTATTGACAGCGAAATTAGATAATATTCTCAGCATGTTTCTCAGCAGCGTGCAGTGCATATGAAACACTGGAAGCAGTCGCGAAATGACGTATGCGCTATTACGCTCGTACGCAATGTGTATGAGCGTGATAGCGCATACGTCATATCGGGACTGCTTCCACTGTCTCGTATGCACGGCACGCTGCTGATGTTTCTACGATTCATACCATTCGTACACGGTCAGAGAGCCTAACCATGCTCAATAACCTCCAACCATTAAATCAATGTAAACTCAATACCAAACACTTAACAAATTAACAGACGAATTACCTACTCGTTCCAACGCAAATTTAGATCCTGAATGTTTCGGACTACCTGAACTTTTTCAGGAAGAGATTTTCCTAATTCTCCAAACAGTTTGACAGAAACAACCAATAAAGCCATTCCAAACTTAAGGTTAGCTTCATTCCATCATAACCTCAAACCAAATAATCAAAACATTTCTATTAATCAAACAAACACCTTTTTTGATGCTCTATCAAACTTCAAAAATCATAACCGCCAAACAGATGGTATCACTAAAAAGGTCACTGTCATCGAAAGTCTTGTTTCTACCGAAGCTGACTCCAATGACGAAACGGTTGCCACTGACTCTTTAATTCCTAACGATACTTTTTCACAGATTAGTAATTCAATAACAGAAATTAACCAAACAACTCAATCAAGCTTATTGAATGCTAATCGATTGTTTTTTCAAGTAAAATTAAAAAAAATTCCGAGGGTCAACGTTTTGGAACGATCATACAAAGTAACACCATTGGTTCCAAAACATCAGTATCCGAACATCATTGCTTTTACTGTCCCAAACAGCCCAATAACAGCTCCAGCAGGCATTTGGAAGATAATCGACAACCAAACTCAGTTGAGCAGTGCCCCATGTAGTTTATCACTAAACTTTATCGCAAGCTGTACCGGCTATAACGAAGTTCTCGAACTCCAATATCTTCCAGTTCAAGAAGAAGGACTTTGGATTAAGAAACACAGCTAGTTGTTTCTTTTTAGGGCCACATTTTATATTCCTTTCTTTTATGTTAATATTTAGTTTAATCTTCCTGTTAAGCAACCTTGAGGTTCCGATGAACTTTCAAAAATATATTAAGTGCGTTTTCAAGTAGTGACGTATCTTTGCTACGCGAATCCCGTCAACTCGGACAAATTCACAGACAATAACCGCGCGAACGCGCGGATCCATTCATAAAAATTGAACTTATCAATCCTTGTGTCTAACTGGATAACAAGCTCCTTTCTCATTCATCAATCATAGATCATAGAAGATTCAACCGTAGTCTCTAACATGCTATTCACATGGTATTTATTTCTAGATCTTCCACAAAACCTTGCCATGAATGCTGTCTTGTTACGAATTCCAATCATAATTTCCATCCTTGACAAAGGCCTTCCGAGCATTAGGTACAGCACAGCAAACTTATTTAGTACAAAGATTTAGTCATCATTAGGATTCCGAATTGCAGAGATATTTCAGAATTTCTTATCAGGAAATAGTGTACATCCCAAAAGGAACTTTAAAACACTGTCCATCTGTTAAATTTTAAATCTTAATCACTTAATGTGTCAGTTAGCGTAAACCTTCCAACAACCACTCTTAAGTTTATTTAAAGTATTTGTCTTTTTTTGTACTTGTGTTGTTCTTTTTTTTACGGTAACTTTAAGAATTCAATCTATCTAAACAACCTTTAAAATCTTGTTATATCCGAAGAAAATTTTTCAACCTTGTCGATTCTTGACTGTAAATCAACCGCAAGGTTAGTAGCAATAATAAATTATAATAGACTACGATAATCACGTACTTTTCGTTTCGTTTTTATATCTCTTTATTAATCTCTTGACCTACACACTTAAATCAATTTGCAATAGCTCTAATGATATACAATAAGCTATAACATCGGTTAATCGATGTTAAACCAAACACAGTGGCGTTCAACGTAATTTCTTAAACCTTATTAGACGTTCTGTCCTAGATTGTGCAGTCTTAAAATCCCCGTGCATATAGTTATTTATTATACAAGCGTTTAAAATAAACGATATATGCGAATTAAACCTTTATTTTAAACGGGAGTGTAATATAACTGTTTATTCAATTTTGCTCTTATAAATTCCTCTGTTTTGGGGTGGGTGCCATTAATAGTTAAAATACAAGGGAAGTTCGAAATCTCACGCGTTTTTTTAGACAATTACAATTATCGCATCGTTAAAATTGTGTTGTATCATAGCAACGAGGGAATATTTACAAATAATACGAAAAATTCGAATAAGTTTAATATAGGCCAGTAAAATAGAATCCGTTGGTGGAAATAAATGTTGGAAAGCGGAAGATGGTTTCGATCGCTTCATTTGACGTCAAATATAAGTATCCTAGGCTTGCACGGTCCCTCGACGCGAGCTTACCTGAGGGCATCAAAAGCACCACGAAATCTTCGGACCTTTTTTAGTTTTTCGCTTATAACTTTAAAGCAGTGCTTTCCAACAAAAACTTTGCTATGACAAGAATTAAAGAGCATTAAATTCTGCATCGGATGAGTATCTAACACTTTAAACTCGGTCCAGTGATATGGTCGAAATCGACGGTCGAGAAACAAATTTTCGATTTTTCGTCAGACCGGACGCCCAGCGGCTTTCCGTATAAAAAAAACCCGTTGGACTCATTCTGATTGTTAATATAAGTCGAGAAATACCTAAGCTTTGATATTGTAGAGGTTGCCGGATTAAACTACTGGCCATTTAATTGGCAAATGTAAATCTTGATATTACGTATCATAACGAGAACTTAAAAAGCCTATAAATACCAAAATAGTAAAGTTTCAGATTTAAAATATTTTATACATAAACTACCTCTAACCGTGTACTTTTAAAAAGAAAATCAGCCCTAAGACTTCATCTTCATCTGGATATATCAAATATGCCCCCGTAAAAAGCGGAAATCTTTGTAAAAACCTTGTTAAGCTTCGGAGTTAAATTGCACCCATAAGTAAGCATCCTGCGAAAATTATGTTTAGATTAAAAGATGTAGTCCGGCATGTGAGCAATTAATGGTTTGTACCGCTTGTCTCTAGGACCAACCCTTCTTGAGATATCAAGATTTACGTACTATATTCAAAATCTGCAAGAAACGTCGTGCACCACGAAACAAATATGGCTGCCATATTTCAATCAAAAGGAAAAAAAATAAAAAAACAGCGGTTTTGATATACCAATACTTAGGTGTGATAACACACAAAAAACTTTTTTTTCTAAATGATCGAGCGACCAGTACTGCAGCACTTGATATGGATTGATCCCAATTGCTGTGATGAGGGATGACAAAGAAATGTCAATTAGGTTAATCCGGCAACCTCTACAATATCAAAGCTTAGGTATTTCTCGACTTATATTAACAATCTGAATGAGTCCAACGGTTTTTTTATACGGAAAGCCTCTGGGCGTCCGGTCTGACGGAAAATCGAAAATTTGTAAAATTGTCGTTTTTCGACCGTCGATTTGGACCATACCACTGGACCGAATTTAAAGTGTTGGATACTCCACCGCAGAATTTAATGCTCTTTAATTCTTGTAATGGTGAAGTTTTCGTTGGAGAGCACTGCTTTAAAGTTATAAGGGAAAAACTAGAAAAGGTCCGAAGATTTAGTGGTTCTTTTGATGCCCTCAGGTAAGCTCGCGTCGAGGGACCGTGCAAACCTAGGATACCTATATTTGACGTCAAATGAAGCGATCGAAGCAATCTCCCGCTTTCCAACATTTATTTCCACCAACGGTCTCAATCGAGTCTAATTTTACTGGCCTAATAGACGTTTTTCAAAAAATTAGAAAATACCTACTAAATAAAAATTTTAAACTGCTAGCGGAATAACATTTTTATTCTGTCGTTTATTAAATAACTGACTTAATGGTGTGTATCCAAGCAAATGTACATAAATTACCCAATATGATTACAAATTCTTTCCGCTTCATTATTATTTGTATTTATGTTTGTAGTTATGAGAAAAACCAAATGAACATCTTTTGCAATGATCATTAGGAATATTATTTTTTCATTTTAGGATTTAAAATACATTCCTAATAACAAAACGTATTATAAACTGCGTAATAGTTAAACTCGAACCCTAAAAGCCCAACCAGGATACAAAACAAGTTATGTATCAAAAGAACCTATAGAGAAGACGTTTTAGATGCGTTTTTATTTAGGGTTTTAAGTAACAGTTTGCAAATACAAAAAGTAAACGAAAATATTTCCACTTAGAAAACTGACTATTGCTTTATATAAGTATGTTCGTCTGCATGTTCTTTTTCAATATTACATCAGATGCACTTTCGCCATTGTTATACTAATGTTAAAAGCAATAAGAACACAGGAAAATTTTATTTTCAAATAAATAAACAATAGATGTGTCAATTTTATTACCTTTACCTGTTCGGTGTTTAATAAGACTCGTATTAGTTGTTGTGAAGGTTATTAAACGTTTATTAACCTTTTTGGGGTTGAGTCCAAAGATTATTATTAATCTATAGACTGATCAATTAAGTTATGTAAGAGCAATTTTTTTACAAAAAATGTGCTACGAATAAATTTGTCACTGCATATGAAAAGAGACCAGTTGTATTGAGTTAGGAGGTATCAAATTAAGGATTGATATTCGGAGCATAATATAAGACACAACACTATAATCAGTAACCTATTTTTTAAGTTTAAAACGACTTCAAAGTTACTAATTGAAAAATACACATTCGAGTTAATTTTTTGTCTTTACATATCATTACTATATAATAATTATTTTTCATTAGATACTTCGATTCATTCTTTGTCAATGTTCTAATTGGATTTTAATTGTCTGTATACTAATCTGCAATTACCTAAAAATTGTTTTTTGTCATTCACAAAATATGGTGTTTTTGTCAACTAGAATCGTAAATCCGGTCTCTTTTCATGTGCAGTGACACAACTAATCTAACCTAATATATGTTTTATGCCAAGTTTTCCCAAGATTAAATTCAAGAAGTGTAGTTTTAATTAATTTTTTATATTGGTGCTGATGATAAATTAAGATGACCTTACTACAGAGTGTAGGAGTCGTTTATATTCTATAGTATGTAATGAGTTAAATTTGTTTATTTCTGAGCAAAAAGCAGCCTAGAAAGAACGGGTGGACAAAACATTTAATATAAATCACAATTAATCTAAATAAAATTAAAATTCAAGGGCACTAGCTATCCCCAAGAGTAATCTAGATAGCTAGATCTCAAATCATCACTCAAGGTATATACTACTTCAACAACAAAAGACAGAGAACATTTCATCAATAAAAGAATAAAATAACTGATAAAAAGATTAAAATCGACTCGAAGGTTTATTAGGACAAAAAGAATAAAATAATTATAATACTGTGGCATTGACCAGTCTTAAATAGCGTGGTACACATAACACAAGTAATTAATACATAATTAAACATAAAAGTCACTAATATCTAGCTTAGGGTGGTTTTCACCACTTCAAAGTGGATGGAAAGTAAGGTAATAAAAACGTGTCTTAATATTTTCACGTGAAGTACCTTTATGCAAAATTTCATCAAATCGCCGGGTACCTCACTAGCGAGCTGAACCAGTATTTCCCAAGTACGTGCAATTCCCAACCTACTACCGGCTTTGGAAAGGACTGTTTGCGTAAAAACCTACTTTTAATGGACACTTTTGTACTTGACTTCGGACACCTGCATGTATATATTGCGATTCGTGTGTTTTTTTGTTAAAGAAGAATTCCTTGATTTTTAAAACATGTTTTTATAAACAACAAAGCAAAAAAATTTCTAGAATGCGCGAGATTAGAATATTCCCAAACGTCTTGCGAAACCAGCATAAACTAGCTCAGTTTAGATTATTTTGTAAAGGTGAATAAAGCTGAGATTTAGATAAAGACACCGTTCCATCAAAATGGTAGTGGTAGTTTATACATTTTCGTACACTACTTAATGGAACATGGAGCATATAACTGCTAATTTGAATATTAAGAAAATATTGTATATCCAATATATAGTACCTACATCTACTATATAGTATATAAACACTTGATGTACGTTTTACGTATTCTTTATTAAGTTACTATTTATCAATTAAGGCTATATAACAGTCCTAAAACATCTGCTGGGGGGCAGCGGTAAGGGGGACGAGAGAGGAACCTCTCGAACTAGGCCCTCACCATACATTATTTTTGGA
Organism: Agrypnus murinus; assembly: GCA_929113105.1. NCBI lineage: Eukaryota > Metazoa > Arthropoda > Insecta > Coleoptera > Elateridae > Agrypnus > Agrypnus murinus. The sequence goes on along the minus strand of OV816025.1, from coordinate 169,464,104 downwards.
GACGGATATATTTAGAGAAACATTGAGATTTTTTATACCACAGACAGCGTGCCTAAATGAATTAATATTAATTGTTGATTAATTAATATTAACTAATTAATAAGTAAATGTACAGTAATTAGTAATTGTAAAAAATCATCAAAAAGTAATAATAAATAAATTAATAATAAAAAAGAAACAAACAAAAAGGATAATAAATGACATTCATTAAAGAAGCAAACAACGGCAACAGATGGCCCTGTGAATGAATGGCTGGATCTCAGACTAGAAAACCACGGTTCAAATCCCATGCAGTTCGTATAATTTGATTTAAATAAAATATTTAGTATATTTTATAAATAAATCTTTTTTTTAATAATTATATTATTTATAAAACAGAATAACACAATTAAATACTAATATGGTAATGTATAATCAATTATTTATATTTTTAATTAAAATAAATATTATACATATATTATGTAGTTTAGAAAATCACTATAAAATTGAGGGATAATTTTATGTAATTATTCTTTTTTGTACATACATAATCCATTCCCCTTTTATCGCATTTTGCAGTGTCGGTGTTCCACACAAACTCTTATAGGAGTGCAACGGAGGTCATGGAGCTATTGTAGCAAGTACATTACGCTCCCCATACTTTATCACTCATACAACTTTCATATCTTAACCTAAGGAGCTCAAACACGATAGTACTAAATTTTTAAAATTCAGACGCAACCGAGGTTTGAACCCCCGTCTCGAACCCCTTGAGCTCGACCACGGAGGGCCTGTTATAAATATAATAATTTATAGTTATATATTAGTTATAAATATTATAATTTAAAAAAAATGTTTATGAAATATATTAAATAGTTTGTTAAAAAAATTAAAGGAACTGCTTGAGATTTGAACCGTGGTTTTCTAGACGAAAATACAGAGACCCTCTCCACGGGGCTATACTGTCTGTTGACATTGTTTGCTTCTTTAATGAAGGTCAACTATTATCCTTTTTTGTTTGTATTTTTAAAGAATTGTTTATTTTATAAATAAACATAAAACAGAATAATTACATACAATTATCCCTTACTTTTATAGTCATTGCTTAAACTACATAATATATGTCTAATATTTATGTTAATTAAAAATAAAACTAATTGATTAAACATTATCATATTAATATTTAATATATCATATAAGTACTTTATAAAATTAAGGGATAATTGTAAGTAATTATTTTATTTTATGTTTATTTATAAAATAAACAATTCCTTAAAAATACAAACAAAAAGGATACTAAATGGCCTTCATGACCAGCCCTGAGAAGGGTCACTGTATTTTCGACTTGAAAACCACGGTTCGTATAATGTTTTTAAATAAAATATTTAATCCATCCCTCCATGTTATCTGTTGGTGTTGTTTGCTTCTTTAATAAATGTCATTTATCATATTTTTTGTTTGTTTCTCTTTTATTGTTAATCACTTTTTGATTAACTTTTACAATTATTAAGTACAGTGCATTCACTTAAATTGATTAATGTTAATTAATCAACAATTAATATTAATTCATTTACGTATGTAAACATGTTTTGAAACCTGAAATTTCGCGCGTTGACAAAGAGGGGAAATGAGTGGTCATGGCGAGGGCACCACCGCTCAATGATTAACTAATTTTTGCAATTATACTTCTAACAAAAAAATGGCGTGTAGGATTATCCCCAGATTTTGCATAGATAGTACTTAGTAAGTATATTTACAATGCCGCTACAGAGTAACTTGTCTGAAAAAGGTGCTAATTCAGATTTTCGAAAATCTGTTATGCCGAGCATCGGCTTTTTAATTATTTTGATAATATTATTTACAATAACTAACATAACTCGATGTGGTGCGATTCTATAAATTAATAACAATAATTCGAAAAAGCTTTGGTTTCTATAATAACTATCCCCTGAATTTATATTAGTAGAAAGAATCGCTTCGCAAGTATTCGAAAGAGTCCTTGCGGTTCTACTATCAATTTCGAATGAATTGAGTATTGAGTCATCACTTTGAATGCAACCTGCAAAAATATTAAGGGGTTAAAAGTTTTGAAATAATTAGATTTTTCTTAATAATTGAAAAACTAAAAGGTCTCTTTAATAAATGGTATGTGAAGAGATGGTTTACCTCGTTCGTCTAGGTGGTAAAGTCGCGGCTCAATTTAATTGGAAAAGCTAGTAGTAGTCTGATCTACATGATATAAAAAGTGTTTGTAAATAACTAAAATATGACTATATAAAATATTTATGAACGAGGTAATCAGGTCTTTCATTATAAATTACGCAAATAGCTCTGGCATCACTAGCAAAATATGCCAAGGAAAAAATTAAAATTAAGAATCTGTTTAAATCATATAGTGTTTTTTTAAATTTGACGTCAACGTAGGCTGTGAATAGTCGATTGTGAATTATTGGACAGAGGTTGGATTTGAACGTTTTGACAATGACATTTATTAATACGATCAAGATCCGTTCACAATCAACTAGCCATAGCCGCCTTCGACGTCAAATTTAAAAAAACACTCGATATAAGTATTGCAAAATAATTCGTTTATTTAGTATAAGAGAGTAAATAACATAAGAAACTACCTTACAATAATGGAATCAATTTATAATAATGTATTTATTACAAGGTTAATGATCATTAACAAACTATTCTTTGTATGAAATACGTAAATATTCTTGAAAAGAAAACCCCTTGTCATAATAGTAACGAGGTTTTATGTAAAGACCTTCTCCAATTCCAGTTAATTCAATGGCGTTACAAGATAATAAACTTCATTGCAGTTTACGTCAATATTATAATTTTCAAGCAAATTCTAATCTTTATATTAAATAAGCAGTAAACGAGAAATAAAATACAATAAACAATATAAAGGACAGTTCAATTAAAAGCAACAATCAGACTTAGTAATTAATAATGTCATAACTGCACTAAATGTAATCAAAATTATAACAAACTAGCATAATACTCGTTGCAAAATTAAAGATTTCCTTTTGGTCATATCAGCTATCCACGAAGTAATTTCATGAAAACAGCTAGACTTATAAACTTTTTGTGATGTTAAGTTAATAAAGCTTTTGGGATCCACCCACCACTACCCTCCCGCCCATTTTAGGAATCCTTATCCCCTCCCGAACAGAATTACCGGTTTATAGTTAAGCATGCATATGTTTGGTAGTCATGGCGAACGGACGAACATACGGAGCAACAGACGGACATGATTCCTTAATTGAACTTTTTTTTTAATAATGCACGGGCACTCAAATACCAATCAAGAATCACTGAATAGATTTTGATGCCATTTTCACCATTCGATAGCTTGTTTCTTAGAGAAGGTTTTTATATATACATATTGTTCAGAGGGTCTTTTGACAGTCGAGTAACGAACAGAGTATGAAAAAAATAATCAGGAAAATTGTCTCAGAGACAAAACGCCTTACACTGTGAAAATGGTAACAGATAAAGGCAAACTATAACATAACTTATTCTAGGTCTTAGAAAGGTCTACAAAAAAGTCCGCAAAAAGGTGGCAGTTATGTATTTCTTAAAAAGTATTCACCATCAACATTTTTCTAATTATACTTTTTTCGGGGAATTCTTCTCCCCGTGGAATGTTGTCTTACTCCACCCCTGGATGAAACGCCGGTAATTCCAGTATTTCTTTACCTTTCGAATTGCTTCAAGTATCATCTGTCAAAATTTGAAGCTTGTAGCTACCGCCATTCAAGAGATACATATATAGCCATAATGATTTTTAAAGAAATACTTCCTTCCGCGATCCCCTTGGGTGTCTTAGGATTAGAACTATACTCATGCACCCAAGACCCACCTGCCTGTAAAATTCCAGCTTACTACGTTTTCTAGTTTTCGAGATATTTTTCAGTAGGCATCGGACATCGTAACTGGCCATTATTATATGTTTGATAGTGCATAATTGAATTAAAATGAATTCCCGGAAATTACAAAACCTTAAAATAAATAAAATAAAGAGGGTAAGCTTACTAAATCCAGATCAGTATGAATGTTTATTTTAAAAATGTTTATCCAGAAAATTATTAAATAATAATTCATCAATACAACTTGCAATAGAGTATTTTTGTTTCCTGGTTTGAAAAACTGAGGTTATCAAAATAATAAACAAACCCATCTTATCCTACACAAATACAAAATGTGCTGCATCTAGGGCTGCAAGAAAGTAGCCATTTGTCAAATAGGCGGACAAAGTATCATAAAAAGGCCTAGACTTAGGTGTTAAGATAACACAACCAGAACTTACAACAAGCATTCAAAAGGTAGCCGGATCACGTTAGCTTAGAATCAATATTTTTTTTTGTTTTTACTTTTTGTTGACAGCAGTTATTAATGTTTTGACAAGAAGTAACTAAAGTTAAAAAAGTTCTATTGTGTAAGATAAGAAATAATGTCTCCCCACAACAGAAAGATGTTTTTTTGTTTTCAAGAAGTGTTAGCTACGTCTCGGTCGTCCATCTCTCCATTCAGGCTAGAAAACTCCACTTTCTTCCCTAATAGGATAAATGACTGTTGAATGAATATGAATAAGAAGTCAAAGGTAAATACGACTTCAAATATTTTGAATTAGCCCTACAGACTCGATATAATTATAACACACTCTCTGAGTAAATTCTTCAAAAAATAGCTTTCCAGTAAAGACACTAATTAATGGCACTAGAAATTAGTCACTAAATAACTGAGACCTATAAAATTAATAGACCGGTTTAGCAAGCGTTAAGTAAATTCAAATAAGAAGAGCTACTTCCACAAGCACCTGTCTAGAAGAAAAGAGCAGGTATTTATATCAATATCAATTTGCTAAAAAGCTTGTGATAAAATAAGAATGAAGGTGTAGGCCAACCTAAATATATTGTGAGGATTGCACTTTTGAATAATTTATATCTATCTACTTATGGCAATAAAAATTAAAAATTGTCATTTAATACTCAAACATACTCAAACTTAAATATATAATTTTACAATAAACCATAATAATACACGTTTTACATAATGTTATGATATAGGCATCCCGCATTACAGGTATGCACGATGTGTTGCCTATCTTCCAGGCGAAAGAATTTCACAATTTTTTTTGTTTTAAAAACAATAAAATTTTGCATTAAATATGTTGAAGACACACTACACACTACAATACTATAAGATGATAAGGGATACATTTTAAACAGATTCTACACTTGAATTTCACAGACTCAATTTCATGATGGACGATCCTATATCGTTGGTTGATATTTTTCACTTTGAAGATTTTGAAGCCATTCTATGGCATGTTTTCACCTGAAAATTATTAAAGGCATAGGTAAGGAGGTATACACAGGTATTTATTACTTTACCTACATTTTTATTATTGAATTTCAAGAAAATGTTCTATTTCTTTGACGATTCATAATTTTCCATAGTAAATGGATATTTTTCAATAGTATTTGAATTTCTAAGTAAAATATTTTACTGTAATATTGTTAACCAAGTTCTAGGGTGCCTTTGACACTAGAATGTTAAAGTGGGGAACTTTTTATAGAGATGGTTTAGGCCTTTGAAATCCCAAAATTGTAACGTTTCAGCAGGGTCTGCTAGAATGTTAAAATTTAGCTTATATTTATAATTTTGGTATCAAAATTTATGTAATTTTTGTTTGATAGGATCTTAGGATCAATTTTATGATGAGTAAAGGATGTAGCAAGATGTTAAAATGTTTTTTATTGAATTTTTTGGAAGTTATGTTTGTGAGAAAATTCAAGATGGTTGTCAATGAATCCTAACTCTAAATTTGCATTTTAATAGCCATGTTAGGTACCAAAATGAAGGAGAAATTCTCCTCTTTCATTTTATAACATTTATTTACACAATTAATTTAATTTTTTATCAACAATTTGGTTAGAACCGCTTTTTGGTTTTTGGCGGGAAAGATGTTTGTTTCTATTTAGAAACCAGACTAATCTAGTTCCGAACTAGGAAAATCACTAGCGACTCGCAATTGTTTTCCAATTATTATAAAAACAGCACGAAAATCTGTTTTTTTTTCTCTTGAATTTTCATACAGAGCAGAAGTCATGTTATTTTGATAAAATTCCGAGGTTATGTTGGTGAATCTTATGTCACTTAAATGTCAACAAAGTGAGGTTATGACAAATGCCATCTTGTTTTTAAGTTTTTTTTATAAGTTCTTAATAATTTAATTAATAATAATTAAAATGAACATTCAATGTGAAGTTAAAGTGAAATAAACAAAAGTGCAGTTTTTAAAATTTGGCGTTCAGACTGTTATTATTATTTGGAGAAATGTTTGGAATTTATTTTGTATGGAACGAATTAAAGGAAGGTAATGGAATCTTGTTGCAAATAACCGAATTATTGTATGTACTCACGTCATGGAAGATACATGTTGCACCATTAATAATTATAATTATCTTCAAAAATCACAAATAAAATCCATTTGAAGGATGACATGGAATGTGAACATCTTATCAACAAATAAGCAGGTAATTTTACCAACTATAAGAGGAATCTGATAACTTTCAAGTTAGGGTGATTAACTTTAATGTATGGCGACCGAACGTGGTGCTTTCTTTTTTCTTATTAACCACCAATATCACATCAATATATTACACATGTTCAAACAACGTTAACGTTTTATTTTTTATGTTTTTGTAGTTGTTTTTCACGACAATACAAAAAGAAATGAATTTTTTGTTTTATTTTTTAATGCATATTTCAGTTAGATAAACATTCACTCAATATTTAGGTGATATGTTCATATTATATCAAATACTTGCTATGGTTGTCTTTGAGGATAGATAAGAAAGTTATTGGTGAGTATCCAACGTAAGACACAGTTTTATATTAAGGATTTTGTTGATTCATCGGTACAAACGGTGCTTGTATAATGTCATAACAAGATATCATGGCATATCATGTCATAATAAGAGGCATTTGTGGAAAATGGTTGAAACACAAGGTTTCGGAGAACACTGGTTGAGCACTACTAAATTATAGAATCACTTGCAGATTTAAATGTATTTATTTATATAATTTTAATTTCATTTTAAAACGTCCACTTGTTGAGATAATCATTAATTACACGTTCCAAGTAAATTACCGTCACAAAAACCATTAAATCATTTAAAATAAACTCTGTCATACTTAAGTGTTATTAAAATAACGTTTATTGCAATTTATTACTGGACTTCGTACATACAAATTAGTTTGATTTGTATTTGTTGCAGAATATTTTATAATATATTTGTTTAATCCAGTCCTACTTATACTTACGTGTGCAAATAAATTCCAATTTCTATCAGACTGCAATGAGCAGTATTTTACGTATACATCACAATAACGTAGCTGGAAAACAAGCTTGGCGAATAATATTATTGGAAGAAATGTCAACAGCAGAATTGATTAAAGCTACGAGCTCGATTAAAGCTTCACTTGACAATAACTTTACAAAGAAATATGAATGATTCTGCAGTTTATTACAGATTCATCTGCAAAATGTTACGTTTGGAAATCCATTTCCACAATGATATCTCTATCATACCAAAATCAGTGATGGGTATCTTCAATACTGATACATACTTCAATGATAAGAAGGAAAGTTCCTATAAGATAATTACCTTATAGTAACTGTCAAACTACCAAAGAATGTAGTAACGGTTGAAGAAAATCACATACTTAGTCTTCTCTTGGAATGAAATGAAGAGAAAGTTGTCTATTTTCATAAAGTACCACAAAAAGTGTTTTATATCTTTTTTCTCTAATTAACCAAGAAGACTAATTTTTATAATTATGTAAAGCAATGAATTCTACAGACTATAATTGTGACTCTTTACACTGAATCTTACACGTTTATAGGTACTTAGTTTCAATCAATTTGTTTAGGAAATTAATATGCAGGTAGATTTTTCGTCACTGCAGCAAATTACGTAGTGTTTTACAAAAAATACTTAATGTGTACTTTTCCATGACTTATTTATATAAACAAGTATCAAGAATTATGAGAAATCAGCAAAAATATGTGTTTATAGTTACTTTGTAGTTATAATATAGGCATTTAGAAACATTACGTACACATATATTATATGGACAGATTTTTTGATAGTTCTTGCAACTTACTAAGAATCTCTAACAGGTTTGGGTGTCAAAGTGGGGCCTGGCCACAACGGCCAATCGCTATTTTGGCTGTTGTGGTCATAACCACAACGGTCTCCGTGACCATAACGGCCAACAGCCACAACGGCCAATTTGACCATATCGCCCAACTCGACACTTGACGATAACGGCCACCATGACCACAACGGCCAACTAGAAACTCCACCCCATCCGCCATTTTAACCACAACGGTCACCGACGCTTATGTATTGGCGTCGCTGGTAACGATGACCACAACGGCCAAAATGACCACTACGGCCAACTAGGGTGAGTGACCACAACGGCCAAAAAAAACCACAACGGCCAACTATGGAGCGTGACCACAACAGCCAAAATGACCATAACGGCCAACTGTGGCGAGTGACCACAACGGCCAAAATGACCACAACGGCCAAATGTGGCGCGTGACCACAACAGCCAAAATGACCACAACGGCCAATTTTTTCCATACTGTTATTTTGGTTTTGTTAAAGCTCATTTCTCTCTTCTAACAGCCTGTATTTGTATAAGGTACGTCCAGAATTTAACAGCGAGGTCTGATGTCAAAGTAGCGCCGATTTAACGTGACTTACCTATATTGAAAAATACACCTCAATATACAATGCAGCCCCATGCAGTTGACGAAATTTTTCTTTCTTAGTTTCTCGGTAAGTATCCCAGGCAGATTAAATGCTGAAAATTTGATACAGGTACACTATACTATTTACACAATCATGATACTTTAGTTCACAGGGTAGTTTACCTTTAACATCAAAAGAAGTTTTTTTCTATTACTTGTTTACCTACAGCAATGTTTCCATTTTGGGGACGTTTAAAAAAGTACGAAATAGAACTATAAAACAACACGTTTGACGTTTTATTTATAGATTTTCATTGCATTGAATTTAAAGTACGTAATTAGCTGTTATCTACGAATCTGCCCAGTACTTAATAAAATTAATCTAGGGAGTAGTATGGGACGTAACTCCATAAACAAACCGCAGTAATCCAAAACAATATTGCTCCATACGTATCTGAGAGAAAATACAAGAAAAACGAGCTCTTAGAAAGAAATGACAGATTACTTACTCGCGCACCGGGTGATAAAACGTAGTTTAATAGGGCCGTCAAAGAGTTTTAGAAATTATTAGATGGGCAGAAAAATCAAGATTTCCAGAACTATTTCCACTGCCTAACAGCAACTGGCTGCATTATGCAACGTCATAAAGATCGTGTTTACGCCTTTTACCATTGAAGAAGAAAAATTCATACGGAACTTCCTTCAAGCGCGAAGTGAGGTCATCGAAACTGAAGTAAATTATAAGAAGTCCCCAGGTTTCGACGTAATAACTGGAAAACTCCCAAAGGAACTTTCATATGAGGGATTTCGCATGATAACTGTAATCTATAAAGGGATATTAAGGACGTGATACTTCTCTGGCCAATGGAAGGTGGCCCAAATAGCAATGGTCCCAAAACCGGAGAAACCGCCATCAGATGTGGCCTCATAGAGAACCATTAGTCTGTTACCCGTCAATGGTTTGTAAAAAATTGTTCGCCAAGCGAATGTCGTCGCTAATACAAATACAGGCTAAGTTAGAAGAGAGAAATGAGCTTTAACAAAACCAAAATAACAGTATGAAAAAAGTTGGCCGTTGTGGTCATTTTGGCTGTTGTGGTCACGCGCCACATTTGGCCGTTGTGGTCATTTTGGCCGTTGTGGTCACTCGCCACAGTTGGCCGTTGTGGTCATTTTGGCTGTTGTGGTCACGCTCAATAGTTGGCCGTTGTGGTCATTTTGGCCGTTGTGGTCACTCACCCTAGTTGGCCGTAGTGGTCATTTTGGCCGTTGTGGTCATCGTCACCAGCGACGCCAATACATAAGCGTCGGTGGCCGTTGTGGTCAAAATGGCGGATGGGGTGGAGTTTCTAGTTGGCCGTTGTGATCATGGTGGCTGTTATGGTCAAGTGTCGAGTTGGGCGATATGGTCAAATTGGCCGTTGTGGCTGTTGGTCGTTATGGTCACGGAGACCGTTGTGGTTATGACCACAACAGCCAAAATAGCGATTGGCCGTTGTGGTCATTGGCCGTTGTGGCCTAGACCCAACATAAAGTTTTCCAAAGTAATATGTACACTGTACAGACTTTGACGGGTACAGTGTACATATTACTTTGGAAAACTTTATGTTTAGTAACTAGCACTTATAATCACAAATATGAATTAGGTTAGTTACAGGGTGATTCCATTGAAAATCACCTTAATAAATAACAAAACTCTGAATAAATCACGAACCACGATACGTAAAATAAAAATTAGGACATTTATGGATCATTCTTTTTGAACTCAACCACAGGTTAGGTCCGAAAATTGGCACAACTTAGAAAGGCCTGCGAGGGCTCATTCTAAAGCTTGAAACCTCTACTTTCGAATGTCACATGGCTCCTATATAAAAAAAATACATTTGACCCCTAAAACAGGGTATCCAGTTCAGACAAAAATTTTAAAAGTAGAAAAAATTAGAAAAAGATTTTTTTTAAATCTTTTTTTAACGGCATCCCATTCTTCGTCAAAAAATACATAAATTTTGTCCACTGCGTTTTTTTCCCTAGAGTGCTTCAATTTCGAGCAGAATTGAGAACAACAATTTGCCATTTTTGAAAGTTTATCATTTTTTCAATCGAAAATGGTGTCAGATAAAAAAAATAATAAGAGTAAAAAATGCTTGTTTTTACTTAATGACACCATTTTCGATAAAAAATGATAAACTTTCAAAAATGGCAAATTGTTGTTCTCGATTTTGCTTGAAATTGAAGCACTGTAGGAAACAACGCAATGGACAAAATTTGTGTATTTTTTGACTAAGTATGCGATACCGTTAAAAAAAATTAAAAATGATTTCTTTTTCTAATTTTTCAACTTTAAATTTTGTTTAAAACTGGATACGTGTTTACCTTGTTTTAGGGATCAAATATATATTTTTTTATATCGGAGCCATCTGACGAAAGTAGAGGTTTCAAGCTTTAAAATGACCCGGGCAGGCCTTTCTAAGTTGCGGCAATTTTTGGACCTAACCGGTGGTTGTGTTCAGAAAGAATGGGCCTTATATAAAAAAGAAATAGTAGTTAGAATATGTACTGGTGGATTCAGTACCATTTGGTGACTTGAATGGAATAATCCTCATTCTTTTTGTCAATGTGATCGCATGAATAATAATAAATAAAAATAAAACAGCTCGCAAGCATATTTGCTGAAGCAATTTGTTTCTTAATGCCGAAATTAAAATTTATAACATTATAAGACAATTACACACATACAGACAAAAAACAATTAAGTAAAATAATATACTCGAAATTTACCTTTGAAACTTTGTTAAATCTATAATGTGAAACAGAACATCCTCTTAATATGACCTCCGATTCTACATCAGTGAGCACGAGGCAATTCTATTGTTATTGAATATAATTACAGCAACTATAATTTATACAGGACTTTTTTATACTGTTATAGTATATTATGTACCTACTCATAGTCAATTATAATGCAATGTCATGACAGTTTTAATTATTGCATGATGCACCATCTCAATGACTTCAATTCTATAGTACTAAGGCAAGCGAGTTTATTTAATATATTTATATATTTAAATAATACCTATGTAAGTTCATAAACCTTTAGATTATTCAACATTAAGTTATAAAGCATGTAATTTCGACATGAACAAATTGATTCTAGTGTAATTACACAGCTATTATTTAAACTAACTCATACAGAAAACGAAACAAGCAGCTAGAATACGCATATATCAATCATTTGTGCTAACAGAGTTTTTATTTTCTGGTATAAAAAATTACCAAAGAATTTTTTTAATTCTTGAGATTATTGTCGAAGCTATGAAAAAAATCGTTTTCTTTACTTTAGAGAAAAGAATCTAATATAATTACTTCTTAAAAGAATCTAATAACATCTCTCCATAATTGTTCACCAAAATATTGTATCTATACAAATTTGTAATAATATAATTTTAAAATTATCTAATACTAGGGAAACTCGTCAAAATATGACGGTCAAAAGGCTTATTTATTGAACGACTTCCTAATATATAACGTTCGTTATGTGATTACCAGCTTTCGGCTTCCCAAGCGTGATCAATAAATATTAATATTTATTAAATAAACGCAATCGAATAAAAACAGTTGAAAATACTAAGCTTGCCAATCTCTACTTTTGAGCGCGTTATTGAACAAACACTCCCTCACCCCCAACACCGACTGACTCTTTCTTTCTTTGTTATTCATTTTCTCCAAAATACAAGTAATTAAAAAATCACAATACTAAAACTCCACACACTACAAAAAAGAACGGTTTTAAAAGTATAAAATTTAAATAAAAATAAATAGTAGAGTTGACTAATCTAAAGTAATCAAAACAATCAAAACTCGTAGACGAAGTGAAACAAAAATTAACCGTGTTTTAAATGTGTAGAAATATATAAATAACAATTGGCCTATAGAATAAAGTTCAATATGGCCGGTGTATTCGCTATCGAAGTACATAAGATTTTCGTATTATAAAACAGTGTTAATGGGAACACGATACGTTTGATCGCTAATAGAGAAGTCTTTATAATAATCGCTCCAGCCATTTACAACTTTTGCAACAATTTCCAAACGTATCTCACGATGATTTTTTTTGTCTAAACAATAAAAGAAACAGCTATAAATAAGCAATTGCCAACAGGACATCACCTGATATTTGTATAATTTGTCTGCTTGCCATAGTTTTAACTTTTATAATCGTGAATAGTTCCAAAAGTTACCAACGCAGTGGACTGAGAGGACGCTACAAGTAGATGGTCGTTCTTGCATATCTAAATAAATGCTTTAGATTTATTTACTTAAAAATATAAAACTTAAAGAAATACAGATATTAAGTAGCGTTAACTGATACATACAACGAAAATTTCAATATAAAAAAGAATCACGTAAATCGGCCCGGTTGAACTCTAGATATACGTATAAGAAATCTTAAGAATAAAAGAAATTTAATGTAATTATTGAATTACAATTAAAAATTCTCAGACTATGATAAATTTATACTTTTATAAAATTTGAATACTGAGAATATTTAATACAAATTAAATTGTTACCTAAACATTTGTCTATCGATAACGCATATTACATAGTTAAGTGTTTTATCATAAAATCATTAATATAAAATCATAATCATAAAATAACTGTCTAAAGAAAAACTATCTAACACAATTTATTAAAACGGCTAGCCTTTTAATTTTAAACACGGCCAGATTCTGAAATCGTCGTTCGTTTTTTTATTATATTAGAATCTCGCTGGTGCTTTTAGTCGTTTTATAAACTGGAGTACCCTCTAACAGCCACATTATTAAATAGCAATAACGATATGAATTATTTTGTATTTTAGTTAGTAGTTAGCAACCACGTGGCAAAATATAAGTGAGGTTATGTTTAGACGTCGTGTAAATCGTTTTTAGAAACTCCTGACAGGAGTAGTCGCAGGTGTTTTTGTTAAACAACGCATTCAGGCGTTCTTCTACGACAATGTTAGGAGTTAGCATTTTCAACTGGTTGTATTTTAAAATAAATGACTTTTACTTTTTTAATGTGTTGTGTAGGCATGTGTAGCCAGCCTGGGTTCGATCCCCGGAACCGGCGAGAAGATTTTTCTCATCGATAAAGCCTCAGTACACTTCGCCGTGCTGTAAGATAGGCATGTTAAGCAGTCGGTCCCGACAATCACATAAACAGTTGTCTGTGATTATCGTATGATCAATCGTGTTCAATTGTGACCGCCCTATACCACGCACAAGTATGTATGTATTTACTTAAGTGGTTTATGAATGTAATTACAATTAACATAAAATACAGTAAAGTGTAAAATATGGCTAATTAGTGGTTTAATAATAATCATGCAAAAGATTAATAAAAATTTTACCTGAATAAAACTATAATAAGAAATAACAATTTATTATAGCGTAGGTACGCAGGTTTGTATCAAATAAAAAATTTTAAGCAATTTGGTGCTTTTTTTGGAACAATAATAATGGTTACTATGTTTAATAATGACTATGTTTAACAAAGATTCTAAATAACACCCCATTATAAAATTGTGACCGTGGACTTGTAAAAGTGCAAACATAAATTTTCTTGTAGTGTCATTTAACCATAAACTAATGAATAATAAACTCTGATTTAATTTATCTGTTAGTTGCAGACAAGTCATATCGCATTTCTGTTTTCAATTAGGAATCAGTCAGTTAGGAATGACAGGACCGGATCCAAAACTCAATAAAAATATTCGTTTTTGACCTATGCTTGTCAAGGTAAAAGTACCTTCATTCTACGTACCATATAACATATATCACTTATGTCTAAATTACTCTGTATAATATGTCTGTAATCTGTATATAACTACCGAAACATAATTTATTATTTTGTTATAATTACTTATATTGCTAATGCTTGTTTGTTATTTGTTTGTGTATATAAAAAATTTGTAAACAGTTTTAATAAATCTTGTTGGGTCTTTATATTGAATTAGTACCTGATATGTTTGTCAGTAAGATCTGACTATAAAGATAGATATTGAGATGATATGAAATCATCTAATTGAAAATTTATTGGACGATTTAATCGTAAACACAAAAATAATTATTTCGTGCAAGAAAATAAAATAAAGGATAGACATGCTAGGATAATACGTTTATTTAATCTAAAAGCTACATGTTAGGTCACAGATAGATTTATCAATTTTTAAAATAGAAATTAAAGCAGGATAAATTTCATGCAGACGTAACCTCAATGTTTACATAAAAAGTATGAATTTATAAAAAGGATATCAATCATTTAGAATGTTTTCATAATAATACATGTTTTATGCAACCCATGTCACATGTTAGGATTCCATTTGTCTGGAAGATTTAATTTTCTTGATTAGATTTGAGTTTAACGATGGATAACGTAGGGAAATTCTTTCTGTTTCCCATGCGACTGATTCAGTTTCGGGATTATATTTCACTAAAAATATGTAAATTAGGTCATTATTATAATGACTACATTAGCACATTAAACTTACAATCTCCTGAATACTAATAAAGAGCATTTATCCTTATGAAGGTTTCGGCTTTGCTGATATGCTTCGATTTTTCTAAATATTGATTTTAATATAACATTTGACACCGTTGTTCAAACACAAGCACTTGGAGGACTGTATGCTGGATAAGTTTGACTATAATTTAACTTCATTTAAATTGAGATTGGTGTAGGAGATTGTATAGCATCATTGAATTCATGGATCGTAGAAACGAATCTTTATTTTTGTTTTTCTTCTATTGTAAAGATGTTCTTATGTAAATTTTGTATGTATCAGTTACATAGTGTAGTTATGTATTAATTTTCTAAAGGTAGAGCTGGACTTAATGAGTTTTGTGTATAATTAAGTTCTAATGAGATTTTTACATCGTCAATCGTTTTTGTTAATTTTCTCAGTTATGATAAATTTTAGACTATAAGTGTCTTATGTTGTTTTAATCGCTATTTTGCCAGCTACAATTATATCTTTTTAGATTTAAGATTAGTGATAATTATGAACATCTGTTTTTGTGAAGTGACGTAATAAAGGTAGCGGGTCGATTTTGTTTTTCTAAAACTTGACATAATCGTCAATTGTTTTGCTAGAAGGTATCAAATGGCCTGGAAGAATTAACAATTTCAGTCGATAAAACTTTTTGGGTGAAACCACGCTCGACTCCAGACCAAAAATCTGAAAAATAAGTGAGGTTAAGTGACAACCATATGTTTGTATGTCAACAAACGAAAATTCAACAAAGTAAAAGGAATAGTTACCTGGACATTTTAAATTAAAGAAGATTTATATTCGTTATTCGACAATTGTATGGAATTGTGAACTAGTTATTTATTAAACAAATTCAAGAAGATTTTTTTACCATTATTGATTTGGATAATCGACGCATTTACATTTTAACGTTTAGCTGTCTGAATTAAATGCAGTATAACCAATTGTAAAAGATTGAAGTGGATCTCGACGTACTTTATATACAAGGTTGGTCAAAATAAAAGGTTTTGATTAAATCTTTCAAATAACAAAATTATAAAGACAATCTGAATAAACTCAGAATTTATTTTTCTCATTTTTAAAAGCTTTTCAATAATAAAATTCTACCAAATAAACAATTTAATTTTGTTTATAAAAATTTAATTGTCATAAGATAAATTTATTTTAACAAATGTAAATATTTTTAATTGATAACATTGATTGATGTCAGTTTGCTCAAATGGAGAACAGTTATAGCCCTATGTCAGGTTAATAACGACTAATTTACACATTAGAGCAAGCTCAAGAAAGATTTTCCTATACTTTTTACTTTTTGAATACATAATTTTTCTCCTACTTTCTTTTTTGAATTAGATTTTTTTATTTTCATTAATAAAAATAAAGACTGTGTTTTCAATTTATCTATGCGTTTATTTGATGTGTATGCAAGCATCCATGTCTTTTTCTTTTCACATATTGAATTTAGTTTGCTGTTGTCCAGTTGCGGAAATCCAAGTGTCTTGGTAGTAAGTTCTTTTATTCCAGGCATAAGAATCAATAAGATTTTATTATTTCAATTATTTCATGCTCTATCGAATTAAACCTGAGTCAGCACATTGGGAAAAGAAAAAAATATTGGGGTTATATTTTTTTATTTTATTAAATTTCACCTCAATATATTAAATATATGTATTTAGGTTTTAATTTATTTTTAATTATTATATATTTAGGAATTATGTATAGGTATACATTGTATTAGGTATTTTAAATATGTAATCTGTGGCATTTCGATTTGCTATTTTCAATCAGATATCATGCATGATCTTGCATATAATAATTATATATTTTAAATCTATTACACTGTGCTACTTATGCATAATAGAATCTAGAATGTATGTGTTTTACATGTATGCAGTATTGTCAAGTAGACGACTACTGATGATACATTTAGATGCTGCCACTAATTATCGTTTTCTCAATAGTAGAACCTCTTTTTTAATTTTTTTTTATTTTGCGTCTATAATAAAGCTGTTAAAGCACCCAAACAGTGCGTTAATAGCTCATTTGAGTGCTTTAACAGCCCAACTTTTTCAAAGTTGGTAACATTGAAAAAATAATTGAAAAACACAGAAAATTGTCAAAAACTTCACTCAATTTTCTGTGTCAATCAATGAATTTTCAAATGTCACATCAGTGTTGTCAACTACCACAAAAATCCCTAAATTTTAAAATTGCGATTTTTTTTATTTAAAAACTCATCCTTTAGAAAACTAGCCGCAAGCGGCTCGTTTTCTAAATTTGGACTCGTGCAATACATCTTGCCTTATGAAACTCGTTCTTTAATATACTATTAAAGTGACATAATTATCAATGAATCACATATAAACCTTAATCATAGTAAAATAAAACAATTAATTAACAAATAATTGTCAAAATATGCCTGGATACTTACTATTGATTTCATAATGATCTATCGTAGCAAGGCTAATATGATGCTATTTTATTCTTTTTTTTGCAGTGTAAATGCATAGGATAAAATAATAAAAAAATAGCATCATATTAGCCTTGGTGTCCTAGATCATTATGAAACTAATAATAGTACATGCAGGGTTAGTTAAAAGTATGGAGACGGCGATTTATTCATTTTAGGAAATAATGTTGTATACAAAAGTTTTTTATGAAATTTTTATCTGCATTTGAGAATTCTTGAAATTTTTTTTCTTTAATTGTTTTTGAGTTACGCCTTTCCGTGAAATTGTTTTAATGGGAACTACAATAGTATTCATTTTTATTTTATTTTATTTTAATAACATTTTTTCAAGGAAACTCCGGTTCAAGTATTTACGAATAGTATACACAATGTACATCTAAGACTAAACTCGCCATTGCTAATATTAACAGCAATAAATTGCATACAATAAGTGTATGCAATTTATTATTTTATTCTTTCAAATGCATCGAACATTATTTTCTAAAATGAATTAACGACAATAAATCGCCGTCTCCAGACTTTTAACTAACCCGTATATTTAGCAATCGAGTTTTTATTTTCTAGTACAAAAAATTCCACGATAAAAGTTTCTACTAAATTTTCTTTTGATTATGTATGGCACTAAATAACTACATGGTCTTGTTTTAGCCCATTTTTTACTTATTTAAAATCCTTTTCAAGGTTTACAATAGTTGGCAATAAGATGTTGATGCCATTCATTTGAATGACGTATGTAATTTGTTTTTCGTTTCTTTGTATACGCTAATTAAATTAAGGTACTACTGCTTATTCCATCTTATCTAAGTAACTATTTTATTGTACTGAATTAACTTTTATTAAACTTTAAACATCAAATTTACAATCCATACTGCTGTTAAATTTATTTATTTAACACATTTTCAAAAACAATCTTCTTTTTGTATTGTTTTCTGTTGCCAAGTTTTTTGTGGTATCAAATTAATTTTATAAAGTTATTTTGATTTGATTATTTTATTATAAATAAAAATAAATAAATAAAGAAGATATCATATCTATATCATTAATTGACATAAACATAATATAAATACGATATAAATAAAAATATGAATGAGATAAATATATAATTTATGCACACACTAACAATAGCTCGAGAACTATAAACTTTAAAAATATTCTTTACTTTATTACTTTATTCTGCAACCCTTTGCAACTGGTTAATTTATGCGCATAAGGTCAAACCAAAACTGAAATTAAAATTTTTATTTCATTTCGTATTTGAAACAATTGTTTATATACCACAATTAGTAATATAAAGTATATCTTGATCTCCGTTGTCAATGACACCGGAGTTCAAAACGTTCTTGATCTCCGTTGTTGTTGACAACGTAAATAATTTGATGTTGCATTATAGCCACATGCATGCATGCATGCTGCTTTTTATCTCCTTAGTTACGCGTATGATGACACAGACAAGGCAACTTGCTTCTTTATGCAATAAATTCGGATGGATTTTAAAAGGGAGAAATTAGGATTGAAATACGAAATAAAATAAAACAACTTATGCAATACGGAGAACAAGCTTCTATAAATCCTCGAAGATGTTATAACGACTCGGCTGGCGCCTCGGCGTTATACATCTTCTTGGATTTAAAGTATCGCTTGATCTCCTAATTACATAATATATATTTACACACTTAGGTATATGCACTATTGATTTCATAATGATCTACTAATGATGGACAGCAAGGCTAATATGATGCTATTTTATTTTTTTTTTCAGATCATTATGAAACCAATAGTATACAGTGTGGGATTAAAGTATGGAATATTAAAAAAAAAGCGAACTCAACCGGTTTTTTTTAAAACGCTGAAACACGTCGATGTTGTTTTTTAAAAATACACATTAATATCGCACATTCACCTTCCGACTTACATTTGTTTCTAAGTTATGACGTCATCACAAAAAAATTTAAATGACAATATAGATTTTTAATAGTGGAATCCGATAGTGATTTTCTTCCCTTTATGATCATGCAAATAAATCATAAGGTTGAATATCAAAAATTCTGAGAAAAATCGAACTGAACTTTGTAAATGTTTGTTAGTTATGACGTCATCACAAAAAATTTAAATGACAATATAGATTTTTAGTAGTGGAATCCGATAGTGATTTCTCTTCCATTTATGATCATGCAAATAAATCATTCAAATCATAACAAAAATTCTGAGAAAAATCGATCTGAACATTTTATGTTATTGATATTATGGTATCAATATATCAATATATCAGCTCGGTTTTTCTCAGAATTTTTGATATGCAACCTTATGATTTATTTGCATGATCATAAAGGAAAGAGAAATCACTATCGGATTCCACTACTAAAAATCTATATTGTCATTTAAAGTTTTTGTGATGATGTCATAGCTAATAAACATTTACAAAGTTCAGCTCGATTTTTCTCAGAATTTTTGTTATGCAACCTTATGATTTATTTGCATGATCATAAAGAGAAGAAAAATCACTATCGGATTCCACTATTAAAAATCTATATTGCCATTTAAATTTTTTTGTGATGACGTCATAACTTAGAAACAAATGCAAGTCGGAAGGTGAATCGCACATATTAATGTGTATTTTTAAAAAACAAAATCGACGTGTTTCAGCGTTTTTAAAAAAACCGGTTGAGTTCGCTTTTTTTTTTTAATATTCTATACTTTAATCCCACCCTGTATATAAATTAATGCTGTACAAAAAATTTGTTATTTGATAGTATAAATTATTATAGCATTCAAATAGGGAGTAGGCTTTAAAAAGCTTGTAACAATTTTCAAATGACGAGACTTATACCAAAACTATACTAACTTTGTTGCTATAGGAATGCGCGATAAAATAAACAACACTATAATTTCAGAATTATCTAATAGAATTACGATCAAAAGAAATTTGAATTATCTAATTAATTACAAATGAAAGAATTCTACAGGCTTCGATAAGCTTGTATTTTTATAGAATCATTGAACTGAAAATATTTAATACAAATTAAAGTGTTATCTAAACATTTTTCTATCTAGAATAAATAAAATTGATATCAGAATTTTAACACATTTTAATATTATATTAATTTAATTATTATATTTTTATTATATTAAATTTCCGAAGGTTGTATTTATTTGTCCAAAAGATGAGAAATGATACAGCTTCTGATGTATATTGTATTAATGGTAATAATAGAAATTAAAAGATTAAATTTGGATGGTTTCTCACTTCTATTTATACTAACAATTAAATTCATATGTTCAAATACACAGTCACTAAACTTGTAAGTATGCTTTTGACAAACACCTCTTTGTTTATAATCTTAAAGTGGCATGTCAAGGCGTTTGCTAAACGCATAATTATTGGTGCCATGATTGCACATAAGCAAGGGCAACCACATGGTTGCTGAATGGGTAGTTAAACGCACAATTTCGTGTAGTCGCATGTATACCTAACCGTACCGTAACCTACCGTAATTTTATACCTATACATGCGACTACACGAAATTGTGCGCTTAACTACCCATTCAGCACCCAGTTGGTTGGGCTTGCACATAAGTAACAATAGTTGTTATTTAAAACTACTTAAATACTAAATCATTACCTGCTTATAAGAGTCAATAAACTATTTCACAGCCACACGAAATCTTACTATGTCCCTTAGTAGATGTATCAATAATTGGAATTACAATACATAAGTTTATATTATTTATCGTATACACATGAATAGTATAGATATATGTTACCAAACTCATTTTATACTACTGATTAAAAAAAATTATGCAAACAATATGAAAAAAATTGCATTTTTTCTGCTATTGTAATAAACGGTCTTAATAAATAAACTACCTGTATTTACCCTTGTTGTCTTTATGGCCAAATATCTAAATCATATTTTATCCCAATTTCATTTTATCCATAATTGTCCTAACATTGTCCCTATATTTTTCCGTTGTGTCACAAAATTTAAGTTGTGCCATCCTAATAAAAAAGGTAAAGCAACCAAATGCGAAATTGACAAACACGTGGAATGACGCATATGTTAATTAGCGCTTTGATTCACGATATAATTTTCGCAGTTATTATCAAAAATTCGAGTTATCAGTGCAAGAACGGATGCATTGGCGAGTGCGTGTGTTAACTGCATTTCTGCTAAGTAACGTAAATATTTTGAGAAATAATAATAATTTCTATCTAATATGAGATTTTAGGATAGTAATGAATTAAAATTATATCGAGATAACTAGCTATCAACGAATAAGCGTATTTAGATATTGCTTTATTAATAATAAGTTTACTTAGTAACGTTGAGAAATGTAACGCAGTGGACCAATAAATTTTAACTAAATACATATGTCCAAAATAATAACATTCATATAATACATGGCATACATCATTTGAACTATACCTAAACCAAAAAATGAAGGATCTAAACCGAGTGAATCTAGCAGGCGCAGATTAGCAGTCGGAGTTGATTGTGAGCGAGCCTTGTTCCCAAATTGTCAAATTTAGACAGTTTGAAATTAAAAATTGTCATTGCAATCTGTCAAAGTTTTGAAAGGTTTTTCACAACTCCAATTGTTACTTATTAAACTACTATTAATAAATAACATTCTGATAGCAAAAGTGTGTACGACATTAGTTGCTGCTTAAAAGATTTTTCACAACTCCAATTAATATTTATTAATAGTAGTTTAATAAGTAACAATTGGAGTTGTGAAAAACCTTTCAAAACTTTGACAGATTGCAATGACAATTTTTAATTTCAAACTGTCTAAATTTGACAATTTGGGAACAAGGCTCGCTCACAATCAACTCCGACTGCTAATCTGCGCCTGCTAGATTCACTCGGTTTAGATCCTTCATTTTTTGGTTTAGGTATACTAATAAACAAAGATAGTACTGTATTAGAAAATAAACTTATACCAATGTACAATTTGTTTTACGAATTATTACTACCTTGTCAAACATGATAAAAATGCATATTTTAGTATTGAGCTCTATTGATTATATAAGAAATAAGTTGCATTAAAATTATTTTAAATATCTGTTTTTGAGTTAATTGGAAAGATTCGCTAATTTTTTTGCAATAGCTCTGAAATAGTTTGTTGACTAATAAAATTCTTATGCTGCAGTATTTATATCAATTTATAATTTATAATATTATATGTACAGTAACGATCATTCGCTAAGGAAGAATGGAAAAAATAGTGATAGCCGGCTTTTCAGTTTTTTGTACAGTTTAACTGTACAATTATAGTTTCAGTGAAATGGCGTATATTTCCACAAATCGAGTAATCATGTGCTTATATGTTATTTAAAGCACAACTTAATGAACTACGATAAAAGGTAACGAACCTTTAACTGAAACTTACTATACTACTTTTTACATATTGAACTTTTACATATCTACTAAATGTAGAGTTGCCAAATATCCCAAATTAGCAAGTAAGACAATTGCTGGACAACGATCTTACCAAAGTAGAACATAGGAAGACAAAAAGAAAACAAAAATAAATTAGGTTTTTGTTTATCACTCAACATTTTAAAGTTTTTTTTAAAGGTTCTCATTTTTACACGAATGAAATTATAATTTTAATAATTAATAATTTATTAAGTAATTTACGAATAAGAATACAACAGGTATAGGGAAACAAGAAATAATCTTTAATATTAAATTTGCGACAGTTATTTTCAAATTCAACTAACTACAACTTAATTGTTTTTCTCTAAAACCATAACGTGAAACTGCGATATCACAACGCATAATGGCAAGATAGCAAGTGCATTTTACATTCCCCCTTTACATCTTTACTGCAACCAGCATCTCCACCCCACTACTGAATAAAAGCATACCACTACGAAATAAAAATAGAAACCAAGGTCACTTATAATTTTTCTTTGCAGGAGGTAGGACGGATAAATTGTAGGACACGCCCTACCAAAGTAGGACGTTTAGTAATCCTAACTAAATGGTTTTACCAACTAAAGCGTATAGATTGTATAGATGTTTGCCTCAAATTCAATTTGTATATCATCGAATTATTGGTTCCTTACACCATACAGATATTGTGGGATATAGTTGACCGATTTGGAATTTCTGATGTTGATTTTAGAATTAAAAATATGCTTAAAGCATCAGTCTACAATTTTGAAAGTATAATCGAATGAGCTTTTCTCGCACCTCTGTTTAAAATTACTAGGATATATAAATAGTTGTTGTATTGAAGTGTATGTAAATATTGTATTGAAGAATTACCATGCTTAGTTGCAAATCTTATAAGAGGAGACAAGCAAGCCAACTTCTGCTTCTGCTGGATCTTGGTTATAATTAGGATAGTACTTTGACGAAGGTTTCCATAAACAAACATAAGTTATAGAAAAGAATCCAAGTACTGAACCACCCAACCTTATTCGCTAGAATTAGCTCCATGTGAGTATGTGACTTTTACTGTGTCTGTGGACGAAGTAAAGGAGAAAACGGCGATGATGCTGAAAGGGTTGACGCATGTTGACATGCAGTACTGTTCCTAACAATGTAAAATTCGTATACAACGGTGTATAGATAGTGGAATTTAATTAAATATATAAAACCTTGATATGAACGCTTTAATAGTTATTTATGGTACAAGTGAGTTAAGTAAGATATTATTCCACGAACGAAAAATTTACCCTCGAGGGCCGGCAGGCCCGAGAGGGTTAATCTTTCTGAGTAGATAATATCCTTAACTCAGGCGTGCCATACAAAGTTTTATCCAACACCTCTTTATTTAAGTTTAAACATCGAATTTGCAATGTATAGTTAGTCTGTAGTTTTGACGGTAATACTCTAGCACGATGACTGGATTTCAATAATATTAAGTAACGTAAGCTGGTGATTGGTTGTTATCTTTGAAGGAGTGAGTTTTTTTTAAATAACCCACGTTGCTACGGGCAACGTAGGTTATAATGTAACATAAGAGTAAACAATCACTTTCCTTATTTAAAATGACCATAGTAAACATGGTATTTATATAGAGGTGTTGGATAAATTAATTTTAATATAATGAATATAATAAAAATGTCTAAAATCAATATAATTATTGGAGTATATTAATTGGAATGACCCAATTCAGTTTATTTGATTTTTTGTGTTATTGTAAAATTAAATAAAAAGTTCTTATTATTTGCGTTTATTTTACATAATACGTATTAGACAGTTTTCACTGATTTCTGGTTATGCTTCAGGTAACATTAATATTTTTGCCAATTTACCTGTTTTACTGGAGGTATGTATTAGCTCGAAAACCAGAGCCAATCTAGCAAAGCTGATGGCATAGGGAGGCACACCATCGATAATTGTGTGTGTAGTGAACCAGACAGTTCTGTAGTTAAAATTTTAATTAAATTAATTTGATAATCAAAAAATACTGTAAACCATATGGGATTTAAGCAACTTGAATTATGAAAAAAATAAAGTTTAGTAAAAGTTTCACAGTTTTATTAAAATATAACCTTACAATATTGTTTCGACAGCTATGCTGTCATTATCAAAGGTTATCATTACCTTTGATAATGACAGCATAGCTGTCGAAACAATATTGTAAGGTTATATTTTAATAAAACTGTGAAACTTTTACTAATCTTTATTTATTTCATGATTATGGAGTTCCACAAAGTAAGGCTGAAAACAATAAACAAAACTTGAATTATACTGATTTTGGTACTATTATCACATTAATTATGAAAATTTCGACATTAAGGTTATATAATCTATTGTAAATGAAAAAATCAGAAAAACAAAGAAATGTCCAAATCTAGGGACTTTTATGAGTCCTATAATTCTTAAGGGAAAGAAATGTAACTTCTTCTCATATAGTTTAATGTTCAGTGAATAATAAACTACACGATGTCCCATTAAGCAACAGTAAGCCTTTAGCAGTGGTTAGATCATCATTAAAGGAAGAAAATTCCTATATACCATTTTTCTCATACTTCTGTACTTTTAGAGAAAACAGCATCGAAGTTTAGCCCAATGTTTTCAAATTGAATAGTAAGAATGTACATACAAATTTTGAAGTTCAAGGAGTTACAAAATACTGTTTGGTTTTTCAAATGTGCATAGTAACAGGTAATAGATAAGTAAAGTAAGTAACGTAAAGTAAAGATAACTCAGCAATAAATACTCTATGTAAAGTTTTGTTATTATTATTTCAATCAACACAAACAGCTACGCACCTTCTTTATGGTATTATATTTCAATCTTCTAGTTATATTTCTTGGAATTTAAAATTTCGTCGTTACTCCTTTATTATCTATAATCCACACGAATTCGTTATTAAACCATAACAAAGGAAGAAAAAACTTTTTCATACTATACTCTTTGCACTTTCGTAGTTATACTTAGAATTATTATTATTAAAATAATTAAATAATATTTATTTCCATTAAGAACAGACCTACTGCTATTAAGTATTCAAAAGAATTGTTTACCCATTGTTTTTATACTATGTAGTTATCTTCTATGTAAACAAATTACCAGCCATCAGGGTCGTTCTATCAAAACATAAAACAGAATAAAGGTTTTACTAGAGGAACCTTTTACTGCTGTTTTTAGAATTCCAATAAAAAATAACAATACCTGTTGTTGGATAGATTAAATTATCTCAACATGTTTCTACTTTATTAACGAATAACAAATAAAACTATAATCTTTGATCCTAAGCTAGATTTCGCTGCACATATACATGACATTGTTAGTCGAGCTTTTAAAATGTATGGCTTTATCTACCGAAATTGTAAACACTTTTCAAATGTTCAGACGTTACGTGCCTTATACATAACCTTGGTGAGATCTATACTGGAGTACGGCGCGGTAATTTGGTCTCCCCTTTATGAATGCCATATTCGTGAGATTGAACGAGTTCAAAGATATTTTCTTAAGTTTTTAGCTTTTTCTTGCGATGGTATCTATCCTGAGATTGGGGTTAGTCAAATTGAGCTGCTTAACAGATTTGAGTTTATATCTCTGCGTGTTAGACGCATTATTATCTCTGTAAAGTTTTTGTATAATCTTTTAAATCACAGAATTGATTCTATTTGGCTCTTAAACAAAATTAACTTTCATGTCCCACGATTCAATGCACGTACTAATATGTCATTCTACTTGGATGCAAGGAGAACCAATTTACTAAAAAAATCACCTATTACAAGCATGTGCAATAATTTTAATCAGATATGTAGCAAGTGTGATATTCACTTAGATTCGATTAATAGTATTGTAAGTTGTGTTATTGAGATAAATGTCTAATTAAAGAACATACTATGTTCAGACATTAAGAAAGTTTGTTACAACTTTATTCATATTACCGTATTTTATACACATATACCTTGATTTGCGATGTTGTTCTATACACACTAACTTTAGTTAGTTGTTAGTTTTATTAATTATATTATTATTTATTTACATACTGTATTATGCATATTTATGTTTTTACATTAATTGTAGGTAACTTAGATTAGTATTTCATATTTATGTTGAACCACTACAGTGTTTTTGTAATTTTTAAATTTTTTTCCTGTAATTGGGTGCCCAACTGTTGGAAAATATATATTATTATTATTATTATAATAATTATAGACGTGCATTTTAGGTAAGCATAAAACCACTATGCCACGGGAGCAAAGCAATTTAATCTACAATAATACAATGTAACACAAGTGTGCACTTGGAAATGGTGGGTTTGGACTAGCCATGCCGCAAAAATATACAGAGAAATGGGATCGAAGTAAAATAAACAAGGCGAATCAAAGAAATTGTCAGTGGCGTAGCAATTTTTATATAACAGTTTTCGTATTTGTAAACTATATAACTTGTAGGGATGGCGCTTATAAAAGATGAGTTAATTAAGGATTTTTCAGGCAAGGTCAGCTGAACGTCTGCACGTCTCTAATAATGATAATTAAATGGGCCAGTATAAGAATGATGTCATTTCTGCCCGCATTCCCCACTAAAACACAGGGGAACTTTCCGGATTTGTTTTGACTACACTCTTCATAATAGAACGTTTTAAGTTGTTTTAACAACATCGAAAATGGAATGTGCACCGTCCGCACCCGTGTTGTGCTCATTCAACAGATGTCGCGTTTTGTACTAATGGTGTCAATTTCTAAAGAGTGTGCATTTAATCCTATTAGACTGAACACTGACCTGCATCTGTCATATGTATTTTTCTAAAAACGTCGTAGAAAACTTTCAAAAGTTCATTTAATCACAAAATTTATTTAATCTACGAGTATCTATTTTAAAAAATATCGTCATATTACTTCCGGAATTTCAAATAAATACTCTAGGAAGTAGACGTAAATTTTGCTGATGTCTTATTTATTTTCAAGCTTGTTAGCGGACTAACAGACTTCTTAAATATACTCACTGATTTCGAGATTTCAGAGTAGTATGTCACATTTATCAATATATATATATATATATATATATATATATATATATATATATATATATATATATATATATATATATATATATATATATATATATATATATATATATATATATATATATATATGTATATATATATAGATATATGTATATATATATATATATATATATATATATATATATATATATATATATATATATATATATATATATATATATATATATATATATATATATATATATATTAGTATTATTAGCAGGTTTAAAAATTATGTATAACAATTATAATGTTATTTAATTTATGTAAATATATAAATTTCTGTCAAAGAAAGCCGGAAATTAAAAAATATCGTCATATTACTTCCGGAATTTCAAATAAATACTCTAGGAAGTAGACGTAAATTTTGCTGATGTCTTATTTATTTTCAAGCTTGTTAGCGGACTAACAGACTTCTTAAATATACTCACTGATTTCGAGATTTCAGAGTAGTATGTCACATTTATCAATATATATATATATATATATATATATATATATATATATATATATATATATATATATATATATATATATATATATATATATATATATATATATGTATATATATATAGATATATATATATATATATATATATATATATATATATATATATATATATATATATATATATATATATATATATATATATATATATATATTAGTATTATTAGCAGGTTTAAAAATTATGTATAACAATTATAATGTTATTTAATTTATGTAAATATATAAATTTCTGTCAAAGAAAGCCGGAAATGTCCACCAGTCGTTCAAATAATAGTATATTAAAGAACAAGTTTTATACGACATGATTTATTGCACGAATGCTAGTTTAAAAAACGACCGCGTAGCGGGAGTTTTTTAAAGCATGAGTGCAATAAATCTATATATATATAAAAGGGAAAGATTGTCTGTCTGTCTGTATATATGTATGTATGCGATTTTCTCCGCAACCACTGGACCGATTTGGATGAAATTGATATCATTGGAAAGGTCTTGGCCCAGAATATAGAAAATAAGACCGATAGAGAAGAGAAATTGGACTCTGATCGGCCATCGTGGTCCGAAATAACAGCGAAAAACCCATATATGGAAGTTAAAAATGGGTACTGAGATTGATGTGAATAGATATGTTGTCAATTGTCAAATTTGGTAATTTGACAATTACAAAAAGTAAAAACATGTAATTTCAATAAAGCGTAGCAAAGCGCGCCGGGTATTTGCTAGTGTCTTATAAAACGAGTTCTTTATACTATTTTTTGTACTTTGCACCTCTTTTTTACTAATTTTATCCGTTTTAAAATAAAAATTCGCACTTTTAAAATTTGGGGAATTTTATCGTGGTTGGTACCAACAATCGATAAATGTCAAATTTTGACATTTGAAAATTCAAATTTTAATTTAACAATGATTTCAATGACATTTCATTTGTCATGGTTCATGCCTGACAACCTCGAAAAACTAAATTACACTAGTTCTAATTCGAAACTCAAATGAGCTAGTTCAGCACTACTTTCGGTTCTGAATGAGCCTTGATATAAACGCAAAGTACAAAAAGAATATACTACTACTACTAGAACCTATAATATTATGAATTGACGATTTACAGCAAATTAATTTTGGTTTATATTTATTACAATTTATATTTGTTTACAACTGATTATTTTTAATTACTTATTATCTGTTAGTCATTTTCATTTTATACCTATGTATTTTTCTTTTAGATTTATTGTTTCTACTTTTATTTTAGTTTCTTCATGTACTTAAGTCATTTCAAATTTCATTTCCTTTTTTTTACTGTGCAAGGTGCTTTACAGTCCCTGCACCATAATAAAATAGCATAAAAAACCGTTTTTCGATTCATCAATTATTCATAGCAGTAGTACTAATCCTGCAACCTTGAGAGTGATACAAGCGCGTTAACAAATTTTAGTAAATGTGAAATTTACTAGGAAACAGTAACGATTATAAAATGTACTACCTGTGCGGTTCTAATATTTGTATTCTTCAGGGATTACAATGTCTGAATGACAAATAAAATAGCTGTCTGATCAAGATAATTCATTGCGCATTATAATTAGAAAATACTACCTAAAACACATTTAGCACACATTTAGACAGAATAGTTAAAAAGACCTCAAGCGTTCGTGAAAAAAATGAAAAAGTAACCGGTAAATTATCTACGAATGTAATGCATTTTATTAAACAGATTGACATTGAAAAATAAGCAAACTCTTTTTAAAATAAGAGTTATTGACTTCATATTATATTCCACCTGTAGAATAAAATATGAAAGTCTAAATCGCAAAACGTATTCTTTATAAAATTGTGGCCTAACTATGTAGAAGAGCGAATTATATTTTTACGAGTAATTCTAAAGAAAATATTCAATTAAATGTAGAAAATGTTACTTTTCGACAAACGCACTACCACTTGGTCAGTCCGCGTGTCACTAGCGTGCATCTCACTTTCCTATGCAATTCCATCTCGCTCGATCGCATCTCCGCATCGTTTTAAATAAACATGTTCAATTTGCATTTTTTTGATCTGTTTTCAATTTCAAATTTTCAGTATTCGTTATTTTATTATATTGAATTTGGTCCAAAAAACTAACGGTACTTTATCATGTTTTGTGAATAAATAACTTTGAAATTAATTAATGTTGTTGAATTTCCTGAAGAAAGTATGGCGATTTAATTTTCTGAAAAAGTGCAAATGGTTTGTAAATTGTTCAAAAATAATAAGTCGATACTTTTCACTATCAAAACTTATATAACAATATTTTTCTTATATAGCTTGCATAGCACCATTTGTGCCATACAACATTTTGGCGATTACCATTTTTAGGTCCGATATTGCATCGCGGATTTGAGAATCTACTTTTCCAGTTATATACTACCTTAATTCGGCAACTTTCATAAATGTATTTAAAGTTTATTCGGTGGTACGAAAGCGGGTTCCTTTTTCTTTCACACATTAGACAAGGCTCCATAATTTGAATTTGAATTCAATTTAAACAAACACTCTAATTCACTTTCTGAACTGGAACTTTCGGCAATGTCCATTTTAAAAAAGTTTCTGGAAATATACAGTTGAATACCGCAGTTTTAATTCACTCTTAATTATTCAAAATAATATCGAAACACTAAAAATGCTAAAAATTTCAACTAGACACAATCGCAAATGAACAGAATGCATTACGTTAACGCTTCTTACTTTTTTAAAAGTTTAAGAAAAGGAATTTCTAAAATGTATTAAGTGCATAGTTTAAAAGTACCGACTTATTATTTTTAAATAATTTACAACCTCTTGCACTTTTTCAGAAAATTCATATCTTCTTCAGGAAATACGATAACATTTAATTTCATCGAGTATTTATTCCCAAAACGTGATAAAAGTATTTTTTGAAGCAAATTCAATAATAGAATAATGAACACTGAAAATCTGACATCAGATGAAGAGAATATGTTCATTTAAAATGACGCAATCGAGCTAGATGGAGCTGCGTAGGAAAGTGAGATGCACGCTAGTGGTACGCGGACTGACTAATCGGTAACGTGTTTATCAAAAAGTAACATTTTCTATATTTAATTGAATATTTTCTTTAGAATTACTCATAAAAACATAATTCACTCTTCACTGTCTCCTACATAGATAGACCACAATTTTATAAAGAATACTTTTGTTCGATTTAGACTTTCGTGTCGAATATAGGGCGATATAGCTTCATTCGCTATAATCTTCAGCTTGTAACCCCCAGAAGCCCCCCCCCCGCCGGATAATAAAACACGTTCCGCAGAACACTACTCTACTACAATCGTATAATTAATAAACATATATCACCAATATAGCATATTGCCCGCAATTAATAACACTATAATAAAAGCAAAGCATAATAAACTGTTATAAATCATAATTTTTAAAGATTATAAGTACTATACTTGAAAACCACCAATTTTAATCTTTTTTTAAATAGAAAAACTCCTTTCAATTAACTAAGCATAAACTACTGTACAATTGAAAAAAATTCCTGTCATGCTCCAATTAATAATAAACTCGAAAAAATAATAACAAGCCAAGCGAATGGTATCTAAAACTAATCGTATGCAGTCTACTCTTACAATTTTCACAATCCGACCATTAATTATTATATAACAGAAATTTAAATGACGTAACTTATTTAAGACATAATTAGGTCGTGCATTCTTGTTTTATATTAAAAGATTTTTTATTTCATTATTTACATTATTAACGCAAATCAAGACTAGCCTGTTTTTTGTTCTTTAAATTACATAATAAAAAAAGGATTTCAAGGTTAATGTTTACTATTTATTACTACTGAAGTATTTTAGAAATCTTGAAGTTGCTGTAGTTTTTGACAACTTACCTGCCCAACATCTTGTGTAACCTTAGCTGCAACTCTATAAACATCTTCTCTGTTTGTCAAATCACATGTATAACCATAAACACGTCCCCCTTCTTGTTTCACTAATTTTACAGATTCTTCCACACCTGCAACAATGAAAATGTATTTAAATATTCTCATATAATAATAAAAAGGTAATTAACATCCTTTCATATAAAATCCTTCAAATGGTTTTAATTTATTCATTTGAAATATCCTTCCTTACAGGATAACTATGATCGTTATTGAGGTTAATAATTACTATAAATAAATTATTATTAGTTATCATTTCCTAAATCCGTTAATATAAAATTGGTCGGGGCTTTAACAAAACACCTTTTGTTATTGTTTTTTTCTCAGCCTAAGCTTTCGAAATAATTTATTTCATCTTCAGAGGTTAATCTACAAGATATATAATAATTGATTAATTTTAATAATTAATAATTATGTATTAAACTCACAACTAGGTGTGGATGCATTTCCAAATTGACATTCATAATGACAGGACTGTTGAAAAATTTTTTATACAATATTGACAAAAGGTAACTAAAATTAAATTAGACATAATATGGAACAATCATAATTTAGTGAATATAATAAAAAATAATTAAAAGTTAAAAATAACAATATTATACATAATTATTGTATTAGAATATCCAATAAAATATGAAAATAAGAAAAAAAATATATAAGGAAAAATAAAAAATTATTCATGTAAATCAACATTAACGTTATTATTATTAAATTTCAGTTTAACGGGGTTGCCAAACATCTTGCAAGCAACTTTTAAAAACACTTTCTAAATATTGTAGTTGTAACTGCATAAACCTTTATAATCCCTATTGTTCGAGCAAGCTATATTGCAGGTAGTCACTTCTTCTGACAGCGGTAGTAAAACAAAATTTCAAAACTTGCTGTTCATATAGTGCGCGTATAAAGTCTGCAACTATCGAAAATGTTTTATTAAGTATTTTTGAGAAAAATCCTCGAACACGTCGATTTGTATCTTAAAGGAGACATATTTTAGTGTAATCGTTATTTGTAGATCGTCTTTTGTTTCCGAGTTATGGCGATAGCGAAAATTTTTTTAAATGGAAACCCTAATTTTTTATGATGGATTTGGAAAGATAATTCAATGCGATTTGAAGTATTTTTATTGTTCGCTCTTTTTCTTGCAGATAATGACTGCCGGGTCTCAGTAAGAGGATATTTTATCAAATTTGACAAAATCTGTTTTTCACCAACCTTTAGTACACAACCCATTCTGTTTTTAACAATATCCGCCATACTTATGTATAATGTACTATAACGGTAGGTGTTTACCAGAAGTTATATTTAATCTTGGAGTTAATAAAAAACGTGTTCATTTAAGATATCTTTTATTACTTCTTATTTATTCTTGTAACTATGGCAATCACTTAGCATCCAATGCCTTCTTGAGGTAATATGTATGTAATGACTGTTTTTATGAATGAATATCATTACAGTACTATGTGCGTTATGTAATACTACAATACGAATAGTTACAACAAAGAACACGACAATGTTAACAATAATTACAAACGATAAAACCCAAACAACTAAGCGAAGATCTATAGACGCACAAGCTATCAAAATTTGAAACCAAATAATTATTTCTGTATTAAGAAATTTGCTTATATGCGTTCGGTGGCAAATAATAGTGCCGACAAAAAACGTTATACTATAATTTCAGTAAGTACAAACTGTATTATGTAGTTCCACGACGTAAAAAGTATAAAAACCAAAAGGGTTTATTGTTTACTAAAATCCTTTGCACTTGCTGCTAATCCTAAATTTCCGTTTTTGCAAGTTTCTTTTGAAACAAGTTGAACAAATGAATGATTTTATCATGATGAATCATTTTACCGTTAAAATTGCGTTTGGGACTTCCTTTATTTACCTGTAATTAAAAGATTAAAAAGATCATACAGAAGCTAACCAGCCGTTATTTTTATTTTGAACGAATTTGAAGACGAGGAATTAAATAAAAAAGTATAAGTAATCAAATATCGAATATTTAGATACATGTACGATGTAACAATCCCAAGTAATGTTTAATAAAATAACAAATACATGTTAAGGACGCGTTATCGCCGCCAGTGTTAATAATAGGAAGCTTCAGAAACTATAAACACCTAAAGATGGCGCTACAGCCTGCAAATGGGAATTAATTTAATCGCATCGCAGTTCTCTGCTCACAGTGTTGCCAGACATGCGTGAACTTTCAAAGTATTTTAAGTTTCAATGAAATTTTTAATTTTTAAATGCCAAGGAATAATTTAAGGTAGTTTAAATTAAAAAGGGGAATATAAAACTGCTAAATATCTTTAAAAATATCAGTTCTTGCTGGTTTTAAGAAAAAGAAAAGTATTACGATATTATAATATTGAAAATATATATTCGTTTTAAGAAATTAATCAGGACTAATTAAGAGTGAAATAGTTTATTCAAAAATGAACCATCACCTTCTCTTAAGTAAAAAAAACAACATTTACTTCGGGAATTTATTAAATAATAGTTAAAAGATTAGGAAAGTTAAATTACTTTTAAATGTCCCGCGAATATTACCACCCAACGCTCCCTGGTGCAGAAAGCATTCAACTAAAAATGGCTGATTTTCGTGCTGCCATATTTAAATTTCCGCGCCGTGTACATCTATTTTATTTCAATCAATACTAAATAAGTAAGCAAAAACATTTATCCATTGTCATAGATTTTGCTATTAAACAGTGTTATAATGACTGTATTATGGTTATTTTTTAGAAAACGTTAATTCTACAAGATTGCCGATGTTCGACTACTATAAAATTTATTTTAGATATCTACTCCTTACAAACTATGATCCACACTACCTTAACAGTTTAGCAATCGACATCAAACGTTATCTTCCTAAAAAAACGATTCTTAAAAGAAAAAAGAAATAATCGTATGGTTACGATTACACTTTTTCGGTTACTGTTTTCAAAGGTTTAGAACTTCTGGAATCTTAATCCACATTTCTCTAGATTCATACAGTGAAATAGGTGGCAACAACGAAGCACAAACTCCCATAAGAAATACATTGGCTATCTTTTCTTCGCTGTAGTCCCAACGTGAGACGACCAATAGGTGCATTTTATATTGGTGAATGTTGTAAAACTGAGGCTGGTTTTCAGTTAAAGTTTATTAGCAATCCTATTAGAGTTTATTTACACTTTGTTTATCATTGCAATAAAGTATTTTATATTTTATTTCAGGACTTATTATTTATGTGTACTATGCATGATTTTGTTTCTTGCGAAGAAAGCTTTCAGCTATTTGGGTACGCTTTATTGGGAAGAGTCTACCACATTGTTGGAAGTAGTCATAAATGTGTAGTTTTCTATAGGTATTGTCGGCAGTAGACTCTGTTTTAGCTATTTTCGTCGACTCTTGGCAACCGTTGCAGAAGAAGTCTTGTAAGACCTACGACCTTACACTAGTTAGTAGACATCTAACTGCGGTTAAAAGTTATTATCAATTCCCAATTAGTGGCCGCCATTTTGTAGGTCCAACCAATACCAAACATTCAAACAGTAAAAAATTAGAATATTGTATTGTATTGTAAATAAGGAAGCGTTGTGGTACACATTTTTATTTCTAAAAACAAAAATAAAAATACATTCTTGAACAAAAGAATTTGAACTTATATTAAGTATTCTTTTCGTCTTGTCTACTAATCTAAAAAGGGTCATTGCCAAGCTTTGTAAGGCCTTATTATGCTTCCTGGTTGTGTCTCCAATGGTTTACCCTTCGCAGGTGCATATATTGTCAGATCTGCAACCTTTTTCGGCATGTAGGCTGTAGGTTAGGTGATTATCGCGTCCGAAAACTAATATCAATCTCACTTTCAATGACCAAAGTTACCTCCTGCCAGGTTTTCGCTGATGTAGACTTACGATTTATAATTTAGCCCGGTATCTGTTATATAAGGGACACAAGCAACGTTCTAATTTTTAATTAATCTTAAATTTTTATACATACTTGAGGGTCATTATTATGATTTGAAGAATATGTAGTATATGTTAATTTCCGCTTAATTAAATCGGCAATAAGAATGGGCTCAGTGGGAAGTGATCAGGGCTATAGGAGATGCTCTTGATGATAGGCGTTTATGCATTAAAAACAAACTGAAATGTAATTTAATTTAATTGGCTTGTCATAAATCTGCCAATTGTAAGAACCAATAATCATAAACTTTTGCATTCGTGTATTTAATTTGCGTTTAAAGAAAACACAAATACTTGCGCACATCTAGCTTAGGCATATTCTAAAGCAGTACACATATAAATATGTAGGCCACCACTCCGAAATGTTGCGACTAAAAAAAGGCATTGCCTAAGATTTTTGTTAAAAGCAAAATGTTTATCGCGCGAGTGTCACCTTCACTCGCTTTAAGCTAAGGCTCAATCTGTTCGTTCGTTAGATGTATGTACCCTGGGTTTGTTTTTCTATATTTCGAAAGCCTCTCAAATGTTTAATTTGAACTTGTTGCAAAAATGTAAAAATCTGATGCTGTTTTAGGACATTAGGACTTTTCTGGGTGTTATTTTTATAACCGCGACCATTCTTTGTATCTTGTGTCGAAATTTCGAATGCTCTGTTTAATTTTCAGCGAGTTGCAAAAAGAATAATCCAAACGGTAAATGTTTTAACACTGAATACATGGGAAAGTGAAGTCCCAAGAAATTTTGTCCATCTCATTGTTCCTCTACACTAAATAAACGCACAATATTGATGGAATTATTAAATTTGATTAAATTGTATGAAACATTTTAAAACCCCTTTTTTAAGTAAGTCTTACGTTAGTAAGCAAAAACGCAATCTTGACCCCGTTACATGAAAAAACAAAATATTACCAGTAATAAATAAGTCAATTATTTTGGTAAAAAACGTGGGAGATCAGAACCGTCTGTAATAAGGAATGTATTAATTCAGACAGAAAACCTACAATCAAGAAAAATAATCTTGTTTATTGTTTCCAGCCTTATTTTGTGGAACTCCATAATCATGAAATAAATAAAGATTATTAAAAGTTTCACAGTTTTATTAAAATACAACCTGACAATAGTCCCTTATTGTCAGGTTGTATTTTAATAAAACTGTGAAACTTTTAATAATCTTTATTTATTTCAAGAAAAATAAAATAAAGAAGTTACAATAGTATATTAAAGAACGAGTTCCATAAGGCAACATTTATTGCACGAGTCCAAATTTAGAAAACGAGCCGCTTGCGGCGAGTTTTCTAAAGGACGAGTGCAATAATGACTTACGAAACGAGTATTTTATGCTATTTTTTCTATTTTGCGTCTTTTAATCCCTTTTTAAATAAAAAATTGCAATTTAAGGATTTAGGGAATTTTGTGGTAGTAGAAATAGGTTATTCGACGTAGGAATAGCTGACTAAACAAGGTGGAAGAATGCCTTAGACAAAATCATACCACGTTACCATAGTATGTCCCTTCTTTAGTGGAGAATATATCTGCATGTGTTTTGTAGTACCCTTATAGGTGAGCGCTACACTCAAGAAGTACTCCCATAATAGCAGAGCTGTTATGCTTTTTTTAGGTCTTGACGCTTTGCGTGATAAGGAAATCATCTTCCTATGCCTCGGTTGTTTCCACATCGAGCATATACAATACATGCTCTGGAGTAGACTAGTCACATTCTATGGGCTGATATAGTGCAACAGTTGAGAGGTTTAGAGTCATTATTTGCATATTGCAATATCCCTAGTCATATTTGGGTGATTTAATATTAAATTCACGAG
This sequence comes from Agrypnus murinus, assembly GCA_929113105.1. Lineage (NCBI taxonomy): Eukaryota > Metazoa > Arthropoda > Insecta > Coleoptera > Elateridae > Agrypnus > Agrypnus murinus. The sequence goes on along the minus strand of OV816025.1, from coordinate 169,425,645 downwards.
GTACAAGGTAAGGAGCATTCAAGCAGTAGTTGGTGAGGTTACTTTAGAATGCATATTTGTTACATTGATTCCAAGCTAACCCTATGCAACTGTCTTTAAGGCTCGTTATTTTATATTTGCTCCACCAATACTTTAAGATTCAAGTAATAATATGGAGGCCATTACGCTTTTGCAATTAAAAACGGTTTTATAAATCACCCCTGCATGTACTATTAAACAAGTAGAGCAGTTGTATTGTAAGAGAAAATCATAAAAATAATAGCTTCGTATTCTATGAAATCTTGTCAGCAGATGGCAACATAAGTAATAAAGAAAAATAGCTTAGAGCTCCATATTATCAGTCTGTATCATATAGTCATGTATCTTCTTTTCTGTTTCTGTATTTTAGTGGTGGTATTTTATTGGTTTTCATATGAAAAACTCTTGATCGTGTGCCTTTGATTAATTACCTTTGAACAATTGAATAGATATGGCTCTAGTGTTTGGATTTTTTCTTCGGACTTATTCTGATATTGATAAAAATGTGCAATAAAGTGCAATACCAATAGTACCAAATATTATGTTACTTACATTTGAAAATATCATTTGTATTATTTATTTTCGGAAAACTGATTTTATATTTAAGGTTTCTTTAAATGTTTCTAACAGGTACATTCTGACCAGCTAACTCCCGATGTTAAATAGGATCCTTTTAATAAAATTTATCAAAAGAAAACAATAACTTGAATTTATAAGAGTTCAGCTAACGTTTACCACAATTAATAACCGCCGTACCACTCTACATTGGATAAAAGGAAAAATGAAACAAAAATTATAACGAAAGAAATAGATGTTGAATTCTATTTGAATTAAATCAACTATCATAAACAATAATTAAGCAATAAAAAACCATTAATCAGAAATCAATAATCAAATGATCAATACACATAATTGATATTTCACTATCTATTATTAAGTAATAGTTAAGTAACGAAGTATCTATTTTTAAACAAGAATTAAACAGATCAATAAATGCTAATAAACAATCTTTATACTTTTTCTGCAGAAAAAGTAGTGTTAATTAAATCGCGCAATTACTTTATAACAAAAAAAGGATTTCCAGAGTTTCTTATTATTTTTAAAATATTATTAACCATGGGCAACTTAACTGATTCCATCGGGTATCATCTCACATGATACTCAGGCACATTAAAAAAAGCTTAAAAAGGAAAATATCTCCGCTACGAATTTTACAGAAAATGACAAAAAAGCCTGTTTATCGAACAAGCAGTCCTAAATTACGTTAATATCATGTATGGATTAACCTATGAAATAGTATTTAAATACAATAAAATTAAACAAAGTAAATATCATAATTACTATGAGGAGAAGCATTCGAAATTGCTGGTTAGGTTGTACCACGTTGTACGATGTCAACTACAATGTGAAATTAAATTGAAAAAACCTTCTGAACTTAACTTAAGTGTTAAGATGGAAACTAATTAATGATACATGCTACAGATTGCTGCAATAATGGGATATGATATTCATATTACTTGTTTCATTTTTGCACGGCATATTTTGTTGTTGTCACTGGTGAGATTACGCCCATTATATCCCCTTCCCGCAATAGTGTTTATTTACGCATTAATTACTGTATTGTATTATCTAATCAAGATAATACAATAAATACTCAGTGTTCTTTATTAAAAAGCATTGTCTTACTTATTCCCTTCTTGCAACTGACATAAATTGCATAAAAATAAATAAATAACGTAGTAATATATCTCGTTCTTGCACCATGAATGAATTTTAGGCCCTAATTATAATATCAGTGCAGATATTTTAGTCAGGTAATTGATACACTTTTGCATCTAAGCACGATGGTTACTCTACATAAAATATTTTAAAAAAGTTCCCTTTTCTTGTAAAATTTGCAACTTGCATCTCCTTCTTGCACTTCCTCTTGTATCTCCAATTACGAAAATTATTATTTAGAGCAAAGCCTTTATAAAAAGCCTTATCTCAGATATGAAATAAATAAAGATTAATAAAAAGTTTCACAATATTTATTAAATTATAACCTGACAATTTGTTTTGACGGCTAAGCTGTCATTATAAAAGGTAATATGAATATAAACAAACACGTCGCTAAGCTAAATACAAAAAATAGACAACTAGGTAAAAATAAAAAAAGACAAAAATTATTTTAAATATTCTAAATTCTAAAATGCATTTTTTATGAATATTAGTTATCAACAGATTTTGGTAGCCGAATGTAGCGCAAAAAAGAAAAGTGAAAATAGAGGAGTAGGCTCTGAAGTCTTAAAAAACACTGTAAATTTCGGTAAGATGTTATTTTCACCGTCTAACAGATTAATTCATAAAGACACACAATTTGAACTGAGCCCTACTAGGGTCCATTGTAACATAAGCAACCTTCCCATTCTAGAGAACAGAGTCAATCCCTTAGTTCAACGCAAAGGTGGAAATGTTAATTAAGAAACTGTTCACTAATTCTAGTTATACTAGTAATTCTGCAACAATTGCACTGAAATACCTCTAATACCCTAGTAATACCAAAGTGTTATGTTATCATACTACAAGGAGATCAAACAATTCTAAACAAATCTCGAATCTATAGCAATATACGATTAACACTACTAAGATATTGTTATGATATAGGTATTACATGTATGCACGATGTGTTGCCTATCTTCCAGGTGAAAGAAGGATTTCACTATTTTTTTGTTTTAAAATAATAAAATTTTGCATTAAATATGTTGAGGATACACACTACATACAACACTATGAGATGGAAAGGGATAAATTATAAACAGATTCTTCACTTGAATTTCACAGGCTCAATTTCATGATGGACGATGCTATGTCGTTGGTTGATATTTTGACATTTAGATATTTTGAAGCCATTTTATGGCATGTTTTCACCTGGAAATTATTAAAGGCATAGGTAAGAAGGTATACACAAGTATTTATTACTTTAGTTACAGTTTTTATTATTGAATTTCAAGAAAATGTTCTATTTGTTTGACGATTCATAATTTTCCATAGTAAATGGATATTTTTCAATGTTATTTGAGTTTCTAAGAAAAATATTTTACTGCTATATTGTTAACCAAGTTCTAGGGTGCCTCTCCCACTAGAATGTTAAAGTGGGGAACTATTTATAGAGAAGGTTTAGGCCTTTGAAATCCCAAAATTGTAACGTTTCAGCAGCGTCTGCTAGAATGATAAAATTTAGTTTATATTTATAATTTTGGTGACAAAATTTATGTAATTTTTGTTTGATAGGATCTTAGGATTAATTTTATGATAAGAAAAGGATGTAGCAAGACATTAAAATGTTTTTATTTGAATTTTTGTGAAGTAATGTTTGTGAGAAAATTCAAGATGGTTGTCAATGAATCCTAACTCTAAATTTGCATTTTTATAGCCATGTTAGGTATCAAAATGAAGAAGAAATTCTTATCTTTGGTTTTATAACATTTATTTAAACAATTAATTTAATTTATTATTAACAATTTGGTTAAAGAATTTTAGTGTAAACGATGCTGTTTTGTTCCTAGTAAGAAACCAAATTAATATAGTTCCTAAGTAGGAAAATCACTAGCGATTCGCAATTGTTTTCCAATTATTATAAAAACAGCACGAAAACTTGGTTACTCTCTCTTGAATTTCCATACAGAGCAGAAGTCATGTCAGTTTGTATGTTATTTTGTTAAAATTCGGAGTTTATGTTTGTGAATTTTACGTCTCTTTATCTCTCAACAAAGTGAGGTTATGACAAATGTCATCTTGTTTTTAAATTTTCTTTATAAGTTCTTAATAATTTAATTAATAATAATTATAATCAACAATCAAAGTAAACTTAAAGTGAAATAAACAAAAAGTGCAGTGTTTAAATTAGGTGTTCAGACTGTTATTATTGTTTGCAGAGATTTTTAGAATTTTATTTTGAATAGAACGAATTAAAGGAAGGTAATGGAATCTTGTTGCAAATAACCGAATTAATTTATGTACTCACGTCATGGAAGATACATAGTGCACCTTTAATAATTATAATTATCTTCATAAATCACAAATAAAATCCATTTGAAGGATGGTATGGAAATGTGCTCATCTTGTCAACATATAAGCATGTGATTTTACCAACTATAACAGGAAGCTGCTAACCTTCAAGTTAGGGTGATTAACTTTTTTTGTGTGGCGCAAATAATTTTAAAATTTAAAATTTTCAATTTTTTATTTTTTTTAATAGTAATTTAAGATTGTTGGATTGATCAGATAAAAATTAAAACGGACAAAGCGAATTAGAATGTCTCTTAATTCTTATTTTGTTACATCTATTTGAGACCGAGATTTAATTTGATTTTGTTTCATGTTTGTTTAATTAATTTTAATTTAGAATTTTAATAGTTGTTTTCTTTTCTCTTTATGGAGTTTTAAATATTTATTTATTTTCCGTGTTCATAAATAAAATTATCCATTTAAATGTTTAAAAAAAATTTATTTGTGTATTTATTTGTGTCTGGTCCATTTTCCTATTTAATTAACGACCCGCCTGATTTCGTCTCATGTATTTATGAAACTTGTTTTCCAGTTTAGAAATTATAGCTGAAGAATTTTTTTTGATGATAAAGGTAGGTGATATTTAGTTGTGTATATTTTCAAACTGTTTTACCATGATTTTGTGTTCGTGAATCTCAACAGTAATAAATAATTTATTTTGCAATTTATAACCTTTTATCTTTCATCAAGTGTTGCATAACATTATGGCACCCGAACGTGGTGCTTTTTTTTCTTATTGATATTATATAACAACCTCTTCCCCCATATATCATAACAATATGTATTTGGTATTTCATATTTCTACCCCACTTTCTTTGTTTTTTGAAAGTGAACACGTCTACAAAGCTACAGACAACGAAAAAGTAGTGAAAGTAACTGCATGATAACTCAAAAACATAAAAATGAATATCTTTTATATTATCTCATTAGTAAGATTTATAATTTGACAGCAAGGATACCCTCCATAACATAAAATCCAAATCACCTTCCATTTATTATCATGTTGCCATATTTCATATTGCCACATTTTCTTCTAATTCTTGTGTAATTTATTCACTAATATGAAAATTGTGCTAAAAGATCGCGATCGCTATGAAAATCTGATAATATAAAAAAATAAAACGAAAATCATCTACAAAAAAAAGAAAACTAATGTTGACCTAACACATTAATTGTCATAAAAACTAAAATCCCTTCTTCTAAGTCCTAAGACTTATCGTTAAAAAAAAAGTTGCTAAAAATGTTTATTTTTTCGTAAATTTTTAAAAAATAGAAAATTTTTCATTTTTCAAAAATTTACCGAAATCTTCGGTGGTCATTTTGACCACTTACCCGAAGAGATACAAAAGAATGTTTCAACCAAAAGTTTCTTAGAATTTGATGTACAAAAAGAAAAATTCAAAAAAGTCAACATGGAAAAAGGCGACAGACCGACAGACAAACAGACTTCACGAATTCAGAGACGAACTTTTTGTTCGTCGAAAATAAATAAATAAAAATTAAATTAATGGATTGAAAAAGCTAATAGAAATAAAATCTTAATAACGCATAAATTACATTTGTAGCAAAAAGTTAATTAATGAAAAGTGGCAAGTTAATAAAAAAGATTTTTAGATAACTATGTTGCACACTCACTGGGAAGAAACTTTTTAAATGCTGCAATTAAATACACGCATATTAAACTTTTATTGTTATTTAAAAATATGAAGACATTAACTATCTTTAATACTGGTTGTGAAGAAATTGCTCTTCTAATATTTGTACACCTTCCAATAAATCTATAAAGTTTCCTTTTATACTCTGAAATATCTTGATTTTGCAATTCTCAGAGATTGTTTAAAATGTTGAAGTTGACAAAACAAATGCTTCTTTAAGTAATTACCAATTTTTCTGATTTAAACATGAAAGGCATGACGTGCTTATTCTTCATCTTTTGTCATTATGACTTAAAGCTTAGAAAGTTTTCCTTTTCATTCTTAAATATCTAATCGAGGATAACCGCACGATCATTATGTTTTCAAGTTCAAACTTCCATAAGTTATAATAATAAATTTCTCTTTAATGTTAATCTGACAACCTGTTATTATTATTTAGTTATTATTCAGTGATAACTGTAAAGCAATCGAGTAAATCATACAAATTTCCCCTATAGTCATTTTACTACCTTAAAATTAGTATTACACGCACGTTGTTCCACATTCATTCGAATAAGTGTTTCAATGGCAACGATCTATTATTATCGTCATTATTACTACAATTCTTTTTCTCATGGGAAAGTTGTGTAATGCGTAACGAATAAGAGAGTGAAATTTTACTTTCTTTGTAGCATCTTCCGTTTTGTCATGAACTTGAATGATTTGAAGGTTTATGATAATTTTTCATTCTCCATCGACTGCTCATTTGGGAATAAATTCAGACAAAAAAAAACTTTCCCTAACGTGAGTCTAATAAAATTAGTGGTATGCATTTTTGAAAGTTAGAAATGCAAATCGGAAAATGAAAATCGTTTATTGTCAGCGTATAAGTTTTATGTTACCACTAATGGTATACCACAATGTTCACAGTTGTGAGGTAATACCTTAAGATTTCTCGCAAGTTAAAGTTTTCAATTACTTATTGTGATGAAAGTCTTTGGAGGTATTACTGCATACCAGCTGAAAAGATTATGCGTTCTGTCATCGTATGTAAATAATTATGTTATTTAAAAACAACAGATTTCGGAACTTGGAACTCTTGATTGTTATGTTTGTTTTAAAACTTTAAAAGCAATTATCTCGAAAACTTTATGATACAGTATCATACTTTTTATCATAGTTGGTCATAGAATTTCATTATCTTTCCAAATCAATCATAAAAAACTAGAGTTTCCATTTAGAAAAATTTTCGCTATCGCCATAACTCAAAAACAATAGACAATCTACAAATAACAATTACACTAAAATACGTCGCATTTAAGATAACAATCGACGTGTTGCAGGATTTCTTCAAAAACATTTAATAAAAGATCGATTTCGATAGTTCCAGAATTTATACTCGCACTGTATGTTAGTGGTATGGGACTTTCGTTACCATTAACTTTTAGTTTACAAGCATTTTATTCTATAAGATAATATTTCCTCTAGGATCTACCCTACATTGTAAATGTGAATAGAGAATTAATGTGTTATACACCTTATATTTTGTTAAAGATCTAGAGCCCGTTTCATAAAGTCTTACATTTCTAGCTTCTGGCATATATTATCACATTTCACAGAAGCTAAAAGTATGAGACTTCCTATCCATTAGTTGTTGGTAAAATATTGAGGCATTTGTATTGCGGTTGATCAATCTACCGTTTTGTTACCATCTTTAAGTTCCGTTTCATTTTCACAAAGTGGGGCCGCTTTTCTATGATCAAAAAGTAGTCAAGACTAGGGTTCCTAAGTATAAACTACGGGGGACTCAACTGAGGAGACGAAACGAGTCAAATAAAGCGTCCCCGACCTTGAACGTTAATTCAAGTTTGAACGTTACTTCTAGATGGCGCTACGATTCTGGACAACGCTGACAGTGTTGACAGATTATGCGATTTATCGCAAATTTTATCGCAAATCTGGCTAATTTTTATGAAACATTGCGACCCATATGGCACTCCAGCGAACTGTCAACAATGGCCAGCGTGGTCTGAGCGTTGTCAAGGACCGAAGCGCCCTCTAACGAAAATTTTTTAAAATACAGGCCATTGGGTACGCAAATGTTTGGAACGCCCATTGCCGATTCGTCTCCTCAGTTGAGTCCCCCGTAGTATAAACTGAACTCTGTCCCAAGTTTATACTCAGGAACTCTAGTCAAGCCATGCGCGTGAAGTTCGTTTCGAACGCACCCTTACGTACTACTCAATTTTAAGAGTGAGGTTAGGTTTATTGTTTTGCTGCTTTTTCAGTGTTTAATATCTTTATTATTCACTTTTAGGTATATGCTTTCGCCGTGTAGATTAGGCAACACTACTTCATTTTGATATTTGTTTAATTTTTATATTTTTAAATTAAATAAAATGACGTAAAATTCAAGACGCATGAAATCCGACATCCACTTGGGGCACCACCACAAAATCCATCGCGTCAACTTCTGAAACTACTTTTATAAACAGACTACTTTCATCACTATATTCGATATGTGCTACTTCTATTATCTCATTGTTTTGATCTCTCATCTTGATATTTTAGTCATTGAGTGGCTATATTTTATAATATTCAAACAAATATAAAAATCGTAAAACAGTAGACAAAAGCAATTTAAAATAGGAAATACGAGGGTGGTCCCAGAAGTACCCGACCCAACAAACAAAACACAAAAATTTTGGAAAAAGATTTATTTATTTTTCAACGTAATCTCCTTTCAGCTCTATACACTTTTCCCAGCGGTGTTCAAAAAGTTCGATACCCTTTTTATAATAAGAACAGTCTTGCTCCTCAAAATAGCCATTAACTGCTGACATCACTTCTTCATCGTTGAAAAATCTTTGACCACTGAACCATTTTTTCAAGTTTGGGAACAGAAAATAATCCGAGGGGGCTAAATCTGGCGAATATGGTGCATGAGGTAGCAATTCAAACTTTAATTGATTAATTTTGTCCATTGCAATAACGGATTTGTGAGCTAGCGCGTTGTCGTGATGAAACAACACTTTCTTTTTAGCCAAATCCGGCCGTTTTTGCTTGATTTCTTCGCTCAAACGTTGCAATAAGTTTGCATAATACTGGCCGTTGATAGTTTTTCCTTTTTCGAGATAGTCAATAAAAATTATTCCACGCGCATCCCAAAAAACCGACTCCATAACCTTGCCTGCAGATGAAACGGTCTTCGCCTTCTTTGGAGCCGGTTCTCCCTTTTGAGTCCATTGTTTCGATTGTTCTTTTGTCTCGGGTGTGAAATGATCGACCCATGTTTCATCCATTGTTACGAAACGGCGCAAAAATTCTGCTGTTTTTGCTTGAGTGTGAGCAAACGCGGCACCCATCTTGCACGCAGCTTTCTCATGTCCAAATTTTCAGATAATATGCGATGTACCGCACTTTTTGAAATGCCCGTAATGTCTGCTAGCTCGCGCACTTTCAGTCGACGATCATCAAGTACCGCTTTGTGAATTTTCTTCACCATTTCTGGAGTCGTCACCTGATTTGGTCGACTACTGCGATGCTCGTCTTGGCAGCTCGTACGGCCTCGTTTAAACTCAGCTACCCAAAATTTAACTGTTGTAAACGAAGGAGCAGACTCACCCAGAGTAGAATCCAGTTCAGCTTTTATATTGGTTGGGCTGAGGCTTTTCAAATAAAAGTATTGTATCACATAACGATGACCAATTTTCTCCATTTTCACAAATTCACTGATAACGTTCACTATTGATAGCTGCCAAACAAATACTGAACAACGTGGCGCTTTCAAACTTGAAACATATGCTTTATAGACTGCGTACTTTCCAATACAGTGATATTTTTAAACGACTACCGCCACCTCTTGGTCAGGTCGGGTACTTCTGGGACCACCCTCGTATATGTAGTTATTTCTATATTAAGACACCAAAGTTTGAGTTTTTATCGTTTTTATGTAGTGTTGGCAAATTTCCATGAGGAAATATTTTCGCTTTGGAAATATTTCAAAAAGGAAACATTGATAAATTCCCGATACAATAAATTTCCGCCTTAAGCTTGAATTAATGTACGCGTTTCAATTTTTTAAGTTTACAACATCATTTTTAAACGTTGTACATCGTCTTTTCATTTTTAATATTTACTTGAAAACACCAAGATTATTAAAATTAAAAATTAATAAGTTAAATAAATAATCATGCATTATGAGGATTGTTAGTGTACCATATTAAGTTTCATAATTATTAATTTGTTTTTTTTTCATTCTTAGAATAATTTTTCGTTTTTGTTTTTTAAATAAAAAATTTGCAATTTTCAGTCATTTGGTGATTCACCTTAGACCAGTGTATTCCCAAATGTATTTTTCCGTGGAACCTTTATACTATATTTTACATATCGCGGAACTCTATATCTACAAACATCCTAACCTTAACCTACAAATAATTTATTCAAATATGCACGTATATGAAAACTTGGTTTAATAATTTATAGCGAATTCGTATATCTGGAGCAGCATCCAGTTTATTGCAATATTTCGTTTTTGTATTTCACATAAATATGTGGTAGCAAAAGGGACCAACAAATAAAATAATCATTAGGCCGTTATTGTAGGAAAGTTTAAAGCTTTACAAGTAGTATCCTTTTGTTATATTACAGGACTTTCAACTGGTCCCGCGGAACCTCATAATATTTTCACGAAACCCCAGGGTTCCGCGGAACACACTTTGGGAATCACTAGATACCTCATAAACTGCGTTTGAATTTCGTTAACTTTTTTCTGGTATTTTCCATTTCAATAAGTTACCGAGAAAGTTTCCGGAGATATTTCCATAGAAAGTTTCCAAAAAATAAATTTCCAGAAATTTGTCGACACTATTTTTATGTCGTGTTTTTGAAATATGCACTAATAGACGTATACAAGAATTTTTTAAACAAGATCGATTTTAGATTTTATTCTTACCATTTCGTAATTTATACGCGTGCAGTATTTAAAAGTACTACAATAAATTAATTTTCAATGCTAAAAATAATGCATGCGGCTTTGGCCTTACTGTCTAGCCCTTCCATCATTGATCATTGAGTGTTTAATAGGTATTCGAATTGTTCTCATGTATAGACAAACCCTTGCATGCCGCCACAGTTCTCCTTTATGAGTACTACAAGACCGATCTGATAATTCTTTTTTATAAGTTTTGATATTATATTTTCTTTTTAGTCTTTAAGTTTTACACAAGACTTATTTTTGTTATTCTTCGTTTTAGAGTTCTACTGAGCAGATCTACGCAATTCCAAGTTAAAGGTTTTACGCTAGAGATTTGCTAGCTCCCTTAGTTTTGCGATTTCTCAATTATTTATTTATATTTTTAAAAGCGTTATTTGTAACCGATGCATTTCTATACGCTCGACACCAAATGTTTACTTACATCACTCGTTTTGTCACGTGTCGGAACTAAACATCCTCCCTCTACTTGCTTGCTACGTCACCGAACGCTTGCTTACAAATCATCTCACAAACAATTCTTAGCCGAGTGTTAAAGTATTTAATGTGGAGTATTTTCACGAAATTCGATACGAGTGTCTATCTCTGTCTATCAGTTTTCTCGAATTTTTATAATTCTCATCAGATTCGAAAAGCATATGATATATGGATTCAATGTAGAATTTCCTTATGTCTTCATCTATGTGGAATACAGTGGCGTGCGGTCCATGGAAGCAATGCTTCCCTTGAGAATTTATTAAAAATAAAAACCAATGCTAACAAAAACATTTTTATAAAATTATGGTTATCGTTTATTTAAATTTGTAATATTTAATCAACTTAAAGCTCAATATCAATTTCGTACAGCAAAGAATATAATTATTTAGAGTACTATTTTAAATTAGGCTCATTAAACTTGCACGGAATGGTGATACCGATTCAAATGTGTTACATACACTTCATATAAGCACTGATTTCGTTGCTTATAACTGCTCTTCTCCTAACCTTGGAGGGATCAGCGGGCGTGGTGATTCAGACGAAGCGGTTAGCATTGTTTGGCCGTTATTTTTAGTGTGCTTCATGCCCAAATGTTTATTATAATTTGGTTATTTGTTCGATTAAGTGTTTGTTAAATTTAATGTTACTTAAGTAATGTAAATCTGCGAATGAGACTGTATTTTGTCACATTTTATTATTTCAATTTATATAAGTTGAATTTTTTTAAAGACAAATAATTCTACTTAATTTACTCTGTAGGTATGCAAATTTAAAATTGCATTATCGTCACGATTACATATTCAGCTGCTTCGGTGGAAGGTTCGAGTACTTCCGATACATCCGAATCGGAATGATTTTTTTGTTCAGTTTGCAAGTTATTAATAAAGACTTTTCTGCATACAGTTTTGGAGACAAATTACAAATTATTGAGAAAGGCAGATCAAAACCAGAACTTTCAAATTTAACAACAAAGATTAAAACCTGCACCGGTATTTTGCTAAAAAAGACCGGAAAATCGAGTTGCATTATAAATACATAGTAGTAGTTTTTTTAAAATAAAGAATAATAGTCAAATTCCATAAGTATAAAGTGTAAAAGTTCCTTGAAAAACTTTTAAGCATAATAATTATAACACTGTTTTTGTATTGTACCTAGTAGGGACGGATCCAGAGAATTATTTTGAGGGGGAAATTTTTGGAAAAGAATTTTAATAAATAATAATTAAACAAACATTATTTGTTTCTATTCTATGTATACTAATTTCTAAATTTGGGAGGGGGGATTTCATCCATTCTCCCCGTGAATCCGCGTCTGTACCTAGGTATGTTGAAATTAAAATCGTGGTTGCTTCCCTAGCCTAAATTCTCGCCGCACGCCACTGGTGCAATAAACCGGTGGGGCGGGGTAAGCCAGAGCCAGCGATATGTCGGAAGAGAAGAGGGTAAGTTTGGAGAGGGGAATGTTAGGCTTAGAATTTTCAACTGGTTATGTTTGGTTGCGTTTATTTAAATAATCACGCATGAAAATTGAAAGGACTGTAATCACACAACGAATGTTGTGCATAAGGAAATTTAGGAAATCCTTCAATCACTTCAATCCTTTTGACCGTTATGTCTTGACGCGATTTCACTAATATATTATTAAATAGCATAAAATTTGTATTTACTAAATTTGGCGTAAGAGTGATGTCGTCGAACTTTTTTTTTTAATTATATGATAGGTATTTTTTTTACTGAAATTGATATAGAGGATTGTGTTCTCTTTTTAACCATAATAAATATTCGTACTCTTCAAGAAAAACATGAACAATTATTTAGATCTAGTAGGCTGTGTATTCTGGTTACTATTACCAATGAATAAAATAGAATTATCTAGCAAGCTTAGATAATAGACATAATAACGAAATTTGGGTAATTCTGATGTTCTTTAATCTATATGAACCAGAACATAGAGAACTTTATGCCATTTAATAATATACCTACATTGTTTATACCATTTCTGAACGGAAATAAAGTTGCTACAATAATTTTCGTGGGATGCTTAGTTATGGGTGCAATTTAACTCCGAAGTTTAACAACGTTTTTACAAAAATTCCCGCTTTTTAGGGGGGCATATTTCATATATCCATTTCATATATCAAGTCTTAGGACTGATTTTCTTTTTAAAAGTACACGGTTAGAGGTAGTTTATGTATAAAATATTTTAAATCTGAAACTTTACTATTTTGGTATTCATGGGCTTTTTAAGTTCTCGTTATGATAAGTAATATTAAGATTTACGTTTACATCAAAAAACTGCTTACACCACGAAACAAATATGGCTGCCATATTTCAATCAAAAGGAATACAAATAAAATAATAGTGGTTTTGATCTACCAATACTTAATTGTGGTAACACACAAAAAAAAACTTTTTTTCGAAATGATCGAGCGACCAGTACTACAGCACTTCATATGGATTGATACCAATTGCTGTGATGGGAGATGACAAAGAAATGTCCATTAATTTAATCCGGCAACCTCTACAATATCAAAGCTTAGGTATTTCTCGACTTATATTAACAATCTGAATGAGTCCAACGGTTTTTTTTATACGGAAAGCCTCTGGATGTCCGGTCTGACGGAAAATCGAAAATTTGTAAAATTGTCGTTTTTCGACCGTCGATTTGGACCATACCACTGGACCGAATTTAAAGTGTTGGATACTCATTCGACGTAGAATTTAATGCGCTTTAATTCTTGTAATGGTGAAGTTTTCGTTGGAGAGCACTGCTTTAAAGTTATAAGCGAAAAACTAAAAAAGGTCCGAAGATTTCGTGGTTCTTTTGATGCACTCAGGTAAGCTCGCGTCGAGGGACCGTGCAAACCTAGGATACTTATATTTGACATCAAATGAAGCGATCGAAACCATCTTCCGCTTTCCAACATTTATTTCCACCAACGGATTCTATTTTACTGGCCTATAACTGATATTGTTTGATGATTTCTCCTTATGTATGTTCTTAAACATATGATTTTATTTAAATTTATATGATGTACTGGTATTTATCGTATGTATGGTATTTATAGCCGATTATTCAAATATTTGGATTATTAATCGTTTTACTACTTATTTAGAAATTTCAAGGTGAGCATTTGGAATTATGTGATTGGATTAATTAATATGAATTTTTCGTAGGGCTATGTATTTAAATTTAATCGATATTGAAGATTATTAATTTTTTGAATTTATATTGAAGACTTTATGTAAGTTTATGTACATTATTCTTGGCTGAATGAATGTAATATGGTAATACTTCCTTTATTTATATCATTTTATTGAAAACTTTTTGTGATAACCAAATTGACGACCTATATCAACGCTTCCTTCTGGACAAGCCGTAGCATTCTTATTTTTTTTATATGTCAGAGTGGTGTCACAAAGGTTTGGATAATTCTAATTATCCTTCTTATGATGTTAAATTTAGTTTTTTCTTCATTCTTTTTTTTAACGAGATGAACTGACTGATAAAATGTAACATCTATAAGAACCAAAAACTAACAAAGACACTGAAATTGGAGAATAAGAAGACGACCAAGACAACGGAAAATTATATGAGTAAGGATATATTTAACATAAGAGGCACAACAAGGAAAAATAATAAAAGAAAAACATGGGAAGTTAATAGGTATAGCGTATATAAAACAAAACAAGTGAAACGCCAAGAAGAATATGAAAAACAAAATTGAAGTGTAATAGTCATGACAGGAAAAAGAATATGGAAGCCTGAAAATGGAAAAAGGTCACATTATGAATACTGTGGGGTGAAAGCAATAGAAAGAGCTAAAACGGGAGTAACAATTGTTATGTACTATTCCAGAAGGAAAATTTCGCACGTTTTTTACCAATTAGGCTGATTTTTCTTACATTTTCGGTGAGTAAGAAAGACTTTTCATAACATGACACAACTTTGACACAATATAATAGGCGCGTCAAAAATAACTATTGCAATGAAAATAAAATATTAGTTGATTTTATTATTAATATAAAAAAGGTTTAATTTGAAAATAGAATTTATATTTACCAAGCTACATCATTTTGATTTAGAAACTACGTATTTTATTAAATTCTATTTTACAGCATGTCATTAAAAGAAAGATAATAATTTGACATAAGTACAACATGCCACTGGATGTGAGACCGCTTACAAAAGGAAAAAAGTCGTGCAAAGTTTTCAGGTCAGAATAGTACATAAAAGTATACTTAAAAAATTAAAAGATAATGAGGGAAATAATGAGGGACTTTTAATGATCAAAGGATGGAGGTGTACTATGAGCATTTTTCAGTTATACTTTCAATCAAGAAAAGAAACACAAGGAAAAGACGAACAAGAATGACATTGAAGAATTAGAACAAGCAACACAGAAATAAAAAAAATAGAAAGACAGTCAGACAGGATTATGTTAAAACAGATATGTTAGATGACTTGGTTATTCTTGTAAACAGTGAAAAAGAAGTTAATTGGTGGAAGGATGAATTAGTCTAAGTTAAGAATGTTGAACAGATGTAGAGGTCTGGACTAGGAGTGACGTCTTGAAGAATAAAGTGCAAACTTGTAAGATGCATTATTTAATAGCAGTGACTGAGGTGACTAGAAGGGAACGTATTAGGCACACTAGTGTTCGCAATCGGTATAGTGTAGTGGCAATACGAGGATAAATCGAATACAGACAAATAAACTATATGGACATTAGTAGAATATTTAAGAAGATGTGAAAAGCAGGTGTCGACAAAAAGAGAAAGAGAGAAAGCTCAACTCGAATATAAAATTGGACGACAATATTGCAGAAGAAAAAAATTAGAGAGAAGTTGAGAAATTAGCCCGAGATAAGAAAACATGCAAGCAGTTCTGTCTCCACAATCGTGTAAAACTTATTCTGCTATCTTTATGTAAATGAAACTATCCTCTTCTCTTCTTCGGTACTCTAATATTCCCGTCTTTGCAGGTCTTGGAGATGCGTTGGTTGCAAAAGTTTCTACTTTGTCAGATGGGAAGTCGAGACCGCTTCTGTCTTCTTCCCATCTCTCTAAATGCAGGCGTACTACTTTTTATCGTTTTTGCGTGAGAAGCTTCCGCCTCTTTCTTAGGAAATCTATAGCTTTGATTCAAACGTATATATTCCGAATCCGAAAAACAGTCATTCAAAAAGTAAAGTATACTTTAAAACAGTGATTTTGAAACATTTTGTCTTATTGTCATATCTATGATTGACGGCTCGTGTGTAACTTCTTTCACTTGTAAGTACGTAATATGCTCATTACAACTCTCGAAATGAAATATGCTCTTAAAGCACTTAGAATTTCAAATCCTGCCTAAACACAAGCCAATAAACGAACGGTTGCCACATCAACTATTAACCTGTGTCTAGCCACGACATCAGACGCAGACTACTAATTGATTAGTTTTTTTTGTGAAAATTAAATACTATATAACTAATAGTATAAAACCACGTGAGTTAGGAATGTTTATTAATGTTTGAAGAATTATCCTCTCGGCATACTACCTTTAGGGCAAAACTTTCTTCTCGTGAATAAACATTCTCTTAACTCACTTGTTGTATAAATAACTACTCATTTATAAAAACGGCATAAAAAGAACATAATTTTTTTCTTATATTGCGATTTTTTGTTGCTTGTTAAAACGATTTGATGATAATGCATAATTATTCAAAAATCTCTCTACAAAAATTCAGAATATGAGTTAATACACTAGCATGTATGGGAAAGTGCTATTTACACTTCGCGTAATAGAACCAAGCCATATGCAGCTCTGAGTTAGATACGAATAATTGAACCAGAACCAACCAACATAAGCGATTAGTAATAAAGACGATACTTGGCACTTAATTTCACAGATAGTGAGATTTTCAACTTTAGTTCCATTCTGCAAAACTACTCCAAAATTATCATAGGAACTTTAAAATTTCACTGCTACTAAGATTAGATACGTTTCACTATAGTGTTCATATTTTATTACTATAAATTATGTGCAATAGAGATGCAAATAATCACCTGACATGTATACATATGCTACTCAGACACGTGAAGGCGTGTATCTATTGGGCTATAATATACATCATATATTAAAGGCATTTTCTGAATATATACTTTTAGTCGGAATGATGCATGTCTAACCTTTAATTACTGGATAAGCTGCTCTCTAGTTACACACCAAAAATGATAGGCGGCATAAGACACGAACCTTAGCATCCACATGAATATAGAAACTATTATTTCAAATGCGAGTAAATGGAACAATATGATGAATCTATTCAAATAGATACTCTAAATCTAAGATATTAAATACATTGTTTGGTTGCAGAAGAACCATTTTACCTGCCGCTTAAATGTATACGTAAAGCAAGACAACAAATCAGTAACAATAATTAATTATTACTATCAACTTTCAACCACTATAACATTAAATCTAGATTTAATTAATGTTTTAACAATTTAGCAATCTTCAAACGAAAGTGCTTAAGAAAATACATTTAAATAGCTGTAGTATTAGTGGCATGCTTTTAAATAAACTTACATTATCAAAAGATAATTATAATCGATTGAGTCCTCTTGAAATGACACAATATTTATCATACATAACAACTCAAAAGGCCAGCTGAAGCAGGTCCTTATAAGTTAGGAAATCCTTTGAAAAGCGATTAAAAAGATTCAATGTAAAAACTACAATGACCTCTATAAGTTGCAGCCGTACCCGCTGGCAGAATGACTTTTGAGGTTGACTCCCACTCAATATTCAATAATATAATTTATGGACCTTGACCAAATTGCACATCAAACATCATGTGGATAGAATGTTCTTTTAGAAGTATTTTCAACTTATTTATTACATAGTATGTTTCTTTGAAAACTTTCCACCTCATTATCTCCTAAACTATGTATACAAAATATCTATTTTGGCAAAACACGTCAATTGACATTTAAAGATTGCATCATCAAAATCTTGTCGCCATCAACACCTTTAGAAGGTCACTATTGACTATTTCAAGTATTAACATCAAACTGTTAAGTAAGTTTTTTCACCCCTCATTCTTAGAGAGCGGAAGAGACAGAGTGAATTAGGGTCAAGAAAAATCATAAAAAGAGACAAATGGATACGTCACTTACACCCGCACAAAAAGAAACATCTAAAGAAGACAAAACAAAAAATAATAAAAAAATACCTCTATCGCCACCTGCAATAGTGGACGATATCAACAATTTTAGTGAAATACATAAAAAATTAAATGAAATAATTACGGAATTTCAAGTTAAAATTATAAAGAATTAAAATATTAAAATTAATGTGCAAGATGGCGAGTCCTACAGATTATTAACTAAAACAAGACCCAATAAAAGCAATCGTTAATAATTTACATCATTCTTTCAACGCAGAAGAAATAGTTCAAGAACTTCGTAAAGTATGATACATGATACAAAGCAGCCATTAAATATGTTTATGCTAGTTTTCAGACAAGATGAAGATGTTAATAAAATTTTTAGCATTACATATATAATGGGTATTAGAGTTGAAATACAACCAATTAGAAAATCAAAGCTGGTTCCTCAATGTAAAAGATGTCAGACTTATAGGCATACGCAAAAATACTCTGCCAAGAAACCACGTTGTGTCAAATGCACTGGTAAGCATCTCACTAAAGAGTGTACAAAATCAAGCATTGCAGTACATATTTAAATGCGTCCAATGTGGCGAAAATCATCCTGCAAGTTATCGAGGATGTATAGTCGCTAAAGAGACGCAGAAACTGAAAATTAGGTCCATGAAAAAACCTAATTTACCCAAACAACCAGTAAGAGAAAAACAAGAGGTAAATGCTGGAACAAATACCACAACAAAGAAAACAGATATCAGATAAAAGAGTAGCAATGCCGTATAGTCAAGTTGTAGCAGGTACAGCTAATATTAATAACTCTCAAAACATAAAGCAAGATAAAAATAAAAATGGCAAATGATCTAAGAATCGTGACATGGAATGTCAATGGATTGTTGCTGCACCAACCAGAGCTGCAAGCAGTTCATGACATAGACACAATTGATGTGTGCCTCATAACTGAGACACATTTCCCAATCATTCATCAGATTTAAAAAGTATAAGATGTACCACACTATACACCCTGAAAATACGGCCAGAGGTGGAAGTGCTATAATACTTAAAGACAGTATCCTACATCCTGAAGAAATAGAATACAAAAGTGAAGAAATTCAAGCTGCTACTGCAAGTATTAAAAGTATAAATTATCAAATTAATGTTACAGCAGTGTACTACCCACCAAAATATGCATTAGAGAAAAACTAATATCTTAAATTCCTGAAAAAACAAGAAAAAAAGATTTATCATAGGGGAGAGGGACTTTAATGCAAAAAATACCCATAAGGGTTCCAGATTTACTACCACTAAAGGAAAAGGAATCCTTGAAGAACGTTGATGCAGTACTTTGTCCACAGAGAAACCTACCTACTGTCCATCTGACCCAAATAAGATACTAGATCTCATAGATTTCTATATTACCAAAGGCATATCTGTAAAACTTTTACACATTGAAGATGGTTGAGACATAAATTTAGATCATTCGCCAATAGTTTTAACATTAGGTGAAAACATTATTAAAAAGGAGAAGAATCCAACATTTACTAATGTCGGATTGTATAGTATATAACAGACAGATTGATCGAGTTTCAGACTAAATGTTGAAGAAAAGATCAATCTTTCAGTTTCTCTAAAAAACGAACAACTGGATAAAGAAGCTGAGGCAGTTTTAAACAATATCCAGGAAGCTGCATGGGAAAACACTCCTGTTATCAAACTTATAATAACAGGAAACAACTACCCAAGAGAGATTAGAGACTTAATTACAGAAGAGAAAGATTAAGACGTAAGGACGTAACAATCTAGAGCCCCTCAAGATAAAACACGTCTGAAAGCCTACAGTTAAGCTGACTTACCTAATAAACGATGCTTTTAGATTACAGCACGTGCCTAGGTTGTGAAAAGTCGTAGAGGTCATTATGGTTCCCAAACCTGGAACCCACCTCAAGAAGTTTCATTTTACAAACCTTTACCTTTACTACCTATAATATCGAAATTATTTGAAAAATTATTGTTAAAAAGACTAAAACCGCGTGTAGCATAATGATCTATTATATAAACTAAGACTTACCCTTCCCCACACCCTAGTACCTCTTACTAAAGTCCTACCTAACTGACCGCTACTGCCAACTTATTACCTCATCAAATCAGGAGTACCACAAGGTAGTGTGCTGAGACCCTTCCTCTACCTAATTTGTACTGCTGATATCTCAACTACGGTAAGTACTAAAATAGCTACTTTTGTGGACGATACCGCATTAATTGCTGTGAACGGGAATCCACAAGTGGCCTCCGACAATCTTCAGCACCATCGCATCGCAACTTCCCCCAAGTCTGGCTCAACAAATGACGAGTAACAGCGCATCAACCTAAATCAGTATGCCCTGAAGTAACAAATAATGGTATCCGTTTTCGTGAGAAACAAAAGATCAGATACCTAAGTTTCACACTGGACCGCAGACTTACATGGAAAGCCCATATAAAAACAAGAAAACACAAATCAACCTAAAGTTGCGACAAATTAATTAGCTAATAGGTGAAAAATTGAAATTTACGCCAGACAATAAGATTCTAATGTATGAGTGTATATTCAGGTCTATTTGGACATACGGAGTTCAACTTTAAGGTTCAACTTAAATGCCAAAATCATCCAAAATACTAAGAACGAAGCTCGATACCCCATGATACCTCAGTAACAAAACTCTCCATGAGGATGCGGGCATAGATTGTTTCGTTGATGATGAAATTAGCAGACTAACCAGGAGGTATTTAAACAACCGCTTTGGACATCCAAACGAAGAGGCTAGTACTTTAAGGCGTGTTTAAGGGTTGATACAATTAATTGTGTATCAACCGTTTAATACAGTTGCTCCGTCATTGGACGGAGATAAATAACGTCAAGTATGTATGCACTAGAATCGATTAACGAATCAGCGAACAAATATGATTTAATGTCTTTAATTTTTGACAAGCTAATCAAACATCAACCTGTAGTAAAAATATAGTATGAGCAAAAAGGTGCTTTTGGATTTTTGAACTCATGTGTATTATAACACCAAAAGATTATACAAAATAATCCTTGGGTCCTTTGACAGTGACAGTTGTTATTAATTTGATATAATTTTCCGGTGTTATAATACACATGCGTTCAAAATTCCAGAGGCACCTTTGATGCAGTTACTTTTTGTTTATACTATATATACAACCAATAAAAGTTCGTGTGCCTTCCAAAATGTTGCCTTCCCATTGGTGAGCCAAACCACCCACCACCCTAAAAACTCTGCCGAACCTGGTTTACACCAATATAATTTTCAAACAATAAACGTTTAGGTTAGATTTCGTAAATTTAATGTAAACCAAGAAATTTCGTTATATAAAAGATGAAAGCATCAGTAGGCATAAAACATTATAAATTTATGAATTTTAGAAATTTTAAGTTATGGAATAAAGTGATTTAAATGGATTTATTATATTTAAAAGTTTCTGTGAATGAAAGGAATGCAACCCTGTTTATAAATATGTATTTCATGAAAAATAATGGTGGTATTTGCTTGCTTATAGCGAAAGTTACGTAAATCCGAATTCTAGAATGTAAATTGGTCTTTCGCCCCTTCGACTTTTAAAAATACACGGACATAATTTTTATTACTTTTGGATATAATTAGTTTAGTGCTACTTGACTAGTTTTTAAATTAATTCATACAACTTCTGTGTGTGACACACATACAATCTTAAAGTTTATAGACAATATACTAGGATAATGGGCCCTACGGGCCTAAGCACTTAAGTATGATAGAAATAGCATTTATCGATTTTTTTTAAAGTAGGTCAGTATTTACATGACCTACATAAATCTCCAATCGATTCCCTATCGATAGAGCACATATTAGTAACAAATAACACTCAATAGCACTAAATAGTACGATAGAATCAGCATTTATCGATTTTTTAAAACATAACCTAATTTAAACAATTTTAAAACATAACCTAATTTAAAAAATTTTAATCTTCATTATCCTCCCGGTCGTGCATTATCCTCGGCAAATTACGCGTCGAATGAGCTCAAGCCCATCTCTCTAGCCCTTATAGAACGCGAGAATGAGGCTCGGACACTCAACTTTAGTAGTATTGGAGTCGAATGAGCAGTGGCGGTGGGTGCATACGTCAAACTCGGGGCACACGACAAACTGGTATATCGCTATCATGCTCGTACGCAAACATTAAAGCAGTATATTATCATGTTTGACGTATGCACCCACCGCTACTGCGAATGAGCCCAACCCATCTCTAACATGAGCTACTTAAAAAAAGACGAATACCTTAGATTATTATCGTTCTTTAAGACTTGCTGCTTTATGAACCAGAGAGACAGTGCACAGCAAAGTGGCTTAAAAATGTACTGCGTAATGTTCGAAATGTAAACATATGACATTGTTATCAATCTTTGCAGGATTGGAGGTACCATGTAGGGTTTCATCTCTGGTGCCAGCAGCCGCACTACAGAATGGAACCAGCCAAGCCGGACTACATTAGGGGTCTATCGAGGCTATAGGTGAAAATACCTGTTAATGGTTCTAGTTTTCAATTAATTCCGCCATTTTTAATCCTCCTCTTTAGTATATTTCCCACACTGTGGGGTTGTTCTTCACAGTTTATTTACTTAAGTCAGTAGTAACAAAATTTAAAAGAAATAAACAGTTCTTACAGAAAAAACCAAGTGACTTCCTAATTACGTTATCTTGATATCTGATTTGATCTCTACACGATCATATCTCATTTTCTATTTTAAAAACTTTATAATCAGAAATTTAAAATTCTTTAGATTATTAAAAATTTAGAACTAAAAATTCACTTTTACACTTTTTATGAGATACCTACTCGTACAGGGTGTTTAAAAGAAAAAGTTTATGTGGAAATTCGCCATAAAACAGATGATTACGATTTTCTTAAAGTTTAATTTAACTTTATCATTTTCACGAATATATGAGTGAGATCCGTTTTATTCTTTTACGAAACGTTATTTTATTCCATAGGCGTCAGGTATGGGGTTACATAGTGTTCTTGCGAAATATCGAAACGAAACTTACGGCAGACATGTCCACAAATACGCCAAGAAATCTTTTTTTCTACCATTTGCAATAGCGTAGATGGAGAAGGGGTCATTCGAATCTTAAAATTGCCTTGGCTGAGAGCCTATAAGACCTATGAAGACACAGTATATGGTAAATGGTGTACTACCTGGATTTCAATCTTGCAATAAAAATAAGTCTTCGACAAAAAACAAACGACGGCCATCCTGGCAATATACAGGTTCAAAATCCTCCAGGTCCTCCATGTTCAAAAATACACGAGAATCGTGTAGATTATCGAAGCGACTTGAAATTATAATGTGGGCCCTCGAGCCCCTGAATAAGAAATTTGTTAACAACGATCAAATATTATTAGAATTCGATACGAAATTCGATACGAGTGTCTATCTCTGTCTATCAGTTTTTTCGAATTTTTATAATTCTCATCAGATTCGAAAAGCATATGATATATGGATTCAATGTAGAATTTCCTTATGTCTGCATCTATGTGGAATACAGTGGCGTGCGGTCCATGGAAGCAATGCTTCCCTTGAGAATTTATTAAAAATAAAAACCAATGCTAACAAAAACATTTTTATAAAATTATGGTTATCGTTTATTTAAATTTGTAATATTTAATCAACTTAAAGCTCAATATCAATTTCGTACAGCAAAGAATATAATTATTTAGAGTACTATTTTAAATTAGGCTCATTAAACTTGCACGGAATGGTAATACCGATTCAAATGTGTTACATACACTTCATATAAGCACTGATTTCGTTGCTTATAACTGCTCTTCTCCTAACCTTGGAGGGATCAGCGGGCGTGGTGATTCAGACGATGCGGTTAGCATTGTTTGGCCGTTATTTTTAGTGTGCTTCATGCCCAAGATTTTATTATAATTTGGTTATTTGTTCGATTAAGTGTTTGTTAAATTTAATGTTACTTAAGTAATGTAAATCTGCGAATGAGACTGTATTTTGTCACATTTTATTATTTCAATTTATATAAGTTGAATTTTTTTAAAGACAAATAATTCTACTTAATTTACTCTGTAGGTATGCAAATTTAAAATTGCATTATCGTCATGATTACATATTCAGCTGCTTCGGTGGAAGGTTCGAGTACTTCCGATACATCCGAATCGGAATGATTTTTTTGTTCAGTTTGCAAGTTATTAATAAAGACTTTTCTGCATACAGTTTTGAAGACAAATTACAAATTATTGAGAAAGGCAGATCAAAACCAGAACTTTCAAATTTAACAACAAAGATTAAAACCTGCACCGGTATTTTGCTAAAAAAGACCGGAAAATCGAGTTGCATTATAAATACATAGTAGTAGTTTTTTAAAATAAAGAATAATAGTCAAATTCCATAAGTATAAAGTGTAAAAGTTCCTTGAAAAACTTTTAAGCATAATAATTATAACACTGTTTTTGTATTGTACCTAGTAGGGACGGATCCAGAGAATTATTTTGAGGGGGAAATTTTTGGAAAAGAATTTTAATAAATAATAATTAAACAAACATTATTTGTTTCTATTCTATGTATACTAATTTCTAAATTTGGGAGGGGGGATTTCATCCATTCTCCCCGTGAATCCGCGTCTGTACCTAGGTATGTTGAAATTAAAATCGTGGTTGCTTCCCTAGCCTAAATTCTCGCCGCACGCCACTGGTGGAATAAACCGGTGGGGCGGGGTAAGCCAGAGCCAGCGATATGTCGGAAGAGAAGAGGGTAAGTTTGGAGAGGGGAATGTTAGGCTTAGAATTTTCAACTGGTTATGTTTGGTTGCGTTTATTTAAATAATCACGCATGAAAATTGAAAGGACTGTAATCACACAACGAATGTTGTGCATAAGGAAATTTAGGAAATCCTTCAATCACTTCAATCCTTTTGACCGTTATGTCTTGACGCGATTTCACTAATATATTATTAAATAGCATAAAATTTGTATTTACTAAATTTGGCGTAAGAGTGATGTCGTCGAACTTTTTTTTTTAATTATATGATAGTTATTTTTTTTACTGAAATTGATATAGAGGATTGTGTTCTCTTTTTAACCATAATAAATATTCGTACTCTTCAAGAAAAACATGAACAATTATTTAGATCTAGTAGGCTGTGTATTCTGGTTACTATTACCAATGAATAAAACAGAATTATCTAGCAAGCTTAGATAATAGACATAATAACGAAATTTGGGTAATTCTGATGTTCTTTAATCTATATGAACCAGAACATAGAGAACTTTATGCCATTTAATAATATACCTACATTGTTTATACCATTTCTGAACGGAAATAAAGTTGCTACAATAATTTTCGTGGGATGCTTAGTTATGGGTGCAATTTAACTCCGAAGTTTAACAACATTTTTACAAAAATTTCCGCTTTTTAGGGGGGCATATTTCATATATCCATTTCATATATCAAGTCTTGGGACTGATTTTCTTTTTAAAAGTACACGGTTAGAGGTAGTTTATGTATAAAATATTTTAAATCTGAAACTTTACTATTTTGGTATTCATGGGCTTTTTAAGTTCTCGTTATGATACGTAATATTAAGATTTACGTTTACATCAAAAAACTGCGTACACCACGAAACAAATATGGCTGCCATATTTCAATCAAAGGGAATACAAATAAAATAACAGTGGTTTTGATCTACCAATACTTAGTTGTGGTAACACACAAAAAAAACTTTTTTTCGAAATGATCAGATGATTACGATTTTCTTAAAGTTTAATTTAACTTTATCATTTTCACGAATATATGAGTGAGATCCGTTTTATTCTTGAATGAGCCCAACCCATCTCTAACATGAGCTACTTAAAAAAAGACGAATACCTTAGATTATTATCGTTCTTTAAGACTTGCTGCTTTATGAACCAGAGAGACAGTGCACAGCAAAGTGGCTTAAAAATGTACTGCGTAATGTTCGAAATGTAAACATATGACATTGTTATCAATCTTTGCAGGATTGGAGGTACCATGTAGGGTTTCATCTCTGGTGCCAGCAGCCGCACTACAGAATGGAACCAGCCAAGCCGGACTACATTAGGGGTCTATCGAGGCTATAGGTGAAAATACCTGTTAAGCGCCGGTGTCCACATGCGGGAATTCCCGTTGCGAGCTCGCTGCGGGCCCGCAAATGCGGTCTACGATACTATAAGTTAAATGGTGCAGTTCACACATAGTGCGTCATCCTTGCGAGCTCGCAACGAGCATCTTGCGGGCGTTTCTTGACGCAGATCCCTACAGCCCCGCAAGGTTGACGCAGACGCAAGTGCGGGCTCACAGTACCTTGCTATATATTGTGTGGTTCACACTTGCGGGTGTTTGACGCGAGTATGGTGTATTGTTAATTAAAAATTGAAAATGGAAGGTGCTAATTTAGAAGATATATTCGATATAGAACTATTTATTTTAAACATACTCCTTTTTTAAACATACATAAGTTATTGCCTATGTAATTGAAAAAACAACAACGTGAAACACGTATGCCACGTTACTCGTTGTTGTTAATAAATTACATAGGGAATGACGTATGTATGTTTAAAAACGAGGATCTACAATGTTGTAAATGCAATACTACTAATTCTAAGAAAAGATGATATAAAGATTAAAAAGCATTGAAATAAATAAAGTCAAATATCAAATAATAGATAATTACAATTAGGGAATAGACTTCTCAGCTTTTAATCAAAAAAAGAGAAACCATTTTTTCAAACCTGAGGGTAATTTTATGGATCAATAAATCAGGGTGATTTAATTGTAATATTTGTTAAAATAAACATGAAATTCTTGTTAACAAAAGAATTATTGTATTGTATATTTACGAAGTAGTACCAGCCATATGATTTTATATTTTAATAAACCTTTTACTATTTCTAATTTTATACTTTGTACGTAGTAATTATATTTTTGTATTTATTTAGTTTTACTGTAGTTTAGTTTATGTTTGAATTATATACTTTGTGCAGAGTGATTGTTTTCTCATTACATCCTTTCAAGTTGCCTTTATTACAAGTAGTTTGAAAAGTATCGAATAAATGCATCATACAATTAACTTACCTGAGAGTTACAGCTAGCATTTCCACTGGAGGAATAGCGAGTCTCATATGTGTATCTTGAGACTTAATCTTGTCACTAATTTATTCAGCAAGTTCGTCAAATGACTGTACGCTCATTCGGAAGTAATTATAAAATTTATCTGGATTTTCTCTTAAATCCGCAAATGATGTTACAAATCTGCCTCTTAACAGCCTTGAATCAGTAAACGGATGCATCCGATATCGCTTTTTTTTCTTTAAAATAAACATTTTGTAGACAATATAAGCAAATGCAACCCTTTTTTTGCAGTATACATCAATTTCTTTTGGCGGTAGATTGTTTACTGTGCGTCCTGCGTCATTTCACCGCGTGTAGTGTGAACTGATTTTTGCGGGCCCGCAGCGAGCTCGTTGCGAGCTCGCAACGGGAGTTTCCCGCATGTGGACACCGGCGCTAATGGTTCTAGTTTTCAATTAATTCCGCCATTTTTAATCCTCCTCTTTAGTATATTTCCCACACTGTGGGGTTGTTCTTCACAGTTTATTTACTTAAGTCAGTAGTAACAAAATTTAAAAGAAATAAACAGTTCTTACAGAAAAAACCAAGTGACTTCCTAATTACGTTATCTTGATATCTGATTTGATCTCTACACGATCATATCTCATTTTCTATTTTAAAAACTTTATAATCAGAAATTTAAAATTCTTTAGATTATTAAAAATTTAGAACTAAAAATTCACTTTTACACTTTTTATGAGATACCTACTCGTACAGGGTGTTTAAAAGAAAAAGTTTATGTGGAAATTCGCCATAAAACAGATGATTACGATTTTCTTAAAGTTTAATTTAACTTTATCATTTTCACGAATATATGAGTGAGATCCGTTTTATTCTTTTACGAAACGTTATTTTATTCCATAGGCGTCAGGTATGGGGTTACATAGTGTTCTTGCGAAATATCGAAACGAAACTTACGGCAGACATGTCCACAAATACGCCAAGAAATCTTTTTTTCTACCATTTGCAATAGCGTAGATGGAGAAGGGGTCATTCGAATCTTAAAATTGCCTTGGCTGAGAGCCTATAAGACCTATGAAGACACAGTATATGGTAAATGGTGTACTACCTGGATTTCAATCTTGCAATAAAAATAAGTCTTCGACAAAAAACAAACGACGGCCATCCTGGCAATATACAGGTTCAAAATCCTCCAGGTCCTCCATGTTCAAAAATACACGAGAATCGTGTAGATTATCGAAGCGACTTGAAATTATAATGTGGGCCCTCGAGCCCCTGAATAAGAAATTTGTTAACAACGATCAAATATTATTAGATGATGCATTAAAAAACAATAGGTAAATACATTATATTACATTACAAAACGTTACATTAAAATTTTGTTTATTATTTTAATTTATTATTCTTTCGATGTCTTTATTTTTATAAAAAAGGCTGCCATTCCTCAAATAAAATTGGTAAACTATTAAAAAAGTTACATTAGAACTAAAAAACATACTTTAACAACCACTTTACAAATACACCTATTTTTTGTATTTTTTCCGGTATGCTGTCAGTCTTTTCTCGATAGTTAATTCTCTATAGCTGAAGCAGCCTAAGTCTTCTTTTATTTGGAGTATAAATTGCAGTCTAGGTCTAGCTAGGGTATTCTTTCCTTCGATCATGTTTTTATTATTAATTTTAGATAATACCTAAATGTCTTAAAGTATGTCATATTAATATATCTCTGCTTCTCGTGGTCTTCTTCATTAACTATCTTTCTTCTTGCACTTTTTCCAGTATTTCATTGCTCGATATTCGGTCAATCCATCTCCCCTTAGCATTTTTCTATAGCACCACAACTCAAAAGCCTTTATACGTCTGTTTTTAATGTGTGTAAAAGTTTAATAGTATTGACTTGATTCTATACCGTTTAGATCATGCATTCAGTTCAGAAAAGTCTCAAACTCCATCTTCTTCCTAGAACACTCCCTCTACCTTCTTACTATAAAATCAGTTAAGACATGACACGAAAATCGTTATTTAATTATCGTTATCCTAGATTATCGCTATCCTACGGGAGGTTAAGCCCTTCAAAATTTCTAAATATTTTCTCCGATATCGATTTTGATTTATATCATATAAACCAAGTTCTATGTAAAGGTAATGCCTTACGAGACAAATTTAGTCAGTTTTATATTTATTTTACTGAAACGATTGGTCTTAAAACTTAAGTAGATTTCATCAGCTCTTATGCCTAAAATATATTTATTTTTAGTAATAACTGCAGTAGGTACTGCTATAGTGACAATTCATCATTCCATGAATACCTACTTCTAATACTTCTAAGCATAGTTTCAGTTCGTAGATCGTGCATTGACATTATGTGTTTACATTATATGCTGTGTGATGCTGTGGTAATTCAGGTGCTACAAAACCTAAAAAACCATTTGTAATTTGCGAAATATGAAATTGTACTTACTTATACTGTGGCTATCATGTAGTTATTAAGTGTTTCTAGTCTAATTGGGGCATTAGTAAACATTGCGTTAACTTAGTATAATTTTCTAAATTTTCTAAAGGAAATGACGACTGACATGACGTATAACCTAAAAATTAATTACTGCAGTCTGACTACAAACCATCTTTGTTGCAAAATGACCGACAGTGGGCGCTACTTAACGTACGAATCTGTAATTTTTGGATACTAATTTCAACAATGAAAAAACTGGAAATGAGACGGCCGTATATAAGCGAAGCTTATATTAATCTAGTAGGTCGTGATATATTTATATAGTAGCGACATCGTGGAGCAAACCAGGCACAAACTTTAATAAAGAAAAAATCACCACATGCATATTGTTTCGTCATTTTAATAAAAATTTGTTTAAAAATTACAATTTCGTACTTGTATATTACATTAATATGATCGTTTTTGCATAACATGAATGTCCGTTATCAAATTCAAGTTAAATTGTGAATATTTTTGTGCTTGATGATTATTAAACCTAAGATTTAGTGTACAAAGAAATGTCAAATCTGGTAACTTTCAATGTCACCAACATACTTTTGATCCAGCGGCGAGATCAATCGTTGTCGCTACTATTTGAAAATAAACGGCCTATACATATATTTTTTTTGTTTATTTTGTTATCAGTTTTGTTATTCTACAGTTGTATTCCACATCTCTTGTTATTCCACAGTTTAACAGAATTGTTTTATGTTCAAGATCCTCTCGTCCTATTATTTTTAATGGAGTTTAAATAAAAAGAAACTTTCTCAAAACTCAAACTTATAAAAAACTATTTTTGAGATCAACGATGAGTCAGTCGAGGCTTTCGGGCTTAGCTTTATTGTCTATTGAAAATGAAATAGCATCTGAAATTGATTTTGAAGATGTTGTATTGAGTTTGCTGCTTTAAAATGTAGAAGAAAATTGTTGTAAAAGAGACTTAGAATCATAGTCAGTCATTTTTGTTCTTATTCAATGTTGTAATCTTTCGTGCAATAAATAAAAAGGTACATTCGTCAGTAATCTTATTGTTTTATTATTGTATAACTTGATTTGCTTTATTGTATTATTGTTTTTGTTTTGTTTTATTGTTTGTTTTCTTGTGTTATTGTATAACTCGCTAAATTTTCATTAATTTATAGGATTTATAAATTTTTTTCATCTAAGTATAGGGGTGACACCATTACTTCTGCCCCGGGTGACACCCACCCTAGCTACGCCACTGGTTAAAACGCTATAAGTTTTCAAGCAAATTAGACAAATAAACCTGTTATCAATTTATGATATGATATAGTTAACTCAAAATTAAAGTTGTCAAAAAAATTTAAATAAGTACCTTGGATAGAAAATGGCATACCTAACATCGCATCAAGTCATCCAGGTTACGAAGTTTTAAACATGTTTTGAGCTCACCTGTATATTGACTGGTTTGGCGTAATGGTATGAAATAATTAATTTTAAAATTTTAGCCTTTTCGTAAGAAGTGTGACAGACACTTTGGCTGAACTGTAGAACTAGTAGTCTAGGTCGTATAAAGGCATACTCAGAAAAAGAACCTAGAGACGTGCTAATTTAAATCATGCAGAGAGAGAGACGACCTAATATTTATTTATTTCCTAATCTCCACAAGCTAACAACTAAACTCACGAACTGTGAGTTCGTGAGTTCCCGACTCCTGAGTAACGCACAGCTAGGGTTGCCAACTTTTGAAAGTAGGCAGTAAGGATAGTCAGAAATTTTCAGAAACGTTATTTATTATATTCATTTACAATAATAAAGATTTTCCACTGCTATTTAAAAATAAAAATGAACGCAGAAAACGCACGACGAAAATGTCAACGCAGTAAGTCGGACAATGTAGTCAACGGTTGTACAGTCTCATAACGTAAAACTTCAAACTAGCAGTAACCTAACCTCATCTGCGGCTTGACCATTAATAATATTAAGGCAGCTCAATCAATAATTAAGTTGCAGATTTGTTAGAAATTTAGTAAATATGCTGTTATGCAATTTTCGAGCTGGGTCAGTCATTAAGGACATTGGCCACTTTATTACATTGACCGTAACAGATACACACATACGTTTTCTTTTTTTTTCTGTGGTTTTAACCACATTTATTTCCACCTTCTATGTCAATGACACTTTATAGACATTGATGGTAACTAAGTAACTCTGTAAAATCTTAGGCTCCTAAAAGACCTATTGAATTTTACAATGCTCATCAACAAAAAGGTAACAGAAACTAATTTGTTGTTTAACCACACAAGTAGAATCATACGTACAGCATTATTCAAGTAGAAGATTAGTTTTAATTTATAATTGTTGGCGTTGCCAAAGACATTGTATAAAACTAGGATGTTTTATATTTGTCTAACAACAAAAACATTTTAATTTAAAATTTCATATTTGTTTGACTTTTACAAAGTTAGTAAAAGTTGTTACCATCTACTTTTACTAACTTTGCAAAAGTCAAACAAATATGAAATTTTAAATTAAAATTACCAAGTTACATTGCAAAGTTAGTTGTTACCAACATGACAACAAAAAGTGCTATAGCACTTATCTAAAGAATAAATTATTAATTTTATCTAGGCAATTTCTGCAAAAGAATTTCGAGACAAAAGAATTCGTGAATCACACCAGAAACTACATTGCAAATACTCGTTATTATTTCACACTCGTACGAAAACATATAGTTTCTGGCCTAATGATTCAAATTACTATTGAACGTAACGTCGGCTCCGATTGCAAAGTAAACGATGAACGGTCGTTATAGAGTATAACACCCGCTTATAATGCCCTGGTTGTTATGGCGTTGTTTATATAGTTCCTATCATAGGTATAAACAACAAATAGTATGCAAGTGCAATATAAATAATTAAAATTACATGTGAGAATCTCTAACTACCTAACTTAATACAGCGCATAGCAAATGTGATTTATTTTGCACGAACGATGTGGGTTAGTTAGAAATTTACAATTATTCAATTTTATTATCAACTTGATTCTCGAAGGCTAATTTCATTGATTGAAATCAGACTTAAAATTTTGAATCATTTTTATTAATTGTTATAAATAAGGACAAAACCGCTTCTTTCTTATAACAAGAAAGGACGAAGGACACACTCTTAAAAAGAAGGACTGTCTTTCCGAAAAAAAGGTCAGTTGGCAACCCTATGCACAGCTACAACACAATAAGTATAATTGAGATCGTCTCAGGTAGATTGTAGGTGTAGGTA
This sequence comes from Agrypnus murinus, assembly GCA_929113105.1. Classification (NCBI taxonomy): domain Eukaryota; kingdom Metazoa; phylum Arthropoda; class Insecta; order Coleoptera; family Elateridae; genus Agrypnus; species Agrypnus murinus. The sequence continues at coordinate 169,392,451 of OV816025.1, read as the reverse complement.
CTTCGTTTCAATACACGGTACAACACAAAAAAAATCCAGGTTCTCATACAGTTTGTCGAGAGCTTTTTTGTATGTAGATCATAAATCCGTTGTTACTTTTTTCGGGTCAGGTCAAATTTCTTTTTCCGAAGGTCATTCGTGTGTCATTGTCATGTAACTAATGCATACTTGTGTTATCAGCAGGGATGCGATTTCAAGACGAGGGAGTGGCTAAATATTACAAAATTTTGCAGTCTGAGTGTACCGTTAACACCATTGAAGCAAACTTTGAAAGTCGGGGTACTACACATAATTATGATTACCTATGGTAACATTAAAAGAAGACCGCTATAATTGTGAATGTTGTTTTAAAAACCTTTTCAGTTTAGCGAATTAAATAAATAAAATGCATTTTCTTTAAACTCAATAAAATAGAAACAGAAATACGTAAAAAAGAAAAGAAACTTCTGAATGAGACTATTCAAAACAACCAAAAAGAAAAAAATTAATTGTTGATTAATCTTGTACGTTTGATCTTTCAAAAAAATAAATGTTTCTGTTAACCTTTTTTATATTTAATTAATTTAAAAAAAATTAACAAATATAAAATAATTTAACAAATAGGTTTATTTAAGGATTTATAACTAGGGAGTTTTGTTCAATAACAAATTTGGATTATAACCCAAATCTGATCTAATCCAAAAAACCAACAGCTGATTCGTGATCTGATTCCCTCGAAAAAAAATTAAATCCCTGAAATTTTATATAGAAAGTCATATTTTGTTGGACAGTGCACGGTACAACACAAAGAAATTTCCGAGTTTTCATGTAGTTTTTCTATAGCTTTTTGGTATGAAGATGACTAATCTGCTATTGGTTTTTCCGGGTCAGGTCAAATACTGTTGTTTCGATGTCATGCGCGTGTCATGCAGCCAACCAGCAGCGTGCAGTGCATACGAAACAGTGGAAGCAGTCGCGATACGACGTATGCACTATTACGCTCGTACGCAATGTGTACGCCTAGTATAGGCTATTGTATAATAAGTAGGGTACTCCGACTTGACCTAACGATAGATAAAAATGACGGGCGTGGTTACTGTAAATCCTTGTTCATCTGGACCTACGAGCAAATAGAAACAGGAGAGAACATTGCATTATATTCCACGCGACGGAAGTGCTAGAAAAAGTGGTTTATAAGAGTGGGGGGAACTGTGAATATCGATCGATTGACGTATATATGATATACGTCAACAACCCCGACCTGACACGGACAATATCGAACGTCGTACGTCAACAACCCCGACCTGCTCAACGTGGTTTATATAATGGCCGACTTCCGTCGCGTCGGTTCCTTACCCCCGACCATTGAAATGTTCTCTCCTGTTTCTATTTGCTCGTAGATCTGGACTGGTCTAGTGCCCTCAGCTCTTTGTAATGTGTGGTGGCGGATTAAGTCGGAATTCATTGCGGAGCGATTACCCATGCCTATCTTTCTATCTATCTACATGATAAACGCTAGAACTCGCATATTCTTAACTACTAGGTAATGATCTTTGTTATCAGGTAGTAAGCTGCGGCGTTGCCGGTTCTCATTACCGAAGGGCGAAAATTAAACCAAAACTTACTTTATAACCACCAACTAATAAATCTTGTTACCTGGTAAACGCTAAATCTCGCCTATTCTTAACAGCTGAGTAACGAGTTAACTGTAACCAGGGAATAAGCTGCGGCAATGCCAGGCCATTGTTACCGAACAACAAAAATTGCACCAAAACGTGTTGAATCACTAGTAGATAATAAATTTTGTCATCTGATGATAAACGCTAAAACTAGTCTATTTCTAACAACTGGGTAACGAGTTCTGTAAGCAGGTAATAAGCTGCGGCAATGCCTTACCGAAGAACAAAAATTATTCTAAAACGCGTTTACTGTTTAATCACTACCAGATAACAAGATTTGTTACCCGGTAAACGTAAAAGTTTGCCTACCCTTCTCATGCATTTAAAAACGAGTTTTATTTCAAAACAATTTGGAATATAACTGAAATTTGACGTGACCCGAAAAAACCCATAGCAGATTCATGATCTGCATCTTAAAGGCCTCTAGAAAAAGTGTATTAGAACCCGGAAATTTGGACTTTTGGAAAGTCCAATTTTGTTGTACAGTGATTATCAACCAACTAAGTAAGAAAAGTACCCTTAAATTATTAAGTACAAGCATTGTGTTTTCATTCATGTGTCTCGGTATTCGTCGAGACAGCCAGCGCTACCTAGCGCTGGATGACCCAAACCCTATTGAACTACGCGATGTAAGAGAGGTGAGGATCCGAGCTTGAATTCTTTTTTCGTATTTCCACAAAAGCAACAAGTTACTAAAGCTTACCCATTAGGATAAGCAGTTGGCACCTAGTATGAACTAACGAACATTGACCTATTTACTTATTGGATTACTTGACGTCAATCTAATTATAGCCATAACAAGTTTCAGCAGAAGTCAATATACTGGGAGGTATTTATTACCTCTCATCAAGAGCTCAGTGTAGAAAGAATATGAGGATAATTTCCTAAAGCTCTAGGGCCACCGAATCTAGTCAAGGTAAATATTTGAACATATCCTAAAACACACTACATCAGAACACAAAATAATATTTAATATTTGAGTAACGAGAATCGAGAAACTGCAAAACGGCGTTTACTAAATATGTTGAAAAAAAACAAATTGATAATTTAAACTGAAGGGTTAATAAACTATTGCAAAAATTTTTAATAAGTAGTTAATTATTATCATTAATATCTTTTTCTACTGTCTAAAGTGTTTTTACTACATACAAACACGATTTATTTAATCCTGGGGAATTTGATAAAATAAATTATGACAATTAGAAGTATTTATGTATACTCAGCAAATTTTAGAAAAATGATTAGAAAGTTGTAATCTACGAGTACCAGGTTTCGTAAGTAAAAAATTTTAAAAAAATCTGAGACGTGCTACTTGTGACTTAAGAATCGATAAGATAGTATAATTAATATTGAAAAATCTACTTTTAAAAATATATAACAAAAAAATGGTTGATAACTGTTATATATATTTGTAAACATCTTTCATGTAGTATAATATTTTTAACTTAATAGTCATTACTAATAACAGACTTTGATAAGATAATTATTATAAAAATCTAAATTTTTATTTTTCAAGTTATTCAAACGAATGAGGAAACATTATTAGAAATCTAATACAATTGAAAATAATTTGATATATAGGTAGGTATACAAAATAGTTAATTATTTTGTTTTGTTTTAACGATCATAAAAATAATAATAATAATAAAGGCATTAATATCAGAATGATTAATATAAATTATTAGTTAAATTTAATTATTTCCTCCTCAATAATGAGTTATACGTTCATAAATAAATAATTATAAACACTCACCTTTTGCATTAACATCCCACAAAACAACAATTGCATTTAACTTGGCAAGTCTTACGGCAACTAATCTTCCAATTCCTCCAGCACCACCAGTGACTAGAACAATTTCATTTTCGAGGCTCTTCAATGGCCGATAGGAATTAGGTATAAAGAAACTTCCTATAGATTTTAATATTAATCCTACAGTGACCACCAAAAATGTTAGCACATCAAGTATGGATTTAATTATGGTGAAATCTTGTTTTGACACTTCCATTTTGACGAGTTTGATATTTAATTTTCCCTTTAATTAATCTTATAAGTATTGAACATCACTACAGTTAATCCAATAATGTTCGAGGAGGCACTGATACTTTTCCTTATAGATCTTTATAAATTAACAGCAGTCGTTATCACAATGACGTTTGAAAAACAAGTCACTTTTTATCACTGATAAAGGCACTTATTATTATTTAATATTAATTTATCTAAAATTACGTTGAAGTGTTGATATTAATGTATTTTTATTTGTCTGTAGGTCTGTTGGTTGTTTATTATCTCAAGTTCATGTAGGTACTGTATACATTGTAATCCTAGTCCGTTCAGCAGGTAGATTCACAAACTGAAATTCCTTCTCTTGACTCTTTACTTCTTTTGAGGTTATGTTTATTCCTTTTATTATCTGAGACTAGAAGTGAAGATTGTTTGTTACCTGGACTCGTTTGCTTGATAAGAGCATGTCAAATTAGGTCTGCATGATTACCTGAAAATAAGAAACATTCTAACAATACAACAATAGAATTTTTGAAGTTGGTTTTGGGAATGAATGTTAAATGATTTTATTGATCGGACTTATGATGATACAGGTATTGATTTAAAGCATTCACGTTTAAACATATAAGAATTACTAATAGTTAGGTTTCTGAATATGGCCATTGTGCTGTGTATTAGGAGGTCTCCTTGACCATAAGGCCGCGTAAGATTCATTTGCCATGACTGAATATGAGAAAGTTTATCTTACATCAAACTCCACGTCATAAATGACTTCAATATCTGGAAATATTCGTATATTCTTCTCCCTTCGAAATATACTGCGCATTTGAGTGTCGCGACACTTGAGAGTCGAAACAATATGGCGTGAGAAGTGTCGACTCTTCATGATACTTTAACGACACTTCGCCTTTACATCATGCATGCGCTAGTGTAAATGTAATACAATTGAAACGAGAAGCAGTCAAGATTCATAGCTACATAAATCATAAGCAAACTATGGATTAAAAAACAATTATATGAGTAAATTATGTTATGGTTATATATTTGGGTTGGTTTGTTATGGTTGTTATGGTTGACAGCCTTGGCAGTGTAATGTCTAGAGTGCTGGACTTTCACCCAAGCTGCCCGAGGTCGATTCCCGGTGCCGGCAGATCGATCTGGTTAAGGTTTTCTGAAGTTTTCCTTAGCTGTGACACAAATATGAGATTTGCGCTGTTCCATCTGTAAGTCGGCTGCAGCCGCACTTAGGGCCTACGTAATAATAATAATCGCCCCCTATCTCCCGCACAAGCTTATAGCTTCTGGTTTCCAGGCTATGGGTTGTAGCAATTATTATTATTATTATTATTATTTATGCATTAAAAGACCTTAAATTATTTATAAAAGCAAATACATATTATGAAACAGAAATTTAAAAGAAAAGAAACAAATTCTATAAATAACTTGTAATTCAAGTCTATTCATTGGATTTATTATAAAAACTATTTAAAAAAGTAATTTCGCTGACGACGTTGGTCTTTAGTCGAGAACGTGTTTTTGTTGAGATTGAAGATGATACTTTTATTTTGGGTTTTATTCAGCAAAATAAATTGAATTAATTAAAATTAATGATCATTGTATTTATTTACACGTGTTTCGACAGTAGTCTTTCTTCAAAACACATTATAAGGTATAAATATAAGAAGCTGAAATAATAATTAGGTACATGGAGCACTTATTCAACTTCAATTATTGATTTTAATTTATTTTGCTGAAAACCCAAGATAAAATTATCACCGTCAATATTATACTAATACAAAAGAAAAAAATCCACAACAACATATTTTTATATGTACAGTTGCGATCATTTGCTAAAGAACGATGACAAAATTATAACCGCCGAATTTTGAGTTTTTTGTACAATGTACGCTGTAACTCGACCTGATTTATGAACTAGGCAATTAAAATGTTAAAGAATGAAATGTTCTTGAATGCCAAATAATTAATTTTCATTTACATTGTACAAAAAACTAGAAAATCGGCGGTTATAATTTTGTCATCGTTCCTGAGCGAATGATCGCAACTGTACGTCTCATTCAATGATTGTTGGCCAGTTCAACAAATCTGCCTTTAATTTCTTTGTAAGAACGATCATGCAACTTCGAATTACAGTCTAATAACAACGATACTGTTCGACACTAAGAGTCGTGACACTTCAAGTGTCACGACCACGAATAGTATCACGACACTCGACACCCAAGTTCCCATCACTAGTTTAGTTTGATTCTGAATTATATAGTTAATGCTTTTTTGGTTCACAGATAAAAAAATATATATACTATGTCACCCATGAATCGCGGAACATACAGTTTACATGTATGATTTATTAACAGTCAAGCACAATATGGAAACAATAAAAAATTGGGTTATTAAACTAGTGGCGGGCCCGTGCCAAATATATTTGGGTGTGCTGCATCCACTAAAATGTTTATGTTTGTTTTGTTTTGCCTGTTTATTTAGCAAAGAAACCGAAACGTATTTTATTCATACCCATTCAAATCACTTACCCCCATTTCCATCAAAATTTTCTGACCACGGTCGACAGAAAACAACCCACATGTGAAGCAAAATACAGCATTCTTTCGAATACAAATCCAACTGTTCCCCAAATATATGTGCTTATTAAATTGTTTTTTATAATTTTTGCCGCGATATTTACTGGAATTTTCTTTTAATATTTAGGTTGTGTTTAGGACGACCTTGCTTTTTTAGCACTAATTGTTCTTGATAAGTTTCGAAAGCTTTTCATTTAAATTAAATGTAACGTCCACTTTCGATGTATGTATGTAGTACTTCGTATATACTAATGTCTAAGATGTATTTCATGTATATTAATATACAGGGTGATCCAAATTGACTTAAGACTGTTTGAATTTACCGCCACGGTAAATTATTGTCACGTTGGCAACATGAATACTTTTCGGATATTTTTATCTTCTTTTATTTTACAGTGGCGCCTGAAAAATAATATAGCTTATAAGCTTCATTGATTTTAAATAATGAGCTTACTTGATAATAAAATCGTCTAACAAACCGTAGTTCTGAAAAAAACTGTTTTGTAAAATAAGAAAACAAGCGAAATAAAGCAAAAATTCAATGAAAATCCAGAACAACGTGGCAAAGCACAACGATGTAAATGAGAAAGTGACGAGTTGCCGCTGTAGTTTGACGCTACATTCAATAGTACTACACTGACAACGAAGTGAAATACACTAAAAGCTAACGCGCCAAATTCAAACCATCCTCACTCAATTTGGATCTCACTGTATTGTCGAAAATCAATTCTTTTCGTAAATCTAAATGTGTTTAAAATAAAAACTAAAAAATTTATGTACGTATTGATTTCCGAGTTTTTCTCTCATTTTTTAGTGTAGTCCAAGTAATATAATTTATTTATGTATTCATTTTCTCGCTATTGTATTTTTTAAATTAGTTGCCCCACAGAGAAGCCTTATGCTTTTGTGAGTATAGTTTAGTGTAAGAATCAATTAAATGATTTATTTAAAAAAGTTGTTATTATTCATAATTATCAGTACATAGATACAACATAATAATTATAACTTATAATAATTAATAATGGGTATTTTCTTGGGATATCTTTGGTTGTTCTGCAGCACTTAATGACAGGCCGCCACTGGTTAAAACACAATTGTCTGATGTAAGAAAGTGGTAGCCTGACAGCCACACTTTCAGTCATAAAGCATCAATATGACATTGGCATATGAACACTTTTTGTACCTAAATCCAGACCTCAGTTTGCAAAGATGCAAACTATTTATCGTTAAAAGTTGTTGTTGCTTTAAAGGCCGACAATATTAAACATTTGATTTCTTGAGAATCAACTATATTTAATCTAGATGTAAGTTTTAAGTTTCAAAAATTATAGATTTGTAATAATATTCATTATTCCCTTTTAAGGTTATGTTACGATTTGTTCAGAAATATATTTTAGATGCGTCGGCGTCGCCATGTTAAAATACTTATTTCTATTATAAAACAAAAATCTACCCGACACCCCAATGGGTACCAGGGATTTGGAAAAAGAAGAAGAAGAAGAAATAAAAACCTGTAACAATTATTGTTATTTATGTACCAAGGGCGTTATGATGATGATAATGCCAGGAAGACGCTGATGTTCTAGCTCGAGCGTCTGAAGGGCCCCAGGGATTGAAGCGACCCGATGGCCATTACCATCTAACGAGTGATTATAAACTTTCGACATCTCGCCGGTTGCTGTGAAAAATAGAACGTAGGTGTTTTATAGAGTACGCTATAGCACGCTGTACTGACATTGACAATTAATATAATTTATTTGACGTTCAAAGAATTATTGCCGCGGAGTAATAAAACACATACGTTTTAAATTTCACAGTAACTGAGATGTGGAGAGTTTATAATCACTCGTTAGTATCGCACGTGGTACATATAAGATTTTATTTTCCACGAGAATATATACAAGTAGAAAATTAGTTTTAATTTCTAATTGTTGGCGTTGCCAAGGACTTTGTTTATATTTATAAAACTAGGAATTTGTATGTTTGTCGGATGGTAACAACTTTTACTTTTGCAAAAGTCAAACGAGATATGAAATTTTAAATTCAAATGTTTTTGTTGTTTGTTGTTATTAACATGAAAACAAGAAGAATTCTAATAGCACGTATCATTTAAAAAATAAGTTAACCATATCTAGGAGATTTTTCAGAACTCAGCACAAAATAAGTCGTGAATCACGCTCCCAGAAACTATGTTGCAAATACTTATGTTCTTTGTTGTATTGCATTGCATTTGTACGCAAACATATAGTTTCTGGCTTGATGATCCAAATTAGTATTGTACGTAACGTCGGCTCCTATAGCAACTAAACGATGACCGGGAGTTATGAATTATAATGCCCGCTTATAATGACCCGGTTATTATAGACTTGTATATATACCGAGTATATTGGATACTCGGGTATAGGTATAACATGATAATTCACAGTATGTTGTTTAATGTATATATGCGAATTGGTGGCCTTAATTAAACTTTTTTGTCTCATGTATTTGGGATTATTTGATTTAATACCATGTACGTTTATGTGTTTTGTGGTTATATTTAGCAACCAGTTTTGTCTCTAGGTAAACAGTGGTCGGTGGTTTTTGTATTTAGATTTTAGAAGAATATTACCTGGGTAGTAAACAAAACATCTGGTTCCGTTGGCGTGAGACCACTATCTGCTATAGTTATTTTCTTAGTGGTAGAGCCAGTGGTGCCTTTTTATAAAATTTGTGTAGAGATTAGAACAACCTTGATTTCTCTAGTCATCGTAAAAATCCCAAGACCATCGACTGCTTCTGGGCTAGTGAATACTATGTGGGGGCAATTTCACACTCTACCTAAATATCCCCAAATCATTTTCTTTTACTAAAGAAAAAGGGTGTAACAGTATCCATAAATAATTTACACACAGTCTCTGCAGTTTAATATGTAATTGAAATAACTTCAGTGTCTAGAGATTTTGTAAAATTGCATAAAGTTAAGATGTATTTGTTTCCAGATGGTTGGTGTCACAAAAGGACCAAGATTTCCATGTTGCATGTTTCAAACGATGACTAATAGAGATCACTTTTTCACTGGTGGTCTTGCTGAATGATGGTTTCTCTTCTGATGTGGATTAGTTTTTCGTTGATTGCATAAGATAAGAAGCAACTTCTTAAATATCTACGTCAATTATCGTTCTTGGTCAAGAACATTTGTTGAGAATTGCGAACTTCTTTAATAATAAATTTCTGAGATATCATTTAATACATATCTTTCTTCCAATCCATTCGATATTCGACTCTCACGTAGATTATATTGTAAAGAAAGCTAATAAAAATCTTGGATTTCTGTTCCATAATTCAAGAGATTTTAAAGATTGTAAAGCACTCCTGGTCCTCTTTAACTCTCTGGTCAAAAGTCACTTAGAATATGCGTCAGTTATCTGGTCACCTCAATATAACATTTATATAGAAAGACTTGAAAAAGTACAAAGCAAATTTTGCAATTATCTACACCTAAAATACCCAGATCGCTGTACGAATCTGAATTTTAATCCTTTACAAAAGCGAAGAGAGGAGCTAGATCTAATCACTGCATATAATAATAATAATAATTACTACAACCCATAACCTAAACCAAGGCCCCAGAAGCTATAAGCTTGTGCAGGAGGGAGGGGGCGATTATTATTATTATGTAGGCCCAATGTGCGGCTGCAGCCGACTTATAGATGGAACAGCGCAAATCAAACATTTGTGTTACAGCTAAGGAAAACTGCAGAAAACCTTAACCAGATCTGCCAGCGCCGGGAGTCGAACTAGGGCCGCTTGGGTGAAAGGCCGGCACGCCAGCCATTACACTACCAAGGCTGTTTATAATATATATATAAAAAAAATATAATGTATAAACTCGCCTATGGTTCGTTTTGCTGTGGGGGTAAATCGTTTGATCGCTAAAAAGGATATTGACATCTTCAACACATCGCTTCACAAATTCAACACACTAGTCAAAGATCTTTAAAATTAATAAAATATTCTAATGTAAACATTCTGATGTAAACATTCTGATGTAAACATTCTGATGTAAACATCAGCATTCATCATCGTTTATGGAATCTCATTGAGAAATTACTTTGGTTAGATGTACATTATTGCTATTGTTATTATTATTATCATTATTATTATTATCTGTTATTATTTTCACGTGATTTTGATTCTCACGGTCGCTCTATTTTAAAGGGTATTAACCAAGGTTAAAAAGAGTGTGTATTGATTACGTATGTATATTAAGGAATTTTCTTACAATAATACATGTGCCCAGAGCAACTGACTTTTGCATAGATAAGTATAAATCAGGTTTAATATTTAGAAGCTTTAGTGAGTTATGTATTTCTTTTGGTATAATTGCTGTAGCTGATATTACTATTGGTATGATGTATGCTTTTTCTAAATTCCATAGTCTGATAATTTCCGCCAGAAGGTCTGTATATTTTTCTTTTTTTTCCGAAATTGTTTTTTGTAGATTTTCAGTGTTAGGTATAGCTATGTCTATTATGTAACCAATTCTTTCCCTCTTATTGATCATAGTAATATCAGGTCTGTTATGTTCGATGGTTTTGTCTGTTAAAATAGTTCTGTCCCAATAACTTTTTGTGTTTTCATCTTCCAAAATTCTGGAAGGCGTATATTTATAGTGTGGTTCAGATTCCATAATAAGATGATTTGTTAAGGCCAATTGTTGATGCGCTATTTTTGCAACGTTATCATGGCGCTGCTTATACTCTGTATGTGACATTGTTTGGCATCCTGAGATAGTATGTTGGATACTTTCCGGGGCGGATTTACATTTTCTACAGGTATCATTTTGTGTATTATCTTTAATAATGTATTTTTTGTAACATTTGGTGTTTATTACCTGGTCTTGTATAGCCATAAAGAAACCTTCAGTTTCCGGAAATAATCCCGCCTTTGATAACCATGCATTAGAAGCATTTTTATCTACAATATTTTGGCTTAATTCATTGGGAAACTTTCCATGAAGTGGCTTTCGTAACCAATCATCGTATTTCTCATTGTCAGACTTAACTTCAAAACTACACTCGCGAGAGAGATCTAGAGGCGTATAATTCACATCTGCCAATACAATAGCTTTATGTAATTGCGAGATTTCTTGCTTTTCGTTAAAATATTCTCCCAAGTTATTGCACTGGTTGTTATGTAAGTTTGTTAGATCTATTAATCCTCTCCCACCTTTTATCCTGGGTAGTGTTAATCTTTGAATCGCTGATTTCGGATGATGGAATCTCGCTTGCGTTAACAACGTATTTATTTTTGTTTGAAGTTCTTTTAGTTCAGTGTTTGTCCAATTTATTACCCCAAAAGAGTAAGTCAGAATTGGAATTGGAATAGCATATGTTATTATTATTATTATTATTGCTATTATTATTATTATCTTCTATTTTCTATATCTGTTCGAGATATTTGTCGAATCCTTTCCTGAGCGTCCCTAGGGCGCCGATGACTATTGGTATTATTCGCGTTTTAGTGGCCCACGATCTTTGTATATAAATTGCTAAGTCCCTGTATTTTGTGATCTTCTCAGCCTCTTTTTTGATTACGTTATTATCATCAGGGATCGTTACATCGATGAGAAGACACATTTTTTCCTTTTTGTTGTGGGCTACTATGTCAGGGCGATTTGCCTCTACGGTACGAGCCGTTCTAATACCTTTGTCCCACATGACCACAGTTTCTTCGATGTTGACTACTGGCTTGGGATCATGCTGGTACCATTTTTCTTCCACCTCAACACCAAGGGCTTTACAAATCGTCCAGTGTATATGAGTTGCCACCTTATTGTGTCGGTCTAGATATTCTTTGGATGCCATTATTCCACATGCCGGGATAATATGGCTGACAGTTTCCTCAGCTGCTCCACACATGCTGGATCTCTGCATTTGCTGTCAACTTCAATTTTAAGAATTTTACGCTGGTGATACCGCGTATTAAGCGCTTGATGTTGAGCAGCCATAATTAAACTTTCTGTTTCTCCCTTCAGGCCAGAGCTTTGAAGCCAAGCTAGGCTACCTTCTTTGTCAATTTGATTTTTTGACAAAGAAATTGACTATTGATTATTATTATTATTATTATTATTTCTACTACTTTGATAATTTGTTATTATTACTTTTTTATTAGTTTAATTCATATATATTTATTAATCTAAATATTAAAATATATACTTTTTTTAATTAGACATTGAGCTCTCTTAACACATGTTACAAATAATTCTGTGGAGTACTGTAATTGGGCATTGCCTGTTGAACTCCCAAATTTGTAAATAAATAAATAAATAAATAAATATATAAATAAATCCATTTCTTATAAAGAATATTATTCCTAGCCATATAATAATTACTGTTATTTCCTTTTTATTCTAAATTAGTTAGTGCGCATGAATAACATATATAACCGAGATATCAATATAAAATGCATACTAGGTATTTGTAATCTTGTGTTCTTATAAAATTCTACATAAATAGAGGCAACATAATTAGTCAAGACTTTATCACATTAATAGCAGCTTAAAGTTTCTTTTATTGTCCTAAATAAAAAGGCATCGATTGTGTATTACTTTCTGTTGGAAACAATTACTACTTTTTCTAGCACAAGGTCAGAACCATATAAAAGGGATACTTAATAAGACTTTTAAACTGGATTGATTGATTTCTTTTGATAACTTATTTCAACTTAACTCTTACTTTTGAAAAAAAATCATATAGATTGTATTTTGAACTCTACCAAAATTGCAAAACATACTTATTACACTACATTTATTACTCGCAAGGCGGGTTGGAACCATATAATAGTAGGAAATTTCAATTTAGGCGAAAGAGTAGTTTAGGGTCCAGTCTTTGGTTTACACATTGTGAAAACCTTATATACGAAAGAACTACCCCCTCCCCACATCCCTGTGATTTCTTGACAAATGTTTTTTTACATCGTAATGTTCCAAAAAGAAATCATAAGTATTTTTCGTTTTTAATTTCTTGTGTCTGGGTAGTCACCATTTATCACTGCGGGAGACCATAACACTAAATCTACTTCACTGATTTCTAATGTCATCATATAAGTAAAAGTGGGATATTCAAATTTTGTAACTTTTAAAGTTTCAAGATAGGTGTGTCTATCCTGAGCTGAAACATAAACTTTGCCTAATAACAGACAGTTTAGACGACTTGTGACCTGAATATAATTCTTTTCTAGATTATATTCGCCTGTAATCAGATGTGAAAGAAATTCATTTATTGGAATTATTGCGAATCACAGCCATTGATGTGAAGTTAACCAAGTTGACCAAGTCACGTATACATGGTACACGTAAGACTAGGCAGCAAGGGCACCCTAAGAATTATCGAAAGAACGTGGGGAAAAAGCATAGCGCCACCATAAGATTAAGCAAACCATTCCGTAATTGTCGTTTTTATATTCTTCATCCACACTTTCTGAGCCTTACGTAGGAAATATAGACATTTAAAGTTTGTCCGCTTTTAAAAGTCTCTTAAGCCGAGTACATCTAAAACGAACTTCCGAGCTGTACCCGTGAGTCGTCTATTGTTATCAAAACTGTCTGGAATAAGAACTAAAAGTGAGCTGCTACCGTAACATATTGCTTTCCAAACGGCTACTTGGGTCTATTTTGCCAGTTACAAATTTCGACGTTGTCTACATTACCATCTTGCGACAATCGCTGTTCTGCAATTACATAACTATGTGTGAGCTGGATGATCAGCAGTATCCAGGGCCAGCACAAAAATGGTCATGATGAATGTATCCCAAAAAATCTCAATTGCCAATATATTGTTGAAATGGAAACTTGCCGACGTAAAACACCTTTCCATTCACTTTCAGCGGCTGATGTGATCCCAGTGCGCCAAAAATGAAGACGCCGATCTATCTCTCTCTCTCTCTCTCTCTCTCTCTATATATATATATATATATATATATATATATATATATATATATATATATATATATATATATAATTGCAATTATTATTGGGACTTGCGGTCTCTACTTAATAAAAAGCCTCTTTGTTTTTTTTACGCCAAGCTTTCGCAATAGTTCATTGCTTCGTCAGGGCACTAGGTATAATAAAAGATACATCAAAATACATATGCATTATTCTAAATTATATGTATACTTACAAAGCGTGAGTAAAGTATTTTCTGTAGTTAAATATAGCTAATCAAAAGTATAATCTAAAATCTTTCTCTATTCACACAGTTCTTATATATTTTAAAAAGTTGATAATATAAGCTAAAATTATTTGTCATATATAAGTGACATTACGTCAGCAATCGCACCCTACACAACGACCTCAATATCCCTTTCGTGGCGGATCTAATAAGTAAATCAGCGTCATCTTATTTTGAAAAGCTATCAGACCATGGAAATAACCTCGTCCAACAACTTTTGCATCCATTGCCAACTCGAAGACTGAATAAGCTCTGGCCCATCGATCTTAAGGAATAAATCATCCTAATTAAAACCCAGGAGTATCATCGCTGGATGAGGACTCCCACATGTCACCACAGACATCACATTTACTCAATACTCTTATAATATAATTAGAGTAGATTGTAAATTAGCAGATTTATCAATAAAAAAAAAAAAAAAAAAATATAAGTGACATATAGGATGGTAATTGTCGTATCTGACAAAAAGTAGACAATGAAAACAACCCGTTTTTTACCTACTACATAGTTATATTAACAAAAGAGTCCAAATTATTAGTTACGTTAGTGTTATTAATTTTGTGAATTTTTAAAATATACGCATAAACTGTACTAAGACTTTTTACATCAGTTTTAAAGTTTAATGTGTTAGGTTCATTGATAATATGAGTCATTTCAAGAAAAAGTCTATTTTTATAATTTGTTTCTATATCTAGAATTTTTATATTTTTAAAATCAATGACATGGTTAAAAGTTTTTGAATGTATAGCTAAAGCGCATGAATCTTTTCCGAGTTTGCAATCACTTCTGTGTTGTGTAACTCTTGAGCGTAGCCATTGAGATGTTTGGCCGATGTAGACTTGATTACATTCACCACAAGGGATGGAATATACTACATTCGAGTTATTCAACACAGGAGTATTGTCTTTAATTCTGGAAAAGAGTTTAGAAATAGTTTTTATATTGTATTTAGCAATTTTTAAATTATTGTTTTTTACAATATTAATAATTTTTGAAGTTAAATTGTTTATAAATGCAATTCTTTTGTAGATAACACTTTAACTTCAAAAATTATTAATATTGTAAAAAACAATAATTTAAAAATTGCTAAATACAATATAAAAACTATTTCTAAACTCTTTTCCAGAATTAAAGACAATACTCCTGTGTTGAATAACTCGAATGTAGTATATTCCATCCCTTGTGGTGAATGTAATCAAGTCTACATCGGCCAAACATCTCAATGGCTACGCTCAAGAGTTACACAACACAGAAGTGATTGCAAACTCGGAAAAGATTCATGCGCTTTAGCTATACATTCAAAAACTTTTAACCATGTCATTGATTTTAAAAATATAAAAATTCTAGATATAGAAACAAATTATAAAAATAGACTTTTTCTTGAAATGACTCATATTATCAATGAACCTAACACATTAAACTTTAAAACTGATGTAAAAAGTCTTAGTACAGTTTATGCGTATATTTTAAAAATTCACAAAATTAATAACACTAACGTAACTAATAATTTGGACTCTTTTGTTAATATAACTATGTAGTAGGTAAAAAACGGGTTGTTTTCATTGTCTACTTTTTGTCAGATACGACAATTACCATCCTATATGTCACTTATATATGACAAATAATTTTAGCTTATATTATCAACTTTTTAAAATATATAAGAACTGTGTGAATAGAGAAAGATTTTAGATTATACTTTTGATTAGCTATATTTAACTACAGAAAATACTTTACTCACGTTTTGTAAGTATACATATAATTTAGAATAATGCATATGTATTTTGATGTATCTTTTATTATACCTAGTGCCCTGACGAAGCAATGAACTATTGCGAAAGCTTGGCGTAAAAAACAAAGAGGCTTTTTATTAAGTAGAGACCGCAAGTCCCAATAATAATTGCAATTATAATTACATTATATCGGTCGAAATCATCATTAATTTATATATATATATATATATATATATATATATATATATATATATATATATATATATACACGCCCAACTATCCATACCAAGCCCGCTATGTTACGCAGGCACTCAGAAGCCCGGGCTTTCCTGTAGAGTTTCAGCTATATATTCTACGTCAATCGAACCGATAATTTCATATTATTAAGCGCAACCTGCGAGGGGTAAGTTATTTTTACATACAAATGAATATATACTGTACAGCTTTTACGAGACCGCATATATTATTGGTACTGTAGCAGTCCTGTTTGTATAAAAATAGATATTTCACGCATTATACCAAGCCACGCAGGGTTGCCGCTACTGTTACCAGCAAAACGTAAGATTATTGATCGTGTAATTTGTCTAGCCGGCAGTGAATGTCGGACAAACCACGGTTAGTCACCGAGACTTCCCGAATGCTTTCGTTCTTATGTGATGGTAATGCCGAGTTGGGAGTATCCTAGCGGAACTTTTGTTCTCGCCAACAGCCTGAGTCAAGGTTGTACATCTGGTTATTATCGATTTTATTTTAGCTTTCTCGCGGCATAGTAACACAGACAATTATATACAACGAACTTTATGAAAAGAAGATGGAATTTTAGATTTCAGATCATGTTCTACATGCATAATTAACTGAATATTAAGTTACCTCGGAATTCGCCTTTTGGCCACCGATTTTGATGATTTTTTTTTAAATTGTAGGTAATCAACTATATTTCAAAGTCTAAATGTTAGATTTGTCCTGTAATGCCCTGTTTAATTGTTAATAACAAATTATTACTTTTTTCATAAGGGACTAACATTTAAATAATTTCATCAAATTTGTATTATAATTGCATAAAGTTGGGTACTTATAGGTTTTTAGGGTCGTAGATTCAAAATTTTTATAAAAATTTGATGAAATTATTTAATTATTAATTCCCCCTTATGGAAAAAGTAATAATTTGTTAATAACAATTAAACAGTAATTTTCAAACCTTTGACAGTACAGACTTTACCAATGAAATATTTTAGTTTGAAAGAAAATGACAAGAACAAAATTACAGTTTTCAATTAAATTAATATAAATAAAAATATTATTTCTAAAAAAAGATAAATCAATATTAGACGGTTTCCTAGAAAAAAAATACCTCGGAATTCGCCTTTTGGGCACCGATTTTGATGATTTTTTTAAAATAGTAGGTAATCGAATATATTTCAAAGTCTAAATGTTCGATTTGTCCGCTAATGCCCTGTTTAATTGTTATTAACAAATTATTATTTTTTCCATAGGGGGTTAATTAATAATTAAATCATTTCATCAAATTTTTATTATAATTGAATAAAGTTGGGTACTTATAAGTTTTTAGGGTCGTAGATTACGAATCCGGGGTCCAAATTGATCTAAAATTCAAAATGGCGGCTACAAAATGGCCGCCGGTGCTAAAACTTTAATATATGAAATTTTGAATGAAAAATCGTACCAAGGGGTTTTTAAAGTAGCAAATTGTGCTGTTAAGCTAAAAAATGACCCAGATGTAAAATGCTTGTCACAAAATGGCCACCGAAACTAAATATGATTAAAATTCAAAATGTTTAATCTCTACTGTATGTTTGTTTAAGATGGATTAATATAGTAGTTAACACAATTTTAAGATTGTTGCAATTATTATTTATTTAAAATTCAAATTGATAGAATGGAGTTATTCCGTATGAATAGTGTTAAAATAAATTAATACTCCATAATTTAACCAGATTCCGTTTAAGTCTGAAACTTTATTTATCGTCAGATTTAAATAAAGGATATTGTCTTAATTATTATTTACTTGTGTTTCATGTAAAGCATTGTTAGTTTTTTCAGCTACTTCTGGCAACGTAGAAAAAGAATGTGCTCTTTACATTTTGAAAACTGATTAGTAAGCTTTTTTTTGGGAAGAATAAATTCTTTTTTACATGCTCTTACTGGTTGCGACACTTCAACAGCGTTTTTCGGCAAAGGGGAAAATAAATTTTTCAAAACTTTTGAATGCAAAATTTTATAGGTGTTTTTATAATTTTTAGAAATAGTTAGGGTTACTGAAGACAAGATAAGATATATAGAAAATAAATAAAATGGAACTTTTTTATTAGAAATTGCATGAAAATACAACTAAAAGAAATTGATTTAATTTTATTTTATTTGACAAATCCCATATTGTATAATATCATCTTCAGAGTCATTGCGTTCTGTTTCTTCTTCTTGTTATTTTGAAAAGCATTCTTCATCAGAGAAGTTTTCATCTAAACTTCTTTTTCATTAATGTTTCCTACGTTTGGACATTTCCAAAACTTTAAAAGATTTGAAGATTTGAGTTTTGTTTTCGACTATGCTTAAAAATTGGCTATAAGTGGATTCGAAGATGCCAAAAATAAGTTGAGAATTTTCTCATTAGTTTCTTCTCTGGAAGATTTGCATGGATGACCTCTTCTAAATTAACTAATCAACTTTATTTATTTCTTCTAAATAGCTTGAAATCTTTTTTCTCGCTTCTTCGCTAGCCGTTCATCTGTATCTTTTTGATGGACCAGCATGCCTCGAAGGTTAGTTAGAGTACCGTAGGTACATTTTACTAAAACATTTTCTGCAGCTTTTATGGTTGAATGGTCTTGAACTTTTCAACATTTATTTCATATCCACATACAACTGTTTGCATAATATCAAATCTATTAATAAATTATCTCTGACTTAATTTCTGTAATTTCTGCAGAAGTAGCAAGCGCTTTGAAAAAGCACCTTGCTTCATATTTTCTTTGTTTTTAAAACTGTAAACTATGTGGGAAAAAATCGTGAATCTGTGTATCAAACAATAAACAAGTAACTGCGATTCACTGGCAAACATTTTAAGAAAAAATGAATGAACTGGGTGTTTTGCAAACCTTACTGAGCTGAAAACATGTGAATACATGTCTGAGATACCTATTAGAGACCGCTAGTTTAGCCGTTTAATTCTTTCGACATTTTGTCAGCTTTTGAAGCAAAATCCCGTTACATGAGACGGTGGAATAGTCTAAATTTTTGACAGTATTGCCTTTTTGTCCGTTCCAAGTTTTGATGAATTTCGGATTTAGATTAATTTATTATGATATGAGCTTTCAATCAGTAAAGGTTTCATCTTGTAAATCCGTTTCCCCAAAAAGAACGACCTAAACAAATCCACAAACTGACAGAGGAACTAAGGGAAGACTGACAGATAGGTGCCCTGTTCGTGTTATGTTATTCATTAACCATGTACAGTGCCGCCCATTTGAAAGTGCACGACTCTTTATATGTAATATTCCAAAATGACATCGTGTAAGTCAGGATTCCATGGGCTGTGTTTATAACAGCTGCAGCGGAATGAAAGGTTTATTATTATTATTTTCAAATACTTGTTTAAAATAATTTATCAGCTTAGAGTAAGTTATAGAAAACATAACCGAGGTAAATCGGGTCTATCGTGTACTTTCAAATGGGCGGCAGTGTACCTCTAAGTTGCTATTTAATACTTCATAAAGAATTATGATATGACTTTTAAATTATTAGTCCAAGAGCAAGAGCAAAAAAGTAGGTTCATAATGCAATGAAATGTTTTCGTAGACAATAACATTTTCTACAACTTTTATTACAAACTTTTTTCTGTATAGTGCATAGCTTTATATTTAAAGCGCGCCAAACTTTCTCCAACATGGTTATTGCTAAATATATAGTTAACGGTTGATGATACATTAAAAATGGTAATAACCAAATTTGTAGAACACAAAATTTCTTATAGAATTTATTTGAAGTTTTTTTTCTATAAAATTGATACTTTAAGAGCTATAGCTTGGTAAACTATTGCACCGCGTGAATTATCAGTGGTAATGTTGGTCATAGTACACGGTAAACATTTCATAACACATAAAACGGCGAAAAGTGTTCAGAAAAATGACAGTACTGTGTAGTGTGTAGTGAATGTAATGTATTAATCTTATAAATAGTGCCAAGAAATACTCATAATTTATACATCTTTCTTAAATTGCATGGGTAGAACGTATTATCATAGAAAACTGTCAATGTAGCAAGATATAATAGTTTGTACATCACGTACATCATAAAAAATAATAATAATCATGATGATAATAATAATCATGAGAAGGGAAAGGTGGAGAAAAGGATAACAGAGTTCAAAGAATGCAAATTAATTTTTTGAAATAAAAAACGGATTAAAACATTTATTTATACAAAAAGTGGCAAGTTATTTTACATAAGTCTCATCTGTTTCGATGATGAAGGAAGTCACTCATCGTCTTCCACATTCTTGTTTTCTGCCACCGATATATCCGTAGGAGGTGAATCGAAAATTTCATTTTCATCGACTTCGTCTTCGATGGTTTCCAATGTATCTGGCACATTGTCCCATGTGCATCCACCACAATTCGAACAAATAATGGAACATTTTAAGCCAGCTTTTCGGCATACACAGGCAGCCTCGCAATTTGTTGTGCATTTGCAAGATATTATTTTCAGCAAACTTGAGGGTGCTGGAGCCATAGTAGTTCGGATTGGTTGAAGTCCATTTGTAGTCCGCTTCCAATCCCATTCTTCAGGATCATGGTAAAATCCAAGCCAAGTTTGAACCTGGTGGTAGGTTCTAAAAGAATGGTAACGTGCCGTATCTTGGGTTGGAGGTAGAAGTGAGCAGCATTTTTAGCGAAGAGAGTTAATGGACGCATTGAGAGGCGCATGATTTAATATATAGTGTATAATTTCGTGGCTATTGTGCGTAAACTCGGCATTTACAGCGTTATAAGTCTTAAAGTATCAATTTTATAGAAAAAAACTTCAAATAAATTTTATCGGAAATTTTGTGTTCTACAAATTTATCATCAACCGTTAACTATATATTTAGCAATAACCATATTGAAAAAAGTTTGGCGCGCTATAAATATAAACTTATGCACTATACAGAAAAAAGTTTCAAATAAAAGTTGTAGATAATGTTATTATCTACGAAAACGATTTTTTTACTATTTTTGTGGCACGATGCACAGTCACGAGATATTTGATAAAACGTGTTTTCCAAGATGGCTGCTAACGTTCATCTCTCCCGTCCCGCAAACTAGACATTCAGGGGACACCTACGAACATTTTCCAACAAGAAAATCAATTCTGTAGTAGATTGCAGAAATAAATTATCCGGTTACTGGCCGATATTATTTATTTTCTAACTAACATTATTCCATTGTTATTTCTAAACTACTACTATTTAGTAAGCATTAATCCTACAGTTCGGACAGCTTTTTTTAAGGAATTCTCTCGTGTGAAACAGCCAGCCTTCGCATTCAAATGAGACAGTGTTAAGATCTGCAGATGAGAACAACTTTGTTCTATTTCTTTCACCTAATGTAACTGCTATCACTCAACCAACGGACCAAGAATATATAAGAAACACCTAAGAGATTTTACAGACGTACCGTTTCGATTAATTTCTTGGAAACATTTGATATGATGCTATTTTGAAAGTTCTCTAATATCAAAGATGCAATTTTTGCTTTCGCTATTGCATGGATCAATGTTAAACAACTGACAATCGAGAAAACGTTTTTTACAATTATGAATAATGGAAAAGAAGTTAAAGGCGAAGATGTTACTGAAGACGTGATTTGTTCTAAAGGTATTGGTAGTTTGGCAAATCAGAGCGAGGATATGAAAGAGATAGAAGAGTCCGACATTGAAGCTTAAATGCATTGTGATCGTAAAAAACAAGGTTACCAAGTACTGACAGGAGATGCAATAATGGAGGAAGGGGAAATTCCACGCGACACCTTTCAAGTAGATCAAGAAGTTCTAAGTGATGGTGATGATGATTTAAACATGAAGAAAGTACTTTATGGACAAACTGCTGAAGCCATAGGCGTGTCATTAAATTTTTTTGAACAACATAAGGATCCTGATGTAATACATATTTTACACTGGCAAAATATAAAACAAATGATAAAAAATAACACGGTACGCACAGAAGAAATTTTCAGATTTTCATATAGCTTTTCTAGAACTTTTTGGTATGAAGATTACGAATCTGATGTTGGTTGTTTCCAATCAGGTCAAATGTTGTTTCGAATTTCATTCGTACGCCATGCAGCCAACCCATACCTGCCTCATAAATTTAACTCAAACCGGGTTTCTCAGGAATTGCTTTTTACCTTACGAATGCAAAACGCCAATAGAAGAATAGCATGCATACACCACATAAACAGGGTTGACAATTTTGGCGTTTCTTTATTCTACAGCTTTTTTGCTTTGGCGCTTGGTGCGTAAATTTTGCTATTAGTTTTTAGCTTTGCATCGTGTTTGACTACTATTGCATAATAAGTAGCGTACCCCAACTTCACCTAACGATAGAAAAAATGTCAGGCGAGGCATCTGTGACTCGTTCAGAATTGGAGTGGTCTAGTGCCCTCATGTCTCTGTGATTTGTGATTGCGCATTAAGTCTGGTTCCGTTACGGGTAAACTAGCTAGACATATGTTTCCGAACTATCGTTCTCAGATAGTTACGTCAAGGAACTTCAACGCTTTCTTGGATTAATTACTTATTTATCTAAGTTCTTTTAAGAACTTATCAGAATTATTAGCTCCACTTAGAGTGCCGTTAGAAAAAGATGATGAATGGAGATGGGAGAATGAACAAAAAGAAGCATTCTGTAAATTAAAAGAAATATTAAAAAACCCTCCAGTACTTGGTAATTTTAACCCAAATTTACCTATTTTATTATCTGTAGATGCTACTAGTACTGCATATGGTGGGGCATTAATTCAGAATGGTCACCCAATAGCTTATTACTCCAAATCTTTAACTAAAACGCAGATCAATTATAGTCAAATTGAAAAAGAAGCATTGGCCATATTACTGGCTTGCAAGAAATTTCCTGTTTATATATGGGGAAACAAAAATCTGATAGTAGAATCAGATCATAAGCCGTTAGAAACCATATTCAGGAAGCCATTGACTGAAGCGCCTCCCAGACTACAGAGAATCCTATTTGAAATACTGCCATATCCCACAATTGTGTACAAAAAAGGAACGATGTTGTACATAGCTGATATACTGAGCAGAGACTGCGCAAAAAATGTTCATGATGACGAGGATGAAAACTCATTTGAGACATGTGTAATAATACCAATGAGTAAAACGAGATTGCAGCAGTTAAAACAAGAGACAAATACAGATATAGAATTGGTGGAATTAAAACAGCAAATACTTGTAGGATGGCCCGACAGAATAAGCGAAGTTCCGGCTTCTCTAAGAACATACTGGTCTTACAGGCACGAACTAGCAACTTATGAAGATATCATATTCAAAAATGATAAAATAATGATACCTCCGAGACTACAAGAAGTTGTTCTCAAATGTTGTCACTTTAGTCACAAAGGTATCACTGGTACTCTCTGATTGGCCAGAGATTTTGCGTATTTTGGCCAAGAATGTCTGTAGACATTATTAAATTGGTGCAAAACTGCAAGATTGGTACGAAGGAACAAAAAGAGAATCCTAAAGAAAAAATTTTACTTCAAGAGTATCCAGAACGGCCATGGCAAATATTCGCTTCTGATATTTATCATTTGAAGGACAAGAAATACTTGCTAATGGCAGATAGCTATTCAGGTTATTTTGACTTCGTGCAATTATCAAGCTTAACCAGCAGGTCAATAACTCGAGCATTTAGATGTTGGTTTGCTACATTTGGAATACCTGATATTCTTCGTACAGATGGAGGAAAACAATATGTATCTGAAGAATTTAAAGAATTTGCTAGAAGATGGAGGTTTGAACATAGAGTTTCCAGTCCACAGTTTCCCAGACCGAATGGTTTAGCAGAGCGATATGTACAAGAAGCAAGATCGATACTAGATAAATGTATAGAAGAAGGTTCAGATATCCAGTTAGCCCTTTTACATCACAGAAACACACCAAGAGACACCCTAGGTTCTCCAATGCAAAGATTAATGGGTCGAAGAACTAAAACGTTCATTCCCATTAATACAAAGTTATTATTACCTGAAACAGTTAAAAATGTTTCTGAAAAGTTGAAAAATATTAAACTAAAAGAGAAGAAATGTGCAGATAGAGCAAAAGCAAATTTACCAGAATTTTAAAATGATGAAAAAGTATTAATTAGAAAGAGACACAAGGAATGGACTCCTGCAACAGTTGTAAAGAAGGCAGAAGAACCAAGCTCGTGGATTGTACAATAGGGTGGTCCAACAAAAAAAGCAAAGTCGGAAATCTTATGTTCTCACCCCCTAGGATTATTGTATATCGAAAAAAAAAGTACCCCTATTTTTTATTTTGAAATCGGACGATGTTTAGGGGTGCCTCAAAGCCCTTAAAGGTTCCAATGTATTTTATATGGGAAAAAAAACTCTTTCATAGGTTTGGTATAGAATTTTAGAAAATCAATATTTTTCAATGGGACTACTCTGTTTCTCTTCAGAAATGTTCAGAAAATGACATCCAATAATTTATTTATCAAAATATTTTATATTAAAAAATAGTAATAAATATTTTTTAACGATTTTTCTGTTTCTTTCATTTATGGGGTTCTTTGCGGGTCTGTAAAAAATAGTTAATATAAAAAATTTAACAAATAAATTATTGGATGGCATTCTCTAAACATTTCTGAAGAGAAACACAGTAGTCCGGTTGAAAAATATTGATTTTCTAGGATTCTATGCCAAATCTACGAAAACGTGTTTTTTTTCTCATATAAAATACATGGGAAACTTTAAGGGCTTTGAGGCACCCCTAAACATCGTTCGATTTCAAAATAAAAAATAGGGGTACTTCTTTTTTCGATATACAATAATCCTAGGGGGTGAGAGCATAGGATTTCCGACTTTGCTTTTTTGTTGGACCACCCTATTGTACAAACACCAGATGGTACACAATATCGAAGAAATTCATGGTTCATCAAAAGAAATCACTCAGAGCTACAATAAATAAATCATGGCGATGATGTTAAGCAGTTGACAGTAGTGTGTCAAATCAAGAACCAAAAGCACAAGCAACGAATGATCAATTTCTTCAACAACAATATACTTATATCAAGATATGGTAGAGTAATTAAGAAACCAAACAGACTGAATTTATAACTGCAGAATTAGTTGATGTGTTGTGATTGATATATGTTATTTGTTAAATGAATGATGTGTAATTTATTTATTTTATTAGAAAAAGAGAGATGTAATACAGGGATCTAGTTACAGATAGATAAACAAACATTGTACTAGTTTGACATTAGTAAATCGAACACGTTAATAAATTAATTATTTAAATAACATATTTTATTGGGTAATTATTATTATAAATAATAACATAAAACATGACATTATTTAATGTCAATTCTACTGCTATTGAGAGACATAGTACCAACGACAGTAATAGTAGTAACTTGTAATAATGTAAATTCAGCTTTAGATACTTTTTATAACATCATCAATTTAATTTTTGACGATTGTATTCCAAAATCTAGTAATAACAAAAGTAAAAACAAAAGTAAATATCCTACATGGTTTAATAATACAGACGAAATAATACAGTTATTACAAGCAAACAACAGGTATCACAAACTCAAACATCTTTCAGACAATTATTTACAACAATATAAAGAATGCAGACGGAGGTTGAAGTCTCTTACTTCTATTGTTTACCATAATTACTTATCTAATATCGAAACTCATATTATGAATGATACAAATCAATTCTGGAACTATATAAAATATAAAAAAAGAAATAGTAGTTGTGTCACTAATTACACCCACAGAGGTGACAAATTGAACACTGCAGAAGTTGCTGACGCATTTGCGAATCATTTTCAGTCCGTTTTCTCTACTTAACCTTCTACCTACAATGTTCGAGATTTTGATTGTCAATCAGTTTGTACCAACGATTTGTTCACACTTACTGAATTACTAGAAGTTGATTACAATAATGCTCTTAAGAATTTAAAACCAAAGAGAGCTGCTGGACCGGATAATATACCGCCATACATACTAAAAGCTTGTGGAGAATGGTTGCAAGTACCTCTTTTATATATTTATAATTTAGCCTTAAAAACTAATACGTTCCCAGATAAATGGAAAGAATCCTATATAACGCCGATACACAAGTCTGGTCCCAAAGAGGCTGTCGAAAACTACAGGCCAATTGCTATACTATCCGCTCCAGCAAAACTCTTTGAGCAGATAATTTACTCCAAAGTCTTTTCTCACATTAAACCTTACATTACAAGTCATCAACATGGCTTTGTGCCCAAAAAATCAACTACTACTAATTTATTGGAATTTTCAAATGATGTGCTCTCCAAATTACAATGTAAAAAACAAGTGGACGTTATATATACTGACTTTCGAAAAGCTTTTGACACCGTTGACCATGACATATTATTAAAAAAGTTATACAACTGTGGACTTGGACCAACTTTGCAATTTTTTAGTAGTTACCTTTGTTCTAGAAAAATTTATGTAAGATTTGGAGGTAACACGTCTGGGAAATACACAGCAAATTCAGGTGTCCCTCAGGGTTCAAATTTAGGGCCTTTACTGTTTTTAATTTTTATTAATGATTTACCTTTAGCCTGCAAATATTCCAAAGTTCTTCTATTTGCCGATGACTTAAAGTTTTATAGAGTCGTTGAGAATAATACTGATTTTCAATGTTTACAAGAAGATGTCCAGGCAATATATAATTGGAGTATTGACAACAAATTATACCTGAATACTGACAAATGCTTCATTATGTGCTGTATATCCAGACGTTTACCTACCACAAACAATTATATTTTGGGCAGTGAGGTGTTAACACGAGTAGAAGAGATTAAAGATTTGGGTGTAACTTATGACACAAAACTGAATTTTAATCGTCATATAGATAATATTGTTGCAAAAAGTCAACAAAAATTAGGATTTGTGTTAAGAAATTCATTAAACTTTAATAATCTAAAAACTATAACCAAGCTATATCAAACTCTTGTTAGACCTCTATTAGAATATGTATCACCTATTTGGAATCCAATGCTCATGTATCAAATTGAAAAGATTGAGGAAGTTCAAAAGCGTTTTTTAAGATTTTTATATTTTAAAAAATATGGAACATATCCAGATTATCGAACTGTTCGTTCAGAAGATCATAAAACAGAATTTAATTACTTGAGCCTAGCAGCGCGTAGAAAATTTAATTCCGCTATTTTATGTTATAAAATCTGGAATAATCTTATAGACAGCCCCGAACTGCTAAGTTTATTACAAATAAAAGTTCCACCACGATCCATTCGTTCTTCTGTCATGTTTCGCATTCCTCTGCAATTGCGTAGTACCTTGCTTCCACCCATGATTACTATATTACGACTTATGAATGAATTATTAATTATTACAGATTTAGATTTATCAATATCATTAAATAGATATAAAAAAATTATATTTGACTACTTTAGTAAGTAAAATTACTAATTATACAAGTTTAAAGTAATTAGTTTGGTATGCAGCTTCAACAGTTAAAACTCAAAGAATACTCAATTCATGTTATATTGAACTCAATACTATTATTACTATAGAATAGCAATCAATTTAGGATTATTCTTATTAAGCAATCACTATTAATTTCCTTTTTATTATTGTAAGAAAAATTATTATTATTATTATTATTATAATTATTATTATTAAATTAATATTAACATTGAGCAAAGCAAATTTTACATTCATTAATAATTACATTATGTTATTGTTCTGTAAGAAGGGCAGAGCCCCTGTTGAACAATTAAGTTAAATAAATAAATACTGCCAGGTGCTTTTTCAAAGCGCTTGCGACTTCTGCAGAAATTACAGAAATTAAGACAGAGATAATTTATTAATAGATTTGATATTATGCAAACAGTTGCATGTTGATATGAAATAAATGTTGAAAAGCTCAAGACCATTCAACCAAGGAGACTGCAGAAAATGTTTATGGTACTCTAACTAACCTTCGAGGCATAAAATGCTGGTCCATCAAAAAGATACAGATGAACAGTTAGTGAAGAAGCGAGAAAAAAGATTTCAAGCTATTTAGAAGAAATAAATAAAGCTGAATAGTTAATTTAGAACAGGTTATCCATGCAAATCTTCCAGATAAGAAACTAATGAGAAAATTCTCAACTTATGTTTGGCATCTTCGAATCCACTTATAGCCAATTTTGAAGCATAGTCGAAAACAAAACTGAAATCTTCAAATCTTTGGAAATATCCAAACGTTGGAAACATTAATGAAAAAGAAGATTTAGATGAAAATTTCTCTGATGAAGAATGCTTTTCAAAATAATAATAAGAAGAAACAGTTTTGCATTCAAAAGGTTTTTTTTTGGGGCAAAGAGAAAAATTTATTTTTCCCTTTGCCGAAAAACGCTGATAAAGTGTCCCAACTAGTAAGAGCACGTAAAAAAGAATTTAGTCTTCCAAAAAAAAGCTTACTAATCAGTTTTCAAAAATTAAAGAGCACATTCTTTTTTTACGTTGCCAGAAGTAGATGAAGAAACTAACAGTGCTTTACACAAGAAACACAAGTAAATAATAATACAATATTCTTTATTTAAATCTGACGATAACTAAAGTTTCAGACTTAAACGGAATCTGGTTAAATTATGGAATTCCATTCCATCAATTTGACTTTTAACTAAATAATAATTGCAACAATCTTAAAATTGTAACTACTATATTAATCCATCTTAAACAAACTTGTAGTAGAGATTAAACATTTTGAATTTTATTCATATTTATTTTCGGTGGCCATTTTGTGACAAGCATTTTGCATTTGGGTCAGTTTTTAGCTTAACAGCACAATTTGCTACTTTAAAAACCCCCTGGTACGATTTTTCATACGAAATTTCAAATATTAAGCTTTGACACCGGCGGCCATTTTATAGCCACCATTTTGCACTTTGGACCAATTTGGACACGGATTCGTAATCTACGACCCTAAAAACCTATAAGTAGCCAACTTTATTCAATTATAATAAAAAATATTTAATTATTAATTAGCCCCTTATGGAAAAAATAAAAATTTGTTAACAACAATTAAACAGGGCATTAGCGGACAAATCTAACATTTAGACTTTGAAATATAGTCGATTACCTACAATTTAAAAAAAACATCAAAATCGGTGCGCAAAAGGCGATTTCCTAGGTAATTTAATATTCATTTAATCACGCATGTAGAACATGATCTGAAATCTAAAATGTAATTAATGCGAATAAGATGTGGCAAAAGCTTTTATTTTACTATACATACATCTATTTTATTCTTAATAATTAAAAATCATAACTGTTATCTTTTATTAATAGTAAAAACACCTTACATTTTATTCACATGACACATTATTTTGTAATCAATCTTTGAAACAAATTGCGTGTAGTTTCTTCAATTTTATTTCATAATTACCCATTTACCAATTTTCATAAATTATCAGGTATTTTTTTCAAATAAAAACATTTCAATCTTCACTTTATTATTTAAAAAGTTAATTACAGCGAAAAATCTACGTAGCTAATTATAACTAATTATTGTAGAATTCTTACAAAAAGCCTGGATCACCCTATTTTATGAGAGATATTGTTCAAGAAATAAAATATGTACCTAATATCACCAAAAAATCAACGAAAATATAAAATGTATAATTAGAAATTTTAAAAATTCCTATCTGCAACTACAAATACTATAGTGTGGGTTTTGTTTTTATAATAAATAGCTATACAAACTACCAAATTAATATAATAATAAATTAAACATTTTCATGAAGAAACGGAAACTTAGGAAATAATTTTAAAGAAAATACAAGTTTGTTACAAAAATCAATATTAAATGTGTGCAAATGTACAAATAAGCAGTAAACGAATTTGCGCGGGAACCAGTCCCCCTACATACGTTAACCACTCTTATGGTATAAAAATGTGTGAAGTTAAATAGAAAAATCAATAATCCAAACACTTGACTTTCAAGCCCCATTGCCAGATCACTGGGACTCGTATAATGCGTGTAATTTGCATCGCGCGTAAGGTCAGTTTGATGTCTACAGTATATATACAACACCGATCGTTGGCCCCCTATATTTATTTCCCTTGAACTAAACGTGTGTATTTTGAGATATATGACGGTCTTTACCCGCCATTTCGAAAATCGAGATTCCGCATCTCCTGATGATGCTTAATCAAGAAAACACTATTATACACATAAAATTTACGAAGCCCAGACCCGGGCTGCGTTAGTTGGTGCCGGGCTTCGTATAGATAGGAGAACACTCTGTTTTAGGCTTGGTAATGCCGCCTAATGTGTATATATATATATATATATATATATATATATATATATATATATATATATATATACACATTAGGCGGCATTACCAAGCCTAAAACAGAGTGTTCTCCTATCTATACGAAGCCCGGCACCAACTTACGCAGCCCGGTTCTGGGCTTCGTAAATTTTATGTGTATAATAGTGTTTTCTTGATTAAGCATCATCAGGAGATGCGGAATCTCGATTTTCGAAATGGCGGGTAAAGACCGTCATATATCTCAAAATACACACGTTTAGTTCAAGGGAAATAAATATAGGGGGCCAACGATCGGTGTTGTATATATACTGTAGACATCAAACTGACCTTACGCGCGATGTAAATTACACGCATTATACGAGTCCCAGCGATCTGGCAATGGGGCTTGAAAGTCAAGTGTTTGGATTATTGATTTTTCTATTTAACTTCACACATTTTTATACAATAAGAGTGGTTAACGTATGTAGGGGGACGGGTTCCCGCGCAAATTCGTTTCCTGCCTATTTGTACATTTGCACACATTTAATATTGATTTTTGTAACAAACTTGTATTTTCTTTAAAATTATTTCCTAAGTTTCCGTTTCTTCATGAAAATGTTTAATTTATTATTATATTAATTTGGTAGTTTGTATAGCTATTTATTATAAAAACAAAACCCACACTATAGTATTTGTAGTTGCAGATAGGGAATTTTTAAAATTTCTAATTATACATTTTATATTTTCGTTGATTTTTTGGTGATATTAGGTACATATTTTATTTCTTGAACAATATCTCTCATAAAATAGGGTGATGTAGGCTTTTTGTAAGAATTCTACAATAATTAGTTATAATTAGCTACGTAGATTTTTCGCTGTAATTAACTTTTTAAATAATAAAGTGAAGATTGAAATGTTTTTATTTGAAAAAAATACCTGATAATTTATGAAAATTGGTAAATGGGTAATTATGAAATAAAATTGAAGCTACACGCAATTTGTTTCAAAGATTGATTACAAAATAATGGGTCATGTGAATAAAATGTAAGGTGTTTTTACTATTAATAAAAGATAACAGTTATGATTTTTAATTATTAAGAATAAAATAGATGTATGTATAGTAAAATAAAAGCTTTTGCCACATCTTATTCGCATTAATTACATTTTAGATTTCAGATCATGTTCTACATGCGTGATTAAATGAATATTAAGTTACCTAGGAAATCGCCTTTTGCGCACCGATTTTGATGAATTTTTTAAATTGTAGGTAATCGACTATATTTCAAAGTCTAAATGTTAGATTTGTCCGCTAATGCCCTGTTTAATTGTTGTTAACAAATTTTTATTTTTTCCATAAGGGGCTAATTAATAATTAAATATTTTTTATTATAATTGAATAAAGTTGGCTACTTATAGGTTTTTAGGGTCGTAGATTACGAATCCGTGGTCCAAATTGGTCCAAAGTGCAAAATGGTGGCTATAAAATGGCCGCCGGTGTCAAAGCTTAATATTTGAAATTTCGTATGAAAAATCGTACCAGGGGGTTTTTAAAGTAGCAAATTGTGCTGTTAAGCTAAAAACTGACCCAGATGCAAAATGCTTGTCACAAAATGGCCACCGAAACTAAATATGAATAAAATTCAAAATGTTTAATCTCTACTACAAGTTTGTTTAAGATGGATTAATATAGTAGTTACAATTTTAAGATTGTTGCAATTATTATTTAGTTAAAAGTCAAATTGATGGAATGGAATTCCATAATTTAACCAGATTCCGTTTAAGTCTGAAACTTTAGTTATCGTCAGATTTAAATAAAGAATATTGTATTATTATTTACTTGTGTTTCTTGTGTAAAGCACTGTTAGTTTCTTCATCTACTTCTGGCAACGTAAAAAAAGAATGTGCTCTTTAATTTTTGAAAACTGATTAGTAAGCTTTTTTTTGGAAGACTAAATTCTTTTTTACGTGCTCTTACTAGTTGCGACACTTTATCAGCGTTTTTCGGCAAAGGGAAAAATAAATTTTTCTCTTTGCCCCTAAAAAAAACCTTTTGAATGCAAAACTGGTCCTTCTTATTATTATTTTGAAAAGCATTCTTCATCAGAGAAATTTTCATCGAAATCTTCTTTTTCATTAATGTTTCCTACGTTTGGATATTTCCAAAGATTTGAAGATTTCAGTTTTGTTTTCGACTATGCTTCAAAATTGGCTATAAGTGGATTCGAAGATGCCAAACATAAGTTGAGAATTTTCTCATTAGTTTCTTATCTGGAAGATTTGCATGTATGACCTGTTCTAAATTAACTAATCAGCTTTATTTATTTCTTCTAAATAGCTTGAAATCTTTTTTCTTGCTTCTTCGCTAACTGTTCATCTGTATCTTTTTGATGGACCAGCATTTTATGCCTCGAAGGTTAGTTAGAGTACCATAAACATTTTCTGCAGTTTCCTTGGTTGAATGGTCTTGAGCTTTTCAACATTTATTTCATATCAACATGCAACTGTTTGCATAATATCAAATCTATTAATAAATTATCTCTGTCTTAATTTCTGTAATTTCTGCAGAAGTCGCAAGCGCTTTGAAAAAGCACCTGGCAGTATTACTGTCGTTGGTACTATGTCTCTCAATAGCAGTAGAATTGACATTAAATAATGTCATGTTTTATGTTATTATTTATAATAATAATTACCCAATAAAACATGTTATTTAAATAATTAATTTATTAACATGTTCGATTTACTAATGTCAAACTAGTACAATGTTTGTTTATCTATCTGTAACTAGATCCCTGTATTACATCTCTCTTTTTCTAATAAAATAAATAAATTACACATCATTCATTTAACAAATAACATATATCAATCACAACACATCAACTAATTCTGCAGTTATAAATTCAGTCTGTTTGGTTTCTTAATTACTCTACCATATCTTGATATAAGTATATTGTTGTTGAAGAAATTGATCATTCGTTGCTTGTGCTTTTGGTTCTTGATTTGACACACTACTGTCAACTGCTTAACATCATCGCCATGATTTATTTATTGTAGCTCTGAGTGATTTCTTTTGATGAACCATGAATTTCTTCGATATTGTGTACCATCTGGTGTTTGTACAATAGGGTGGTCCAACAAAAAAGCAAAGTCGGAAATCCTATGCTCTCACCCCCTAGGATTATTGTATATCGAAAAAAGAAGTACCCCTATTTTTTATTTTGAAATCGAACGATGTTTAGGGGTGCCTCAAAGCCCTTAAAGTTTCCCATGTATTTTATATGAGAAAAAAAACACGTTTTCGTAGATTTGGCATAGAATCCTAGAAAATCAATATTTTTCAACCGGACTACTGTGTTTCTCTTCAGAAATGTTTAGAGAATGACATCCAATAATTTATTTGTTAAATTTTTTATATTAACTATTTTTTACAGACCCGCAAAAAACCCCATAAATGAAAGAAACAGAGAAATCGTTAAAAAATATTTATTACTATTTTTTAATATAAAATATTTTGATAAATAAATTATTGGATGTCATTTTCTGAACATTTCTGAAGAGAAACAGAGTAGTCCCATTGAAAAATATTGATTTTCTAAAATTCTATACCAAACCTATGAAAGAGTTTTTTTTCCCATATAAAATACATTGGAACCTTTAAGGGCTTTGAGGCACCCCTAAACATCGTCCGATTTCAAAATACAAAATAGGGGTACTTTTTTTTTCGATATACAATAATCCTAGGGTGTGAGAACATAAGATTTCCGACTTTGCTTTTTTTGTTGGACCACCCTATTGTACAATCCACGAGCTTGGTTCTTCTGCCTTCTTTACAACTGTTGCAGGAGTCCATTCCTTGTGTCTCTTTCTAATTAATACTTTTTCATCATTTTAAAATTCTGGTAAATTTGCTTTTGCTCTATCTGCACATTTCTTCTCTTTTAGTTTAATATTTTTCAACTTTTCAGAAACATTTTTAACTGTTTCAGGTAATAATAACTTTGTATTAATGGGAATGAACGTTTTAGTTCTTCGACCCATTAATCTTTGCATTGGAGAACCTAGGGTGTCTCTTGGTGTGTTTCTGTGATGTAAAAGGGCTAACTGGATATCTGAACCTTCTTCTATACATTTATCTAGTATCGATCTTGCTTCTTGTATATATCGCTCTGCTAAACCATTCGGTCTGGGAAACTGTGGACTGGAAACTCTATGTTCAAACCTCCATCTTCTAGCAAATTCTTTAAATTCTTCAGATACATATTGTTTTCCTCCATCTGTACGAAGAATATTAGGTATTCCAAATGTAGCAAACCAACATCTAAATGCTCGAGTTATTGACCTGCTGGTTAAGCTTGATAATTGCACGAAGTCAAAATAACCTGAATAGCTATCTGCCATTAGCAAGTATTCCTTGTCCTTCAAATGATAAATATCAGAAGCGAATATTTGCCATGGCCGTTCTGGATACTCTTGAAGTAAAATTTTTTCTTTAGGATTCTCTTTTTGTTCCTTCGTACCAATCTTGCAGTTTTGCACCAATTTAATAATGTCTACAGACATTCTTGGCCAAAATACACAAAATCTCTGGCCAATCAGAGAGTACCAGTGATACCTTTATGACTAAAGTGACAACATTTGAGAACAACTTCTTGTAGTCTCGGAGGTATCATTATTTTATCATTTTTGAATATGATATCTTCATAAGTTGCTAGTTCGTGCCTGTAAGACCAGTATTTTCTTAGAGAAGCCTGAACTTCGCTTATTCTGTCGGGCCATCCTACAAGTATTTGCTGTTTTAATTCCACCAATTCTATATCTGTATTTGTCTCTTGTTTTAACTGCTGCAATCTCGTTTTACTCATTGGTATTATTACACATGTCTCAAATGAGTTTTCATCCTCGTCATCATGAACATTTTTTGCGCAGTCTCTGCTCAGTATATCAGCTATGTACAACATCGTTCCTTTTTTGTACACAATTGTGGGATATGGCAGTATTTCAAATAGGATTCTCTGTAGTCTGGGAGGCGCTTCAGTCAATGGCTTCCTGAATATGGTTTCTAACGGCTTATGATCTGATTCTACTATCAGATTTTTTGTTTCCCCATATATAAACAGGAAATTTCTTGCAAGCCAGTAATATGGCCAATGCTTCTTTTTCAATTTGACTATAATTGATCTGAGTTTTAGTTAAAGATTTGGAGTAATAAGCTATTGGGTGACCATTCTGAATTAATGCCCCACCACATGCAGTACTAGTAGCATCTACAGATAATAAAATAGGTAAATTTGGGTTAAAATTACCAAGTACTGGAGGGTTTTTTAATATTTCTTTTAATTTACAGAATGCTTCTTTTTGTTCATTCTCCCATCTCCATTCATCATCTTTTTCTAACGGCACTCTAAGTGGAGCTAATAATTCTGATAAGTTCTTAAAAGAACTTAGATAAATAAGTAATTAATCCAAGAAAGCGTTGAAGTGCCTTGACGTAACTATCTGAGAACGATAGTTCGGAAACATATGTCTAGCTAGTTTACCCGTAACGGAACCAGACTTAATGCGCAATCACAAATCACAGAGACATGAGGGCACTAGACCAGTCCAATTCTGAACAAATTTGCGCGGGAACCCGTCCCCCTACATACGTTAACCACTCTTATTGTATAAAAATGTGTGAAGTTAAATAGAAAAATCAATAATCCAAACACTTGACTTTCAAGCCCCATTGCCAGATCGCTGGGACTCGTATAATGCGTGTAATTTACATCGCGCGTAAGGTCAGTTTGATGTCTACAGTATATATACAACACCGATCGTTGGCCCCCTATATTTATTTCCCTTGAACTAAACGTGTGTATTTTGAGATATATGACGGTCTTTACCCGCCATTTCGAAAATCGAGATTCCGCATCTCCTGATGATGCTTAATCAAGAAAACACTATTATACACATAAAATTTACGAAGCCCAGAACCGGGCTGCGTAAGTTGGTGCCGGGCTTCGTATAGATAGGAGAACACTCTGTTTTAGGCTTGGTAATGCCGCCTAATGTGTATATATATATATATATATATATATATATATATATATATATATATATATATATATATATATATATATATATATATATATATATACATGTGTTTTGTAGAAAGTGGCACCCTGAACGATCAATGTAAAAGTGACGCCCTGTGTATATAATTGCAATATAAAACTGGGCATAATGACACCAGCATATATATAGTGCAAATGGCACCCAAGTGT
The DNA here is from genome assembly GCA_929113105.1 of Agrypnus murinus. NCBI lineage: Eukaryota > Metazoa > Arthropoda > Insecta > Coleoptera > Elateridae > Agrypnus > Agrypnus murinus. The sequence continues at coordinate 169,355,452 of OV816025.1, read as the reverse complement.
ATATTTTTTATATCATAAATTACCAGTTTGGCACCCTCCAACGTTGCCAAATTAGCGGGTGTCACTTGTCATATTATTCTGATAAACTGGTGGCATTGATATATTTGTTAATTGACATTATATGTTCTACGAGTGGTTCAGAATAGAAATATTTAATTTGCATGGTGGCTACTTATAAAACAAATATATATCAAGTCTTGTTTTATATAAGTTATAACACTTGTAAATTCGAAAGAGCAGATGGAATTGAAGATACATTGAAGATGACAATTCTAGACAAAGCAATGCTCCTTTTATGCAATTTTAGGGGATTGAGTTTCGAGAGATCGGAATGACATCACGGAAAAGGAATGTTTTATGTTTAGTGCGGTCGATCCTTTAATCTTTAATGTAACTTAATTAGAACAATAAGTTTAGACTATTTTCTATATATAATAAACTAACCTTTGGTGTTAAATTTAAACCTACAATCCATATCAAATAATCTTCAAGTTATCCATTATTAATATTACTAGTTAAAATTGATTATTTTTTATACAAAGAAAGTTAATTCGATAAAGATTTACGATAAATAAATCAGCTTACAATATTACTCTACTGTGCTTTATAAACTCCAAAACTTTATGCCGTATTGTACATAATTTTCTTTTGACTGACGACAAGTTGTATACTTAATATGTAAAATAGAATTTCATAAGTTAATACTTTCTAATAAATCTGAACGATGTATTTTAATTTTTTTAATATTTAGTTATTACAGGGTAAGGAAATTATCACTTGCAAATGAAAAAGATTCGATTCTTTTCGTATTGTATCATTTGTGAAAGAATTTTATATTTAAAAATTTATGATTTATTCTTTCAAGAATTAAATTTTAACGAAGGCAGTTTTATTCGTTCGCGAACGAATGCAAAATCAACTGTTTAAAAAAATTCCATTCGTGAATGAATACAAGCGGAAATGAATCATTTGTTTTCAGTTCTTGCTTATAGTTCTTACTACTCTGCAGTTTTATTTATATAAAATCATTAACCAACTTCATACAATATGGACCGACACAAATAATTTAATTTAACCAAATATATTAACTATTGTCGATGAACAGACAACAGGAAGACGTTATCAATGTTACAAAAATTTGGTTGGTTCTATAATAATAAATTATAATTAATCATAATAAACCCTTTTATTAATACTACCACAAAATTTCTTTCAGCGTAAAATAATACCTGTAACTAATAATCCAATTTTCTTAAATGAGATAATTGAAATCTATTTTTGTTTTATTGTCTTATTTATGCGTTAGATATAATTCTGTTATATAAATAGGGATAGTGTTCTGGGAAGATTCACTTGCCACTGTTAAAACTTTATTTTTTATCTAGAGGCTTTTCAATTTAGTTGGCATTCGGTTTTCAAGTGCTCGTAGTTTTGAATTTCTTAGCTAAGAGTATTTAGCTTTCGCTGTTTTTCATTCCCAAACAGTGAGTTACTAACTACATGCTTGACCTTTGTGCAATTTGTGGTAGTGATTCACTTTAGATAGTTTGTGACAGTAATGGAGGAGTCAAACTATAGAAGAGGATCAAAAACCCCTACAGTCACGTTAGTTAACTTTTCAGGAGATAATCCCAAAATGATCAGTGTTTTCTATACCCAGAACCGTATTTAGTTCAAACACGACTCGTGTCCGTATCAACATCTCATACGGTCATTCCCCAAGATAACCTTGCTCGGCTCAGTCGTATCGGGTTTCTGTGCTTGGGTATCCCAACACATTTAAAGGCTGGAGAAAACTCGCAAGCTCTCCGACTCAACGAATCCTGGGACCCGAGTTTACCGAGAATATCCAGAGCAGCTGATTCGCAGTTTTGACTACCTGGAACTATCTAGCAACCAGGTATCTCATAGGACAGTGGTCAGCGCAATTTGGAAAATAATTCACGAAGAGTTGGACATGTCCAAACTTTCATGAGGTTACGGGGCCCAGTGCTGTCAGGAGAACTTGGAAGCGCTCCGTGAAGAACAAGTCAATCTTCTTCATTGTTAGGTAGATAGATGAGACTTGGCTGTATCATAGAAGTATAGGTAGTATAAAAATTCTACATTCGATGATGAAAGATTCAAGAAAAAACGTAAAACCATACATCTATGGTGCTTTTAACCCTTATATTTCCACCCCTATTGTGTTGCTAGCTTCGTAACATGGGTGCTATGGATTATCTAGTGCTAAGTTTTGAAAAGGATAGAACAAATTGGCGGGGTTGGCGTTAACTTAGCCTTCCCTCTCTCGAATTTACCTTTAAGTAGCTCTGGACCTAAAATAGTGTTAGCTTTAAAATTTGGGTGCTAGACGATGCTAGGTAAGAGTGCTAGTTTTCAACAGAAATTTATGAATTGGACGAGCCCAAGTTAACGGGCCCTATATTATATATTACTAATTTTTTTCAAAATTTGCTAGCAATAACCCTTATATCTTTCAATAAGATGGATGACGTTACTTTTCTTTTCCGCTCATATAAATTTCTAGAATTTGTTCCATCCGTTTCCGAAATGTCTACAATTTAATTTGCTCCAAGTTTTTGGTTGAAACAATTCGATTGCTGAAGTGAGATTGTTTACAAAGTGAGATTTCCAAAAAGTGTTTTTGGTCATAACTTCTACCACTTTGATATCTTTAATATTTCTATAATACTTTACCAAACAAGCTTCACTGCTTTCAGCACAGAAAATATTACAATAAGCAGTGAACGTGATGATGTACCTAGCTAGTACAGAAAAAATAGAGGTGAGATTTAGAGTGGATGATAACATGTTTTAAATGTTTTTATTTTACCTAAAGTATTCTCTATTCAGAGAAGTAAGAGCTGGTTTAGTCTCAAAATTACCATTTGAGTGTAACATGTGCTACTTCCACGAAACTGTTTGTTGTCCGGAAAACCCAAAAAGACTCGATATTAACATTTCCTCTGTCACTGCTGTCATAAATGCCGTTGGCGGCTACACATAGTTAAAAATATTACATAAACCATGGATATTCCTTGTTTTAGTTTTACCCTATATAAAAATGTTCATACTATGGTATGCAACGCTTGGGAAGAAATAGCTTGGAAATCCATCAGAAGCTGCGGAACAAGAAGCTAGATTGGCCATAGAATGTTGAATTATAGATGAGAATGGCACACCAATGATCGCAGTTGTCTGTGATGGCAGTTGGACAAAACGATCTTATTGTGGTGGAGGAAATTGTAATTTTCTCTCTGGAGTGGCTGCAATTTTTGGAGCTAAAACAGACAAAATATTGTATGTCAAGTCTGTGTTTGTCAAAGGGCCGAGAACAAAGAGGAACAGGTCCCAGAACATACATGTTACAAAAATTGGACTGCATCATCAACTATCACAGAAAAAAAGAAGATTAAGACGTACTTGGTAACAATCTAAAGCCCCTCAAGGTAAAACACCTCTGAATAGTGCTAGTCAACAACTAAAAAGAGAAATTCAAGCGAGTAAAGAATGAATCAATTGAAGCGTATCTAAGAAAACAAACGACTGGCAGCAGCACTATTCTCTTTGAAAAGCTACAAACAAGCTGAAAGGTCCAATAACCCAAATTCCTTCAATAAGACAAGAAGCTGGAAAGTGGACAAAAAATAACGAACAAAAAGCAAATAATTTTGCGATTCATTCAAGATGAAGCCTTGCCTCACCTAAGGAAGTAATGTCTGAAATCAAAGAAAACAACAATCCGAAAAAGTTCCAGGGTTCGATGTAATAACTGGTGAAGTGTTAAAGCAGTTACCAGGGAAAGCTACAGTTAAGCTGACTTACCTAATAAACGCTGCCTTTAGATTAAAGTACGTGCCTAGGTTGTGTAAAGACACAGAAGTCATTATGATTCCCAAACCTGGTAGGTCACCTCATGAAGTTCCATCTTACAGACCTATATCTTCGCTACTTGTAATATCGAAGTTATTTGGAAAATTATTGTTAAAAAGACTAAAACCTATCATTGAAGAGAGAAATTTAATTCAATAGAAACATTTATCTATCGATCAAGTACATAGAATCACTAATATTATAGAGAAATCCTTAGAAGAAAATAATGTCTGTTTTACATCTTTCTTGATGTAGTACAGGGATTCGATAAGGTATGGCATGAAGGTCTAAATTATAAACTGAAACTATTCTTGCCAAAGCAATATTCTCAAATCTTGAAGTCTTACATTTCTGACAGATACTTCGGGATCAAGCAGGAAGGTGCTTATTCTGAATTGAAGGAAATTAAAGCAGGAGTGCCGCAAGGAAGTGTTACTAGGACCGATCTTGTATCTCTTGTATACTTGTGATATTCAAGCATTAGAAAACAACACCTTTGCTACTTTCGCTGATGACACAGCTATATTAGCAGTAAAAACAGCCAATGCAGAAGCCATAGAAAAATTATAAACAGCCATTGATCTAGTTTACTGTAGGACAAAAAAATGGAGAATAAAATTGAATGAATCCAAATCAGTACATGTAAACTTTACGAATAAAGTTATCCAATATACGCCAGTCAGTATAAATAACAACCAGATTCCATGTTCGAACACAGGCATTACATTTGCGAAGCTTCGATGAAAAGCACACGTTAAAAAAGAAAAAGAACTTGGTATTAAATACAGAAAAATGTATTGGCTGATTGGAATAAACTCCACTCTCTCTTTACACAATAAGCTTTTATTATTCAAGCAAATACTGAAGCCTGTATGAACCTATGGTATTCAGTTTTGGGGCTGTACCAAACAAAGTAACACCGACACCATCCAACGATTCCAAAATAAAGTATTAATTGAGGTGTCTAGTAGATGCATTTGAAGACTTGAAAGTGGAATTTCCAGAAAATTTTAAAAGTCAGAGAAAAACTACAAAGAAACAGAAGCACAAACTTGATTGCAAGCTGATTCTCACAATGTCTGATTGAACAATATAGAAAAGAGTTATTAACTACTTCATTATTTGGTAAAGTTTGTAAGACGCGATCTACTACAACAGGTTGTTGCTCAACCGTTACTGGAATCCTTTATAAAGAGTTTCTTTCTAGAGCCACAGCTTGGGGAAAAATAATGAAGATAGAGCTAAATGTTTGTTAGAAACGAAATTTGGTTTTCGCATTTCTAGTTGTGTGCTTTTTATAAACGGGAAATGGCCACTTCTCGGTGCTTCAACAGACGGTATAGAAGAAAATTTTTGACACTTAGTAGAAATTAAATGTCCTTTCACGGCCAGGAATTACGAGATAAATGAAGCAATTCAAAACAATAGATGGTTATCTAGAAAAGGATGGTGACCAAGAGCGAATGAAAAAGATAATTATTTTTATCAAGTTCAAGGACAATTGAGTATCTCTTCAAAAAAGAAATGGTATTTTGCCGTTTGGACTTTAAGAAATTATTTACTTGAAGGTTGAAGTTGATGAGGAGTTTCTTCAGAGAAATATGTTGCCAAGATTACACGCATTTGATTATAATTGCCTCTTGCCAGAAATAAGCATAAGATTCAATTTAAAATATGTCAACTTTTAGTCATTTTTCCGAAAACAATTAAATGAGAAATCAATTAAACAAGGTGAAATTGTCATCGATATATATTTAAGATATAAGCCTTATATAGAAAATTTAAAATAAAAAAACAATCAAGAAGTAGGTATCAGTACCTTTTTTTGTTTATAAATAAGTAATACTGGAATACTTGAATAAATGGCAAAAAACATTATTTTTTATAAAGAACACTTTCAAACACCTGCAAATCCTAAATTGACAGTCCAAGGTAGTAAATAAATCACTTGAACCGTTATTTCTCACCATCTGGTGTTATTTTAAATTTTGTTAAAATATGTTTTAAGCTTAAGGGGTAGATACGCAATTTTATTACCTGCTAATTCATTCCTTAAGAATACCGATGTCTTTAATTTTTTACATCTAGGACGTTACGTTTGCTGGCAAATGTACGATATTTTGCCATTTGTATTTGTAGAGATTTCACAATTAAACAAATAGATAATTCATACAAAACGTCTTATGCAGTCTATAGCAGAAAATTGCTTGTGTCCTCTTCTATTCAATGGTGTGATAAATTTATGATCATAGTGTGTTTTGTCCGGTTCTTCTAATTTTTTAAATTAAAAGTATTACACAATTCCTCTTTTTATAGAGATTACACAGATTATATATTTAAATAAGTGTATACATATACTGTTCAACAAATGAACTGGACAATTTGTTTATATTGGTATTTGCGTATATTTTATTAATAAAAATATGATTATGTTAATACGTAAGTTGATATTAAAGCACAATACAATTAAATATGCTTAATATAAGTACTGTAAAATAAATACTCGATGGTTTTATGGGAAATATTTAAATATTTAAAAAATTACACCAATCTGTGCAAATGGTTAGTTGAGCAGTATATTTGTACACCCACTTGACCTAATACATTCATAAATATATTTCAATTGTACTTTTTATTTATCTTTTAGTAGGTTTGTTTACGCCTGGTACAAGGTTGAAATGCAATCGACTGGGTTATATTGGGTATTACAGAGTTGCCAAATGTCGGGTGTCACTAAATGCAATAATTGTTAAGTAGTCACATTGACAAATATTATATAAAAATATACACCTGTATATTAACGAGCGCCGCCTGGTGGAGACCCTCTAGAACTAATTTGTATAAAGCTATATAAAATATGTCAATTTGGCACCCAACCAAAAGTTGTGTTTTTTTAATGTAGATGGGTCTGTATTGTATACACTCTATTTCCAGCTAAAAACAGTCTGACACCCAACGCTGGGTGTCGGATTACAAAATTGGGTGCCACTCTTACAATGAATATGCAATTTTGGTGTCACAAAGACAAGATATATATATATATATATATATATATATATATATATATATATATATATATATATACCTGATGTTTTTTGAAAGTATTCCCAGAAACAGGAAATCACTGTACGTTTTTTTTGGAGTGGTTGACCCCTCGGATTTCTCGGTTATGGTTTCCCGGTTGTGGTTTCTTGGTTATGTTTTCTCGGTTGTGGTTTCTCGGTTTTGGTTTCTCGGTAGTTGTCTTTCTCGGTGTTGTCATTCTTGGTGATGACCGAATACGTTTTATTTGTGGCATTTGTTTCATCATCATCAATTTCTTTAAATGGCATCCCCAATTTTTACTCTTCAAACAAAGCAACTTATGGATATCTAATATTATGTTAAAAATTAGATATCTTTAACAATTCATATAGATGTGAGAACATATTGAAACTTTCAATAATACGTAACTCAATAACACAAAATTGTGATTTAACCAATTTTTGCACTGACCCCTTTAATTATGGATGGATACGGCGATAGAAAAGGAATAGTAGATTACATACCGAGGCGGGAAGTGTTTCATTCCTGTCGAGAGCTAAGATAGCTCACCGAGGGCCCAGGCCCGAGGTGAGCTAATGCTCGAGACAGGAGGAAACGTCCCGCCGAGGTTTGTATACTATTTTATTCGGAATCATCATATTTTTTAACAAATAATAATTATTTACAACTGACAACTGAAGTGACAAACTTGACCTAATAATGCACCCGCCCTCTACCGAGCAAACTACGAACTTACAACAGGTCGGGAATGATCACATTCCTGACCAAGAGAGGGATAACAGGTAGGGAATGATTACATTCCTGACCAAGAGAGGGAATTAAAAGTAAGTTAGGAATGGTTAATTTCCCACCCTCTGAGGCGGTTAGGAATGCACATATTACCATATGATTCCGAATAAAAACTATTCAAATAAACTGGTATAATAATGAAATAAACTATCTTTCCTAATATATTCCCAATTATTATTGCAGTTAAATCTAAAGCTAAACAAAACACACTAATACAAAATGGAAATACCTATCTTTTAATATAACAAAAACAAGATTTATAAGAAATATCTATTTACTGAATTATTAAAGATGGAATGATGCACATTAACTGGTATTAAGAGGTCGCCCTTAAATTACGTAACGCATATTTGAAGAAATTTAACCTAACGCTTTTCTGAACTCCCCTCTTCAATAATTACGTAACGCTACTATCAAGCCCCCCCAGCCCATAATTTTAAAATTAATGTAAACTCCGAGATTTTATGATGTCGACGAATATGAACGTCTCGAATACCACGAAATTTGAAAAAAATTTTGTGAAATGATGAAATAACAGCATAAGTATAACGTAGAAAAATACTTTTTACTTCGTTAAGATAATATATTCATACTAACGTTTTAAATAAATTTATTTTTTAAAGTTATGTAACACGTAAAGCTTAATACTCCCTACCCTTTGTACATTTATATTAAATTTATTTTGTTTTCTCCCAGAAAAAAAGTTATAAATGAATAATTTCCTTGAGAATATAATTACCTTAATCGATTAATTGTCACTTAATGACTTTCAATAAAAACTATTATATTCTTTTTATCTTACTTGCTGCTTTTTATCATTTGTTACATCATCATTTAATCTATGCAGAAATATTAGAGATATCAGTTTTTTTTATCTAAATTTTTCATATTTGGCCGAATCACTGTTACAACTAGCCGAGCCAACCTTCAAGAGCAAGAAGACAGTAAAATAGTAGGTATTTGTTTTTCCTATTGATGGTTAAATGGATTTCATTCATAATTTTAACAGTAAAGAAGTAGGATTTGCTTAAAAATTAGCAAATGCTTTATATTATTAAGATTAGCCGTTATACAGTGTGTACCATTTTAGTTAGATCCATATGGAAATTTTTTTCAATATTGTGATTGGAAAAAACCTTTCTGAGGCATTCACTTCTACTTCCAAAATGACTTAAAATATGCCATGTCAACGTTACCAAATGGGGTTGTGTAGTCATTGTGTATCACTTATTATTTAAGTATTGCGAGATAGTGTTTTAAAGTTCATTTAGGGGAGTTTTTTAGTATGGATTACATTCCAGGACGTAAATTTACAAATCAAATTAATTAGTATTGTCTTAAAAACTTAGATTTTCTTTAAAATTTAAAAATTAATACTTCGGATTTCTGTAAAACTACTAATAATAACTTTTTACTACCATTTTTACTTTTTAGTACTTTTTAGTACCATTGAGTTATAGGTATGTTCAATACTAGTCTGAAATCTTGCTTAGCATTATTCTATATAGCTTTTTACTACTTCTCAAGTAAAAAATCATTGAGCATTTTTGTGCTTCTTTTTGTAATTATCATTTCATCATTATCAGTTTTAAAAATCGTAAAATGAGCAAAGAAACTTGGCCCCAGTGTACGATGATGCAGAAAATAATAAAAAAAAAGTTAAACATATTATTATTCATTAATAGAAATTAATATAGAAATTGCATATTTTGATGCCCAAACCTTAGATGAGTATAAATTTGTTAAAAATTATTTAACCAATTTTAAAATTAAAATGGATAATTGGACGTTCTGTAATTTTGTAATGTTTAAAAAATTAGCTAATTCAATATTCCAATTTTCGGTATGTTTTTCATACACTACAACAAGTAATAATACGAAATAGGCAAAGTTTATTCTAAACGCTAACGGCATAGTTATGTCTGATAACCAAGAAAATCGAATAACGAGAGCTTATACTTTTTTATTTGGACTTGTTCGGCCCATCTTGCTATATAGGGTGTAGATTAATTGAAGGGTTTTGGTTGAAGGGTAGATAGGTGGGATAGAGTACAGCAAATTTTCCTCATAAAATTTGTTCTTCAAATGAATAGTTTTCGAGAAAATGCATTTTAAAGTTTCACTGATTTTCAAGTCTATCCCTGTAACACTAGCCTACCTTAATGCGTACAAATGTGATTTAAAAATCTGATACCCTTTTAGATCCACGTGCCTTTTAAAAATTGTTATTGTATGTCACATAAAAAATTATCCATGTCTGAATGTCTTAAACGTAAATAAAGTAGTCAGAAGTTGTTATTATTATCTTATTATTAGTAGATACTTTTTTAGAAATATGATCCATTAGTATGAAAGGGATGCGTCATGCAAAAACTTTTATTAAATATGCATTTATTTGTGTTGATATTAACAGATGTTCCCTTCTGCGAATTCTTAATATTTTGTTAGATTTGATTGATTTTGTTGAAATGACTAATTTTTTATTTCAATATTGCAAGTGTCGGAATATTTAGTTGCTAGGGCTCGTATATCTAACAAAATATCTTCTGAGTGAATTAATTATTACGTCATATGCGCTGCTTTAATCACCAGAAATTATCGTATTACCCATTAACGTAATATTGTTGTATGTAAAATGAAATATTTTGTACTTTTTTAGTAGTTTAATTGCAGCTATGCAAATGAATAATTCGGGGGTAAGGACATGACCTGTTTTTTTAATACTTCGTTTTAGAGCAATTCTAACTGTTAATTGATTTTATTACGCTACCCATTTACTTATTTCTAAGGATGTCTTGAGATTAAATACAATTCAAATACGTTGACGATTTTCAACCTATAATAATACAGAGATCTACTATTAGTTGTAATAAGAATAACAAAAAACCCATTCACTGTTTAGTGTTTAGTCTATCTTTTATACTTCCTGACACATTTATGTATTTATTACTATAATAACAGTTTAAATAATAAACATATTTTTGCTTGGAATAAACTAAATAGAATGATCAGCATAATATTTATTTATTATTTGTTTTTATATCATTTGCATTAAACTGCATATCATTCAATATAATTTGAATTTAAATTAATAAAATCTTATACAGTGTGAGTAGTCTGGAACTATAGAAATAAATCTTTTGTTAAATGTTTTTGAAAGAAATTATCGAACACATCAATTTCTATCTTAAATGAGACATATTTTAGTGTAATTGTTATTTGTAGATTGTCTTTTGTTTGAGTTATGACGATAGCGAATCTTTTTTAAATGGAAACTCTAATAATTATTTTTTACAATGGATTTGGAAATATAATAAAATTCTAATACCAAATATGCTAAAAAAAAGTATGATACAGTATTAAGAAAATTTCAAGATAATTGCTTTTAACGTTTTAAAATAAAAATCGAATAACAATCAAGAGTTCCAGATTTTAATAAAAAGATTTAAAAATTCTGTGAAGAACTGTCATAATCTTAACGTTAAGTCAATTGATACAGGACTACTTAATTTTATTATCAAAAACTTGAAACACTTGATTGTTCAGTTCAAATCAAGAGTTCAAATTTTTTGAAAAAAAAATCAGGTTGACAAAGAAGGCATGTTTACATGTTGAACAAATGACTTAGCGTTAAAATTATGACAGTTCGTCAAAGAATTTTAAAATTTTTTTCTTAAACATCGATATAAATTCTCGATTGTTATTGAATTTTTGTTTTAAAACTTTAAAAGCAATTATCTCGCATTTTTTTTTAATATAGTCTCATATTTTTTAGCATATTTGGTCTTAGAATTTCATTATGTTTCCAAATCTACCATAAAAATTAGAGTTTCTGTTTAAAAAAATTTTCGCTATGGCCATAACTTAGAAACAAGACGATCAATACAAATAACAATTACACTGAAATATGTTTTACACAGTACACTGTTTTTTTAATATACAGACTGTAAGTTTCCCACTGGTATATGCAAAATCAACTAATAGAAAAGCCTTCTAGCCTATATTTATTACCAATTAGTGTTTTATCTATATTTATGAATGATAGGGTACTAACACGTCATATTTAAAAATTTAATTAATTAAACAGCCATTAAATAGAATTAAAGTAATTTAAAGTAATCCCAGTGATTTCATGAATTTCTGTAAACTAATTAAGGTTTTATATTTAGAAATTTTGCATGGAATTTTCAAAAAAATTTCTCTAGGAATACAATGGAACTTGCAACGTCATAGTTTTATCTCGACAAATTAGCATGTAGCTAATGCCAGTCTCAGATATAGCGACGCCACCTATAGCGCCCCAATCCTGTTATAAAAAGACAAGAAATGTCGTTATTATAAGAAGTTTTAAATAGTAAAGCCTTTTCAAGCAAAAGCACTTTTGGTTCATTTAATGAAGGGCCAGGCATTTAAAGGGGAAGGCAGTTATGTTATAAGTTACACTTGAATCTAAAACACTCATAATCTATTGAAAGTATTCGATTAGTATTAGATAGATAGAAAACTGTACGTGCTACCATTGTTGACTTAGTCATTTTAAAGACAGACATCGAATCTGTTCTGCCAAAATTTTTGGTGAGGACAAAGACTGTGATGTTACGATAGTGGACAGACAATTGGTTACATTCTGGGTAGTTGAAATAAATCTCAAAATAAAAAGTGCACTTGGCGGCAAATTATAAAGGAAAAATGATCAGCCATCATGTGTTGCGCGAATATAACCGGGGATTGAAAAAAGCAGGCTTATAGTTATTGGCAAATCCCAAAAACCTCGACGCTTTAAAAATGCCAAAAACATGCCTAATGTAAATTACTCAGATAAGAAAGCCTGGATGACTATTGCTTTGTTTGAAACAGAAATTCGAGACTGGAATCGTGAACATGCAAAGAAAAATTCTTCTTATATTAGATAATTGTCCTGCTCATTCCGAGCACTTATTGAGCATTTAAATAACATAAAGTTAGTTTTTTCCCTCCAAATGTGGCCTGCGTTCTTCAACCTATGGATCAAGGAATTGTTCAATCACACAGAGCAAGTTTAAAATATACTATAAGGCCTTGGCCAGCCCTACGGGTACGCCAAGGCAAGTATTTTGGTATGCGCCGTTTAATTTAGTGTTAGTTAGGATAGGAAAGGAAGGGGGGGAATCAAAATAATAATTTTGGCTGCTTTGGCAATTTTGTTTTACTTATATCTCGGTAGCACCGACTTTGATCGTTTTTGGGTAGATTGTATACAATCGTTCGTCATTTTGACACGTTTAATTACTTTTTTCATTCCATAGGCGTCGGACAGGGGAAGGCTCGTCGGGGGGTTTGTCCGAGATATTGTCGTGAAAATTGGTTAGCCAGGGCGGGTCTGTTTATAGCTACACCAAAAATATTTTTGGAAAAGGACTTACGGAGACGTAGTTATATGACGTGTGATTTACATGCTCATGACCAGACGGGCACCAATTTTCGATTAACGAACAAAAGACGATCGTCCCAGAGATTTGTTGTAAGCGGTCGTTAAAAGTCTATAAAAGGTGAAAATTATATCTGACATAGAAGTTGTGGAGAAAATTGTAGCATACAACAATAGTCCATCGGATTCTGAAAGTGAAGATCGTGAAACAGTGCCTGTGTATCGGTAAGTGATATGACGCTTTAACAGCGGCGCGGTATTTGGGAAAATTTATACAACACATGCAAGTGTTGAAACTTTTACTAGCGTTTGTCGTATTAAAGACGATATCGAAAAAATATATTCATTTAGAAAATTACAACACCAAATCTTATTGTCCAGCAGTGTTTATAGATATACAACATGCCTTCGACAAAATATGGCATATGATGGCATCTTATATAAGATTAAGTTACTTCTTACAAGCGAATATTATATCCACTTATTAAATCTTACTTGTCAAATCATTATTCCACATAAAATGTGGCCAACAATATTCTGCTATTCATCCAATCATCTCTGGTGTGCCTCAAGGAAATGTCTTTGGACCTCTGCTATATACTTTATATACTAGAGACATACCTACAACAGTAAACACGCATATAAGCACTTTTGCTTATGATACAGTCCTTCTTTCTCATCATATCAATCCTCAAATGCCATCTTTAAATTTACAAAAAAAACCGGCCCTGTTATAAACCTTACTAAATAAATGGCGAATAAAAGTGAACCAAGCTAAAAGCAGTCGTGTCACTTAAATCATACGTTATTCTCGTCAGTGCACATTAATAACATAGCAACTCCTCAAGAAAAAGAAGCAACTTGAAAGCAACACATATTTAAAAAAATAAGGGAAATAGGCTTACTAATTAAAAAAATGTACTGGTCACTAGGCAATAAATTGTGCCTGTCTCTAGAAAACAAGTTCTTTGACTTGAAGTAATAATTAAGCCAATTTGGACCTATGGCATCGAACTCTTGGGACTGCAAATCTAAAGTGAACATCATTCAACGTTTATAATCCAAGATACTGAGAATGGTTGTAAATGTCCCATGGTATGTTACTAATTTAACACTGCATACTGACTTTGGAATACCGACAGTACAAGAAGAATGCACAAAAAGAAGTAACAACCATTTTCTGCGACTACAAGTTCATCAGCTAATATTCTTGCGTTCAGTCCGCAACATGCCCCCCCCCCCCGAAAGATTAAAAACGAAGTGGCCCATTGATCTAAAAGGAGGTTAGCTCCAAGGAAAGTGATAACATCGTTGGATGGATTTGGATACCCCTCACGGCATTTTTAGAACACTTTTTATTTATAATTGGTGCTGATTACAAGAATAATTAATAGTTATAAACAATTATGTGGTTATGTAGTGTTTAGTTCTAAAAACGTCTTTTGTTTATAACCAAAAAAAATTACTATATTTGGATTTTGTTTTGAAACTTGATATAAAAAGAGCGACTAATTTCGTGACAAACTCTCTGATATTTTAGATCTTTTATACGGTGCACTTATGCTGAGAGCAAAATTTAAAAAAATTAAGGTGATGTAGTGAGCTGGGATAATTTTTGTAAACAAATGTAAATGTTAGGTTATATTCTTTTTAAAATGTCAAGGTGAAAAATAATCATTGTAAATCTTTGAACTTAACTTCTACTTTTATTAATAATTACATTTAATCAATTTAACATTCAGTGCTATAACTTTATTTGTTGAAGAATTTTTTTCATTTCCTTTCGAGAAGAAAATTTGTTATGGATAATGAAATATTCAACCTTTGTTACAATTTGGATGCATGAAAGGATTTGTTAAAATAAATCTTAATCATTACTGTATTACAAGCAAGCAGCAGGATTTTAATTATAATTATTAATGTTATTTATTTGGACTTTATTTGAACGAGAGGTAAATATTGTCATTCCACGATTTTAATTTAAAATCATATAGACAGCAGAGAATTGTTGTGTTGTTACTACATCAGTTGGTAAACGTAAAAGCGCCAAATTTCAATTTAATTTAAAAAAATTTTAACGTATTTATTTAGTTATAATTTAGTAATTAAGATTTTGAGGATGCCAGAAATATTACTCCTCGGATAAAAGACATAAACTTTCTTAGGATTGATTTTTATTTTTATGATTTAAATTTTTATATGATTTAATGAAATTTTAGTTTCTTTTAATATTTTTTTGTTGTTATTTATGTTCAATGTTTAATAAATTTTTTGTCATTTCAATTTAAAGAAAATTCTAGGGTTTTATATATTTTTTGTGTGTACTTTACTTGTGTTTCCTAGATCTATATTTATTTAGTGCACTGTATTAGCGACTCGCCTGAAAGGTGGTGGAGTTTATTGAAGTTTCACCAAGTTTGTTATTTGCCGGAGCAAATTTTTTAAAGAATAAAGGTAGGTGGTGTATATTCCGTATATATCATCACTGTGCTTTTACTGAAGTCTGTTGCTATAAGATTTGTTTGTACTTTCAATGTAAATCAATTTAACATTTATCAATATCAATGATCATTATAACCAGGTGGTTGCCCTTAAACTCCGGATTACTATAGCATTATTATTGTACTCGAACGTGGGGCTTTCCTAAAAATATACATCCCTATTTATTATATAGCAATATGTATTATATTAAATAATATAATAAACATGTTTGCTAACAGTTGCTTGCGTTTTAATAATACAATCTACATATTCGTAACGGTACCAGATAGTTGTATATTTGATTTTAGTTAAAAGCAGCTAAGAATTTCTCAAGATAAAAGACGCTTATTATAGAAACATTTTTTGCCAGAATTTTAAGTATCGTTATATCCGGATTTTACTGCTTATCTGAACCTGCGAAATGTCAAACATTTTAGAAGGTAAACGAGTTCCCTCTCGTCCTCTCCATTTTGACGCAATTCCGGAAGTTTCTTGATGAAAAATGTTCCTTTATAAATGTATAGGACCAACTGAATGGCCAACGCAGAAATGGGAAATAGTATTGAGCTTGCATTGCAAAGTGTTTACAAATACGTGTAGGTCAATGCCAACTGAATAATGAAGGACAATTATTTTTATTATTAAAGTTTTTGTTCTAACTACTGCTTTTATGTCCTTTAGGTTCGAATATCAAGATTATTTTTTTTAAATAAAATTTTTAACTTTTTAAATATTGAACGCCAGGAAGTGCATTTAAAAGTTGGACCAACTAAATTTATTTAATTCAACTAAATGTTTAGTTAAATCAAATAAAATTTAGTTTATTTAACTAAATATTCAGTTGAATTAAATAATAAATTTAACTACTTTATTACCACTTCCTATTTCTCAATTTATCAAAAATAAAATATATAAATTTTCAATAGTTCGGACGAGAGTTATTTAATTATAACCTAAAAAGATTTTGTAATTTTTCTAAATTACGTTAAACTTTAAATTGTTAAATATTTTTAAGCAAGGCAATAATAGACTATTATAATACAAGCTAAGGTAAAGGTAAAACGATAAGAAATTTGCTAAACTTGTATTGCGTTGACCAAATAATATGTTATTTAAAAACAGAAACAGGTTTATAGTAGTTAGTAACAATAAATTACTATATGTATACAGTTATTATTTAATTCTCAGGCTTTTCATTGATTGCATCTGTGGAAACTGCAATTGCACTTACGCTTTTCAAAGTGCTTGTTAATTTTAACCATTTTTAAGCGATTGCTGAACCAAATAACAAAAAAAGGATGTAAGGCTAATTATCGTTACTTAATAAATTGGAAATTATTTCGGTCTTTTCGCGAAACACACCGTTTCCAATGTAACTTTTATGGGCAGGCACATTCGTTACGTAAAATAACATTAAAGAATTGGAATAGTATAGAATCCATGTCTTGGTCAATAGTGAAAGTTGACAGATTCAGTAGTAGGTAAGCCACATGTTTAGCAATTATATGACTTAAGGTAAATCTTCGTTAAATAATAACATTACTAATTATAGCGTACTGCTTTAATTAGCACTTTTTTAATTTAATTTACGGTTACGTTAGAACAATATAAAAATTATAAAATAGCTCGATGGGTTTGGTTTATTTAAAGTTTTTTAATTTGAAATGTCAAAATAGCTTTTTTAACTTTCCAAATTTTTTGTAATATTTTATGTAATTTAAGAATTTTATTGAATTGAATAAATCATTTTAAACGCAAGAACTTCTTAATTAATTTATTGTAAGTAATTCTAAAAAAATAGCCATAGATGCCAATTTTTTCAAAATATTAAATCGATATTCTAAAATTTTAATATCTAAACTAACAGAAAACAACAATTCTCTCGTTTCACAAGTGAACCAGTTTCACTAATTGGTTAATTTTAATATGTTTCAGAGAAAAATAATACTACCTTTTAATCTTTAGAAATTCTTAAAACTAATTTATGTTATTATCAAACAAAGAAAATTACACTTTCTGGAAATTTAAGTTAATTAATCTCAGTTTTTTTTCCAAATCCGTCTCACAAAATACATGATATAAACAAACCTGGATTTATCCCTAATCAACTAACCTCAAATAATAGCACACTTAACCTCAAAATCACAAACCAAAACAATCCCTTTTATGTTCCAAAATCAATTTTAGGGATTTCTAAAACGATTTAAATAAATATTCGTCTTAAATTTTAAAAGTCCACTATATATTATATACATTCATAACATTACACCTGCGGCACAGGAAATTACTTTTTTTTATAACTAAATAGAATTAACCAAGGTGCTCTCACCTTCACTCCGAGACCGCGACTGGCAAATAATAACGACGTGCTGTTCGCTGTTTTGGGTTGAGACCCTCGGCGTCGCGACGCTACGGTACGCAGTGTGTTTAGAATTGGTTACCTTGGCAACACAAACAATGCCTTCGAATGATTGGTTCGATCGAATTTAGTGGTTTGCGTTTGAATCGATGACGCGCGGATAATTGTTTGTTTATGTTTCGAATGAATTGTTTTTGTTTGTAACTTTACGTGATAAGAATATAAATAAACAAAAGAAATATCCTTGCAAAATTATGACTATTACTTTATGAGTCTTATTAAACAAATTAACCATAATTATAAAATATTTACAGATTTTAAATCATTGTTTTTTAGTAATAAACTTTAATTAGTCTTTAACTGGATAATTTCTGCTTTTAATTTTTAATTTACTGTTTTTACTAATTTCAAAATATTTTTAATTAAGTTTTAAAATGGATTTGTATAACATAAAGACATTTAAAATGATTATTGCAAGAAACCTCGAATTTGTCCTTAAGATTACCTAATTTTATGGTAATGTACTCTAATAATTATATGTAATATTTATTACTATTATTAAAACTTATTATTAGTTAAAAAATTGCAAAAAAACAACTTTTGAAGTTAGAAATGTTATACTTTTTTATCAAAATCAACCTTCAGATTTGCTATTTTGAAAATAATCTTCATTACTAAGAAGAAATTACTATTTATTGTTTCAAGTCTTACTTCGTGATACTCCATATTTATATAATAAAATAAAAACAATTTATTACTAGAACGTGTCACAATTATTATTTACTTAGTACTTGACAGTTTAACATAAATTAACATCGATCGTCTTCGTCTGCGGTTGAAGTATTAAACAACAAGTAGGGACGTATTAGATAAAACTGTATTATTATGGAAAGTAAATTTTGTAAAAACTAAAAACTCTTGTTATAATGCTAGTAAAAGAGGAAATAGAATTGCGTGTAAGAACAAAATTAATTGACGCCTTTGAATAATCAGTTTATTAACTGAAATAGGTACATACATAATTAATTTACCATTTACAAAAGTTACAAAACTAAAGCTTGTTTTTGTTGGTTTTTTGTTGTTTTTTAAAATTTTGTATCCTAATAACTTTGTATTTTGAGGACTGGCTGCCAATAAAACTGTTTCGTTTATCAATGCAGCCTTTTTCAAGTATTTTTTTTATTAGTGAGAAGTTATTAGTTAAAAGTTATTGATCTGGAAATAAAACAGAGTACAGTCAATAGCAAATGTCTTGTCCCGAGCAGGCAAAACATTTAACAATTCTGGTAAAAGAAACGACGTATGTGTCGAAGCATAGTTTCTTTTGTTTACAGACAACGCAGCAAATATAACCAGTTTTAAAGGTTGCTACCCTACCACCTACATTACCTACTGAGTAATAAAAACTGCTATTTTCAAGTGAGTTTCTTATTTTACTGGAATAGAAAACCGCAGTTCCACTTCTAGTATCGTTTCTTCTATTTTAAGAGATAAATATATCGTATGCTTTTTTTTTCTATTTTATTATAAACTCTATTAATTTATTTACGAGTTTGATTTGTTTATTTACAAAGTTTAATTATTTTGTAAACACTAAAAAAATTAAATTTTTAGTACTAACTGTAATCAGTTTTTATTGTAAAAATTAGTAAAAATAATACATAATCAAAACTAATAATCATTTCCCGAGTTTCAAAAGTAGAATCAGATTGGGCATACAAACGAGTCATATTTAAACATTAAGGGCCGGTTTATTCACCTTCAGATAAAATTCCCAGTAGTTGCCGGTCAAATAAATTAAGTTTAATAATAAATACAGTTTGGGTATATTCTCAGGATTATATCTTGAAAGTAGTTACTGGAATGTTTATGAGAAAGGGTCCAAGTTTTGAACTCAGGTATTACATGCAAGAGAGAGATGGGTAATTGACAGAATAATGTGTTAGAGAGAAAAATTAAACCCACTGACTAATCTACTTAAAAGGAGGCGGGATTTAAAAAATCTGTAATCTTTCACAAATATTTTCTAAAAATTTTAGGTAAACAGATATTAATGATATACATATATGATCTAAGGTTCTATTTAATTATCTAAAATACTCCTAAACCTCTATTTTTTGATGATTGTTTTCATTATTATTTTCGTTTAGTTATTTCTTATTAAAGGTAAAAAATGAAACACAAACACGTTATATAACTTTGTTTAACTAGTAGATGCTTCCATTTAAAAGGACTATTTTATAAAGTGTGTCAAAGAAATTTTGAATAGAATGAGTAACAAGAGTTTTTACAAGCGTGTTTTCAAAACAAGCTTTAAATAATTTAAATATCTTGCCCAGGTAGTTGTCTATCTCTGTTTAATTCGGTCTCTTTCGTACACAGTATAAGGGGTATTTCGATTCTTAAAGCAGCAACGCCCTTACTCGGGACAAGACATTTCCTAAAGACTGTACATTTAGATTTGTAAACGTGTACATTTTTTTTTAAATTTTAGTTATCATTATAGAGATTTTCTTATGTGATTTGTTGAAAATTTAAAAGTTCATTTGTTAGATTTTTTTTATATAATATCCAACGAAAACTGTTTTAATGTAAACATCAAAACCTACCGTCAGTTTAAACGACTTTAAAGCAACCGAAGTGAACGGAAGATAGGAAGTTTTTTTCTTAAGGCATTCGGGATCTTAGCCCATTGCCTAACCAGAAATTTATAACCAATTAGTAACGATTAATGTAAAAATAAAAGAGAGCAACGTTCATACATCACCATGCACTCTATCGGACGTGCAGGAATTAGACTGATACTTCCTTCACGCTATGGGGTCCTATCATAGCGACTTAAAGAAAAACTAGACAGTTTGGACCAACGGTAAAATGGGTTGAAAACAAGAGGCTAGAAAACAGAGGAGTTATTCATTCAGTGTACAAGGTTAGAACATGTCTGGTGTTGTATTAAAACTGGAGTTTCATCTTCTTTAGATATTTTACTATTTCCTCATAAATAGCTTTATTATTGGTGGCTAGTATCCCAACTATGTTAGTTGAAAATCTGATACCCATATGATTTAATCTAGACAGCAAATCGTCAATTTCTTCTTTATAAGCAGGACAGGAAAAGTGGTTCAAATCGGCAAAGTTAGACCCACATTGTGGGCAAGCTAGGGTGTCAGTGATGTTGATTTTATATAAGTGAGCGCAGTGGCGTGCGGTGAGAATTTAGGCTAGGGAAGCAACCATGATTTTAATTTTAATGTACCTAGGTACAGGCGCGGATTCACGGGAGGGGATAGGGAAATACCCCCCCCCCCCCAATATAGACATAAGTATACATAGAATAGAAATAAATAACGTTTGTTTAATTATTATTTATTAAAACAATTATTTTTCCAAAATTCCCACCCCCCAAAATAATTCTCTGAATCCGCCCCTGCTAGGTACAATAAAAAAACAGTGTTATAATTATTAAACTTAAAAGTTTTTCAAAGAACTTTTACGCTTTATACTAATATGGAATTTCTTCACTATTATTCTTTATTTTAAAAAAACTACTGCTATGTATTTATAATGCAACTCGATTTTCTGGCCTTTTTTAGTAAAATACCCGGTGCAGGTTTTAATCTTTGTTGTTAAATTTGAAAGTTCTGGTTTTGATCTGCCCTTCTCAATAATTTGTAATTTCTTTCCAAAACTGTATGCAGAAAATCCTTTATCTAATAATTTACAAATTGAACAAAAAAATCGTCGCGATTCCGATGTTTCGGAAGTAGTACTCAAATCTTCCACCGAAGCAGCTGAATTTGCAGACATGGCGATAATGCAATTTTAAATTTGCATACAGAGCAAACTAAATAGAATTATTTGTCTTTAAAAAATTCCAACTTATATAAATTGAAATAATAAAAATTTTCAAAATACAGTCTCATTCACAGATTTACATTACTTAAGTAACATTAAATTTAACAAACACTAAATCGAACAAATAACCAAATTACAAAAAATATACATTTGGGCACGAAGCACACTAAAAATAACGACCTTACAATGTCAACCGCATCGTCTGTACCACCACACCCGATAATAAAGGCTAGGCGAAGAGCAGTTATAAGCAAGGAAATCAGTGCTTATATGCAGTGTATGTAACACATTTGAATTGGCAATACCTCTCCGCTCAAGTTTAATGAGCCTAATTTATAATAGTACTCTAGGTAATTATCTTTTTTGCTCTACGGAATTCCTATTGAGCTTTAAATTGATTAAATATTACAAATTTAAATAAACTGTAACCATAATTCTATAAAAATATTTTTCTTAGCATAGCTTTTAACTTTTAATAATTTCTTAAGGGAAGCATTGCTTCCATTGCTTCCATGGACCGCACGCCACTGGTAAGCCGGATAGCGGCCATCTCCAGATTTTAACCTAGCTATCGTAGTATACATTGTACGTGAGATGTATTCTTTGTACCACGGGCGAACCTGTATCGATGGGTGAATCAATGCATATTGCGTAGACTTGATGCAATTGCATTCCTCCCAATATCTTTGCCAAGCCTCTCGAGAAATGCTAAATTTAAAATAAGTTACTATATCTTGGAATGATAGATGAGGAACGGTGTATATAGTTCCTGAAGATATCGATTGCTTGGCTAATGAATCCACTGCTACATTTGGCATATGTGTTTCCGAACCTATAGCTTTTAAGACACTTTGTAAATCGGACATAATGGCTATGTTCTGGCGATCAATAAGATGGTCGTCAATACACTTTAGTGCCTCAAGAATGGTAATCGCTTCTGCCGTGAAAATGGTAGTATGACGATTTAGTTGGAGTATTTTAGACACATTACTACAATAAACGTAGAAGGCACAACCACATCCTTGAGAGTCTTTTGAGCCGCCTGTAAAGATAATTTGGCAGTTTTCCAGCTTATCTAGTAGTGAAAAGAAAAGACGTTTATCATGTTTAATTATCCCATTATATTCTGGAAAGTTGATAAGCAATGGACGAATATAATCGAAATAGTCAAATTTAATATTCTTAATATTACAGTAATCACCATTGAGTTCGACAAGTTTTCTGTAGGCAACTACTAATGGAGGGGATGGTTTCTTTTTCCAAAAGGTAGAGGTCAAATCGTAAATATTTAGTTCGTAAATCTTGGCTAAAATCGTAGCAGATTCTATCGCCTTTAATCTGGCTATATATTTTATACATAATAACTTCCTACGTGTGAACAATGGCGGTTCTTGTGTCTCGGCTTGGAGCGCCCTGACTGGAGTAGATAGCATTGCACCTGTACATAGACGCAAAACGTTACTTTGGATAACATTCAATCGTTTAAAGTTTGTTTTACTAGCTGTTCCATACAGTGTACATCTGTAATAAATACGAGACCTAATCAGTGCTTTATAGATATGTAGGAATATGCAAACATCGGCTCCCCATCTGATTTTGGTCAGCGTTCGAAGAATATTGAGAGCTCGTTCACTTCTGCTTGTTAAATATGTTATATCTTTGGTCCAAGTTAGCTTTTTATCTAACACTATTCCCAAATATTTATAATTATCCTGAACAGGTACTGTTATATTGGAAAAATTCATATTAGAGGGAAAGATTAACCTAGATTTGGAAAAGAAAACGACTGCCGATTGACGTGGAGAAATATTAAAAGCATTAGCATCCGACCAACTTCTAACCTTTATCATAATATCTTTCATTTTGTTTTCAAGGCAAGAAAGATTTTTGTAAGACAGATAAATACAAAGGTCATCGGCATATTGGATTAAATTAATCTCTTCGTTAGCCAGTCGGTAAAGGTCTAACGTATATTAATTAAAAAGTAAAGAGCTAAGAATTGAGCGCTGTGGAAGACCGTCGAAACATATTTTGGCCCTATAAAATTACTTGAGGATGATCTGACGTATAATTTACGATTTCTGTATAAATTGCATATAATGTTTGCCGTAAAAACTGGAATACCCAGGGTTTTTAGCTTACCTTCTAAAATATCTAAATTAACACAGTTGCAGGCATTGCCGATGTCCAAGAGTATAGCGCCCAAATGTTTTTTACGCGAGATAGCTAATTGAGCATCAGTCACTAGATCTGTGAAGGCGTCCATAGTACCCACATTTTTTTAAACCGTATTGTCTATGAGGAAGAATATTATTTTCTTGGGGAGCTGTTAGAGGTCTTAATGGCATTTTCTAACTCTGTATGTCAAAAGGGTTGAAGCATAAAGTGGTCCTCCGAGTCACGTGTAGGAAAACCAGGTTTCGTAGATGCGAAAAGTGGTACGAGCTCATCCAAGAATTTCAGTAAAAGATCATCTCTTATAGGTTTGTAGCTGGAGACTCTGTTGAACTTTTTAATGGTTTGCCAAATGCGGTTGAACACGAACCGAGTGAAACTTTAAAACTAATACTTACTTAATTGCAACAAATGTGCAGGCATTTGATGTTGCGTTGAGGTGTTATTGTGTGTTTCTGTTCGAGAGTAGTTTGACATAATTAAATCAGGCTGGGTGTTTATTTTTGTAACAGTATATTGCCAAACATGAGTTGCAAAAAGAATAATTCAAATGGTAAATGCTGGATTTCATAACATAGAGTAGGGTACTATGGAGATAGGGCGTTTCCAAATGAACCGTTCTCCAGTTTTCAAGATTTACATACCTATGAGGTTAAGATAATAATTTAAGGCTATAATCTAAAGTGCTAATTTTAACTGAATTATTAAGATGAACAAGAGATTATGCCATGAGAGTCATCTTGGACTGAACAAAGTTCATCGTCGTGCATTATCCTCGGCAAATTACGCGTCGAATGAGCCCAAGCCCATCTCTCCAGCCCTTATAGAACGCGAGAATGGGGCTCGGACACACATACAAATCAACTTTAGTAGTATTGGATTTAATGAATTTTAAAATTAAACTTCTAAGACTAAGATAAGTCGATTTGTACATGGTGTCAGTATTTACAACAAGCTCATAGCTTTGCAAACGTTAACAAATTCTCTATCTTGCTCCTAGGCATGATTTCGGTATCACGTTTCAAGCACACAGCAGTATTTGCACTGTACTAAGATCTTTGGAACAGCGTTATTTTTGTTGAGCTGTGTATAATAAGGTTGACATATTTAGTACATATTCTGGAGGCGCAATGGTGTATGTATTCGCTGCATCAGCGCACGTAAGTGCTTAATTTTGCTAAGCTTTATTTATATTTCTTCAGTTGGGCTTCGTCTTTTCATTTTAAGGGACGTGCTATTCTGGTTTAGATAAACGTTTTAATAATGTTAATAGATGCATTCGCGACAATATTTTCATATGTCACTCGTCGGCACAGCAAAAAACACGACGTCCCAATTAATAACATCTAAATAGCTGATATTTGTTTATTCTAACTTTTTTGGTTAAACTCTCCGGGAAAGTTATGATTAACAAAAAATCTTTACAGTACTATGATTTAGTGTTTAAATCATAGTATTGTAATGTATAGAAATTTTATTAATCATAAATTCAAAAATTTGTTTGTATGTTATTGTTCTCTTCAACCTGTCACTAATTCAAGCAAAACACATCTTGTATCGGTTAATAACTGGCAGATATTTATAACTTCTACTTAACAATTAATTTTGTTTTACACTACTATTATGGGTTGTAGCAATAGATCAATTGAACTAGTTTAGTTAATCAAATCACCACTAGGTGCGCGCAGTCGGAGTTAGGAATTTAAACATTGACAGCAACGTTCCGTTTATGTATGTCGTGTGTTGTATGTGAATTTTAAGTAATTAAAAGACTAAAAATAGACTTAAATTGTTTACCCAACGAATTAAAAAAACTAAGAGCAAAAACAACAGGTTCCAAGGAGGTTTTAAAGCGTTTGTAAGTTAATATATTTTAGTTTAAGTTCTATTTTGAACTACAACCTACAAATGGTAGATTCTCATATTAAACGCGAAAGTGGTTCCAGTTAAAGAAGTAAGAAGTTTTCCTAATGATGCTTATTTTAAACCATTGAAAAAGTCACAAAACATATTTTGAAGGCAACAGATGTTATATCGATATCAAATCAATACTATATAAAATTACAATGATTCTATTGAAGAAATCAAAGCAATTTGGCATAAGTACTTAATTGTACTTGTTCTTGCCCTGCCGCTACAGGTTGGTCAGCAGCATGTTAACATATTGGAGCATTGTGTTAGTCTCTTGAATATTTTACACTGGCAGATGAGCAGTTTTTTTTATTTTGTTGATACACAAAATTTAAATATTGTTTGCTATAGGCAAAGTGCAAGAATATGTTTTGTGCACTTCACAGCCAGTAGTTCGGAACAAAAGAAAAGCTGGAAAAGCTTATTATTCTATGGAGCCCTACTACAGGAAAACAGTTTGAACAGAAGTGTTTGCTTTTTGTTTGGAAAGTTTAACAGGAAATTATCAATTATATTTATAGCAATGTCCAAGTCGATAGTTGCAGCTTTTTCGTTACTACTGTTTTGTCTTTAATAATAATAATCTTTAATAGCAATCACTGCTATACATAAAAAAAGAACATCTTAAAATTGTAGAGACATCAATAAATTAATTAATTTTGTATGGGGTAGTATTAAATCGTTCTCTGATGTGACCCTTGTCAAATTTTCTTACAGGTAAACATTGAGAGGAAACTGCAGTTCTGTAATTAAGAATTTTCCATTGTCCTAAAAATAAAATATGTAAGCTTAGATATAAAATAAATTACAGTTACAAAACTTACCCATATTGGTAATTTTATAATCTTTTGGTAGAAAATGCTTAGAGCAAACTTTTGTATATTTTGTTGGTTTTTTCCTGATCTAATGATAAACAACCATTTTCTAATTAAATATTTATTAGTAATAGATGAACACTGAGGCACACAACAATTATAAGGCATTTTGCAGTTACAATAACAATCAAATCTACAGAAATAAATAGTCGGAAAAGGTGAGGTTATGTTTCTATACCTAACATCGATTGCAGCGCCACCTAAATGAAAGTGATCTATTATTATCATTATTATTATTATACTACATGCAATTGTGATGTGCAAAGCAACGATGTTAGCAGTCGATGCTCGTTGAGAACTCTAATAATTACAAATGTGGACGAGCCAACTTATTCCAAATAATAGTTTCAGACTATCTACTTATTTAAATGAAAAGTACTTATAATTTGTTATTAATTGGTACACGGTTATTCATTGAGATGTTTACCTTATGTTCTTTAAAAATTTTCTAAAATTTATTTATATTCGACTTTTGGCGTGCTCTGAATGGATGTTCTTAGTAAATAGTTATAATTTCTTAATTTGTGTCTTTGAGTCTTTTGTAGGAGGTTACGAATTATATTAATATCCAGGGGATCCCGTTAAATCTGGTTATGTAGGTAATAATTAAACAGTGGTCGCAATAAGAAATACTCGGGATTGTCAACTTTTCAAGATATTATCTCAAAACAATTTTGGCTATTTATAGTCCAGTTTAACGGCCTTACAACGATTCAACAAAATTAAATTAAAATTTCTATACCTTTAAGGCAGCTCTCAGATACAGATACGCAATCAGCAATAAGCAACTGGCAACACGCAATATTATTGCCATCAAGTTGTTTACATTGAATTAAATCGGAAGTCTCACACTAAAGTAACTTGGCAACATTTTATTAGAAGCGATAACAAGTTGCTCCGGTTAAGACTTCTAATTAAATTCAATGTAAACAACTCAATAGCAATAATATTTCGTTCGCCAGTTGCTAGTTGCTGATCGCTTATTGTTTCAGTGTAAGAGCCGCCTTAATGTCCATTTTAAAATTTTACTTTAACAACATTGGTATAAAAAAGACAAGCAGCTAAGGTATGTGAGAACTTGAGAAGAATGGTATGTGAAAAGTCGCCGAATGATTTTTAAAAGACCTAATACAGTAACGTTTTAATTATTAATTAAAAGTTAAATGTCTAGAAATTGCAAACTTTTAAAGGTCAACTGGATTCAAGTTTATACAATGTCAGAATGAAATTGTGTGGACCTGAATGGTATGTTGAATGTTATACTATAAAGAAGTTCTAATTATTTATATTGTAGATATTTATACTCGTATGTATACAGATTCGTAGTTAGAAAGTAACTTTGCTATGTTTATATCCTAAAAATATACCATTACAGGATTTGATGGACATCCATTGGTTTATTATAAAATTTTATTGTTCATAATTATATTCAAAATATATGTTTTGTTCTTGAAGAACCCGTGTCTAATCCAAATACAAAACACAAAAGTCTTGTTAAAACATTAGAATAGGGTCATTGGGTCATTGAAAATCGAATCGAAAATATAAAACTATCTGTGAATACGTTTTATTTTATATAAACGTCTGGTTGCACCTTATTATTTTCGACGAACAAAAAGTTCGTCTCTGAATTCGTGAAGTCTGTCGGTCTGTCGCCTTTTTCCATGTTGACTTTTTTGAATTTTTCTTTTTGGAATCTTATAGTACATCAAATTCTAAGAAACTTTTGGTTGAAACACTTTTTTGTATCTCTTCGGGAAAGTAGTCAAAATGACCACCGAAGATTTCGGTAAATTTTTGATAAATGAAAAATTTAAAATTTTTTTAAAATTTACGAAAAAATAAACATTTTAGCAAGAAAAAATTTTTTTTTTAACAAAAAAATTTAGGACTTTTATGACAACTAATGTGTTACGTCAACATTAGTTTTCAAAAATAAATTACTTTATTATACATTATAGTTGTTTTTGTTCGTCATGGCAATGCTAGCTCTGCGCATTCTCACTAGTTAAGTTTAAATTTGTTTTTTTTTTATATTTGCGTGCCCTAATGGCTTCATTAGGACACGCATTTTGCGTGTACTAATGAAATTTTTTGAAATACTGGAAACAGTAACATTTTATTTTTTAAAGTTGATATCACTGTTAGATAGCTGTTCTTAGAATGTCAAACTTATGTTATTTACGCAGTGAACTCTTATAACTGGAATGCAACCCTTGCAAAACTAGTATTGCAGGCTACATAAATGAGCCGTATAATAATTAGTCTTAATAAGGGCGTAACAGTTTTTACTTTATTATTAACCAAATTGTAAATTTTGATACTGACATCGTAAGGATGCATTGTGTTGTTTATTAATAGCTCACGATAAACTTAACGTAATAAAATTAAATTTTATAAAATTATACATAATATCTTTACATTATAAGTTATAATATCTAAAAGATTCAATGAATAATTATTTTGGTTAACAAAAATCATTCTTTGCTGAAAATACTATTGTATTTATACCTCATTAATTTCTTTAACAAACAAGGTATTTATTCTATGAAATTAAATATAATTATTCTTATTTCATCCAAGTCTTTAATTCATTAAGTAGCAATTATTTATGTCACAAATATATTGGCATACATTCTACTTTGAATTTATAATAATTTTCAACAGTACGTATAATACAACTGGCAAATTTGAACGAGGTCCTGCTGCTTAGCGGGCGTTGTGTGTATGAGATAACAATGGGGATTTCTACGTAGCGCGGATTACCTAAAGTTAAGCAAGGTTATGTAAAAAACAAAATTGCATCATTTCTAGTGTTGCCAACTGCTATGCTACTTACCAAAATATCCCTAACAAATTTTATTTAAAACTAAGTAATTTTTTAAATTATTTAATACCGAACTAACGCAAATAGAAAAAATAGTATAAAGTATTCGTTTCATAGCACGTTTTAGCGCACTTGTCCTAATTAGAAAACTCCCCGCTACGCGGGTCGTTTTCTAAACTCGGACGCGTGCGCTAAAAACGTGTCTTATGAAACTAATACTTTAATATACTATTTTAATACTCTGATTGGAAAAAAACTTTGTGGGCCAATCACTTCTGCTTTCAAAAATACTTGAAATACGCCATGTCAAAGTTCACTGGTGACATTAGGTATCAGTCAAATACTCAAATACTCAATACTCAAATACTCAAATAGTCAAATACTACAAATACTAATGTGTTACGTCAACATTAGTTTTCAAAAATAAATTAGTTAATAAATTAGTAATAAATTAGTAATAAATTAAACACCCTTTTGTAGTATATGCAGATTTTGATACTATTCTTGAACCTATCCAATATTGTCAGAACGATAACGATGATTTATTTACAGAAAAGACATATATGCATCAACCCTACTCATTTGGGTATTATATAAAGTGCAGCTATGATGATTTTTTATCAAAATATGTTACTTATCGCGATCAAGACTGTGCTGACGTTTTCTGTTAACTGGTTAGAGGGCGACACCAAACGTATTTACAACGATCACCTGAAAGTATTATTCCAATGATTAATCGAGATATATCGCGGCCCTGCACATCCTATATGTAATTTGCATTTTAAGAATCCGAGTTTTATACCGGTATTTTTTCGCAATTTATCAAATTATGATGCTCACCTCTTCATAAAATCATTAAATGCCGACGGTGCTAAGATAGATGTGACTGCAGCAAACAAAGAAAAATATATATCTTTTTCAAAACACGTGCATGTTAACACGGTAGTTAACACTTTAGGAAAAATGGAAAACAAATATCTTAAATTAAGATTTTTAGACTCATTTCGTTTATACCTATAGTGTTAGAGAAATTAACAAAAAATTTAACAGATGAAGAATGTCAGATTACGAAAAAATATTTTCCGGAAAACTATAAGTTTAGACTCGTGAGAAAAAAAAAGGTGTTTTTCCCTATTCTTTTGTAGATTCATTCGATAAGCTAGATTATAACAAATTACCGACGCGAGAAGAGTTTTTTGATAAACTAGTATTTTGCTTTACTTCGTTTTCGCATCAAAATATTAATGCTACTATTAAAAGCTTACACATGATAATATATTCATATTCATAATATTAATGTTTTTCTACAACTATTTGCAATTATTGGTCAACAAATTAAAAAAGCTGAAACATTCAACATCCAGAAGTGATGGGTTTATTCAGTAAAAATTTTTGTTACAAATAGGGTAAAAATTACTCCTTATAATTTGATTCCATTTATTTCCACTGTTTAAGTGCTTTTAAATTATGGGACTTTTTTGGCGTTTGGTTCTCGTATCGGGATCTACATAGGCGCCAGTCTAGAAAATTGACTTGAAGTAGGTTCCTTTACATTAGTTTCACAATATTCCTACCCGGCTTTACCTTTTCACATTTTTATTTCAACTTTCTATGTAAATAACACTTTACAGGCATTTATGGTAACTAAGTAAATGAGTAGTTACAACTATACAGCCCTGTAAAACTGTATGGGCTCCTAAAAGAGAAAAATGTACAATGCTCATCAACAAAAAGCTATTGAAACTACTTTGTGACTTAACCACAACACCATGACAGCGCCTAGCTATAAATTGTGCTACCGCCTTTGATTACAAAATGTCTTTTTTGAACTCACTATCTGGAAAGCAGTGTTCGACGCACTGTCTAGTCAACCGGGAACACTTGTTTCCCGGTTAAGTAAACCGGGAAACACTCAGTGGTGCCACCTGCCAACCCTTGCAAAATTTAAATACCTTTTTTACTGCAAAATTTCTGCCGAAAAACAATCTGTCACATTTGTCAATTGCAGTCATGACTTGCTTTGGTTTATTTTTTTAAATAAAAGTTGTGAAATCAGATAAAAATTTTATTTGACATTTATAACAATGACTACGTTCGTTTCAAAAAGTATTGTACAATTCTCTTGCGTGAACAATGTTCCCGCGTTCACGCATATGAAGGCCCTCGCTCCCTTCGGTCGCTCGTGCTTCAAAACTGCGTTCACGCGGGAACATTGTGTTCCCGCAATCGTATCGTAAATAACTATTTCATTCTCCCTTTTACGAAAGTGTAACTTTCTATCTTGCCAAGGCAACCGAAAGCGAAAGTAGAACATTCGAGGTGGTTGTTAGGTATGAAATACTTTCGGTCCCTGGACAACGAAGTAAAACTGATTATTTCATTCTAAATAAATAAATAAATAAATAAATAAATAATTCGATAATTTTTTATTGTCCTTTTCGACTGTTTTTATCTTCGTGACAACGCTGAAAACTAGTGTCA
The DNA here is from genome assembly GCA_929113105.1 of Agrypnus murinus. NCBI lineage: Eukaryota > Metazoa > Arthropoda > Insecta > Coleoptera > Elateridae > Agrypnus > Agrypnus murinus. Next base: position 169,323,371 of record OV816025.1, on the reverse strand, counting down.
CATGTGTCCCATTTTTTACTTTCATGTCAAATACTAATCTTTATGTTAATAAGTAGATGCTTAAATAAACAACTGTATCATGAAATAATCTTACCGAATTACATGCTCCTGCTTCTGGAATTATCTGTTGTAATACTCAAGTTGATTAAAACGCAACACTCGTGTCATTTTTTGACAAATTTCCCTCCGTTGCACGTCGGGAAATTAAAACGTCAAAAAATGACACTCGTGGTTGCTAATCAACGTTCGTATTACAAATCGATAATTTCGAAGCACTCGTGTAATTACAAGTGATAATTTTTTAAAAATATAATATTATAAGGTGTCTATTGTCAACATTACCTTGGTAACAATACTGTTGTATATACAAACATTATTTTATTATAATCACTGAATTATCATTTTATTTATTTATTTACGGTGGTTAATAAATGTCAAGGGGAGAATGAAAAGTTCAATACATTATACGCTGCGAAAGCCCTTTCAGGTGCTCGGTGTTTTTAACTAACCTCGGCTACGCTTACGCTTCGCCCGGCCAATCAAAAACACCTTGTACCTAAAGGTAAACTTTCCCAGCTTGTAATGTAAACAACTATTTGTAAAAAATATACAATTTATAACAAAAACGCTGGTGAAGGTGGAAATAAAACTTTGTACGCGACACGCTTTGCAATTAATCTGTACTGGGCTCACTGGATTCTGGAGGCTCGCTCCTTCGTCGCTCCCCCAACAAACTTTCCAGCTCACCCGTAAAGGTTAATTTACAAAGCTTGGCACGTAAATAACTATTAAGGATTTTTTATAAGACTATTAAAATATTATTATAAAGAAACTTTGGACCCTTGTCTTCTTTTTTTGATTAAGATTACGTGATAACTTTTATGAGATTTTAAAAGTACGCATCCAAATGCATCAGTAATGATCTACCTAAACCGGAACATTTTATTTCATTCCATTCAAGTTCAAGTCTCATATTAGTTTAATAATTTATCCAACACCTCTATATAAATACCATGTTTACTATGGTCATTTTAAATAAGGAAAGTGATTGTTTACTCTTATGTTACATTATAACCTACGTTGCCCCTAGCAACGTGGGTTATTTTTTAGAAACTCACTCCTTCAAAGATAACAACCAATCACCAGCTTACGTTACTTAATATTATTAAAATCCAGTCATCGTGCTAGAGTATTAAATTTATTACCGTCAAAACTACAGATTAACTATACATTGCAAATTCGATGTTTAAACTTAAATAAAGAGGTGTTGGATAAAATTTAGTATGGCACGCGTGAGTTAATGATATTATCCACTCAGGAAAATTAACGCTATCGGGTCTGCCGGCCCTCGAGGGTAAATTTCTCGTTCTTGGGTAATATCTTACTTAACTCACTTGTACCATAAATAACTATTATCCAACACCTCTATATAAATACCATGTTTACTATGGTCATTTTAAATAAGGAAAGTGATTGTTTACTCTTATGTTACATTATAACCTACGTTGCCCCTAGGAACATGGGTTATTTTTAAAAAACTCACTCCTTCACAGATAACAACCAATCACCAGCTTACGTTACTAATATTATTAAAATCCAGTCATCGTGCTAGAGTATTAAATTTATTACCGTCAAAACTACAGACTAACTATACATTGCAAATTCGATGTTTAAACTTAAATAAAGAGCTATTGGATAAAATTTTGTATGGCTCGCGTGAGTTAAGGATATTATCCACTCAGAAAAATTAACCCTCTCGGCCCTGGTTCGTGGATAATATCTTACTTAACTCACTTGTACCATAAATAACTATAATTATATAAAAGTTGTTGTTATTAAATTGTATGCACCTGTATAGCTTTCGGTTACTTTTTTGCTAAAAGTTTTTACTCAACTTAAAACTTTTTATCAAATAATTATCATAAGATTAATTTGCCAACAAATACCAAAATACACATAATAATATAAACAAGCAAATGTTATTATTTATAAATGAATCTAGTTTTTAAAAGTAATTTAATATTTTAAATTAATGTCTGTGAGTTTAATGATATTCGATACTACAAGATTTCAATACTTAAAATTAACCTTCAATAAGTCTTATGATAACCTTAACAATGAACTGATTTGTTGACTCAACTTTATTTTTAGAGAAAAACAGAAAAATTATCAGCAGCATTTGTATAAACAATGCTTAACTAATAGCTCTTATAGTTGTTAACAGACATAAATAAAGACAGTGTTGTAACCAGCCAGCCTATTTTTAAAAATATTTATTCATGATTTAATTTTATTTACAGTGCCACAAGCATTGCATGTTAGAATTTTTAATAAATCTAATAAACTATTGCAAATTCTTGCTAGCCGCCCTGGCTTCACTTTTTTTCAATTCTGCCATTAGTGGTGGTGGTGGTGGTGGTGGTGAACGACCTAACGATGATGTAGATAATGGCGTAGCAGCTTTTAGTTCAGGTTTGGTTTTGATTTCTGCAAGTTTCTTTGGTTCTATAGTTTTCGGCGATTTCATGAACTGCATCAGTTTTAATACTGGTCCAGAGTCATTTATAGCTTCGGGATTTAAATCTTTTATCAGCAGTCTTACTAATAGAGATGATATGCTTACAGGAGTGATCCTATAATGAGAATAATTGTTCAAATTGGTTTTTGTAATTAAAATTCAAAAACTACCATTTTGGTAAAAGGGCAAATTTAAACCATCCAGGCATAAAAACTATACCTTCTTGATTTTTAATTGCTTCAATAGTACGATCAGCCACTTTTTCTGTATCTAGTGCTTGTACAATTCTTAAACTGGCTGATTGTGATGTAGATGCAGGTTTCATAAAATAAGGGAAGATTAGTGTTGTTTTTACTCCAGATGAACCTAAATAATAGAATAAATAATTAATAAAATTAAAACTATTACTTACTAACTAAACATTGTGTAAAATTTAAATATTATTAAAAACTTATAGTTTAAATTTTAAAAGACTGAAGGCCAAAGAGTTTTTATTTAGACCCATTATTGCAACAATTAATAGTCCTTGACTACCATTTTTCTTACAATTCCATATTAAATAAACTGAGGTAATCAACAAGTATAACAAAAAAACAACACAATAATTAAGGTATAATAAGAAAAGGAAAGTATTTCTAGTTATTTGCAAGTGCGTTAATCAGTGCAATTCTTATTTTTAGAAATTGTTATTTTTTATTTCTTATTCTGACACTTCATCCAATTACTAACATGGTAATGTAATAAGTTTGTTACCTTACAGAAAAAATTTTTGAAAAAAATAATTATGAAGACGGGAAAGTGCTATAGTCGCCACACTTAAACGCATCACCCTGTATATCCGATATGTCAAAAAGTGCGGACTTTAAAAACAAAATTGACATGCTTTTGGAATTTTGCAAAAATCAATACTTTGCGTCTCGCTTTGCATTTAAGTGTGGTGAGTGTAGCACTTTCCCGTCTTCATAATTATTTTTTTCAAAAATCTCCTTATGTAAGGTAACAAACTTATTACATTACCATTTTAGCAAGAGGATGAAGTGTCAGAATATGGAATAAAAAATGCAAGTTGCCATTTAAAAAAATGCCGATGACGTCACCACACTTCACCCTGTATATTCGAATATTATGTCAAAAAGTGGGGACTTTAAAAACAAAATTGATGTTTTTGGAATTTTTTCAAAAATTAATACTTTCCCTTTTTCGAATTTATTCCATACTTTAGAATCGTACTGTATATATAGGTGTTTCAAACACTCTGTATATTTGCACTGTTTTCGATTTTACACTTTATTCTAAGTATGCTTACATAATGCATATATCGAAATTCTGCACAGTTTCTGAGAAAATCCAGTTTTTTTGTTATTTTTTGGAAAAGCCAAGTTAAAAAAAATTACATAGTGAAAGTTACATTTAAACGAATACAATAATACACAATGCTTATATATCTCTAAATCCGCGTTTCTGCATAAATTTATTACTGAATAGTATACAGGGTGATCAATCTGATAGAACCTTTGAACAGGAAAACCTCACTTTTTTCAAATAGGACACCCTGTATATTTAAATTGTATGTGATTTAGTGAAACTAAAAAGTAAACATTCTTAAAGTTATCAGCATCTTCCTGGTTTTCCCGATATTTTCCCTGGTAATTTGGATGGGAACATCTTCAGTGTTACGCAAGCAGCTCTATCAATTGGCTAATCATGTTTTTGGCTAAGAACTAGATTGATTATTTGCAGTTACTTTTGATTTCAATGAGTATCGGTATTTAACTACTATCATTTGTCCTTGTCCTTTGGCCGATTTCCTTTTTGGAACAGTATAAGTTAATTTCAAAATTATAGAATTCAGACTAGGTTATGATTTTAAATTTTTGTAACAGTGTAGTACAACATTCTCATTATTAGTTTTTATTTTAAAAAAATAGTATGATTTAACTGATTTTTACCTAGGCAGAATATGGTATTATCTAGTTTGTTTTCTTTTAATAATATAATTGAGTCTTGGTTCTAAGTTAGTTTGAATGTATTCTTAATACTGCTTGTAAATGTTCATCAGTTAATTTTGATCTCCATTTGGATTTATTAATACTCATGAATCAGAAAGTTTTTTCGCAAATAACTATAAGTGCTTCCAAATAATGAAAACATTTGTTAATTACGTTTGCTCAATTTTGGAAAAACCTGTGAAGATAATCCTTTATGAAAATCAACTAAGGAATTGTTGTGATAAGAATTCTTGGCTTTGGCATTTTCCTGTAATTCAATTAGTTCAATAAGACAAAATATATACAAGCTATATATACTTATACAACATTATACTTATTACAACAAAATTTATTTATTTTTTTGGAAAAATGTAAATTATCTCTATGAATTCAAGATCGCTGATGATCTGACGTCGCGGGCCGCATACCTAGGGCTTGAGGGCCGCATTTGGCCCGCGGGCCGCACTTTGGGAATCTCTGCTCTAGACAGACCTCAGAGACAAGAATTTCCTCAGCAATTTATTAATCGTTTTGGCAATAATAATAAGGCTTTTGAAAAATTATATTTAGCGATGAAAGTTGGTTCCACCTCTCTGGCTATGTCAACTCGCAGAATATAAGGATGTGGAGCTCGGACAATCCACACTTTTTTACCGAGATTCCATTGCATCTACAAAAAAAGGCGTTTGGGCGGTCATCAGTCGAAGAAAGATTATAGTCCAAGAGCCAGCAACGGATTCCATACAGTATTTTTAATAATCGTATAACTGCTATCAAATGTCCCTTTGAATATACTGAGAGGGGAACCCGACGTCTGGCAACTCTGCAGTGGTGGTTTTAGCGCCCTCGCGCTTCTGAAGGGTGTAAAAAAAGTACTCAAAAATCAGTATAACTACAAGTCTGGCGTTTTGCTCTGATAATCATATCATATAAGATATCATATAAGATAATCATCGGTTATATAAATAAAAAAATTTACAGACGTGTTTGCCAGTGGTAAGTTTACACCAGATAAAATAAAATAACAAAGCTGTGGCTTATATATTATTATCATAACACCTTCAGTATGGTATATTTAAAAAGCCAGATCGGAATTGTGGTGGAAAGTCCATATGCTTTACCAGAAGAAAATATGCGACATTCTTGAAGCGTCATCTTCACATAGCTGTGCTACTAAGCGCTAGGTTTTTTCAATTAAAGTATTAAATTTTGTCTCCTATTTTTCAAAATAAGTTTCCGGTATTAATCGTATTGGTTAAAACGTAAAAAACTAATAAAATACTTAAATAACTAATGCGTATCGACGATCAGTCCTCATACGCGCTCTTGTATCCGGGTGCCGCTGTCTCGCTCGCACTGACGCGTCTGCATAAGGCTATCTCTACCGCACTTATGACAAACGTGTTTTATGGTCTGTCGCTTTGTTTCCACCACAATTTCGATCTAGCTTTTACATATACTATACTGAAGGTGTTATGATAATAATATATAATCCCTAGCTTTGTTATTTTACTTTAAATGGCTACTTTTATTATGTAAGTACTTGTTTTACACCCTTCAGAAGCGCGAGGGCGCTAAAACCACCACCACAGAGTTGCCAGACGTCGGGTTCCCTTCTCAATATATTCAAAGGGACCTTCCATAGCTGTTATACGCTTGTTAAAAATACTGTAAGCAACCCCGTTGCCGGCTCTTGAACTATTATAGGGCCCATAGTTTTTCAAGGCAAGCATTTTTAACCTTACAATCACTGCATTAACGCTCTTATTAAGTTTTATTATTTATTTACAATTCAGAAATAGGCTCACAAGAATGTTGTAATTTTAGGAACGTTAAATGCTGAGCGATACCGACTAGAAATTTTAACACCATTTTTGAACATGTTGCATGATGATGAACTACAGCAAGGATATTTCCAACAACATGGAGCTCGTATACACACTACTTTTGAAAACATTACTTTTCTGAGTGAATTCTTTGAAGATCGCATTATTAGCCAAAATACAGAAACAATTTGGCATCCGAGGTCTTGCGATATCACACCTTGAGACTTTTTCTTATGGTCATATTTGAAGAATTCAATTTTTACAAATCCTGTTGGCGATCTTGAAGACTTGAAGACAACACAGAAATATCAACAAAATTGAAGAAATTAATAACACACCTTGTATCCTCCATAATGTTATCAATTCCGTTTAAAGGAGAGTTGCATTGTGTAGAGATGTAGGTGGGGGTCATATAACTCATCTTCTTTAATAAATTTTTAATTTAATTGTATTATATAAAAATTTCTTGATTAAAGATTGTTGAGAGCTCCGAAATCCGAACTAAAATGTTACGCGTGCGCGCCATTTAAAGTAGGTCTGTCAGTTAGTGACTGAGAGTAGTTCTCAATGATCTATAGTAGTTCTACTACCTACTTAAAATTAATATCAGATGTAACCTAAACTTTCCAAGGCCTTCTCTGAATCAATATTCCGTTGCTCACATATTACACTAGTTAAAACAGACCTCTAGTATTATGGATCGTATTATTACTAACTTAAAAGGTAGTGAATGCGGGATGACCTGGCCGACCGTGGACTATGGTGCGCCCACTGTCTGCAACGCGCTCTTTAGAAATTTATCTAAAACCAAAACTATTAAAACATCCCGCTTGCCAGTTTGCATTTAAATGCCGAAATGTTCAAAGAATGTGTAAAAATTTGTTCCGATCTTTAAATGTGACCACCCTATTTTTCTGCAAATTTAAAATATTTCGTTTAGAAAAAGATAAAAATACGTTTGGCAACAAAAAATTAACAGGCCGTCCAAAAAACCCGTCTTCTTGTAGCAATATTTTGTAGCTATTTATTAACAGCCTTGGTAGTGTAATGTCTAGAGTACTGACTTTCACCCAAGCGGCCCGAAGTCGATTCCCGGTGCCGGCAGATCTGGTTAAGGTTTTCTGCAATTTTCCTTAGCTGTGACACAAATATGGAAATATTTTCCATATTTCCATCTGGGCTGTTCCATCTGTAAGTCGGCTGAAGCCGCACTTAGGGCCTACGTAATAATAATAATCACCCCACCCTCCCGCACAAGCTTATAGCTTGTGGGGCATGGTTTTCAGGCTATGGGTTGTAGCAATTAATTATATACACAAAAATTGTTTGTTCTACGATACTTTCGAGATATTTATATTTCTTTAAAGACGTGCAAGCAGTTTTGATAATTTGTTCAGATTGAATATTTCCAAAGTTCTGTGTAATCTAGCAAATTCATGAACGAAAGTTATGTTCTTTAGTTGATTGCGATTCCAATATTCATCAACAGATATTGCACTATTTTGGTTATACGTCAAGCTCATGGATGAATTTCCAAATAGTACAAAAAAAGTAACTTCTTCCGTTCTTAACGTCATATAAAAGTAATTAAGTATATGCGAAGCAACATACTTTCCTGCAATTAATAATATTAAAAACAAAACCCGATTACGGCTAAAATCCTTGGAAGAAGATTCAAGGGTATGTTTGTTGAAAATTCGGCCTTGTATAAAAGTTTTTTTAAAAAAAACTCAAACTCAGATATCTCATTAAATGTTAAATTATAATAAACAGAAAAATAAATAAATATATAAATAAGTTTTTTAAGAATTAATTATGTATTATTTTTTTTTATTGCAAATTATAATAAATTGTTATTTTATTTTTTATACAATAATTTAAAATTATTCTTTTTTTGATCATCATAACTTAAACGTGTTGGTCAAGCTTATCCTTTAAAAACTGTTGAAAAATACTGGTTTATAATAGATATACAAAAATCTTTAATAGGAGTGGAATTTCCTTTAGTCAGAATTGTTCATGAATTGCTCGGTTTCGTGCAACAAGTTCTGGACCATAAGTTTTGTTACAGCATAATTTATGTATTATATTTTTCTTTCATTATTGTTGTTAATGTTACAGCCTAATTTATGTATTTAATTTGTTCTTTCATTATTGTTCATTACCGAAAGTTACCCTCTTTATAGTAGTTATGTATGCAACGATTGTTATTATTTCTACGAAGTCGCCTTTGAAAAAATTATTATAAATTCAGAGAGAGATAAAAAAAAATTTAAAAACTGACGGGTAAAAAACCCTACTCTAAAACATCCTAAGAAAAACAGAACTCTGTGTGTTATTTGGACGGCAAGTGTTAGTGGAAGTGTCCCTTAGAAGAACTAAAGAACCAAGTCAGAGATTCATAAATCCCCCGGACCACATCCTATGGAAATAGTTCATTTTAATTATTCAGGTAGGTGAAGAAACCCATCAGTTTAATTACTCTTCAAGGTCCTTCGAAATTTACTCTTTTTATTTTTGTTATTCAAACAAGTTTATTCAGTCTAAAAAGCTTAATGCATTTTTTATTACGTATTTTTATCGGGTTCATGTAGTCCCGAATATATCAATATTCATTATATTCTAATCGTCTTGCTTTGTTTATAGGTATTGTGCTGTATGAATGTATGGGAAGTCAATACTTACTTTCAATACTTACTTTCAATCTTACTTTCATAGGCGCCCAGAAGGGGGGGCAAGGAGGGGCGCTTGCCCCCCTGGAAGTTTAAGAATTTCAATTTTATTGAAAATTTTGTATAATATGCCGTTTTTTCTAGGCTTGCCCCCCCCTAACATGTCGTTTATTCTAGGCTTACCCCCCTAAGCATACCGTTCATTCTAGACTTGCTCCCCTTGGTTAAATTTCTACGGGCGCCTATGCTTATTGTATAAATTATGTTTATTTTAAGTAGAATATCCCAGTTTTAATTAAATTGTAAATTCTGTTAATAAAGTTTTGTGGAAAATAATTATTATTTTATTTATTTTCTTCGAATATGTAGTTTAATATATCAGTAAAGTATTATTTTCTTTTTCAACCATCAAGTACCAAAATGTACACATAATAAGGCGGCTCTCGCAATGAGCAATCAACAACTAGCAATTGGAAACACGCAATATTATCGCCATCAAGTTATTTACATTGTATATATTGGGCAAACACTTCGAAATTTTGACATAAGATATAAACAACACGTACGTCATTACAAAAATAAATATCCTGAAAAATCTAATTATACCAAACATCTTTTAGAACAAAATCACACAATGACTCCTCAAAATAATATTAAATTCCTACATTTTTATAATAATAAACGCAAATTAGACATTTTAGAAGCCTTTGAGATATACAAACACAAACTCGGGGTACCTTTAATGAATGAACAACTTGAGCTCAGTAATTCTCGGTTACTGGAAGTATTAGATATTTAATTCTAATTATTATTATTATTTTATCTAGTTACCTATTTTTGTACCTACCTTAGCGACGTGTTTGTTTATAATTATATTACCTTTGATAATGACAGCATAGCTGTCGAAACAATATTGTCAGGTTATATTTTAATAAAACTGTGAAACTTTTACTAATCTTTATTTATTTCATAAATAAGAAATGTTCATATGTATATTTAGCATAAAAAGAAAAAGATTTATTTCTTCATCTAGCACTTAATAAGTTCGGATGGTTGTTACAATTTATATTGTTTATAAATAATCTGTTAATTTTTTTATTATTTACTGGAATGTTTTATGATTGTGGCCGAAATATGAGTCAAGTTTGTGAAGTTAGTGGCTGATGTAATTAAAGACGATCTAAATAAGAAATGTGCATATGTATATTTTGCATAAAAAGAAAGATTTATTTTTGTTATTGGAAGTTGTTAGAAATTTTTGCGTGCAAGGCTGACGCAATTGGATTATTCTTCATCTAATGTAGGACATACACGGTCTTCCCCGACGACGTCGGAGAAAACGTCGGCGACGACGTCGGGGACAAGGTCGAAATAATGAGGTAATGTTTATACATTTACTGTAATTTATAGCTGTACTGAATATAATAAAATTATGAGTATATCATTCATAATAAAATATGTACTGAATCTCTTTCTTTATTTAGACGTATTTCGAAATAGCTTATACAATTAACAAAAGTCTTCATAAACGTAATAACCTTGACGTCAACCATCGGTGGAATTACAAATCAATCTTTTATTATGAAACGAAAACTTTAGTTTTTTTTTATTTCATTGTTAATTTAGTTCAAAAATGGATATAATTAATTAACGCAGGATTTAGGATTCCGAGTTCCAGTGTGCAAACGATGTACAATTTTCCGAAACCAAAAGGATGATTATCACTTACCAAAGCACAATGTTAAAAATCTGCTGATTTTTGTCATATCTGTCATCATTTATTAATAGTAGTAAAAGCATTTGCTACATTTTATTCACATGAATCATAATGCTGATTCTGGTAAAATAAATGTTTTGTCTCATCTATTAAATACGTCCGTTTACTAAATTGAACCGAATTTGATATAAACTGATTCACCGAATGAAAAACTGTTGAACATTTAAGTTGGCTAAATAATACCTACTGTAGTTTCAACATTTATAAAATATTGTACATAAATAAAATTAATCTTTCAAAAAGTATAAAATTCTCAGTACTTATTTCCTATTATACAAGAAAATAGATGGCATCAAGTGTTCAGGTGACAATTATTAGTAGTACAGATTGTAATTATCTTCCAAGGTTATCAGGTTATGACCCATATTGTAAACATGATTTGTAAAATTAGGAATCAGTTTACATCAAATTCGGTTGAATTTATTAAACGGTCTCTACAAATGCAACAAAATATTTATTTTACTAGAATCAGCACATTCTTGATAAACAACGAAAAAATGATATTTGATACCTATGTATATAATAATTTGTCCATTGACCTCTCCTATACCAAAATCACCAGATTTTTACCAGTGTTCTTTTACGGAAAGTCCTTTATAGGAAATTATTGTACATCGTTTGCGCACCAGAACTCAGAATCCTAAATCCTGCGTTAATTATATCCATTTTTAAACTAAATTAAGAATGAAATAAATAAAAAACTAAGAGTTTTCGTTGCCTAATAAAGAGTTGATTTGTAATTCTACCGATGGATATCAATATTATTCCGCTTATGCAAAGTTTTGTTAATTGCATAAGCTATTTCGAAATACTTTAAAGAAAGAGATTCAGTACGCATTTTATTATGCTCAATACTGCTTTCTTTCATTTTGATGTTTTAAAGAAATACGATATTCATAATTTTATTAATAAACAGTCCAGCTTGGAAGTAGAAGTTGTTTATGCATTAAATTACAGTAAGTGTAAACATTACCTCATTATCTCGACCTTGTCCCCGACGTCGTCGACAACGTCTTCGCAGACATTGTCGGGGAAGACCGTGTATGCCCTATTTAACACTTAATAAGTTCGGATGGTTGTTACAACTTACATTGTTTTTAAATAATCTAGTAATAAATTCGACGTTTCGCTAATTTCTTCGTTGTTATTAAATTTATGTTCCTTAAATGCCACCAAATTGAAATCGCATATCCAGAGTTGTTAGAGAATGACATGTTTGTTTGAGATTACTACAAAAACTAAAAGGATTCAGTTGCTGCAGTGTGAGGGGTGGTCAAAATAATATTATCTGTTGCTTATTGTCAGTTTCTAGTTGCTAGTTGAGCATTGCCTCAGTGGGAGAGCTTACTAAGGGTTCATTCTATGTAAAAATCACAAATGATAATTTTAAATTAAAGTTATTACCTCTAATTCACGCGACACTTATAAAAAAAAATGTATTCAGGATTTTTTCTAATTTTATTCTAGTAATTAAAAATAATTAACGTTACTTTATTTTCAGATATGAACTTCATTATAATGATCACAATTAAACAAATTTACCTGACACACCTCTTATCACTTTACAGAACAAAGGACCCTGCACCAAATACATGGGAAAATTGATCTCGGCGAAAATCTTTCTAACTGGAGGGAATGAATCGGTCATTTGATGCTAAAAAAAGTTTCCAATACAACTTGGGTCTGAAAATCACGATGTCCAAAGTTGCAAGCTTATCAAAAACGGCTGTTTTGTGGCAATTAACGCACAACGTGCAATATGTATGCACCCGTGGGGATATAGTATATAAGGTCGATTTATATACAGCAATACAAATCTTGCTTTATGAAACTCGTTCTTCAATACACTGTTATCTATTTCGGTGTCTTAACAACAACGTTTCAAAAAAAAACAAAACAAAAGCGCGTTAGGAGAGCTCCTTTTTGAAGATTTTTATTTTGCGATGTTGGTCACATTTAAATCTTGTATATCTTTTATGTTTTCAAATGTCAGTAAAACCGCACATTTCATGTAAAAGTTCGTTAAATCGTATTTCGCAAATGACGCTAGTTTATTTTAAAAATAATAACGAATTCTTGTTATGCAGACACCAGAACAAAAAAATGAAGAATAAAAAAAAGCTCGTTTCATAAGGCTTTTAGAACGCACTCGTCGCAAATTTGAACACGTGATAAAAACTCATGTGATGGTTATGTAGGCTTTAAGTCTACTGTAGGAGTCTATTGTAGTAATAACAGATGTATAATCCAAACATAGGTCAAGATTGAACTGAACTTCTGTAAAGTAAGATGAGATCAAAATTAGTATATGGGAAGTTGTCTCACTGCCCTATACAACGCATGTTAAATGCGGTCACGAAAAAAAGTAATGGAAAGGGAAACAGCGAAACGGCTACGTGACGACATTGGCGACCTCACACTGTCGAACATATTCTGCATTATTTGCATTAAAACAGTAAATCATACTGTTTTTTATTGAACTATTTAGTTCGAACAAATTAAGTGCGTTATCATTTTTGAAGGTATAGTTTTGACTTACATACTATATGAATATACAGGGTGTCTCATAGCCCACACACCGGACTTTACCAGCGCATTTCTGACGGCATTAGGAACAAAAAATCTTAATAAAGTTTTTTGATTAGGGAAAGTTCAAATTTTGGGTAATTTCGACCGACGTTTTTAGAAAAGTACGTACAAAATTATAACGCGCGGATGTTGATATTGATATCATGAATAAAAAATAAAGTTAATAATTGCAAGCTTTGAAATTTTAAAGTCAGACAAACATGATGAGATCACATATTACTGTGTATTTTTCTAGTCCAAACCCACCATTCTCAAGCGGCCACTTGTGTTACATTGGACTATTGCAGATTAAATTGTTTCGCTTGGTTCATATAGTGGTTTTCGTTTTATTATAAGATACATTTCAAATGATGACTATTAGTAATTCATACAACACGTATAAATAAACAAAATTGTGTAGTTAATTTTTACCAGCCATCTATCTCTAACGGGAATTTATGTTATTTCATACTGTGTCACATTTGTCAGTTTTACGTCAAACTTCTTAGTCCAGAACATGCGATTTTTCGGTCTAGTATGAAAATTTTTTTTGCCAGATCGCGCGTTTTGGTTCATTTACAAGCTCTGCTCTCAGGGCGGTAAGTTTAACTTACCGCCCAAGGCTCGGTAATAAAGTACCTCGTCATTTAAGTTGAAAAACACTCACTATCATTCTAAAATTCGTCCGGATTGAGACAAACATTGTTTTTGTTTATTCAACTCCATAACAACCAGGCACATTAACCGACTTGATAAAATTCACATTTTCAGTGTGATGTGTTTAATTTACTCTATATACTTAAAATTTACTCATAGATCCGATCGGGCAAAAAATAGTGTAAGCATTACGGGCGTTAGGTACGCTTTACCAGTCTCGGCTATTATAGAGACCTCCGCTACGCGTCGGTCTCCACACTATTAGCCTCGACTGGTAAAGCGTACCTACCGCCCTTAATACTTAAATAACTATTACAGTCTAGTATGACTGTAAAAAATTTTACCGGACGCAAATACAATCAATCAACTGGACAATGTTTTAGTACGTAATCAGTTACCATGGACACTCGTTCTTCATAGATGTCCATATTTTGCATTCGCAAAGTTATTTTATATATATTTTTTTAAATTAAAGCAATAATTCAATAATTGCATTATGAAATAAAACGCATTACGTCATACGTCCTGGAAATGGTCTTACAATCTCGTTTCGATGTTCCGGACTCGCTCCTTAGTAGCCTTGTCCGTAACATCTTACTCGACTGTAAAATTCCATTTCCAGGACTTATAACGTAAATTACTATAATTTAAACATGACCTTACATATCTGGTACTGTGAAATTCCACATTTGGCAATTTTGTTAATTCATTTTTCGATAAAGAGTAAAACGTTATAAAAAAAACACAAATATATTAAATCCTTATCACATTAATAGCAATTTTATTAATTGTATGCATGCAGTTTTAGGTACGTATTTACTATTAATAGAAGAAGTGAGTCATTACAAACCACGTGCTTCAGAGAGACATAGATACCCGACACGACTGGCTTCGTCCCTAGACCAAAACAAACAAGGGTAGCACAGCACTCAGTTCTCGATTCCCTTTTATGCAATTTTATGAAGCGCAACTAAGATAATTTAGATGCACCACTGATATTTTTTACGACGTATCATAACAAACTAAACAGTTATTAATGCGTTCTTGTTATTAAAAAACGCTGGAGTACCCAATGACATTGAAAAGAAATGAATAGTATAAGTCATCTGGTTAACTAACCTCATAAAATTGTATTGTACCCAGGATCATGTTGCAGAAATGTAAACATAACAAAACATGAAACTCGAAATAAATTCAAGGACTATAACAGAATATCTTACCTGATTTTTTAGAGAACTTTTGAATTCCTAATCACCTAAATTAATTAGATTAAAGGGAGTTTTCATTAATGTATGCGACTTTGAATATAATTTAAAAAACAAAAACCATTCGACTTTTTAAGAGAATTACATTAACGAATTCTAATATCTGTGATGCGATGTGAGAATCCCACGAACTATCACATGATGCTTTGTTTTGATTAGGTACATTAATTAAACATTTTAATAATGAGAACTCCAGGTTTTTAATGTACGGCGAATTTTTGCAAAGACTTGACCTACACCAATATCCTTTTCTTAATCGTCGCCGTTCTGAGAATTATCATTTGACTGGCTGGCCTCATAAAATTGTATTGTAAAAGGATCAGGTTGCAACGTAAACATAACAAACCACAAAACGTCTTGTTTGAAGAAAATAACAAACACTACTGTATGTGCTAAAAGCATTATACCCGTCTTTGTTTGCATTTTTTCCGAAAACTACGCTTCTGAGAAAAAAATGTTATAAGGATTTTTTGTTTGTCTTATCGATGTCTAACTACCTGCCGCGTTCGATGTGCTTATTACGAGACACCCTGTATGTATTAAATTTGCATGATTCTGCTGAAGAACTCAATTATTTACAGAGCACGGATTATATGTAGGCTTAGTTTTACGTACGAAAGTCTTTTTGCTTGCTTAAAATAAAAAAAAACAATAATAGTTTCGCGAAGGCAACGTAGGTTGATTTTACTATTCATTGTTTTTAACGTACTGCCTTGAGATGGATATAAAGTTGATATTTCTTTAATATTTTTGTTGTCGTAGAAAAAATCTGGTGTGTATTGAAAACGCCGAGAGGTAGTCGACTCCGGCTTTCTCTGTCGATCGCTAATCTATCAATTTTCGATCTTAATACACAAACAGCTATTTTGATTTACCTTCACGTTCTAGTTCAGATCTCAAAGCTGATAGAAATCCCATAGAAGCTGCTTTGGTAGAACAATAATCGGTCAGTTTATGAATACCCATATGTCCAGCCATAGAAGAAATTGTTACCAAGTGACCTCTGTTTGCATCTATCATGCTGGGCAAAAAAGCTTTCGTTGTCTAAGAAAAACAAAACGTAAATTTATTTTTTATGCACATATACCTTAACGATAATAGCTATAACTAATTAATCATTACCCAGAAATGTGATAAGACATTCACATAAAAGGCTTTTTCTATGAAGTCGTCGGGTGTATCCAAGAATAATTTCTCTGATGCGATATCGGCGTTGTTAATGACAATCGTTACCTAGAGGTGAAAGATGGCAAGGGCAAAACAATTAAAATAATTATTAACTAATAGAAGCTATTGATTTAAGAATCTCTCCTTGAATCCACAATGTTTTATAAATCATAAATGTTACAATGTTATTAATCAACTTTATAATTAATGCACTTTAGCTTTGACGTACAAAACGATCAAGGAAAACATGCACATTATCCTAAATAGATTTAATAAAAGTATTCAGAAGGGTAGATAAACTTATACCAACCTGGCCAACGTCATTTTTTGTCTTTTCGGCGACTCTGTAGATTTCATCCCGGTCAGTTAGATCGCAACTGTAAGTACGAACATTCCCTCCGACAATTTTTGCCATATTGGCTGTTTCATTTAAAGCTAAAGTTACAAAAGAATAATTAAATGTATTACACACTGCTCAAAACAATAGGGGTGCGTACTCAACTACAAACACTTGTGTGTACCTATCTTTACAGCTTTTTAAATGCCACGCAAATAGAATATCTAATAATTTCTGAAAGGTCGCACTTTATTCAGTTAGATTCATATTTACAAATAAAATTAAACATGTGAATTACTCTTAAGATTAATTAAAAAAAACTAAGAGAACCAAAGTAAAACGAAATGATTCATATTTTAGTAATTCTTGAAAATGTCAGTTGGACTTAAGCTTAGTCGAAATAAGACATCTTAACAAAACTGAACTCGTTCGTGATGTTACTTTAATTGAGAATAATACTCGTGTTTGATAAGTAGCAAGAAATCTTGGTAGTCGAGGCCGATTTTTGTGATCGAATCTCTACAGCCTTCAAACTGAACTTAAAATTGAACAAAGGATAATTTACGGAATAGAAGATAGATGCATACAACTAGACTAACTACTGTAACTGTACTTAAATGACCTAAACCAGCGTTTCTCAACCTTTTTCTACTTGCGTACCCCTTGACCTATCATCACTGCTCCACGTACCCTAATCCCACTCCCATTATGTATAATTACTGATATCTACATACAGGTATAGTAATAACATTATAATACAGACATTTTTATTTTTGCCAGTTATGCAAATCCCGCTAACGCTGGTCTTACCTTTTGGTAAGGTGTTTGATCCTAAGGGATTTTGTTTTGTACAAATACTATATTTATAGTTCGGTTGGCAACACTGTGACAAAGAAATAATCGACAAATTACAACCAACCCGATGACTAACACTGGGATTATCCCATATTCTTCGCAGAAATAAAATTCTATTACAGAAAACCATGCCGAAATGCCTGCCCGCTTTGTGTAAGGATTATTGAAATATACCTATTATTGTCAAGTGTAGGCCGATGGTCTTATCCCTCTCGACAGGTACTGGTCTTGCAGATAAAATATATACCTAAATAGAATTTAATACATTCATTTCTCTCTAAATTAAAATTATTTCGTATTCAATTTAATTATTTTGATTTTTCATAATGAAATATAATTTGCATTAGAAATGCCAGTTGTTACAACAACTTTTTATATTTTCTCTTATGTTCAATCTATCTATCAATGTCCATTATTAGATTATTTTTTCCGCGTACCCCCTGAGACCATTTTACGTATCCCTGGGGGCACCACAAGTTGAGAAACGCTGACCTAAACGATTAAAAAAATCTCGGGGAAAGGGCTAACGCCTCTCCACTAAATACGCCACTGATAACAATGGAGGCCAGTACTCTTCACGGACGAGTCCAGATTCCGTCTTATGCGTTGCGATGATTGAATACATGTTTAGAACGCCCAGGTGTATGCTATTCCATTGCACAGTAGTGCAAGAAGTCTGAGAATTTGGTGATGGTTCTGTATGGTGTAAGGTGAACTCAATCTCGACGAAATAATAGACCTAGTAATTCCAAGGAAGTCTTAAGCCAGAACAATACGTTGATCTGGTCCTGAAGGAGCATGTAATTTCTGCTGTGTATGGTATAGGTTACAATTTTATCTTAATGCAAGATATAGCAAGGTGACATACTATGGCCTTTCACCATAAACTTTCTGCAAACACGGAATTTGAACCGTAAATGTTAAGTCCTGACATGAAGTCCATAGAGAATGTATGGTACAAATGCACCTCAGACTCTCCAGCAGCTAGCAGAAGCTTTAATCGAAGAATGGGACTAGCACACCACATCAAACATTCGAAAGTGCATGCAAAGCATGCTGAAGGAGCTAAGAAATCATCTGTGCTAGAGGAGGGTACTGAAACCTATAATGATTTAATTTTGCAATCTTACAGAATCAGTATGTTAAATGCAAGCTCCTCATCTTCACTTTATTTCATTCCACCCTAATAGGGATTCTTATCATGCATTGACATAGAGCCTGCGGTTGACCCACCCACCAAAGACAATTCACATGTTTAATTTTGTTTTGCTAATTTACTTTAGTTAAATAAAGTGCGTACCTTTCAGAGATTAATTGTTTTGTTTTCCTACCGCTTTCCTATAAAAAGTTGTAATAGGTAAAACATACAACCATTTCTCTAAATTCTTTTGAGCAGTGTTACTTAAATATAAGTTTAGTGAACGGTATAGGAATGCGCCAATAAATATAGATGGCGTTGTACAACAACAAAATGTCTTCGATATGAGGTAGTTTATGACGTAGTTTTTAGCGGTTGTTGCTGCTGTGTTTGTAATTTTCTCAGAATAAATTTAATATTCATGTTAATTTTTATGATAATTTTTTCTATTTTGCATCTATAATAAGCTATTAAAACACCCAAAACAATGCGTTTATAGCTCATTTGAGTGGTTTAATAGCCCAACGTTTTCAAAGTTGGGGTTTTTTGCAATTTTTTATTTAAAAAGAGAATAAAAGGCGTAAATTAAAAAAATAGCATAAAAAGCTCCATCCTCATATCCGTCCTTTAAAAAACCCGCCGCAAGCGGTTCGTTTTCTAAATTTGGACTCGTGCAATATCTTGACTTATAAAACTCGGTCTTTATCATACTATTAAATAATTAAATTTTAAAAACTTTGAAATGTCAGTAAAATGGACATTGCCATTCATAGATTCCTCTCAATAATATATGTTTACTGTACTGGTCATTATACATATTGCAGCAGAGCTACCGCATAATTACTTTTAACAAAATACCGCAAGAGTGCTGATCAATCTTTGGCACGTCCACTGACTGATTATAAAAGAATAATAACGTAAATAGCAGGGGCGCCATTTAAGGGGGGAAGGGGGGGCGAAGCCCCCACCTGCTAATTTGTAATACCAAAGTTTGATATGCTAGGATATTGGAATTTTAGAAATATTAAGTCAGTGAACCATGACTGTACTTTTTATTCTTAAAATAGTACATAACTAACTCAGAAAATAGTTTATAACCACTTGGAAACTCTGATTCCAATACCAATACACATTTTTACTTCTAGACACCTATGTAAATCCTCTATGACATCTTTAAAGAATACGTTCCAGATGAACGGTATAGCGGCATTGTTCAAATTTCAAAAATAAGTTATTTTTGTACCTGGTCCTTTTACAGTTCCTAAAATAAGAAATCCTCTCGGATTAGTTTAATGCACATAAGTTATTACTCATCCCTCTGAAGTTTACCGACGAGAGAGTAATAAAAGTACAGTAAGTAGAGAGAGATAATGTACACCTGTAGTCAAACTTCTTTGAATGTATGTTGTGCTTAGTTAGTCATCCCTCTGAAGATTATCTACAAGTGCGGTCGCACTTATGTATTAATGTATTAATTATGACATCTCTTATGTAAATAAAAAAAGTGCAATGATATATAGAATATTCTTGGGTAATTTAATTATTTAATAATAAACGGATTTTATTCAAATATATGTTTTTTTATTGGTTGGCTAGCATTCTTCCCTTACTTTTTAAAATTGAATTCACATATTTCCTCTCTGCGCTTAATGATGCTCTTTATACTGTAATTTTGAATTTGTCGAAAGGCCTTTAATACTACTAAATCTTTATACCTATTTCCACTTTAAATGTCATTGCCCCCCCATAGCAAATTATGAATTGGCGCCCCTGGTAAATAGCATTTAACTGTAATACGAATTATATCATTAAAAGTTATAGGTATTGTAGTACTAGGAAGACTATACAGATACAATTTATAATTCGTTTTAAATTGGAATCACGTCATCAATTGTCTGAAAATAACACAGACTAATCAAACGATTACGTAATTACGGTTTCTTTATTTTATTACTATTTCAAGTAAAATTTGAAAGCTAAGGAATTACTAATTTCTTCATTAGCACAATCACATTCACATTATTTAACAGCCGGTACGCAAAATATGCATAGCTAGAGCACTTCAACTATATACAGTATGTCCCCAGATTGAGTTTAAACAGGGAAAAAAATCTTTATTTTTGATTTTACAAAAAATGTTAAAGGAAGAACTTTTTTGATTGACTTGAACATTTAATTAATAACATTTTAATTAAGTTTTTTATTATTTCCACCCTCAAAATTAGGAAAGTGCGCTCGATAGATGGCTTGCCTTACCCACTTGCAACATGTCAAGTGTGTAGCTTAATCTGACATGTGTCGTTATCTTTCATATCGTTAAAGTAATATCGCAAAACTTATTTTTATTGCAATAGTTGTATGCATAATAGATACTATATCCGCCTTAACAGTCCGCATATCCAGAATAGCTTTAAAGAGTTGCGTTGGAGGATTGAATTATGCAGCGACGAAGGTGGAGGGTTAATAGAGTAATTTAATATTTGATTTATATTTGAATGATTTAATAAAGTATTTTTTGGTTTTTTGATTATTAACCCACCCCAAGTTATTATTGTAGGTTCAATTGCAGATTAGTTTCTTTAAAGAAGCAAAACAAATTCTTCCTTTAACATTTTTTTTTTGTAAAATCTAAAATAAAGATTTTTTCTCTCTTGTAAACTCAATCCGGGTACTTACTGTATATATGTAAGTATTTTTAAAGCTAGGTTTATTTACATGTCAGGTCAGGTAAATTTTCAGGGTTAAGCTAGGTTACTAGATTGATAATAATAGTTTAATTAGAGGTTACTGTAAGTAAGAGGTTTTGAAAGAAGATAGGCTAGTCGGATTACAGGTTCGAGTGAGCTGATAGAAAATATGCTAAACTCGATTAAATGTGCGGTTTGAATAACAGTAAGATTAAAAATTGAGCTACAGATTAGATTACATATACAGTGTGTCTCAAAATTGCAGGGACAACAGCGAACCAGTAAGAGAGAACGTCGGTGTGACTGGTAAATCGTCGTTAAAACTTACCTATCTTTAATAGCAACAGAAATATTAACAGTTAAAGTTGAAGCAGTTACTATTTTAATACTAAGTAAAAACTAGCAAACTTATGTTAAACATGATCACTTTAATTCAAAAGGTAAGAATCAATACAATCCATGAACCTTTACCCTTGATTTAACGTAAAAAATCGGCAAACCTTCTGCCTATATTTTTTAAGGAACTTCCTAAAGTAAACTTGACACCACAGCAATTTAAGCATAATAGCGTAAAAATAAAGATACCTATGAATGCCACTAAAAAATCACTAAAATTAATACGACTAAGTCAGTGTCAGATCTGACATTTTGAATTTAATTTTGTGTTTCAAAATAAAACTTGGTAGTATGGAGTATACTTTGCAAGCATATGCTGACATGCATCTGATTGATGGACAGCAAAACATGAACGCTCGTGCTGCTGCAAAGGCTTATGCAGCTAGATTCCCAAATAGAAGACATCCTGATCATATAGTAATCCTTAACTTAGACAACCGTATTAGCACAACTGGTAGCTTCAGTCCGGTGAATTGATGCTGGTCGTCCACGGACCAGGAGAACAGCGGAATTCGAAGCTGAAGTGATAGAATTAGTTCATGAAAATCCTCAAATTAGCACAAGAACCGTTGGAAAGATGCTTGACACCCATCATAGTTTAGTGGATAAAGTGCTTTTAGATGAGGGGATGCATCCTTTTCATTATACTAAGGTGTTGGCATTACAACCTGGTGATTTCCCTCGAAGAATAGAATTTTGTCAGTGGCTGCTGAACCAACTTAATGTAAATCCATATTTTCCTAGAAAAATCATATGGACTGATGAATGCTGTTTTACACGGGATAACGTTGTAAATTTACATAATTTGCATCATTGGAGCATTAACAATCCACGGGTAGTCTATGCCAGGGGCCATCAACACAGATTTTCATTAAATGTGTGGATGGGTAATGGGTATTGTAAACAACCGCATATTGGGGCCAGTTGTGCTTCCAAATAGAGTGAGAGGAGAAGATTTTCTTAACTTCTTAGCAGAACGTTTTCTTGGACTTTTGGATCATTTGCCTCCTAATATAGCACAACAGGATTTATGGTTGCAATTAGATGGAGCTCCTCCTCATTTTTCATTGAATGTGAGGGAGTGGTTAACTGTTCATTTCCCAAGGCGGTGGATCGGTCGTGGAGGTCCAGTAGCGTGGCCACCTCGCTTTGCTGATTTAACCCCGTTAGAGTTTTTTTATGGGGTTTTGTGAAAAACAAAGTGTATCAGACACCAGTAGCTAATTTACAAGAACTACAGGAACGAATTTTAGCAGCGGTGGATAAAATTACTCCCGATATGTTAGCACACGTCCAAGAAAACATTGTTAAACGAACACAAATTTGCCTTCAAAATCAGGGGCAAACTTTCGAAAATTTACTTTAAGATGTTAAAGCGTTGTTTGATTTTTACAGGTGCTACGCTTTTCTTTGTTATTATTCTTGTGTTATTAATTTCTCATTAATCACTGTTGATTAGTGTTAGGTTTAGTTAGTTATTGTTAACATTGTTGGTTCTTTTGTCTTCAAAAAGACTAGCTATTTTTCTTGTCAATTCTGTTCCCATTAAACGTTTAATTTAAATAAAAATAAAAAATTACACTAAGATAACCGTCTGATACGACCGTAAAAGACATTCCAGACCGTGACGGAATGTTCCAACAGCCATCGACGAGGGTTAAAGTACCAGAATCTCCTACAGACGCCGAGAATATGCGTGAAGGTACCCGAATAGTCTAGAAGCTTCTTGTGCTGCATTATAATAAACACTTCGTAGGCGCAATGGAGTGAGTTGATTGCAGAATTTTGTGTTGAAACGACCCTGAATCATTGAAAATAAATACTATAGCAGAAAGTGGTGTTTAAAATAAATGTTTAAATAAATAGAAGACTTTTGTGTGTATAGCAATAGATGGTTCCCTTTTATTATTTTAAAAGCAATAAACAATTAAACCGTGACTAGACTTTTAATATAAATAAATAACGACAAAAACCGTCACCATAGTAATAATTAAAGTGTGCTTTGCACAACAACCTCACCATTGCTTTCAAGTATTTGCAATCTACAGTGTTGTCAGCTTGTGCAATACTTAAGAAAATCATAATAATAGAATATTTTGAGAATAAAAGTAGTTAAATTAAATCTGATTGCAATTTTCCATGTATCTCTACATCTACTTTCATGGGTTACTTGTTGTCCCTGCAATTTTGAGACACCCTGTATAGTCAAAAGGTTGGCTTATAGCATAGGCTAAAGGTTAGGTTGGAAGTTAGATTAGGTACGAAATCGAGTTATGTGAATCGTGGGTTAGAGGATATGTTAAATTAGAACGTAGGTAAACATAAAAGTTAGATTAGGTAGGGTTAGAATATAGATTAGGATAGATTATGTAGTGTTAGATTATGTTAAGACACCGGTTAGACTAGGTCTTTGGTAGAGTTACGTAAAGGGTGAAGTTAGGGAATTACCATAAAAGGTAGATTTGATTCGCAATTAGATTAGGTAACCTAACCTTTAAGGTTAGAGAATAGTTTAAATTAGAGAATGCTTTAGGGTAGACAGAAGGTTAGGTTAGAGATTATTGAAATTTTGCAATTAGGTTAGATTAAAAATAAAGTTAGGTGTTAGTTTAGAAATTATAAGTTAAGTTAGAGACTAGGTTAGGTTTAAATCTAGGATAGATTAGGTTGGATAAAAAGTTAGGTTAGGTAAGTTTAGATTAGCTTAGATGTTAGGTTAGGTTGACTAGGTTAGAGTTCAGGTTAAGTTAGACAGTTTAGATTAGCTGATGGTTTGAACAATTATATGCTGTCTATTGTTTCCAGCCTTATTTTGTGGAACTCCATAATCATGAAATAAATAAAGATTATTAAAAGTTTCACAGTTTTATTAAAATATACCTGACAATATTGTTTCGACAGCTATGCTGTCATTTATTTCATATGCTGTCTAAATGTAAAACCATTTTAAGGAATTAAATAAGTCTATTTGACTAATTTATTTATTGGAGTTTCTTATTAGATTAGGTTTGGTAAGCTTAGATGTTGGTCAAGTTAGGTAAGGGGTTAGATTTAATTAATGTTTGCTTATGGTATGTAGATGTAGGGTTATGTTAGGAGGTCGACTTAGTAAGAACTTTAGACATAACGTTAGGCTGTAAGTCAGGCTAGATTAGAAAGTAAATTACGTTCCAGGTTAGGTTAGGTTAGAAGATAGATTAGGCTTAAGATAAAATGGAGCTTATTCACGGATTTTGTTGCCGCCCCCCAAACCTATACAATCAAATCTGTCTGCATGGTGTTCTAGCCTACTATTGCAGCTACGTGCTTGATTAACTTCCACCTAATGCAGCTGAATTAGACGAAGCATCTTCTGCACGGTGAGCTGGTTCAGGTGCTTCTAGAATTACCACAGAACATATTGATCGTCGCATAACCCACATAGCGTTGTCTAACCGATTTATCACGGTGAGTCAAATCTCTGCTGCTGCGGCACATGATTTAGACAGAAGAGTGTCACACAAAACCATTCGAAAATATTTACATGAAATTTACGTGAATTACTGCCGGGCTTCAGTGATGCAGGGATAGAAAGACTTGGACGCAAGAAAAGCAGCAAATTTTCTTTAGTGACGAGTCAAGGTTCTGTCTAGGAGTCAATGATGGGCGTGTATTTGTTTGGAGAAAGCATGTTGATAGCGGCAATCACAAACGCCTGGTATAATGGTATATGGAGGCATTAGTTACAATGGCCGCACACGATTAATAATAATGAAAGGTAGTATTATTACTAGGCGTTATATGCAGGATGTCCTAGAGCCTAACAATACTTTCGTACTCTTCAAAACCCAGTTTTACAATCCTCGCACAGCATGTGTTTTCTTGGATAACATGAAGTACAATTGCTCCCTTGCCCTGCACGTTCCTGCGATCTCTTAAGAGAACGTCTGGGTTGCGATGGGAAAGTTCATACGGTCTAGAGCTCACCCTCCCAAAAGTGTTTCCAACTGCGAGAATATGTTCAAAACAAACGAAAAAACCTCGATTTCTTTCCGGAAGTGACTTTCTTCAAAAGCGTCGCAATAACCTTCATTGCCAAACTTTGCTAAACGGTTTTATTTGAATGGACCGCTACGTTGTTGCAAAAGAACACTTTTTTCTTGATTATTTTGGGGCGTTTTTCTTGAATTGCTCTTTTCGGCTTGTTTAAATGACAATCGTTAAAAAAAATCAATCAGCAAAATTGCAAAAATATTAACACCTTTTCAACTGATTGAATAAATTTTGCTTTTTTCTGAATCGATCTACTGTATCCAATCCATTGATTTGGTTGCATTTTAGTTTCTGGTTTGCAATGGTGAATTCAGGTCATCTAAATTCATGATCGGAAATTGTCTCTTGGAATTCGTATCAGTAAGTAAATACATCATACCAGTTCCAGTTCTTGTTTTTGTATATCCCAGTGCACGATAATTTTTGGAATCCACTGCTCCTATTAATTGAATAGTTAACTGTTCGTATACAACATACATAGTGAGTTATTCGTTAAAACGGATGAACTTGTGGGACATTCTTTGTTCTACATACGTATAGCTTACTCTACGTAGTAAATCGTGCATAACTGCGCGCAAACCAAAGAGTAATTGGCCCGATAATGCTTATTTTACTCACAGCTTCCTAAACTAGCCAGGATTATTTAAACCCACAGTTTGATATTTTGGGCATCGATGTCCTCACAAAGGCGAAAGAAAGCTTTATCAGTTAAAAAGGTTTTTTTATTGGAAAGACACGCAGTTATTTTCAAACTTATGTTCCTAAAAGGAACAATCATATTTGACAATGCTTTCTGAAAATTTTCAAAGGCATTTCCAATGGAACAAATCCAATCGCTACAACTTCTCGACCATTTCTGAAATAAATTTCTAACCTAGTTAAAGTCTAATCTAAAAAGAACGCTTTTTATTCTCTAATAAATGTTCTTAAAAATGGTGCAATGATAGTAACGTTTAGTCAGGGCATGCTTCGTTTATAAGCAGTAGCTTTGTTCATAAGATAAATTAAAAGAAATACACAATACCTTCTTTGCTGTTATCCCAAATTGCAACAGTAGCATTTAATCTACCCAACTTTATAGCTAACGATCGTCCCAATCCCGTAGCACCACCAGTTATAACAACATTTTCACCAGTAAAATCTTTAAGATTTTGATCACCGGTTGCTGTTTTTAAAGAAATATATATTAGTAACAATAAAAATCTAGTAGCTACTGCAAATCAATTTTGAAATGTTACCGAATTTTGGCTGATACGGTGGTTTTGATTTCCATCGTGCATTAGAAAGGATTTTTTCCATTAATGACAACTGTTGGTTTTTCCCCTTCAGTACTCGAGCCATTGCTATTCCAAACGTTAATTTTATTTTAATTTCACAAAGAATCCCAAAATATTAAAAGATAAATTTTATAGATTATCCGTCATTACTGACGGCAACAAAAACTGCAAAATATTGACAGAATTTTGTTTTTATTTTTGCTTGTTGATTAATACCAGAAATACATATTTATTTATTTTTGGGCAAGGAATCGAGGTACCGGAGCATATCTCGTACAACACGGCATCGATTACTTTGATCATATGGCCGACCCTACTAAAATTTAGCCGAATCTGTAGGAATTCCGCCCCCAATAAGAATTTTTATCGTGTCCAACATCTCATTGACACGGGGCCTACAGTTTTGCTTCTTAGCCGAGAAGAAGACATGTTTTTTAATTCTTCTTCGCTATGAAAAATTACCAGCTCGGCCGGAAATCAAACCTGCGACCCTTGCATTATGAAGTAAACATACAAATCAGTAATCCACCGAAACTGTCTTTAAATTCATATACTACAACCAAATAGCATAACTTTTCATTTCAGGAAAGTTATTTTTGAACTACCCTAAACTGAGAAATTCTAACATGAAACTACTTAACCTTTCGTTGGTGGAAAGGTTTTACCGGACGCAAATACAATAAATCAACTGGACAATGTTTTAGTACGTAATCAGTTACCATGGAAACTCGTTCTTCATAGATGTCCATATTTTGCATTCGGAAATTTATTTTATAATTTAATTTTTTTTAAATTAAACCAATATTCCAATAATTGCAGTATGAACTAAAACGCATTACGTCATACGTCCTGGAAATGGTCTTACAGTCTCGTTTCGATGTTCCGGACTCGGCTCCTTCGTCGCCTTGTCCGTAACATCTTACTCGACTGTAAAATTCCATTTCCAGGACTTATAACGTAAATTACTATTACGTGCCAAGCTTTGTAAATTAATCTTTACGGGCGAGCTGGAAAGTTTGTGGGGCGAGGGACGAAGGAGCGAGCCTCCATAATCCAGCGAGCCCAGTAACGATTAATTGCAAAGCGTGTCGCGTACAAACTTTTATTTTCATCTTCACCAGCATTTTTTATGAATTGTACATTTTTTATAAAAACATATTTTGGAATCAAAGGCGGTAGCACAATTTATAGCTAGGCGTTGCCATGGTGTTGTGGTTAAGCAACACATTAGTTGCCATAGCTTTTTGTTGATGAGCATTGTAAAATTTTACAGGTCTCTTTTAGGAGCCCGTAAAGTTTTACAGGGCTGTGGCTGTAATTACTCATTTACTTAATTACATAAAGACCTGTAAAGTGGCATTTACATAGAAGGGGGAAATAAAATTTTTTACCGGTCTCAAATAAAATAAATTAATTAACAATGCTTTAGATTTCAGTTACCATGGACACTCGTTCTTCATAGAGGTATATGTTTTGAATTCGCCTAATTCCATAGAAAGAAGTTGCCAAAGATACTCGTTGTTCAGAGATTTCCATATTTTAAATTCGGAAATTTATTTTATATATATTTTTTAAATTAAACAATAATTGAAGTATGAAATAAAACGCATTACGTTATATGTCCTGGTAATGTTTTTACAGTCTCGTTTCGATTTTTCATAACATCTTACTCGACTATAAAATTCCATTTCCAGGACTTATAACGTAATAGTAATTTACGTTATAAGTCCTGGAAATGGAATTTTACAGTCCAGTAAGATAAAGGGATGAAGGAGCCGAGTCCGGAACATCGAAACGAGACTGTAAGACCATTTCCAGGACGTATGACGTAATGCGTTTTATTTCATACTGCAATTATTGGAGTTTTGGTTTAATTTAAAAAAAATTATATACAATAAATTTCCGAATGCAAACTATGGACATCTATGAAGAACGAGTATCCATAGTAACTGATTACGTACTAAAACATTGTCCAGTTGATTGATTGTAGGTATTTGCGTCCGGTAAAATTTTTTAGTCATACTAGACTGTAACATTTTTTAGTCATACTAAACTGTAAAATTTTTTACAGTCATACTAGACTGTAAAATCGCATTTTCCGTACTGAAGAGTTTGACCTAAAAAATTAAAATGTGACACAGTATGAAATAAATAAGTATTATTTCATACTGTGTCACATTTGTCAGTTTTACGTTAAACGTTTTAGTCCAGAACATGCGATTTTACGGTCTAGTATGCTTGTAAAAAATGTTACAGGACTTGTGACTGTAAAGAATTTTATTTCATACTGTCCGGTAAAAGGGTATTTACCGGACTCATTTGAGTCCGGTAAATGAATTATTACGTTACAAGGCCGGTAAAAAATTTTACCGGACTGAAAATCCAATTTGAGTCCGGTAAAAAATTTTACCGGACTGAAAATCTAATTTGAGTCCGGTAAAAAATTTTACCGGACTGAAAATTTTAAATGCATTTTTTTAAAAAATGAACAATGTGAGGCAGTATGAAATAAAACGCCTTACGTCATACTTCCGGTAAACCATTACAGTAGCGAGTTGAAAACGTTTCTTGGGTTTACCGGACTTATAACGTAATATACTATTACCGGACCCAAATACAATCAATCAAGTGGACAATGTTTTAGTACGTAATCAGTTACCATGGAAACTCGTTCTTCATAGATGTCCATATTTTGCATTCGGAAATTTATTTTATATAATTTTTTTAAATTAAATCAATATTCCAATAATTGCAGTATGAGATAAAACGCATTACGTCATACGTCCTGGAAATGGTCTTACAGTTTCGTTTCGATGTTCCGGACTCGGCTCCTTCGTCGCTTTGTCCGTAACATCTTACTCGACTGTAAAATTCCATTTCCAGGACTTATAACGTAAATTACTATTATGTTATAAGTCCTGGAAATGAAGTTTTACAGTAGAGTACGATGTTAAGGACAAGGTGACGAAGGAGAGGAACGAGACTATAAGAACATTTTCATGACGCCTATCGTAATGTGTTTTATTTTATTCTGCAGATACTGGATAATTGGTTTAACTTAAAAAACAATTATATAAAATCAATTTCCGAATACAAAATATCGACATCTATAAAAAACTAGACTCAGGCTGTTCATCCTTTATATTATTTTTAACAATTTGATTCCGAATAGCAAAAACAATAAGTGTTTTAGAGCTAGATAGTTTAATAATAAGTCGTGCCCCACAGCGATGGAAATTTTAAATGTAAAATATATATGTACTTTTTCATGTAATTTCTTTAAATATTTATAACATATGTAAAACTTGATAAAACTTGCAGCCTTGTGTTTTCAAAAGTACATTTAATTTCCTCCAAATCTCACGAAAAATGATGCATTTTGCACGAAAAATAGTTTAGATATAATAAATTTTATTATTGACCTCAACCCCCAATTAAAAAACTAGAGTACCTTCACTCTTAATTTTAGTACTTCCTAAAATCCCAATCTAAATAGAAAACAAATTTTATAACAGTTTTATAACCATGCACTCTAAATAAGCATTACGTTTCCCATAGAGAGTAATAAAAGATCCAAAAGTCAACTATAAAATTGTACCCCAATTAGACGAAACAATTTTATTATTACCGAAACGATTAGAAATCTGACTGTTTTAGTGTGAAAAGTGACCATAAATGATTAAAGATATAACTGGTCTACATGAAGGTGCAGATTAGAATCTAATCTGTAGCTTCGTGTAAATTAATATCTGATATTTTACTCTAAATATATTGGACCTATACACACACTTTTTAGAGTGGTCTAGTGTTCGGATTTTACACTAGATTTTTTACTGATGTGTACTATTAATTATTTATTACAAGGAGGGTGTTTCTCGAAATTATGAGTAGTAAATAATTATCAGCCTAGTAATTATTAGTACTAGTAAAATGCGTTTTTCTATTATTCTTCTGTAAGTCTTATTAAAATAAATAACTACTAGGGAAACCCCATCAAAACATCTCGGTCAAAACGCTAATTTCTTGAAGGATTTCTATATATATAACGTTCCCTCAGACTGCTCCCCCATGAATGAATTCTACATTGAATTCATATATCATAATTATACTTAATATACCAGCTTTCTAAACTTTGTCGGTTATTTTGTCCATGTTCCTTAAGAGATAAAGTATTAGTTCTTAGACATTTAATTACTATTTTGCTTTTTCATCAAATATCCCAATCTGCAACATTTCAAAATTTCGGAAAAACGGACACACTCGTAGATATCGAATTTCGTGAAAGTGCTCCAGAGCAAATACTATGAATATCGACTAAGAATTGTTGGTGGAATAGTAAACAGATGTTTAGTTCTTAAACGTGACGAAGCAAGCGCTGTAAATGGACGGCATTGGGAATATTGAAATGCATTGATTACAAATAATCTAAAAATATAAAAATTAAATCAAAATAAAAAGTAAGTAGTGTTGACTAATCTACAGAGTTAAAACCTGAAAACAAAAAGAATAAAGCAAGTCGGTCTTGTAGAACTCGTAGACGAAGTGGAACAAAAATGAGCCGTGTTTTAAATATATAGATTAGTAAATAATAATTAACCTATACAATAAAGATATAATATGACTGATGCATTCACTATCGAACGATATAAGATTTTCGTAATCTAAAGCAGTGTTAATGGGAACACGATAATAAGTGTGATGGCCAATAATAAAATCTTTATAATAATGGCCCCAGTCATTTATAACAATAAGCGTTAAACACTTTAATAATGCAAGAGGTGGATGGCAGCAATCTGAGAAAACCTTTATAATCGTGAATAGTTCTAAAACTTACCACCACGAAAAATGAGATGGCACTGCAAGTGAATGTCCGATCCCTGCATCTCAAATTAAACACTTTAGGTTTATTTAATTTAAAAATATAAAAATTAAAAACATCCAGTTGACATAAAATTGAAAGTTGCAGTTTTCTTGAGTTCCAAGCAGAATTATCACTTTTCCGCTTGTCTCAAAAGACAACGCACGAAAAAGTATTTTCTACTTGCTCAACAACAATGGTAATTTTGTTGTTTTGCTAAAGCGATGTATTAGTGACGATTTTACTGTTGATTGCTTTTAATTTACTACCTTTGGATAAATTGATATTTCTTCACTATTCTCGGTAAGGTAAAACAAAATCTTGTTTCTATTGCAAGCAGAAAGTGTCATTGTCCTTCTCTCCAAGACAGCCATGCTCCGGTCTACTTTCTCTTTCGATCGGCAATCTATCACTTTTCGCTTTTAATACACAGTCACATAATACACCTACAGTCTTTCAAGCTGTTCGAGACTTACCAAACGGACTTTTATGTAGATAATAATAAAATAATACAAATCTGCTTAAAAATATTAATTCCATTCATTGGAGAACAAGTTCGGGATAGTAATATACTACACTAATTCTGTTTTAATTTAATCAATTTGAGGAATAGAATGCGATGTAATTTGAAAAAGAAACCTCTTTTTTTATTTCGGAACTGTTAAGAAACTATCTAAATTTATAGAATTTTTAACGCCATCATGGTGATAAACAGTACCCGAGAAACACCCTGCAAGCTCACCAGTGTTAAATGTATAGAATAATAATACTGACGTGTATAATTATACAGTTTTTAGCAATTTTATTTAAATATGCCATGCCACTACTTTTAGTAAAAGAGAAAACTTATTAGATATTTCTCACATAAATGCGTAAAAAACTTGATTGTTCTTATGTAATAGCATTTAACGCAATTGTAAGGCACATATATGCAATTCACGCGACTGACACAGATTTGAGTTTAAGATTATGCGTTATATCAAGTGGATTATACTTGTTTATTGTTAGTATCAATCAATGTATAAAAACAATCAACGGGAAAAGAGGTGATTGCAAATGTTTGTCTACAAGTTCGTTCTAGCATCAACAATTTCTTAAAAAAAAATATATAAATTTTTAAATTACTTTTTCGATAGTAAGCATGAAAGTATACTGAAATGGATTTTTAGCAAATGTTAATACAATAAGCTACAAAAGGTGATGTAAATTATCTCTCTATAATATTTGGTTAAATATATTGCTGTGATAATGTGGGGTTAAAAGGAAAAAATTAATAGAAATTAATTGTAGTGAATAATAAACCCTCCAACACTTGATAAAATATCAAAGGTATAAATTGCAAAATAAACCTGTTATTGTTGAAATTCACAAACACAAAATCACGGTAAAACAGTCTGAAAATATACACAACTAAATATCACTTACCTTTATAAAAAAAAATCTCCGACTATAATTTCTAAACTGGAAAACAAGTTCCATAAAGGCATTGGACGAAATCAGGCGGATCGCTAATTAATTAGGAAGCTATTTAAATTATATCTGTAAAACGTTGTTAATGGATCAGACACAAATAAATTTCTTTTTAAACATTTAAATGGATAATTTTATTTATTAGCGCAGAAAAGAAATAAAAATTTAAAATTCCATGAAGAGAAAAGAAAACAACTATTAAAAATTAAAATTAATGAAAATCAAATTAAATCTCGGTGTCAAATAGATTTAACAAAATAAGAATTAAGAGACATTCTAATTCTCTTTGTCCTTTTTAATTCTTATCTGATCAATCCAACAATCTTAAATTACTATTAATAAATAAAAAATTAAAAATTGAAAATTATTTTAAATTTTAAAATTAGTTAGCGCCACACAAAAAAAGTTAATCACCCTAACTTGAAAGTTAGCAGATTCCTGTTATAGTTGGTAAAATTACCTGCTTATTTGTTGATAAGATGTTCACATTCCATGTCATCCTTCAAATGGATTTTATTTGTGATTGTTGAAGATAATTATAATTATTATAGTCGCAACGCGTATCTTCCATGACGTGAATACATAAAATACTTCGGTTATTTGCAACAAGATTCCATCACCTTCCTTTAATTCGTTCCATACAAAATAAATTTCCAAACATTTCTCCAAATAATAATAACAGTCTGAATACCAAATTTCTAAAAAAAACTGCACTTTCGTTTATTTCACTTTAAGTTCACTTTGATTGTACATTTTAATTATTATATTAAATTATTAAGAACTTAAGAGAAAATTTAAAACAAGATGACATTTGTCATAACCTCACTTTGTTGACATTTAAGTGACTTAAAATTTACCAACATAACCTCGAAATTTTATCAAAAACGTACAAACTGACATGACTTTTACTCTGTATGAAAATTCAAGAGAAAGTAACCAAGTTTTTGTGCTGTTTTTATAATAATTGGAAAACAATTGCAAATCGTTAGTGATTTTCCTAGTTGGGACTAGATTAGTCTGGTTTCTAACTAGAAACAAAACAACATCTTTCCCACCAAAAACCTTTCTAAGAAAATTGTTGGTAAAAAATTAAATTAATTGTTTAAATAAATGTTATAAAATGAAAGAGGAGAATTTCTCCTTCATTTTGGTACCTAGAACGGCTATTAAAATGCAAATTTAGAGTTTAAATAATAAAAATTAATAAAAACTGTAAGTAAGGTAATAAATACTTGTGTATACCTTCTCGCCTATGCCTTTAATAATTTTCAGGTGAAAACATGCCATAAAATGGCTTCAAAATATCTAAGTGTAAAAAAATCAACCAACGACAGAAAATTGTTCACCTTAAAATTGAGTTTGTGAAATTCAAGTGAAGAATCTGTTTAGAATTTATCACTTTCCATCTCTCAGTGTTGTAATGTGTATTTTCAACATATTTAATGCAAAATTTTATTGTTTAAAAAATTCGTGCATACTTGTTATGCGGGATGCCTATATCACAACAATATGTACAATTGTACGATTAAATTTTACACTTTTTACTAATTCCCTACAAGTACTAACTAGTATAACCTGGTGGATGCTATCCTTGTCCATATTTGATTTTTTTGTAAATTCGATGGATAATGGTTACTTAATTATTTTCAAGTACCGGAAGCGCTACTTTATGTTCAAATTTTTATGTCTGTTCGACTGTCTGTCTGTGGACTCTCTACATCCCGAAAACTAACCGTCATATTTGCAATTTATGTTGTCTACGATAACTTGAAGGGTCTGTACACCATCAAGTTTATGTTACAATCCAACTCGACAAAGTGTTTGTGACCTAAGTGAAAGATCATAAAATTTTTAAATTAACAAATGGGTTATATATCATTGCAGGGCAATATTGTAGATGCCAATTTAAAGGTAATTCAAAGATACATGTTGCATAACTTATCGTGACCATATTACCTGAAAATAGTCAGTATATTCATGTGAGTATATTGAATATGAACATATCGTCATATTATTTAACATGTCAAAAAGGAATTCACCCACACAATAATTGGAATTAAGCAGATTTAGGCAATTTAACATTTAGCTGATTTATGGATTTTCATTTTTAGTAATTTTTTTTTGAAGGAATTTACCTAGTATTTACTATCTTACCTTATATCTTATCAATTAATAGTTAAGAAATGTGTTTCAAGATAACAAGATTCCACAGTTGACAAGTTTCTTGTATTCATAATTTTTTAAGCTTTCGGTTAAACTATTGTGGTGCAAATTTGCGAAACAGCTGCTTTACCACATAATTGTTGCCATCTTAAATGTGGGGATTGTTTTGTATTGTTGATATCATATAACAACATGTAATTATGTTTGCACTTTTAGAGCGTTCATTGAAATACTGTAATTGGTTTGAATGTTCATGTTGTTGATACCTAAGATTATACAAATAATGTTTGTTAGAATATAATGTTTAAATTTGTGAAGATAGGAAGGTGTATGAAGGTAGAAATAATTAAGTTAAATAAATATTTGTTTGAAAATTGGGTTCCTACGACATTCAAAGGAGGAATTATTTTGTAATGAACACATGTGTGTAACATACCAATGGATTCGGAATTTAGTTTCCTATCCTAAGATTATCTAATTACTTTTAGATTTCAATAAAAGTTATAAACAATAATTTGGCTATGTTATAAATGAAATGTCTGTTTTAAAATAAAAGTGTTTGTAATTAGTAAATTCTATTATTGAATTTTGCTAACAAGACAAATTTATGGAAAATTTACCATTGATAGTTACCAATAGTTACCATTGATGAATAACAATTGTTGGATTTGGAATTCCAATTTGTAAACCTTTTTCTTAATTTGGATTTATTTATTAATGGATTGTTGACACATCTTTGTTTTTCAATTCTTTGTCGAGTTCAATGATAGCAGACAGCTGATATCAGGGGTTTCAGCATATGAAGTTGCTATTTACAAGGTGCCAATTTTAAAAATTAAAAAGAAGGACTTACAATCCTAGTACCTAATTAAAAAATCGTGAGTTTTTCTGTAGTAATTAGTTTAATTAGTAATAATAAATTTTAATGATACCAAAAAGGCCATAAAGGATTGTTAACAAATTATTTTCTTTATTTCAAGAAGTAATCTTTTATGGTTAAACTACAACAATTATTTGTTTTGAAATGAATTTATTTTCAAATAAATAATATTTAATTATTTTGAGATTAATGAAAAATTAATTATATAATTAAAAATAGAAAAGCTGTATTTATATTTTTCATTGCTATTTAAATTATAAACAATTATTTCTGTCTTTTTATTTCATGTAAAAGAAAATATTTTTTGATGGTATCTATTTTCGTTTTGTCTATTGTTTCATGGTTACTTGTGAATAAAAATAAAATTGTGTTGTTATTATCTATGAGATTTATTTGTTTTTTTTATTTCACGCCTACACTACGGGGGAGTCAACAGCTAAGGTCATCTGTCCCTCATCTAACATGCAACACGAATACACACACCCATAGTTGAGGTGGCGGAATTTTCCAATTAGAAAAATCCCGTCGCCCCAAGTAGGATTCGAACCCACGACCTTTGGAACACGAGTGATGCACTGACACCACTCGTCTACCGCCGGCCCTGATTTATTTGTTAAATGTATTTTTATATTACTGTGTTCCTAAATATAAGAATTTAGTTATCCATTCAAGCGACCCGTCTAAGAGTCTCAATTTGTGGAGAGTTAGGCTTTTCACAACTTTATATGTTTATATTTCGACGGAGCATTAATTTAATTAAAAGTAAGCAAACTAAACTAAACCTTTATTTCTGTTGTTCTACTTTAACGGTTGTAAAAATTGTTCTAAGTTTCACAATGTTGGTAATTTCGCCAATGTAGGAAAAGCCGCAATGGTACATAGATAGGTATATTGCAATAAATAATGGTATTTCCATTTTGCCTCGGCTACTAGTTAAACCGCTAACCCGGTTTTTTAACACTATTTAGTATTAATTTCTTCCATACATTATATCTAGAAAAAATTATTGTTAAGCTAAGCATGTCTGTTTCGAAGCTTGGGAGATAAAGTATAAATACCCTATACTCATAAGATTTTCAAGGTCATAATGGCTGTGCTATACAGTTTATATTCTTCGTATTCATTCGATATTCTTACATTCCTTATTATTAACTACCGAAACCATGATTGTATGCCCCTTTACTTCCTACTCTGCTATTCTTTACCTAGACCTACTAACTTTATCTACGAACCCACTACCCGTTACTTAAAGATGGTTAGATGTTGGTTTATATAATAATAACCAATTTAACTTTGCAGACTATACATCACACATGTAAATACACATAAATTCCATTCCAGTTATGAGTATGTGTATTTAGTATGCATTTGCAGTTGATTGTAAAAACCAAACCACGCATAAGCGCATATTTAGCAGGAATCATGCTGTTTTACATTGTTTTGCATTATTATCAGAAATTTAAAATGGCTGCAACATAATTAATTTATTATTTTAGTGTGTTAATTAATCTTATTCAATTGGTTTTCTTTTTCTAATATCCAATAGCTAATTATACGTATCTAATAATGAATTAAGTAACACAACGCTTCGTTTGACTTCAGTTTTTCATTTCTACTTTACTTACCTACTATCATTTCTTAGTAAATAAGCTACAATTAAAGTATAACGAAGTTAACCATGGAATGATATTTTTGTTTTACTTTTTATAGGCGTAATTAAGGTGGAAATCCATCTTACTTTCACTTAATCAATAACCTTATTTAACGATCTCTTTTGTTATCAATGCACTGATTATTATTAGCGTTTTCAGTCACTATTGTGGTTTAAAATGGATATGGTAGCATATTATTCCTGCCTAGACCAAAACGAGGTTCTGTATCTAATACACAATACACGCAATCTAATAGAACCCGGTTGGTCGATCATCTAAAACAAGACAGACCTTGACGGAATAAATATTAATATCAATTCAGATAAGAATGTTCCATATGACAATTTGTGTTTATTGGACCTTTTCTTCTAATATCTAAAAAACCCAGAGTTAGTGAAGGTGTTACTTATTCGAATGTTACTAATTAGACGATATTTTTGATATTTAACAAACTAATATTTTTTAATCTTTAATTTATGTAATCAATTATCCTGTTGTCAATGTTTCTTCAACATTCTTGTTGTCAACATTCTTTTATTATAATCACTGAATCATCAGTGTATTTATTTATTCACGGTGGTTAATAAATGTTAATGGGGAGAATGAAAAGTTTAATACATTACACGCTGCCAAAGCCCTTTCAGGTGCTCGGTGTTTTTAACTAACCTCGGCTAGACATACGCTTCGCCTCGGCTAATCAAAAACGCCTTGCACCTAAAAGTAAACTTTCGCAGCTTGTAATGTAAATAACTATTAAAGGACCCATCAGAATCTTTATAGAAAATGGCTTTCACCAAATTGTTTTAACACTTTTCTGAAAGATAGTTTACGATATGTAGATCAAACGTGTCACTGGGCACAAAGTTCTGGAAATTATAGTTTTCGAATTACAACCGTTTGAAGTTGACAATTTTTGCACCCGGTAGATCTTTATGGGAAATGGTTCTCGGCAGTGGCGTAACTACCGTCCCCGCAGACCCTGCGACGCGTGGGGACGCAACCCTTCGAAGGGCGCTGCTTTCGTGAAGTCTTATTGCGTTGGGAATAGAAATTTTAAAACAAACATTGAAAGTAAAACAACATTCTATGAAAACAATAAAAGAGAATTATGGATATACATTGCTCAAAACAATTAGAGGATATTGTGTTACAATAATATTAGGTGTTTAAATAAGATTAATTAAATTACTAAGTAGTGGTCTGCTTTGACGACGACGCTAACAATAACTAAAACACTTTCGTCGAACGTGCTGTCGTACTTGTAAATTGTGTAAATAAAATTTGAAACTTGTTTAAAAACTTTAAAATAAATGTGCTGACTTGTTGGATCAGCGACAAAGATTGATAATTTTTGGAGAAATATATAGCTGTTCTCTAGTTTAGGTCCGCCACCTGCAGCCGCACATCCTATAATACCATTCGATGTGTTTCATTCAGCTTAACAATAGTGTTTGTGGGAGAGTAGTAGTTTTCGAGATAATCGCCAAAAGCTTTTTTGGTAGATTAATCTTTCCATATTAATTCCACCACCCTACCTGAAAATTCATGTTTTGATGCACTTGCGACCTAACCTAACCTCAGCTAACTATAAACAGACCTAACTTTAACCTAGGTTAGGTTAGGTTCCGTTGAGCTGGATTAGATTCGATTAGGTTACGTTAGGTTGCTTCGAATTTTAAAATGTAAGAGAGAATTTAGCTAAATTTATTATTGGTGGTGCATGAAGTCACTGTTAATATACAATTGGTTGAAACATCCCACAAAACACGCGTCAAGAAAATTGAAGCTTTTTTCTAGTCTAGTCTGGTCTAGCCTAGAGTTCTTAAATGAAAACTTTAACTGTGTTATTTTAGAGTTAGGTCACAGATGTCAAAATCTAGTTCTTTCTAGGCCAAAACTAAGCTGTGAAACAGAGATACTTTTTTCTCTCTTTTTACTTTAGTGACAATATTCAGCAGCTGTCAGTTATGAATTTTAGGTTATGCTGCCGTGTTTATTTTTATGCGTGTAGAATTTTTTAATGTGCACATTATCATTTATTTGTTTGTAGAGACTTTTTAAAACTGCTATAGTACATATATCAATTTTACGACAGCAGTCATTCCTTTTATAATGTTTATGTAATTGTGAATTTGAGACCGTAATTTGGTAAATATTTCATAAAAAATATTCAGTGAAACACGAACATTTCAAATAAATCTTTATTTGACTCACTTTACAAACTAGATATTTTAATATTTTGGTGGGTATCCTTTCAATTTTATTACTGCTGCAACTGGGTATACCAAAAGTTTGAGATTTCCAGGAGTTATCACTCTGAGCCAGGTTCTTTGATAGTCTCGATCAGCTCCCTCTTGTTACTCGGCGTTTGTCGGGAAACCAGCACTTTCAGCCTTGACCAGAGATTTGTTTATGGGATTCAGGTCAGAACTGTTGCGTGCCCATGGCATAACATTAATGTTGTGATGTTAGCCATTTCACACTGTTTTCGGCAGTGCGGAACGGTGCTGATCTTGCCTATATATGCATCCCTGACGATTACTTCTAATGCTCCTTGATAGTGGGCAGTAATTTAACCTCTAAAGCCTCTTCCTGACTTATAATTCTTTGACGTAATGTTGCCTTCTATCACTGCCAATTGCCCAAGACAATGTTGTGGCCTGCTAGCCCACATCATGACACTCGTGGGGTGCTTCAATGTTACCAGTCCATTCGAGTAACAAGCTTCCCCTTGCCATCGACGATTAAACAACGTAAACTGAAATCGTATCTGATCTAATCAATATTCAAAGCCCAATCTATATAGTTAAATCTAAGATTTATCTGATTTTTATTGAATATCCGAAGTTTATCCAACTCATTTGATTTATATTCGAAGTTTATCGGATATCTGGGTTTTATCTGTTTTTTGATTTATTAACCTTCCAAACATCAACAGTGCATGCCTCTTTCGTTTGAATTTCTGCCCAAGTTCCATTTTATCTGCAAGTTAACACTAATGTAGCGAATTAATATCAGCTAATAACTTTATTTCTAGTGATATTGATTTTACTGATTTCTATGTTTTATATTTATTTAGCGCAGTATTATTTACTACTCTATTTAACTTTTCATTTATTTTATTTCTAGGTGTGTATCTTTAGATTACTTTAAGTATTAGTTGCACTTTAACAAATACTTATGAACTGTACTGTACAAATACAATTTGTTTCAGACATTAGGCAACTTACAGGATAATCGGATAACGTTCAGATACTCTTGGAATAGACGGATAGATCCAACCCAATCTCTACCCGATGATTCGTATTTCAGTCAATAGGATGTATATAAATTAGGCAATGGTAGAGCTCCTTAATAGTCACCTATAAGCAGTATCAAACTGATACATAATAAAAAAAAACGAAACACCAGTACTATCTAGAGGTCGTTGTTATCATTCTTTTGAATTAGCACATTCATGCGTAAATCAAACACTTTACGTATATAGTTTATGAGACCTTAACCATGACTAATACTCAGCGGCGGATTTAGGCACAAGCGTTGGAAGCGGCCGCTTCAGGCCCCACAAGTCAGGGGGCCCCGCAGAGGCCTCCTGCCAAGAACCGCACTGGACACGCGACAAATAAAATTTATTGGCGTGGGAATTCACTTTCTCGAAAAAAGTGAAACAAGAAACAGACCATATCGTGTACAGGCGGGTAAAAAAGGTGTACCGTCAACGCAATATAGAGTTTTGTGCGAAAAGGAAAGCATTCAGAGTGATAGGTAAAATTTTACAGTTACGCAGCAAACCTGCAAGGAATTATCATCTCTATCGCTCCAAATGGCTTGCCTTTAATGCCTTCTGCCAAACTCAGCGCGGTTGTCCGACTTACATTTTGGGAAGGGGAATTGTACCATGCTTTCGAATGGGTGAAATTCCTTAATGTCATTTGTCAATTGTCAACACTTCCCAATGTTGAAACAATTTTTAAAAAAATCTTAACATTACCGATATGTAATGCAACTGGAGAACGATCTAGCTTTGTTCTTAAACGTGAAACAATTATTTAAGAAATAATCTTGGACAAAGTCATTTAAAAGATTTATCAGTAATGTTTCTTGAAAATGACATTGCGCAAAATTTATGTTTTGAGTGTTTTGAAAATATTATTGATAAATTTGATGCTTCTAAAAGCAGAAAAGTCTCATTTTAAATGAACTGATTATGGAATAAAATGTTTTTCTGAAATAGTACATAAAGTAGAACTTTTACGGACTCATCCGTCATTTTTAATTGCATTGTTGCACATGTATTTGACATATGCTGCACACAGCCACGTTGACTTAGTTGCCTACTCTACTGTTATTAAATGAACATTTTGTATTTTAAATTCTTAATTTCACGATTTCAGAAAAAACGTAATATACACCTCAGCACTAAAGCTGATTTTTTATCACTCGTTATGGCTGTTCAACAATCTCCATATTCCTGATAAAAAAGTACAACTTTATTTGGTATACAAATAACTAATTTATCTACGACCACTACAGAAAATTACACATTTCACACAGTCTAGTAAATGATGAAAATGACTCATTGTTCATAACTTTAAACTGTACGGGAATGACCTTGGGAAATGATTTCGCATTTTCGGTGGTTCTATTAAAATGCCATAGCTGTCAGCGCATGCAATATTTCTAATTATTTGAAATATACATAGTTACAATTTTTAGGTAAAGATTAATTTATTTTTAAAAGTTAAAATTGTTAATGGACGACTATTATACTCACAATTTTATAGTGATATGTGTATAAATCACAGACGGAATCCTAAGACAGCTGTTTCGAGCTTTTGGCTCTCCTCAGTTAGGGGCAGCTAGTCTGTGAATTCTACAGACATCACCCGAGTGTTTATACTAGCTCGGAAATAACATTAAAACCATCAAATAACTGTGGTGCCTCCTGTAGGTATCAAATCGCACTACTAAGCAGCATAATTTGATTACCCAATACAGGAATATACAAAATAAATCCGGTTAATTGACCGTATAATTAATATAAATAAAATACAAAATGAACACAAACGTGTTTTAATAGTTAAAGTGAGTTTTTAATAAATTTAAAAGTTAAAAATTGTTAATGGACGACTATTATACTCACAATTTTATAGTGATACGTGTATACATCACAGACGGCACCTTAAGACAGCTGTTTCGAGCTTCTGATTCGCCTCAGTCCTTAGTTAGGGGCA
The DNA here is from genome assembly GCA_929113105.1 of Agrypnus murinus. Lineage (NCBI taxonomy): Eukaryota > Metazoa > Arthropoda > Insecta > Coleoptera > Elateridae > Agrypnus > Agrypnus murinus. Next base: position 169,279,954 of record OV816025.1, on the reverse strand, counting down.
GCTCGACTGTGATTTATACACATATCATTATAAAATTGTTTTAATAAAGAAAACACGTTTGTGTTTATTCTGTATTTTATTTATGTTAATTTATACTGTTTAATTAAGGTTTTACTTTAAATTATATTTTGAATGCAAATCCATATAGAAAAAATTATCACCCCCGCTGGAAACCGAACTCTGGGCCTTCCACTTTCTGAGCGACAACTCTACCTCTGAACTATTTTGTCGACTACCAGCATATAAAGTTATTATTACCATATAAAGTTTTTATTACCATATAAAGTTATACAAAAATTGTTATTGAATTACCGTAAAATTGCTTTAACAATATATCCTTCTGATGGCTTTAATCCCTACATTTAGAATAACCGGTCTATTACATGGAAATCTAAAAATGTTTTGGGAATTTATTATTTCAAATTACATTTAAATGGAGCATTAGATATTCAATGTATTTGTAAAATTGAGGTTATGATTTACTTACATTAACAAAAAAGCAGTGGCGGAACAACACGACGTCCAGAATACATTTAAAAATGTGTCTATGACATTTAAAAAATTGAAGATACAACAAAACTACTATTATTAATTTAAATAATTGTTCAAATTTCAGTATTAATTTTAAATAAAAAATTAACGATTATTACATTTAGTTATAGGCATTTCATAATTTTTACAACTAACACCTGTTTTCCACAAATTGTGAGCATTGTCGACTTTTGACATGCAGCATCTCAATCTCAAATGATATTCTAGGTTAAATATTTTTCCTAGCTTTTGGTGTTTTATTACGTTTTTGTGGTCGTAGATAAATTATAGTGTTCACAACACTTACAAAAACGCCAATTTCACACTCGTGTGACAGAACTTGAAGAGACAATTTCCTTATCCCCCCAACGTGAATTCGCGCCTGATAATAATAATTATATGTACTTAATTCTTGATAAAAAATAAAAGGTATATAAATTGTAGTAATTGATTTATACTATGGGGCCCCATAAGTGTTAAATCCGCCACTGCTAATACTTGTTTCATCGTAAATAAATATTAATCATTCTGCACATTCTTATTGCCAGTAGGTAATGAGTAATGACTGTAATGAGATTTTTTTTTTAAATTGCAGCTGAATCTCTAAACAACTTTACTTAATGTTAATACATTTAATTACTTAATTCTCTATAACTATTAAAGCGTTAAATTTGTTTAATAATTACTTTAATTGTGCACTTTGATGAACAAACAAAAGCTCCCTCTCTTAGTATACAGAGTGCTGTGAAATAATGAATGGGCTTTTAGGAATAGTTTTAGTAACAACGACACCACGATGAAATAGTAGACACTGTATACTTACTATCCAGGGTGTAACTAATATAACTAGAAACTTCGTAATGGGGGGGGGTAGCTGTAATGATGTACAACATATTTTACTTATTAATATGTGGTCGTTTCCTGCTAGTTTTCGAGAGAAATCGCACTTTAGATTTTAAGGACGCCCATTGTACTCGCATTACATTACAAATACGAAACAAACAAAAAAATTAAAAAACCAAAAAATTTAAAAAAAACCCTTTCTGCTTGTTTTGTATTTTTAATGTAATGTGAGTACAATGGGCGTACTTAAAATCTAATATGCGATTTTCTCAAAAATTAGCAGGAAGCAACTACATGTCATAAGGAAAATATGTTTTAAATCGTTACCACACATTACGAGGTTTCTAGTTACATTAGTTACACCCTGTATATGTACATTTAATGATTTTACATTAAATAATATTTTGAATGCAAATTCATATAGAAAAATTTATCGACTCTGCTGGGATTCGAACCCAGGACCCTCCACTGTCTAGGTGGTATCTCTACCAACTGAGCTACAGAGTACGACTACCAGCATAGCGAGAAATTTTCCATATGAATTAGATATCAAGCAAACATGCAAGTAACTAGATATTTTTTTTAAATACTATTAATGAAGATCAGCAAGTCGCATGACAACAACATCAATATTCAAAGTATCTAGATTATAATGAATCATTCCGAAAGGAAATTAATTTTTATAAATTTTTAGATAGAGTTAATGTTTATCAAGTTGGATAATGATTTTACATTAAATAATATTTTGAATGCAAATTCATATAGAAAAATTTATAAAGCAGAGTCGATAAATTTTTCTATATGAATTTGCATTCAAAATATTATTTAATGTAAAATCATTATCCAACTTGATAAAAATTAACTCTATCTAAAAATATGTACATTTATACAACGTTTGAACACAGGGCCGGCGCGAGGCGGGTTCAGCGCTTTTCCGGGAACCCGGCCCAGCGTTTTTGACGGCCCCGCGTTTTATAAGGCTCCGCGTTACAATTTATATTTTACAACAACAAATACACGCGCTTGCTGCTGTAGTCACACCGATGTTTTCGTGTCAATTAATGATTGGCAACGCAAACTCCCACCATTCAACCTACGTAGATTTTGATGACGTAATTAAAATCTTTGCAACGAAAACGGCCAGAGAAAGAATTTTTCAAACTCACCACTTTCAAAATGACATTTTGCGAATGTAAATAACGTAAATGTAGTGTTCGCACATTTGTGCTTCAAAAAGATGCAAAAAGCACTGGTTCTTTTAGGCTCTTCAAAAATAATTTGTGTTGGTAATAAAATTTGGAACAATTAAAGAATTCCCCCATATTTTTGACCAAATTGGTGTCATTTTACCGGGAAATTTCGATGATTTCGAATACGTCGATCATTTTCGGGGAAAACACTCTTAAGTGTCCAAAATTGGTTGTTACAAACCTAACCTCCAGAAAAACGCCACTACCTAACCAAAACGCTATGCAAAAATCGAATTTTTTCAACCTAACATAACCTAATCTAACTGAGCCTAACCTAACTTAACCTAACATAAACTTTACCTAAACCTAACCTAATCTAAACCTAACCTAACCTAACCGAACCTAACCTAGATAAATTGTGTAATTGTAAATTACGCAATTTGGCTATCATAGAAACTTAATATAATTATTATTCATTGCCATGGAGATCAAGCATTTTTTACTTTGGATCCCTAAATTTGGGGACTTTGGGCGTTCGCCCCAAGAATGAGTTACATATTTAGAATCAGCATACAATTTTCATTAAAATGACAACAGTTTGGTCAAAAAATGTTTGTTGAAGAAATTCTTTAATTATACCTACAATTTAATTTAGAAAATGTCATTTTCCCATTTGGGAATTGGAAATCAAAAAAAGATTAGTAATCCCTAATAATTCCACTTAGATAGAGACCCTTCAATTAGAGTCTGGCCAAGGCAGACATTTAATACCACAACACCAATTTTGCAATACAGCCAAATTTGAAAAGTGAAAAAGTGGTTACACGGCCAAATATTAGCACAAATGTTAAGGTATTTGACTCATTAAAAAATACGAAATAGTGGGTTGTGTATATAAAACATTATTTAGGAGTAAAATGCGATGTCATGGAGAAGTATGGGATTAAACAAACAATGTTACATAAAATGGCGGCATCAATTCAAATGTGGTAACGCATTGACCAGACTCTACACTGACATAGAGTTTCTACATCTAGACACCCAGGCCGCACTGGTCGATCGGAGTACCGCAAAACGCCGCCATATTGGAGCAAAAGAAGCACGAAATTGTTCATTATTTGTTCTGTATTGAATTTAATCAAATCCACGTTTATTTTAAAATGTTTTTCTTATTCTGAAAGATCAAACCTCTAATATGACAAATACGTAAAACGTGGTTTTAATTTGTCCATTATTAAAAATCACCCTTCTCTGTCCCAACATGGCGGCGTTTTGCAGTACTCTGATTGACCAACGCGGCCTAGGTGACTAGATGTAGTGACTCTACACTGACAAATGTGCGAGCACCATCTATTGGAAGCAAGAGAATGATATTGCCTACTTGGTTTTATGTTTTTTTGAATTCGAAACAGTATTACACATTTTGGTTAATTATGTCTTTTTATTGTTAAAGTTCGTTTCAAGAAATTTTGTGCAAAACTCGATGCGCGGAGTCATTTTCGATGCATTCACGCAAATAAATCGCTCCTTCGTCGCTCGTGCTTAAAAAAAGTACGTTCATGCGCTAATATAACTTTGCGTACTTTGTAAATAAGTCATTTAGGTCAAGCGTATCTTTTGAACCCGGCCCCGCAAAAGCTTACGCCGGCCCTGTTTGAACACACAATATTTATAAATATTTCTTAATTTTATTACTTTATTAGTAATTGTATTAGTTATGTATTTACATTTTTATGACAGCAAATATTGGTCTTAGTGGGTATTACTGTTTAAATTTTAAAATAATCAAAATAAAAGTTAAAAATAGTACTGTGTGTACCTAGGCGGGAAACTGAATGTTGTTCGAATCGAAAGAAGATAAATAACTATTATTTTAACTCTGGAAATGCTGTAAAATGTCTCTTGACGTATCCAGAAAATCCTAGACTTTTCTTAAATTATAAGTTTTGTGAAGGAAATTTTGTTATGAAATCGTACATAAATTTAGTGCAGATGTACGAGGGAAGATCAATATTTACGGTCCCTGATATAGAAAGAGAAATAATTTTTAAAACATTATTTATTTATTTCTCAACATAATCTCCCTGGACTTCAATGCACTTGGTCCACCGATGTTCCAATGCTTCAATGCCTTTCAGGAAGAAGTTTTCCGGTTGCTCCTCAAACCAGCCATTTACTGCGGTCATAACTTCATTATCGTCTCCATATTTTTTTCCACGCAGGTTTTCCTTTAATTTTGGAAATAGATGATAATCACTGGGTGCCAGGTCTGGTGAATATGGAGGGTGTTCTAGGATTTCAAAGCCAGCGTTCTGTATGGCAGCCATGATAATGCAGCTCTTGTGGACTGGAGCGTTGTCCTGATGGAACAAAATTTTGTGTGCCAACTTTCCTGGTCTTTTTCGGTCGATGCTTACGCGCAATTTTGGAATTAACCCTGCATAATAAGAACCCGTTATTGTGTGTCCACGCTGCAAATAATCGATCATCAAAATTCCTTCTGCATCCCAGAACACTGTGGCCATAATCTTTCCAGCCGCCCGTTGAACTCGAAATTTTCGTGGAGGTGGAGAACCTCTGTGATGCCACTCCATACTTTGTCTTTTCGTCTCAGGATCAAAATGGTGCACCCATGTTTCATCCACAGTCACAAAGCGAGTGAGAAATTGCTTCCGATTGGCCTTCAGGTACTCCAAATTGGCTTCCGAATGCAGCACTCTAGAGCGTTTCTGATCGACGGTCAGCATCTTTGGAACCCAACGCGCCGAAATTTTTCTGAGACCAAGAACATTTCTTAAAATATTTTCAACTGACCCATAAGAGATGTTCGTTATTTCCGCGATATGGCGAATAGTCAGTCTTCTATCTGCCATTACCATATCATGGATCAATTGATGTTTTTGTCAACGGTGACACAGACTGGACGTCCCGCACCTTTCGCATGTTCGCAAGTTGTTCTGCCTAATCTAAACTAACGAGACATATTTTTCACCACTTGGTAAGAAGGGGCAGAGTCCCCTAAAACGTCTGTCATATCCTTGTGAATTTCAGTAGGTGTTAATCCTTTTTTTTGCAAATACTTTATCACCGCTCTGACTTCACTTTTTTCCATTTTTAACAATTGTCTGTTATCGACCAGCTTAATTATTAATAACTTTCAAAGAACAACACGCACCTACGCAAAACTTGACACAACAAATAATTAGTAATGACAGTTCTCATAGAAAAATGAGTGACGATATCATGCAAAGCCTACTATGTCAGGGACCGTAAATACTGATCTACCCTCGTATATTAGCAGATAAAAAGATCAAAAATGTCAGAAAATAGGGGTTGCCAATTTGCGATTAAAAAATAGAAATCAAAAAGTATGGTAAATGGTCAAGGTCATCATAATACCTATTTAATTATTCGTAATCAGATAATATCTTAATCCAGAAAATATTTTAGAAAATCTACCATTTTTTCAGACTTGTATACAAGACCTTGGAGTGCAAGGAAATCTACCACTGCTGTAATCTTGTTTAAAACTTATAACATTATCAAAAGATATCTAATAATACCTAATATAGTCCAGTCATGTTGGTGTTTTATCTGGAAATAATTCCCTAAAAGGGAATACTTTGTGTATGTGTAGTACTGTTAGTACCTAGTACTAACATATCAAAAATTACTCGTGCGTACTGTGCTACGGCCGCCATATTGGAAAATAACGGCCAATTTTTAATTTTTCGTCCCTATTTCACTAACGGTTAAAAAGTCAGTACAAAACCTTTTATATCTTTTTTGTAAGAATAATTCTTTTCTATCTCTTTCGGGTTTCGAGTAATAAGCCGAAATAAAATTCACAAAATTGGCATTGCCTTCCAAAGCAGAAATGATTTTTAACACGGTAATTTATTGTCCGGGGTATAAACCCAAGTTTCTTGGTCGGTAGTCCTGCACGCATCTAACCGAACTACAATCGCTCCCTTTAAAGATAAGGACTGACAAATGTCAAATTTTCAAATCTCGCCATTACTTTGCAAAATTTTCATATATTTAAATAGCAGATGACTTTATTTGTATTAACTACCTAGTATTCGAAGCAGCATTTATAGTCATCGCTACGTAGCAGCAACTAACGGTGGAACTATTAAGTTTTTGCCTCTAGTCACAAGCACGTAATTGCTACGGTGTTATTACGTGCCTAGAACCAAAATGGGGAACAATTTTTGGGTAGCAGATACGTTACAGCAGTAACCTTTCTGAAACTTTTCAGCTACGTTTCTTCTTTTTTACACTAGTTTACGAGAAATCACTTTAAAGTCATTCTCCTGTTTTCTTTTAATACTGCTGTAAGCTTCCGTTCCGTTACTTTAAAGGACTAACCAATGGTGTCAGACAGGCAGCAGGAACTTTCAGTACTACTTTAAAGTTTTAAAAACTTTAAAGTAGTTTTGGGCAAGTTACTGCTACAATCATATTACCACTTTGAAGTTGCAACGACTTAAAGTAATTATACTAAAGATAAGTGACAATACCGTACCACATACTTTAAAAGTTTCTCAGAAGTAATGGAACTATATAGTTCCAATAAATAGTAGAAAACAACTACATAATGACAAAAATATTCCGAACAGAAGTAGTTAAACCTATAAAGTCATAAATTTTGTTGTAGTTAGTCAATCAAAGTTCCGATCTCAGTTACTGATACTTAGATGCTGCTTGGGATATTCCATTAATAAAATACTAACTATTTATAATTAATATTTATTTTTTAATATGTGTTTTAATATTTGTCTGTTGGGTATTCAATTAAAGCCAGCTTAGTTTAGTAGGAATATTTTTCATACGTCGGATGTATGAATAATTTTGATAAACCTGTATTTCGATCCATTTTATGATCTTCTTCTCACATCTGGATTACGGCAATAATTGTAACTTAAATAAATAAATAGAAAAATATTTTTTTTTATTTTTATCCGTTTATCGTTTAAATAATTAAATTTTTTTTATTATTTCACGGAACATGACTTCTGTTCTCGCATAAGAGTGAATAAACAAACATAGATAATGCACTTTGAGGTTAGAGTATTATGAATCACATGTTCCAGAAATTGGTCAAAATGTATATTGAATTGATAGCTTGAATTAGTTTTAAAGTAATTACGTAACTTGATATCGCAGGAACAGGAATGACGACACCAATTCTGACACAGATAAGTTCACAGCTCTCAGTTTTGTTGTTTTAATATCGGAAACAAAAATCAGCGAATATACAAGCATCGCCAAGGAAGGAGCAAAGATGTTGGTTATGTTGCCGGTAGATTTCACATTATATTTAAAGTATACATAAAATTGCCATGAGCGCCCGGAAGGGGGGGCAAGAAGGGGCATCTGCCCCCCTGGAAGTTGAACAATTTGGGTTTTAGTGGAAATTTTGTATAATATGCCGTTTTTTTCTAGGCTTGCCCCCCCACCCAGCATGTCGTTTATTCTAGGCTTGCCCCCTCCCTAGCATGTCCCTCATTCTAGGCTTGCCCCACTCGACAAATCTCTGCGGGCGCCTATGAAAATTGCGAACAGAAATTGTAAAGTAAACAGGAGTGATGCAAATATAAGTGGGTAATTCTTCAGAAATATTAAATTTACTGTCCCTGTTTAATTAATATCATATAACGAATACCTTTTTACTTGTTAGTTCAGTACAGTGAAGATGTAATAGCAGTCTATTTAGCCAAGTATATATTAACAACTGACCTATTTTTTAACAATAAAAAGCAAACTTTATTATGTCATATATCATTCACGTGGCATGTCCCTAGTATGAATTCTCAAAGTAAAAACCAGTTTTTCTAAGGCATCAGTTAATCATTATTGTTCTAATTAAGGAGAATTATAAAACAAGTATAGGGATCTCATCCAGAGTCAATTAATATATAAAATATTAAGCATCGACTACTACACAATCAATTAAATGTTGTCCCTGATAGTTTGGCATTTGCGTGAATCTAACTAAGAGACGAGAACATTATTAAATTTCACGTATAGTATCAGTATTTCTACAATATCAGCATTACACATGTATTGCTTGCATATGTAATTTTAATGAAATCAACATGTAGTGTCTTGTTTAGTTGATCTATAAACTTTATACAGATAGTTTATATGGTTTGATGTAAGAGTACATTTATTTCGCATCATTCACGTGGTTATCATAATTTCTTACTGGTGTTGAATTTAGGAATTAATTTTTCGTAAGTTGATACACTACTTGTGTTGTTTCATTATAGCTAGTATGAAGCCTCCAAACAGAATAGTCTAGGCGCTATGTTATATTAATGCTCTAATAGTCATTCACGTGGCATTTTCATTGCATCATTTGCGTGGATTTATAATTCCACGTAATACAATTTGTTTACGTAAATGACAACTCCTACATACATTCATGTTCTTACATTATGAGGTGCAAAGAAAATGTGAAAAAGAAGAAAAGAAGAGAAAAAACTAAAAATGATCCAGAAAAGAAACAAATGGAGAAGCTAAAACATGATGACTGTCATTATCACGTAAAATAAAAATTATTAATTTTTATTTTACTTGTTATCCATTACTAAGCCATTATTAAGCATTATCGTGTTCGAAATATCTTTTTATTATAATATTAAAGTTCAGTTTTTTTATTAAATATAATCTTTTTTGTTATTTGCATGTTATTTGGATCATTTCCGTGGATTTTAACACTGTAAAGGTCGAAAATATTCAGATTAAGCTCTACTAATCAACAGTATGTGTTATATACAATCAATTAATCATACTATTTGTTAGAAAAACAGATTTCAACAATTTTCTTTTCCGAGAATTTTTCACATCCAAATTGTGGTTTTCGGGAGAAACACCCAAGTAACGAGTTATAAACGACAAATGCAACCTTTTCTATTAAGTATAATTTTTTTATTATTCATAATTATAAAAAAGCACATGTAAAAATTATATGAACGTAATCTTGTAAACATTTATCGGCCACTTTATTTAATTTACACATAGAAAAGTAGACAACTCGGTAAAGTAACAGCGCACAGAACGTGATTTCAAGCTCTGCAGGTTTGCATTATTCTTAGGTTGTACTTTAAACATCTATATACTTTTTGGTAATAGTTAAAAAATGTATTTTAATATTATTAGCACATTAAAGCTAATTCTTCAATGAAAAAATTAAATAGTTATGAAATAAAATTGCAGTAACCTGCAATTGGTAGAATGACCCATCTATTACGTTTAGTTAAAAGTTATTAGAACAGATCAACGAAAACTATAGATAATATTAAACATACCCTGAAAGCAAATCATGCAGGTTAAAAGTTATTTGTTATTATTCGTGGTTATTATAAGTTTTGTATCAAAATTCTATTTGATATTAATTATTTATTATTTCATTCAAATAGATTCAAATGCTGAAAATACAAGAGCATATTACCACTGCACAGCGATGGAGATTCTCCCCACCATTTGACTCCTAATTACCCACAGTCGTCACCAATGTCAATAGTGAAACAAGTCAAACAAGGAAAACTATATCAATTATCAAAATAACGAAGATATAAATGTAAAAAGTCAAGATCGCAGACATCATTATTTAATAACTGGTTTCCTAATAACCTGGTTAAATATTTACAGTTGTGAAATATTAACAAAAAGTTTTATTACTTTAAAATTTATAAAGCTAATCAGTATCCACACAAATAGGTACAATAAAATAAATAATCAATTTAATCGTTATCAACGTTGATTTATAAATAATGTAGACAGACATGTAAAGAATCACAAAATGGCGAACATCGTTACCCCATAATTGACGGCCTAATCACCTTCGTCGAACCGAATCCAAATAAAATAAGTCGCTTCCAGATGCCCATAAATACCGGATATACGGAGGCTAGAAATCCTCCTGATGCCATATTAGAAGATATGCCCTACTATCGAGTAAAGAAGTTTTTCTAACTTTTTCATTTATCGAATCATATCGATTCTCGATGCAGTTTTGGCATTAATTTTTGGAGTAGAGCAATATAAGAGGAAGTTAAATGAAAATGTTATTTTCACAATGGTATATCTATAAGCGTAAATGGCACACCCAAAATGGCGGTGTGGGCAAATATTCCCGTCGGCGACACAATAACAACATTTGACAGGTCGTTGGATTGCCTAATTGTAGAAATTTCTACGACATTTAAATAACCTTGAAATGTTGAAATATAAATAATCTTTAAAGAACTTATTGCAATGAAAAGAAAAATGATAACCAATAGGTCCGTAAATGTGATAGGTCATCTCATACAAATTGTTAAATGGCGAAACATGTTGATTAACAGAAACAAGAATAATCGACAACTTGACTTGTTTGCAGTTATGTACTTCTTGGTACTCAGAGTTAATTCAACGTTTAATTAGAACGTTTACGCGTCTCAGATGGCGATTGTGTCGCTTCGATAACAGCCGTATTGCAACTGTTACTGAGCGCGAAAATGGAGGCATTGCAATGACCTATATTTCTAAACTTGCTTATACATTTACGGACCTTGATGATAACTATAGTAAAAATCAGATAAGAATAAAGTAGATGGGGCTTTGATCCAAGTTACATTTACACGACTAAAACTTAAAACTGTAGGAAACTTGAAAATTAATGTTGTTTATTTTTCAAAATGTTTATTGAAAAATATATAAAATGTAAGATGAAAGTTAATTTTTATTATGTGTAATTAATGATTTACATTAAATTATATTTTGAATGCAAATTCATATAGAAAAATGTATCACACCGGCTGGGAGTCGAACCCAGGATCCTCTGCTATCTAGGTGGTATCTCTACCAACTGAGTTACCAGGAGACGATAATCAGCATAGTGACAAATTTTTCATATGAATTAAATTCAATAAATATCTAGTTACTTTGTATGTTTGCTAAAAAATATCTAATGCATATGGAGAATTTATCACTATGCTGATAGTCGTCTCCCGGTAGCTTGAATATTAAATTCAATAAGTATCTAGTTAACTTTGTATGTCTGCTAAAAATATCTAATTCATATGGAAAATTTGGCATTATGCTGATAGTCGTCTCCTGGTAGCTTAATTGGTGGAGATACTGCCTAGATAGCGGAGGGTCCTGGGTTCGACTCCCAGCCGGGGGATACATTTGTCTATATAAATTTGCATTCAAAATATAATTTATATAAAATATATTTCAGTACTTATGTACAAGATAATAGTGTATCTTAATAATTTATAAATTATTATTAGGTATAATTACCGCTTTGCGTTTTTTATTGATTTGAAACATTATTATATAAAATATCTATTAATCTCCTGTCTGATTTTAATCTTAAATACAAATTTTAATAATTTTTACATTTCTAGTTTCTTAAGTAGTTTAATACTTATCGGTTTGAAAACCCGGAAAGATTTCCTTGATGTTTGAAATTCTGAGAAAAATGTCTTATTTTTCATTTAGAGATGAGCGTGCAGAATTTTAAAAATGGTTGTATCTAATACTCCAACCATTTCTTCAAGTTGTTTCTTCTTCAAACGGGCATCTTCCAATATTAAATTATCAACTTTTTCCACAAGTTCTGGCGTGGACACCTCGATGGGGCGTCCAGGGCGTGGATCGTCTTCCAGTGATCATCTGCCTTGTTTAAACTGGTTATGCCACTTATATATCATGGTTTTTCCAGGACAAGAATCCTGGTAAACCGCTGACATCTCTTCTATAATTGTTTGCACTGGTTTTCCTTATTTTGTCAAGAACTTTATAACGACACGATGCTCAATTTTACTCATATTGAAAATCTCTTCACGTTCTGACTTGTGTAAATGACAATAACTCAAATACCACTAATTCAATAATAATACAGTTCGGTATTTATAGTAATAAGACACCAAGCTAGACGTTGCGGTTGGTTTACCAAGCCCCGCCCCTCAGCTATCCCCCCTCCATTCCGCCAATATAGAAACGCCCCCTCGTATATTGATAACGTAATTTGGGGGATATGATTTTATAAGTTCTACTCAAAAACTTCAATTGGAGTTAATACAGTTTCTGCGATCTGGTGGATTCGAGTTGCGAAAGTAGACAAGTAACTATCCGGAACTTCTTGCGGCTTCAATTCGGCAGAGAGGAACCTATGTTTATTAAGGTTTAAGGTCTTCATTGCGACCGACCCCCATGGCTGACGCTTTTTCCACTTGTGTCATCCTATAGATCGTCCTTGCACAAAAAGTAATATTTTATCGGAAGTAGCGCAAATCTACGATCCTTTAAGATTTTAAACTCCAATTTTGGTTCTCTTTGCAATAAGGTTGATGCAGCAATTATGGATGGCGAAAATAGATTGAGATTACCCTGTTCCTAAAGCAGTGATCAATAACTGGAATATGTTTAAATTGGAACTTCCTAAACTTTCAAATTTAAAATTGTCTAGATGTATTATAAACCAGTAAAATTAGACCCAAAAAGGGACTGCCTTCCTAAAACGGGTGGAGTTCTGGAAACTGTTTTAATCGCACAAGCAGGTCTCTGATATGAATAAACTGAGCTTGCCCCGATTTCCGAGTGGAGCTTCAACTGTAATGTTAAAAAACAATCACCAAATTCTGCGTCGATTAAGTACCAATACTAATTTGCCTGGTCTATTAATTTAGACTCGGAGGTCAGAAAAGATCTTCATGCATTCACGGAAATGTGTCTGAAATGCGTCTTATGCGTCTGAAATTGGTTACAGTGCTGTAGCGCAACGTTCCGCAACCATTTTTATCTAGCGACCCAAACATATCAATAAAATGATAAGGCGACCCATACGAGAGGGAGAGGGGGGGCTACTTAAAATTACAGGACCTTATAGCATATATTCTTAACATTAACCTAAATGATGTAAAAATAAACATTTATGCGACCCATGAAAATTGGGTCGCGATGTAATAGATGATCTAATAATTAATCTAAATAAATAAATTATTCTTAAAAAATTAACCGAAGTGGTGGGACCCTCTAAGTTAATGTTCTCCCGGGACCTAGAATTGACCCAGCACGCGCCTTTTTGAAGGTACCATTAACAACGAAACATAAATTGATGAAATAAAGGATTGTTTCTTTTCTTTCAAATAACAATTGATGACCTTAGCTGCAATAAACAGACTGATAAAATTACAAATTTAAAAATGCATATAACCAGAAAATTCAGAAATATTTAAAAATACAAAAAATATTTAATGTAAGTAGGCATTGTTCATCAGGGCCGGATTATCCATAAGGCAATATAGGCAGTTGCCTAGGGGCGCCAAGAGCTTGGGGGGCTCAAGTACCGGCGGCAAACAAAAAATTTTCATTATTGAAAATTAAATTTATCAACAAAATTCAAAATGCAAAAAAAAATATTGTGCTTTATTCTTTTCTGTCTCGTAGATCTAGTGACAACTTTGGACGGAATTTCGTGATTTGGCCTGTTACGAGTTCCTGAATTGAATAATCGCATATTTTTTGTAATTGTTGTGAAACTAAATAGCTGCACGCTGCACGTGTCCCAGTAAGACGATCCCAGCTCCGCTTCCGACTTTCCGACGACGTTTAAAGTAAACAGTCGGGCCGCCGCCAATTTTATTTTGTTTTATTGTATTGTATTTTGTATCATTTCGTTATTCACGATCAGAAACCGAATAGATAGCACGTAAATAGACTTCCTCAAAATATTTTATTTGAAAGCGGATGTGCCTTGTTGTACCATAAAGTTTCTAAGTTGTCTAGTTGTGTAGCTAGTGAAAATGAGTTCGAAACTAAGCAGTTCCAAAAGGAGAAAAATCGAGAAAGAGAAAAAAGAAAAACTTGAACATGTTTTGCAAAATACAAAGAAAATATACAGTTTTTTTTCTAAGCAAGAAGGTAGGTTTATTAAAAAACTCAAAAATAAATTTCCATAACATATCAAATTAATTTTGCTACAGCGGAGAAATCATCCATCATAGATGAACAACAGGCCTCAACTTCAACCGCTGATGCTATTGATACTGACACTAAAACGACAAATGTTAATGAAGATTCATTTTTATTATCACCTCAAAAAACGCAAACTGCATCGTCAAATAAAAATGGAGAACAAGAAGTTGCCACTTCTGAAGATGAATTACAAATCAGTAAATCAGTGGAGGACTTCAGAATGATAGCCGACCCAGCACAGTGGCGTCTAGCAGATAAAAACTTTATTGATTTAATTTTAAAAAACCCATCACAACAGAATATTGATGAGTTAGATTTTACTACTTCTGCGCGAAATTACGGTAAATTCAATCGTTACGCAAATAAACAAATATTTTTCTCAAATTCTTTCAATGGAGAACGTCATAAAAGGGAATGGTTATTATATTCTCAAACTACAGGAAGAGTATTTTGTTTATATTGCAAATTATTTGATATAAATAGCACAAACGCATTTGTATCAGGATTTAACGATTGGAAAAATCACTTTCGTATAGATTCTCATGAAAAATCTGCGGAACACAAAAACAATGCAAAGGCATTTATTATGAGAACTCAAAGCTTAGGTAAAATAGATACAGAATTACATCGGCAATATCTATCTGAACGAGATTATTGGAAAAAGGTTTTACGGCGCGTAATAAGTGTAACAAAGTTTTTGGCCACACGTGAACTTGCTTTTAGAGGCACTGAAGAAAAAATGGGTTCTCCAAAAAATGGAAATTTTTTGGGCTTATTGGAACTTTTGTCTGAATATGATTCATTCTTAAAAACTTGTCACCTTTCTTAAAAGCAGATGTGGTATTGATTTACCAATCGCGGGTAAATTCAGTAACCTCCTGAGCAAGGATCGCAATAAGGTGACAAAAGTCCCGGCAGGGACGTGGATTCTAAATATTTAATTTCTAAGGCGCCAGCTGTCCTAAGCGGCTCGAACAGCAGAACCTCCTGGTATACTAGACACCCTTGCTCAAGAAACTAAAGATATTACGATGCAACATAACAATATATTAAACAATTAAAACCATAAAAGAAAATAATGTAATCTTGAAATGCCGTTGGATGTACCAATATTTATTATACTTTTAATTGTACAAAGAAAAACAGGGCAGTATTGTTGTTTAAGGCTTAGCTGGAACTGAGGTATATACCCAAACTAAATGGATCGTAATACTTTCCTGACTAATTCTGCACTAAATAATTAGATTTCTGTAAAATTAATAGAATCCTGTGAGCTCACACAATCATACGGGTAAACATTCTAAATCATGTACTGATATCAAAAAGAAGGCATTACGATTACAGGCTCTTTGGTAAATGATTAACTTTAAATAGTAGATGCTTCCAGAACTTGACTTAAACTCAAATATGGTTAATAAATATAAAATGAATATTAATGTTATAAGTTATAACAGAACGAACTTGATCAAAATAACAATGTTTACTATAGTTAGGTTGAGTTTCTCTTAAAGAGAGAGGGAAGATTGATCATAAGGTTTTTAGAATGTCCACCTAGCTTGGTCACCAGTATTTCCCACTTATCTGTAATGGTGCAGTATCGGGAACAGTAAGAGACGACTAACCCAAGACTTCAAAGCGTATGGACCAGGTAAATATTTAATTAAATCAGGCAGGTGAGATAACCAGGAACGTAGAAACCAAATGTCCACTAGGTATACATACGTGATTAGCCAGTTACGTAAACCCTGAAGTAAAAGTATCATCGGAATCTTAGATTTCAATTATACTAAATTACTCACCTCTGATTGAGGGTTTAATCCAAGAGAAATCCAAATAGAATATATATTTCGTTATTCTTTAAAATAAGTTTCCTATAAATAAATAATGACAGTAGGCTGACTTGTCAATACTTTCGGAACTTACATGCATATAAGAAATCCTGCATATGTAAATCCGCCAAAGGCGTAAAGGTTCCTCGAGAACAATTACTAAGAACCAATAAGAACCTTTTTAAAGACTCAAAAAATCCTTCTTTAGAAGTATTGCATCAACAATATTATTGAGATCTCTACTACAGGAAACTCATGTCAAGCAAAGTCCATTATTTTTTTTCACAATCTCCATGACAACCATCAAGGGAATTAATAGCCAACTATCACTACTTAAAGACTCAATTTTTTAAACGTAACAAACTCACATAGAAAAATATGGCCATGTAGGTAGCGGCGGTGTTTCCTATTTATCCAAAACCACATATAACGAATCCATTAATTTAATGGGAAATTTAGTAATAAATGAAATTGTCGAAGAATTGCATCGAAACAAATACTATGCTATAAGTGTCGATTCTACGCCAGATATTACTCACACTGATCAGTTGACTTTGATTGTCCGTTACGTGAGTGAAAAGGGTATTCCAAAGGAACGATTTGTAAAATTTATTAGTAATTGCGGACATAAAAGTGCTGATATGGAAAAATGTGTACTCGACATGCTTAGTGAATTGAAAGTAGATATTAAGAATTGTCGAGGACAGTCGTACGACAACGCTTCTAATATGTCAGGTTTATATAATGGACTTCAGGCTCGTATAAAAAATCATAACGATCTTGCATTATTTGTACCCTGTGCCGCACACTCTTTAAATTTAGTTGGAGCTGCAGCAGCAGAATCCTGCTCTATGGCAACTGAATATTTTATGTTTGTCCAACAAATATTCAACTTTTTTTCCGCTTCTAGCGCCAGATGGAATATTTTGAAAATTAAATTAAATGAAGATGTTACAGTGACACATGGTGAAATCACGATTTTAGATCAGTTAATACCTAAATCTTTGTCCACTACACGCTGGTCGGCTCGTGCTGATGCTTGTAAAGCTTTATCCGTCTCATATCAAACCTTTCAAAAAACTATGGAAGAAATTGCCCATAGCAAAAATGAGAAACCTTCCGTAAGAGCAGAAGCTACGGGATTGTTAGGTAAATTTAATTCGTTAGAAACTGGAATTTTAACTTCGTTTTGGTCAGATGTTTTACAGAAATGTGATAAAGCCAATAAAACTTTACAAACCGTCGATATTGATTTATCGACAACCACTGCAATTTTTGAATCATTGATTGGCTATTTTACATCATTACGAGACCAGTTTGATAAATATGAAGAAAAGGGCAAACAGTTATCCAGAATGATAAAATATAATAAAGATAAAAAAAGGATACAAAAAAGAAAGCTTCATTTTGACGAAACTGGTGAACATGAAACGAATTTGGACGGCAAAAGTGATATGCGAATTAATACTTTTCTTGCTATTATCGACAGACTAGATCAAGAATTAAAAAAACGACTGATGGCTTACAAAGAAATAGAAAAAAAGTTCGGATTTTTAAATAAACTCAAAATTATGAATGATAACGAGATACGAAATTATTCAAATAATTTGCAGTGTGAATATTCAAACGATTTGAATGAATGTTTTGCTGAAGAATGTATTGAATTCAAATATTTTGTTGAAAACTTAGAAAATGTCGTTAATGTTAGAGAAATGTTACAATTTATCAGGGAAAAAAATGTTATAACCATGTTTCCTAATGTGGAAATTGCATTAAGAATTTTTCTTACTCTACCTATAACAAACGCGTCAGGAGAAAGATCATTTTCTACCTTGAAAAGAACAAAAACATATTTACGAAATTCCATTAGTCAAGAAGGACTTAATAATTTGTCTGTTCTATCAATAAATTATGACCTAACTAGTGCGCTTGATTTTACTGACGTTATAAATAATTTCGCCAGTATGAAATCCAGAAAACGTATATAAAAATGTTTATAATTTACTTGTTAACTTTCTTCATTTTGAGTCAAGTTTTTTATTATTACATTATTGTTTTTTTATATTACATCATTCCATGTATAATGTAAATAAAAATTTCAATAGCATTTTAAAAGTTTTGTATGGGGGGGGCGCAATATTATAGTTGCCTATGGGCGAAAATGGTCATAATCCGGCTCTGATTGTTCTTCTTCTCTGTTTATTAGTAACTAGGCAAATTATAGTAGCATCTGTTGAGTTGGTTGCCTAGAAACATAAAAGTAGTGAAAATTACTATTTTAACAAACTTAAATAAATGAATTTACGTAAGCATGTTATTGTTTTATTTCTATTGTATTGCCACTAGTGCCATTTTTATATGTGGCCCAACTGGGCCATAGCCCAGTGCGCTCCTCTTACTGGAGCCCCCTAACTTAAAGAAATAATTTGTTATTTAGCAATGATAAAAATATATTGCTAATTATTATTATTATTAATTCGTTTAATTAAAAAAATAATTAGTAAAAAATAATATTATAAATAATAATAATAAAATATTTCATATAAAAATCTTCAAGTTTTATTAAACAGTTATGAAAACTATCGTTTTCAAATTTATGTGGGAGGGTGTAAGGGTAGGGGGAGAGAGATTGACCGCTTGATGACCTGCTCTGAAGGATCCCAATATGATGATTGGCCCAGTGGTCCTCTTGCAAAAATTTTCTATTACTTATTCCACATTCCTAAAGAAACTTCTAAAGAAAAATGCATCTGAAAGTATGTCAATATTGTAATTTCTTTTTCATTTCTAGCCGTTTGGACAATCCACGCGTGTAGCTTATTATCTTTAACATTTAAAGATTTTATATGTTATTGCACTAGGCACTACACATTATTAAAGAAAAGGCAAATATTGCTTCATGGTAATTACTATTAAATCTCACATTGTAAAAATTCGGGTCACGATATTGGGCTTTATTAAATTACAAGTCATCTAATCAATAAAGTTTGTACAATAGGTACTTAACTAACAATATTCTGCAGTTTTGAAATAATTAAAATGGCTGGCCTATTGTGCATTTGAAAGAATAGGGCACAAGGAAAGCAAAATAGTATAAAAGAGTAATTTATATTGCACCTATGATTTACATTTCAAAACAAAAATATAATTAAGTCTTTTGTAAGACTTCCAACAAGGCATCAATAGAATTAAATGAGTGGATAGTGCACGTTCTATTTAAGACTGTAAAATTATGTCCACTTTCATTTTATTGGAAATTACCTACGCACATCAGTTCCTTTACCTACTTTGCTTTACTATATTTTATTTTAGAAATTAGAAAAATTGACATAAATCTGCAGTAGTAATCCGCTGTTTTTTGAATTAATATTATTTAATTGAAATATTAAATAT
Organism: Agrypnus murinus; assembly: GCA_929113105.1. Classification (NCBI taxonomy): domain Eukaryota; kingdom Metazoa; phylum Arthropoda; class Insecta; order Coleoptera; family Elateridae; genus Agrypnus; species Agrypnus murinus. The sequence goes on along the minus strand of OV816025.1, from coordinate 169,260,195 downwards.
TAATTAGTCATTCTTAATAAATTAAAAGTAGGGCCTTTGAGAAATTGTACTTGACACACATTTTATGGCGTTAACCTACTTGACATGCAGACGTACAGCAAGTTCCGTTTGTAAAATGAAGCAAATGTATTCGTTTTCTATATAACCTGAAGCATTTTCCATTCATTAAACTTCTCACATTTTACGCTTTATAACAATTATATTGTTTGGAGATAGTTTACAATATTAGTGTTCCTTGTACACTTTCTAATATTGTTGTAAAAATATCTTTTCTTTTTTCACTCCATTAACTAATTAATTAAGATGTAAGGCGAATTATTCTTTTTATAGTCACAATTTTTAATTTACGCTATAAATAATCAAATAATGTCATAATATTATTCCAGTTTTGTATTGAAGAATGCAATTTTCTTTATGTTTTTCATAATTGTCCGTTATTGGTGAAAATGTGAATATGGGTTTGAAATTTTACGTTCAATGACTTAGTCTAAAAGAGACTTTTCGGAGTAGAGATTACTTACTTAGTCCTGGGCCTTTCTACCTAAGGTGTAAACCGTAGGAGTAAAGATTATTGAGCTTAAAACTTCCTGCATGATCCGAGCCGGTTTATCGTTGCTGCATGTCGCTTTCGTTTAATATTACAGTGACTGTAAATCATTGCATTTTTGTCTTTACACCTCCAATGGAAAAGCGAGTTTGAGTAGGTTCTCCAGTGGAGAAGCACGTTTTAAAATAGTTCCTACAATTCTTCATGAGCTATACTATACTATACACATATACACTATACATGCTAATGTTGACTGAAAACATTATTGCGGATGGCTGTTGTCAACCAAAAACTGAAGCGTGTTTTAAGTACCTTTTCCAAGACTTGGCAACTTTGCCACTGAAAATAATATTAACTTTGCAACTTCTGCTATCACCTCCGACTTTGAGTAAGCAACTTTAAACGCAACCAAAGCAACAATCAATTGCTCTTTCTTCTACCTAAAGCAGGGTATGTATAGTTTGACCTAAAATTAAAACCCGATACTGAAAAAACCTCAGTATTAAAATGAGAAATATTGCAGCCTTAGCTTTTCTGCAGTCTGGCTTCAATTTGAGAAACTATTTCTTCTAAAGTAGCTGGCGTAGTGACTGTTTCCTGTGTAGCTCACGTTCCTTGTTTCTGTCAACTCACAATCACAATGTTAGTTGGTGCTAAAACACATATCGGAATGTTTTAGTCAATTCACCACTAAATGAGCCAGCCTTTCGCGCTAGTTTTAAGTAAACAGAATTTGGAACCAGAAACAACGAAGTTGGTAGCATGGTGCGCAAGCTATTTACATTTTATTATTATATTGGATCTGTACTCTGGCCGCTCAACAGAGATAGTAATAAAAGTAAAGTAGCCACTTCATCAGATTGGCTACTGCTAAAAACCCAACTGACACTGAAACATTTTTGTATTCTACATGAACATAACTTCAAAAGACATAAGATTTTAATAATAAACTACTTCTAATGAATAGAAAAGTAGCTTTTAAACCGCCCGCTCTTTTGTGGGCGTTTTTATTACTATCTGTGTTGACCGGCCCGAGTATAGATCGTTTGGGTTATGGAGTATGTGTGATAGCAACAGTTTTCTGTAAATTGGTGAAGATGTCTGTTGGTAGTTGTTGTGTTTTAAGAAAATTATGAATATTTCTGGCTGTGACGCCAATAGAGAATATTATGAAAAGTAATATTGTTACTCTCTCTTGTTGCCATATCTGTTTTAAATTTATTTACTGTTGTAAAGTTTCACAAGTTTTATTAATATCTTAACCTGACAATATTGTTTCGATACTTATGTCATTATCAAAGGTAGATAAGATTGATAAACAAACACGTTGTTAAGGATAAATACATATAGAAAATAGGTAACTAGATACAATACATACACAAACTAAATATCTAACACTTCTAATAAAGGAGAATTACTAAGCTCAGTTTGTTCATTCATTAAAGGTACGGTGCGTTTATGTCTGTATATTTCAAAAGCTTCTAAAATGTCTAATTTGTGTTTGTTGTTGCAAAAATGTAAGAATTTAATGTGGTTTTGAGGTGTATTGGGTGGTTCTGTTCCAAAATGTGTTTGGCATAATTCGATTTTTGTGGGTGTTTAAGTCTATAAGAGCGTACGTGTTCTTTATATCTTATTTCGAAATTTCTAAGTGTTTGTCCAATATAAACCGAGTTAAACAGCCTTGGTAGTGTAATGTCTAGAGTGCTGGACTTTCACCCAAGCGGCCCGCGGTCGATTCCCGGTGCCGGCAGATCTGGTTAAGGTTTTCTGCAGTTTTCCTTAGCTGTGACACAAATGTGGGATTTGCGCTGTTCCATTTGTAAGTCGGCTGCAGCCGCACTTAGGGCCTACGTAATAATAATAATCGCCCCTTCCCTCCCGCACAAGCTTATAGCTTCTGGGGCCTGGTTTCCAGGCTATGGGTTGTAGCAATTATTATTATATTATTATTATTACAAAAAGAACAATTCAAACGGTAAATGTCGGATTTCATAATATCTTGTGTTTTGTCTTTAGCATTGAATAAAAATGAAAAGGTGTTGGTCTTAGTTTTATAGGTTATTTTGTAACTGGTGGTTTTTCTTATTATAGTTGCAATTTGTTCTGATATCTTGCCAAAGTATGGTATTGATATGTAGTTTGTGTCTTGTATTTGAGTGTCAATTGGAAATATTCTTTTGATAGCTAACCTATAATCTTTTTGGTGAATTAAAGTGTCAATCATGTTATGATTATAATGGTTTGCATGTGCTAATTGTTTGATGATTGAAATTTCTTTATCAAAATGTGATCGTTTCATTGGAGTAGTTAAAGCTCGGTGTACTAAAGATCTATAAGCCGCTAGTTTATGCATTTTATGATGACATGAATCGTTAGGAATAGTGACATTTGTGCTTGTGGGTTTTCTGTATATGGAAAAATCAAATTCATTGTTTGTATTAATTGTAATAGTTAAATCTATATAGTTTCTAGTGTAAACATGATGTTTGTGTGAAGACTGTTAATAAGAATTAAAAATTCATTGATAACCTCAAAAGAACTGTCAAAACAAGCTAAAATGTCATCAACGTAACGAAACCAAAAAATAATGTGTTTAGTTTTTATTAAATATTTTTATTAAACGACTGACTAAATAATTAGTTTGCCATTATGACACAGTAATAATATTTACACAAACATATAAAAATAGCTTAAGTATAACTTAACTACAACATTTATAACAATTAACATAACTCAAACCAAACCAAAACTTAACGATTAAACAAATGATGTCTTAAAATATATACAGAACTCTTTAAAATTTTGACTACAATTGCTTTGTCCAAACATTTGTTAATTTTGAATTGTTTTCTAAAGCTAATATATTTTTTCGTTAAAGTTCCCCGTGACCCAAAAAATAAACCAATAACAGAAATATTCGCAACATTATATTTTTCTTTAAAATAATTAATTGTTGGTTCATATATTCGACATTTTTCTAAATGTACTTCTTCTGGCTGCGAGGGGTTATCTTCGAATCTTATTGTAGGATCGACTATCCAGGCTTCATCTGTTCTACGATTAATAGCTATGATGTCTATCCGTCGTATACTGTCTTCTTCAGAAATTCCGACTACTTCTTCGTAGACATCATAGCCTTTATCTCGCATTGCCGATGCAATTAAACTACGTACTTCGTTGTGCCGTTTTATTCTGAGCAGTTCCCCGTACTGACAAGATCCCAACACATGTCCAAGAGATTCAAACTCGTTGAGACAATGTCTACAACGGTTTGTGTTGGGACCTCTTCCTGGTACTGTCCGCACAGCAGCAACGTTGCATATCATTTTCATGCAGTCGACCCATTCAGAGCAACTTAGTCCATTTCGTCGGTATACCCACTCGTTCGCTGATTTTACACAATCATATAAAATAACCCCTTTTCCTTTTTGAGGATACTGGCACCATTTATTGAATTCTCTTTTTCTTAGAAATCCTCTTAAGATTTTACCATCTCTCTTATTTCCGGAAAGCTTTATGTCTTCATTATCTTTTATGTTCAATTTATTTAAACAAAACTGTTTTTCACTATTATAGTCACTGGATAAAAATTTACACTTTGAACGTTCCAAAATATTAAATTTATTGATTTGTTGAATAAATGCTTCCCAACCACAGTTATAAATTTCTAGGCCTTTTACTGATTTGGTTGAATACAGAAAAGAATTAGGTGTGTCGCCGGGTAGTTGTAAAATTTCCCTTATGTTACTTCTAATTAGTTTGTCTATTCTTTCCAAAAAATCTTGAGATATTAGTTTGATAGAAACTGTTTGGAAAGGATATACCAAAGAAGGTAGAATATATTGTTGGATAATATTTAATTTTTGATCTGACTGTAGTAACAGCGATTTTGTTAAGGTTTCCAACTGTTTAAACAGTTTTCTAAATATTTCTTCTTGATCAAAATAAGGTTCATGAGAATACGTTACACCCAGATATTTTATTGTTTCATTATTACCTATAGATGTGATGCTCTCTAAAGATGAGGTTAATAATAATTTTTTAGGTAATAATTTCCCGTTTTCAATAACAATAGCTGACGATTTCTCCGAGTTAATTTTTAAACCAATTTCCATTAATCTACTCTCAACCATTAATAATAATTCATTGCCAGATGATAAATCTTTTCCAACAACTACTATATCATCTGCATATCCCAATATAGATAAAAATTTATTTTCGTCTCTGCCAATGTTATAACCATAACTAGATGAAACCTCTGGTTCAGATATGTCGTTAAACACATGATTAATACATAAATTAAAAAGAATTGGCGAAAGTGGAGCTCCTTGCATTACACCTCGGTTAATTTTAAAAGATTTTGATTTACGCATTCCTAGGTCTATAAATGACTCGTTATTTGTTTGTAAATTAATAATTAAATTTTGTAGATACCGAGGAATTTTGGAATGTTTGATAACGTTAGCCAAATGTTTGTGTCCAATTGAATCATAGGCTTTATCTAGATCTAGAAAAACCAATGTACCACTTTCTCTATTTAATTTAGTGTTTATCAAAACTTTTTCAATGATTGCATTATTTATGTGGCACCCCGGAAGAAACATAAAACCTCTTTGATTTTGGTTAATTGAAATGTATTCTCTAATTTGTTTATCTATAACTTTTTCTATAATTCTGCGAAGAATGGAACATATAGTGATTGGACGCCAATTATTTGGATCTAAAGCGTCGCCCTTTTTATAAATCAAAACAGTTCTTGCTTTGTTAAAGGTTTTTGGAACGAATCCAGTTTGCAGCATAATTGTTCCTATTCTTGCAATTATTGATGGAGCTATTGTACTACATTTAATGCTTCGCATAATAATTTTATCTGGTCCAGGTGCTGTATCTACTTTAATCAATTTAATAGCACCTTCTACCTCTTTTCTTGTTATATTTGGCACATATGAACTATTGGTGTTGTACAAATCCAAATTATTGTATATTTCCAAACAACTATTATTGAATTTCTCAAATTTAGTTTTAAAGAAGTCGTGAAGTTTTTCATTTTCTACCCGACATGTTTTATTTTCTTCATTCTGGAATACCTTTCTAACCGCTTTTCTCCTCTGATTGTGATAATAGAACTGTGTAATCTCGTAATCATAATTGGCCTTTCGTCTTTCCCTATCTCTCTTTGAATCTCTTTGTGGATTAGTAGTGTTTTTGTAACTAGAATTGCTTCTTTTAAATCCGATGCGTTTTCTTGCTTCATAATATTTACGCGCTGGATGTTTTGGCCCTGGAAGATCATCCACCAATGATACCAAAAACAACCCAAAGTTTCTGACGGCTTCGCTAAAGTCTTCTTCATTATTAAATTTGCCATTAAATATTGTTTCCCAGTTTGAAAATCCTTGATCGATTTCTTGTTTGCTTTTATTTTTTACAGATTTTGTTATAAAACTTAAGGTCTTATCGTCTTCGTTAATTTGCTGCGATGTTTCAGTAATTACTAATGGTTTATTATTTAATAGTGCTTTACGGTGATTTTCTGGATGCGCTTTCCACATATGTGTATTTAAACCTTTTATGCTAATGAAATTTTGTTTACAAATATTACACAGAATCGAATCTTTTATATCATCTCTGGAAGCATTGCTGGATTTATTAAGATGAACTTTTGTTGTATGTAGTTTCAAGTTTTTATAGGACTTATTGCACAAATTACATTCATTAACATTCGCATGCTTATTAAGTGCTTTATCATTCTGATTAGAGCTAATGTTATCTTGGACATGGCTACAATTTTTCTGACTTCTGAGAAAGTAAGGAGATTTTGCGGGGGATTTTGCAAGTATATTACACTCAGGAGAAATAGTAGAAGGTCCAGCAGCTAGACGGTCTTGGGTAGAAATTTTGAACCCTTTTATATCCAGCGGCAAATAGGTTCGTGGATATCTTGGAGAATTGAGAGTTTCATTCGAGACAAATGACGTTGACATATTACAAAAATAATATTAACAAAAATACTAAAAAAAAAAACGTATAATTAAAACGAAAATACAAAAAAATAATAAAAAAATATGTAATTTAACAAACATAAGCACAAATCAGTTAATTTACACTATTAACACTAAAACTGGAACTTTTATTTGGGTACTTTAACTGCCTAATGTGACAGATCAAAAACCTGCCAACTTCTATCTAATTCAATTCAAAGATCTAATTCAAAGATTCGATCTTCGAAATTATCCATAAATATGTTAACTAATAGAGGACTCAGAGAATTACCCATGGTTAAACCATCTTTCTGTAAATAAATTATATTATTAAAAGCGAAATAATTTTGACTGATACAAAGATCAAATAATTGAATTAACTCTAATCTTTTTACTAATTCTACATTACTATTATCTAGGAAATTATCTAACAAAGGAATACAGTCTTGTGGTGGAATCTTTGAAAACATGTTACAAATGTCAAAGCTTACAAGTTTTGAATGTGCTGGAAGATGTATGTTCTGTAGTTTTTCTACTAATTCTAATGAATTTTTGACAGAGTATTTCGATTTGTATCCTATGATGTTAATAATATGGTTGAGTTTCTTGGACAAGGTGTGATTAGGTGCGTTGATATATGATGCTACTGGTAGTATAGGCATGTTGTGTTTATGTGTTTTAATCAGTCCATATAGTTTTGGTGGTTGTGGGTTTTTATGTATGATTTGTTGTTTTTCTATTTCGTTAAAGCAGATATTGCAGTTTGCTAAAGCTTGTTTTATTTCTTTTTGGAGTTTTGTGGTAGGATCTTTGTTTAAAACATCTAAATTTTCTTTATTAATAAAATCATTAACCTTTTGTGTGTAAACATCTTTCGAAAGGATTACCAAAGTGTTACCCTTATCTGCTTTAACAGAAATTAAATTGTTTTCTGTAATTTTATGTCTGATAGATTGAAGTAGTGACAGGTTAGATGTTTTATTCTGTGTTTTGTCCTTTTTCAAAGATATTTCTTTTATCAGATTCAAGATTTGGAATTTTGCATAATTGTTGTGATCTTTTCTGAGTATAGTTTCACATTCAACAGCCAAGATTTCTTTAATTTTATTAGTGAATTTTGGAAAAGGACAAAATTTGAAGCCTTTGTTAAGAAATTGTGTTTTCTCTGTCGTTGAATTATGTATCTGATAGGTTTATAAAACGTGGATAGAAATTTGTCGTATTCTGGGTATTATAATTACTTTGTATTGAGCGTTTTTGTTGGGTAAGGTTTTGTAGTTTCTTTTTCTGAGTATTGTATTTTTGGAATTTAATATGACTGACAGTTTCTCTAACATCAAAATATAAAATGTCAAATTGAATATTATGTAATTTATGTACAAGTTCTGTGTGGAGTACCTTTATATAAATGTGCAAATTGTCTCTAATTCTAAACCATTTCTTTTCTTCTTCTTTGACCCATCTTCTTTTTGCATTTTTGATATTTTCTCAGTAATGTAATTACTATACTATAACCAAAAAATGAAGAAACCAAACCGAGTGAATCTGGCAGGTGCAGACTAGCAGTCGGAGATGATTGTGAACGAGCCTTGCTTCCAAATTGTCAAATTTAGACAGTTTGAAATTAAAAATTGTCATTGCAATCTGTCAAAGTTTTAAAAGGTTTTTCACAACTCCAATTGTTAATTATTAAACTACTATTAATAAATAACCTTCTGATAGCAAAAGAGTGCACGACATTAGTTGCTGCTTAAAATATTTTTCACAACTCCAATTAACATTTATTAATAGTAGTTTAATAATTAACAATTGGAGTTGTGAAAAACCTTTTAAAACTTTGACAGATTGCAATGACAATTTAATTTCAAACTGTCTAAATTTGACTATTTGGGAGCAAGGCTCATTCACAATCAACTCCGCCTGTAGTCTGCGCTTGCTAGATTCACTCGGTTTAGTTTCTTCATTTTTTGGTTTAGGTATAGTCTTGGTTGTAATGTTGACATATTTGGGAATGACTTGACGTTTAATACATTCTTGATTGAACCAAACATTCTGGCTAGCGATTCCGTGTTTAATCATCAGTTTCTTATATAGCTTGGCTTGTTCTTCCAACGAAGATGAAATGATAGCGTTCCTACTTTGTGGAACTCCATAATCATGAAATATAATATAAATACAAAGATTAGTTAAAGTTTCACAAGTTCCACAAAGTAAGGCTGGAGACAGTAAACGCAAACATTGGAGAATTCACATGTTACATTGTAAATCAGAACTTGTTCTTATAATTTACACCATATAATATCGCATATAGTCCTATACTATACACGGTGGAAGCAGTTACGACGCGTTAATTTTAAGGGGTGATAGAAGACATCAATAAGAGCAAAAAGAGTCTTAAGTTTTTTTCCATGTTAGTTAGCTTTCGAGTAATTTAGAAAAAACCATTGCCATATCTGGCAACATTTCTTAAGTATAATCGCATTCTACAGCTGGGTCTTGACCTTGTTTTAGAATTCAGATCGTTTATTAGTCTAAACGAACTGATGATGACAGCCGTTGTTTAACAATAATAAACACCCGAAGCAGGTTAGTCGTACGACTAATTCTACGAAAATTGTAATGAACACTGTTCTTCAGTAAACAAAATAGTACCTGCTTAATAAATGCGCTGATTCATAACAAAGCAACTGTAAAAACAATACAATAATTGGCCTACATTTGCATTGGAAATGCATAAATAATTCTTTAAAGAATTATTTATTAATTAATTTCCGAAATGTTCTCAAAATTTCTTGACGTATTTATTTTTTTATTAAAAATACTATCTTTATCTAACATAGATTCAGGGTAATGGCATCATTTTTACGAATCGTTATGAATAAAATTATTATAATCCATCAAACACAAAAACGTCTAAAAGTACAGTTATTGGACACCTTTTATCTACAGTAATTAGACACTAAGTAGAGGAGGGCCACCATGAATGGGACATTTTTTTGTTAGTTACCGTAGTTTTCAAAATTTTCAAGTTTCGATAAAAATAAAATGCACACAGGTTATTGGATGTTATTGTTCTTATAATATACAAATGTAGACGCTTGTTTATTATTTTAATTGATGGAAATAATTACTTTTTTAAAATTTGCACAGTGTCCCGTTCAAGGAGCATATTCCTTGAATTGGACACGCATTGCCTTTGAATGGGACAAGTCTAATAACATATGGTTTCCACGCTGCAAACGCTTAGGAGCTGGATATTTACCTTTTTTTTTATTTTGATTAAGAACTATATAAAGAACTGATATTTATAATATTTTATTGAAAGAAATATAAGCAAACTAAACAAAAGATTCTCAGTCAACAATAAAAAACATGTAAAAATAAAATAAAAAACATCAAAATAAAATGGTTTACATAACCTTTCCATATGTAGCCTCTTGACTAAAAATTTCCTTGCCAAAAAACAAATACGATTTCATTCGAGATGTTCCAGGAAGTTCAACAAGACTAAGTTTCTTTAAAATTGAGTTTTTACTTATGTCACAAATATCTTCGATATCAGGAAAATGAAATTTGTTTCTTAGTCTTCTCATAAACTTAACGGTAAGTATTTCCTCATCAATATTTACAATTTTTCCCACGAAGCTGACATTGCCTTTTTTTGGTATGGAGAATTTAACAAGTATAAAGTCATTTATTTCCAACGTAATATCTTTATTTCCGTTCTTATCTTTCTTGGTTGTATACCCATCGTCGTCCTTGGGCGTATCGTCCTCCTTCTCTTTGGGTGCTGCATCTGGTTCTTCAAGAAAGTCGGTCTCACTAAAATTGTCCGAACAATCAAGATCACTGTCGCCTTCCGGTGGCATTTCAATTTCTGACTCACTGCTGCTTGATTCCAAAACTATCTTTCTCTTAACTTTTTTTATTTTTGATTGGCTGGGTTGAGATTCTTGAACTTCTGTTTCAGTCTCGTCGTCATTCTGTGGTGTTTCAGTTAAAATTTTTGTAGTTTGTTGTTTTCTTTGGTTGGTTTTTCTTTCTGGTGACTTTGGGTATGGGCGTATTTGCTCTGGTGTTACTGATGCTGGCTGAATAAGAACATTACTAAGAATGTTAATTCTGCTGCCTTCATTTTCTCTATTTTCTGCATTAGAACTTGGCTGTGGATTTGGTCTATCCGACACAAAAGATGTTAAAAAGTCTTGATCAGAAAAAACATCTTTGTTAAACGGAAAAATTCCGCATTTAGCAAATCCGCTAGTTATATTCTTACACAGAGAAAAATGTATTTAAATTTCATCAACAATTGTGTGGTATTGTAAAACAAATTGGTCTTAAAAAAGTGACAGGGACAATTTGTGTACAATTATAAAACAAGATTGTGTCATTTAGTTTGTCAAGATTTTGTGGAAGTCAATAGTAATTTTGTAGAATCAAATGAATAGTTGTCTATAAGTTTCCATAACAAATTGTGTTACTTATTAAAACAGAATGTGTAATGTTATTGCATACAATTTTATACAAAATTGTACAATTGTTGCGCTAGTGTGTGCCACAATTGCTTAATAGTATTTAACACAATTACTTGTTCACATTTATACAAATTGTGCAATACTCTGGCACAAATATTCTATACAGAAGGCTAGATATCACAAATAAAATATATATTTTTACATATATTAAAATATATGTAACTAATATGTATATAGCTATACAATGTATAGTATTTACATACTATACAACGTGTAGTATATACACGTATAACACTAAAATTTTCTTTTGCCGTCGGCTGTTTATATATAAATCTCGAATTTACATTAATAGCGACAATTACAAGTGGTGACATCTATAGGATGTCATCCATAAACTTTGCGAAACACAATAATTAGTAGCAAGAAGTTTTAACACTGGATTATGATTTCATTCAAACAAAATATTGTATTTTTCTAAACATTTTTTACAATTATACTTCAACATAATATGCTAGCTTATCCTCTACAACATTGTTCCAAAGAATGCAGAACTAAATCTGACTGTGTTAAATAATTGTCGTAAGTTCCTGTTAGACAATTCAGTAACGAAATCCTACACAACGCTGGACAATACGATTCTACAATTATAATATAAATTTCTCCAACACCGTTTTGAACAATATTGTGCAAAGCTCTTATGAAGTATTTCTCTCTGTGTAGGACTAAAGCTCTCGAGAAACGCCTTGTTTGCAAGTTCAGCAATATTGTAGATGGAAATTGTTTTCCGGGATTTGTTATGAGCCAGTTGTGTTGTTCCGACTTAAATTTTGTCTTAAATGGTCCGTACACGGACACATCAAGTGCTTGTAACCGATGTGATGTGTACGGGGGAAATGTCAAGAGGGTTATCCCCATTTGTCTAGCAAACTTGATGGTTTTGACATTAACATGCGATGTGTGGTTATCAAGCTGCAAAAAACCCTATTATCTTGAGAACATCTGCAAAATGCTTCAACGAGAGAAAAAAATTATCTTCTGTCATCCAGTCAGTTTTGTGTGTTAAGCCCAAACTGTTTGTTGGTGCGCCATTGAGCATATATTCTTTAAAGTGCACCCTTGGGAATATGAACACAGGTGGGACTGTATTGCCTGTCGCGCTGATAAAATTCAACATTGTCACTAAAACTCCTCTTTCACCTGAAGTTATTTGTGCAACTTGCTGAGATCCGCAGGGCGCAATTATTTTTGGAGGATCCGTAACAGTCAATAGTCCCGTCTCATCACAATTGTAGATGTTGTTGGGAGAAAACTGATATCTTGAGTACACTTTTTCTAAATTAATAAAAAATTGAGTAACTGTGTGTTTGTTAAAAGCAGTTGCTCTTGACAAACTGCAAGATTCTGGTTTGCGAAGAGAGATGTCCCTATGTCGTCGCATAAATTTTTGCAACCATCTTCTACCAGCTTTTTCATCTTTCGTCCGCTTTTCTGGAATAGTTAAATTTGAGTTCTCTGGCAAACTGGTACGTCAAACAGCGTGCTTGTACTGTTGTGAGACCGTAACACATCTGAGAAGCAGTCTTGAAATAGTTTACTAACGAAAGTTCTTGCAATTTAGAAAATAATCTTCTGTTTCCTATGTTGGGTGAGTGTTTATATAGTTCAATTGTCACGTTTTTAGCCTTTTTGACCGCTCTATGCAATGAGCTTTTAGGAATTCCCGTACAATGCGCTACTTCTCTTATTGAAGTTTTGTTGACAATGACTTCATGCACCGCAGCTTCCATTTGAGCTGGGTATATTCGTCGTCTCTTAGATTCCATTTTGAAACCTGTAATTGAAAACTAAGAATTAGACTATTAATTTTTATTATAATACCAAAATAATACAAAGTTCCTTGAATGGGACGTGTCCCAATCAAGGCACACAAAGCTGTCCCATTCAAGGAATTCGTTACAAATTTGAAAATCTGTTGCTTGCTCCTTAACCTCAAAATATAGAATGCAAATTTCTACTTAAAATACTAGTTGAAAACATCAAATATTTATAGCGTAATGTATTCTTACCTGCTAACAAGTTAACCTGGCATATAGCAGAAGTTGCCTGGCTTCAAATATTTACTTTATTTAGCAAAAATCTTAAAAGTTGCACAACAAACAACCACCTGTGTAGAAAATCTTGAAAACCTGTTCACATGCTTGCAACGTTAATCGCCCTCTACCAAAGTGCTCCGAAACCTCTGGATGAAATTTTTACAGTTTTCTATAATGATGTCCCATTCACGGAGCGTCCCATTCATGGTGACTCTCCCCTACTGGTAACAGTTATTGGATATTACTATTTTGTTTTGTCTTTGCTTAGAGTGCAAAGATTTTGATGAATAAAAGGAATATAAAGTTGTTATAACTTTTCTTTATTATTACTAAACATTAAATTTAGCCATTGCTTTTAACTAAATGTCATAGCTCATCCATTTCCTTCTTTTCCTCTTTCGTTTCTTCTGTAAATGTATTTTCTTTCTCTTCTTGCAATATTATAACAATATTACTGGTAATGTTAAACAAGCAAATATGGATGAAATACTCATGAAATGTACTTCTAGAACACATCTGCTGTCATCCAGTTGTTATCATTACGACCATTCAGCTGGAACAGACTGAGACTCTGCTATTCTCTTGTGCGGATTATTATTGGACAGCAGGTAAACCCACTTGCACAAAATGTAATCTTTTGATGAGCCCTGATCAATAATAATAATTTTTATTAATGGTGTAAACGATTTTCAGTCCTTTGGATCTAAAAACTTACTTACTGTTGCTGGATAGATCTAAAAACCTGTTTCATCGCCTTAAAAAACTCTAGATAATAATATTGGTTGGTTATTTAAATTTTTATGGCAACTTAAAAAAACATGCGATTTTAGCAGTTTGGACTTTGCAACTTAATTATTGTACTTATAACAATCGGACCGGTGCCATTTTGTAGCTATTTTTATTATAAACAAATCATATACTGAACGTTTTTTCGTAGGAAGTCATCCTGATTAGCTACGGAAGAAAAACTCCACGAAAACGGTTGCAAGCGTCTTAAATTGTTAATAACTTTTCTGCTGTCACTACGATTTAGTACATATATTATTCTACACACTATTCTGAATAGGCTTGTGCAATAAAATAACTGTTAACACGAAAGAACCAAAAACAGTTACTTCTGGTTCCCAGCCAACTGGACTAAACGTAAAAGCAGTTTGTTGTAGCCCCTAGATAGTTACAGTGATATTTTATTTAACAACATAGGTTTATTGATATCCATGTATAAAAATTTCCACTAACGTACTTACCTTAACAAAATCATAAGAATTTATACTCCATGACACACACTTCCGCACATTCACCAAACATATTAGTTGAAGTCGATTGGCGCGAAAAATGTATTAATGGACGCAACAGAAGTGTATTACCGTCCATAACAAATCAATCAAACTATTCAAAAACACTTGAAGTTGCTTATTACAGTGATCTATCTATATGCCAAGTGTCCAATAACTGTCTGGTGTCTAATTACTGTATGGTTTACCCATAAGCTTTATTCTTTTACCGTTGAAGACGAAATAATGAATGTTTTGACTCTTTGCTTTATGAATTCTTTCTGATTCATTGTTTACATTCGTTATCTTGGACAGTCCAAATTATCCAAGGCACCGGTGATCATCACAGTAATCAGTAGTCTCAGTTTTGAAGACGCTTTCAAAACATTTTTTCCAGCATCATTCTTGTCTGTAGTCCGTTGTAAGCATTGCTGGACTTAGCCTGCTTTTGTGATTACCGATGTAGATTTTACTAAAGCACTTTCAGCAGCTTGAATATGGGGCTTTTTAGTACGAGATCAAAAAGTTGATCTATTTTTGGAAGATACTGCTAGCATAAATTTTAAAAGTCTATTACGTATTAGGGACCCGTTTTTAAATTATTTTTATAAAATATTAAATGGTTTGCTATTCAACTGCGTGATTACTGATACATGGAAATAATGTGCATTTAACATAAATGCTACCCTTGGCATTTTATTGGCAAAGATATAGGCATACCATTTCGAGTTACTTTACTATGTTTCTTTGAACATACAGTATTTTTATGTAGCAGTGAAGTGCGGTCCATGGAAGCACTGGAAGCAATGCTTCCCTTGAGAATTTATTAAAAATAAAAACCAATGCTAAAAAAAATATTTTGATAAAATTATAGTTATCGTTTATTTAAATTTGTAATATTTAAACAACTTAAAGCTCAATATTGATTCCGTACAGCAAAAAGTATAATTATTTAGAGTATTATTTTGAGTTATGCTCATTAAACTTGCACGGAAAGGTAATACCGATTCAAATATGTTACATACACTGCATATAAGCACTGATTTCGTTGCTTATAACTGCTCTTCTCCTAGCCTTGGCGTGGATTAGCGGGCGTGGTGACACAAACGATGCTGTTAGCATTGTTTGGCCGTTATTTTTAGTGTGCTTCATGCCCAAATCTTTATTTATTACAATTTGGTTATTTGTTCGATTTAGTGTTTGTTAAATTTAATGTTACTTGTGCGAATGAGACTGTATTTTGTCACATTTTATTATTTCTATTTATATAAGTTGGGTTTTTTTTAAAGACAAATAATTCTATTTAGTTTGTCTGTATGCAAATTTAAAATTGCATTATCGTTATGACTGCAAATTCAGCTGCTTCAGTGGAAGGTTCGAGTACTTCCGATACATCCGAATCGGGGCGCTTTTTTTTGTTCAGTTTGTAAATTATTAATAAAGAATTTTCTGCATACGTTTTGGAGAGAAATTACAAATTATTATGAAAGACAGATCAAAACCAAAACTTTCAAATTTAACAACAAAGAATAAAACCTGCACCGGTATTTTGCTAAAAAGACTGGAAAATCGAGTTGCATTATAAATACATATTTAATTTTTTTAAATAAAGAATAATAGTCAACAAATTCCATGAGCATAAAATGTAAAAGTTCTTCTTTGAAAAACTTTTAAACTTAATAATTATAACTCTGTTTTTTTATTGTACCTAGCGGGGGCGGCCCAGGAGAGTTATTTTGAGGGGGGAATTTTTGGAAAAATAATTGTTTTAATAAATAATAATTCAACAAACATTATTTGTTTCTATTCTATGTATACTTATTTCTAAATTCTCCCTAAATTTCTAAATTCCATCTCCCCGTGAATCCGCGCCTGTACCTAGGTATATTAAAAATAAAATCGTGGTTGCTTCCCTAGCCTAAATTCTCACCGCACGCCACTGTTATGTAGTATACAAGGTAAGCCGATATTATCTTAAATTAACGGTTGAATGAATTAAATAGTAAAACAGTACAAAAAATACTTAAAAGTCAAATTAGTTCTTAAGAAATTACAAGATATTTTTCTGAGGCATTCAGTTGTTGCATGATAAAAAATGATTTAATTGTTTTAACGATTGGCTGACGAAAATCACCTATTAACTGTATTTAAATATTTTTTATTTTCTTTCTCTTTCTCCTCAATTTTTTAAACCAATACAACGCTAATGAGAAACAATAAATAGAAATGTACCATGCTTTAAAAATATTCAACGTCTAAAGATTATTATTAAAGTAGCAACTTTTACTTTAAAAAGACAAACCGCATATACATACTATAGCTTTCTTCGTCTTAATGAATCCTTAGTGGAGAAAGGTACAAGATCCATCACCACCGTTTGTAAATATTACGGTCGTTAAACTTCTTTGCGTTTTCTCCGACCTGCTTGTGTATGTATAGAACAGTACCAAGATGTGTAGGAAAATTGCATTTTGAATTCAGCTAGTGTCGCGAAAGGAACAGCACGCACGATTCATATCGCTGAGATTGTTACCATTCTTACCTTCTTTTGGATACCGTAATACGTAATAACGAATTGTGATTTGAATTTAAATTATATAATTAAATGTAAGTACTCTAATTGTATTTAATTGTAAATAGATTTAAATTATTTTTTTCTTTTTATTTTCCTGAAGAAATGTTCTACGAAATCATGGATTGGTTTAGACAATTTTTGATCCGCTTAGTGACATTTATTTGGGAAATGATTGTAATCTCAACACTCACTGTTTACTATTTTGCGGAAACATTTACAATTACGTTTACTCCATCGTTCTTAAGAACGGAAAAGAGTTTGAAGGGTAAGGTCGTAGTCATCACTGGAGGAGCTGGTGGAGTAGGTCAAGAACTTGCACTACGGCTTGCTCGGAATAAAGCGCGTGTTGTTGTGTGGGACATCAATGAAAAAGGTAAGATTTTGTGATTTTTTTTAAGTTAATAAAAAAAGATTTACAAATCACATAAACGGTTAAAAGTTGCGTATATATAACTATAGTCTCGCTGGCAAATGAAGGATTTTAATGAACGCGTGCACATCAGCTGTGAGAACATTACGATAAGCTAAGAATGTAAGCACAGTAACGTGTTACTAGAGACGTTTTAAAAAGGTCAGTAGCGTACGTTCGGATAGTACTTTTTAACATTATGTAAATTTATCATCGTTGAAGTATCTATTCAACCTTAATAACGATTTATAATTAAAAATCTCATTACGTTTTAAATGGCATAGGGTAATGAATACATTTAAAGAAAAGTAATTGCAAAAATTTTAACTATAAATCGTTAAAAGTAAAAAATAGGGAATCAATCAATAATCATAACTACACAAAATCATAACTGGTGTTAATTTACATTTTTAAGTGCATAAAACTGATACTAAATGATGGCAATCCTTTTTATATATTAGGAATCGTACTGTATAATAATTTACCAATTTCAATAAAACAATTAATGTATAAACAATTTGTTACTGTTTTAAAGGAATTACTTAACTATTATAGTAGTTCTTAAGAATTTCTGTTTATAACAATATTTCTGCTTTCATATGTTTAATTTAATCTATATTTTTTGCCGTTTACTTGCATAGTATAAATTAATTTCATTTTCCCTATTTTGTACGTGTATTTGATTATAATCGAATACAACATTAAGCATCAATGTTAGCCTTCGTAAAGGACATTTTGTGACGCTACTGAATCATTCCAGTTTATCAGTTATTTCTGTTATCAGATACATTTCTCGAGTCGACCACGTGATCATGAGGTGGACACTGCGTGATTTGAGATGCTTTTTACAATTCTGCCCTCGTAATATCGGTAATTTTAAATCCTTCATTTAAATGTTAGGGTATAGTAACATCAAAAATTCTTTAATCACTAATCTGGAAATTTTTTTAATTTTACTCACATTCACTTTTGCAAACTAGGCGAATGTCAAGAATTAGTTTTTATTATATTTATGCATTTGATTGCTTATTTGGATTTATTAGCAAACATGAATTAATTAGCTCGGTGTTTAGTATTAATAATTTGGTTGAATTTTTTCAACAAACTAGACTGCAGCCCCATAACGGTTTATAAATACTAAACTTATTGCGACATAAATAACTATTACACCAGTACATTCTAATATCTAGTTAATCAGATGCACTAAAACATTAATTTTAAGAATCAATATGATGTTGCTAAATTGCTTTTAGATATTAGCTTATAAATGGTGATTGATTCTATGTATTTGAGAATTGCAAAACGGTAGTATTCTACTGTTGTTGTTGAAGAAAGGAAAGAAAATAATTTGCCTTGTACTAACCTATAAACAAACCTTCATAGTAAGCAAGCACTTTTAAATATATATACCTACTTAGTATATACAATATACTATCGACTTTTCGTAAAAAACACTGGAAAAATATTACAGTCTGCTAGTTATGTTATATGGTTATACTCACAATGACTACAAATTGCAGTCTTGCTAAATAGCATTGTTTGTGTTAAATGCTATAATTAAAATCCTATAACATTTACGAAAATGTCAGATTGTATAATTTCCTTATATACACACTAGTATTTAGTTATGTAGTTAATTTCAAAAACTAGGTTGTATAAGGTAAGGAGAGAGGGATTGAGTGCATTTTTATTATTTTTTGGGTACCTACTTGTATATTAGAATCTATTATGTTCTTAGCTTTTAATCTCTGTCTTTAAGAATCAGCAGTCATATGACAAAAATTAGTGTTTAAATAATATAAATGCATGTTTATCCCCCAAAAAAGTTTATTTAGTATCAAACTAATAAAACAAGCAGAAACTTGTTCATTTTCCTTATCCTTATAGTTTCTAAATGTTTGAATATGTAAATAATTTTTTGTATTTTTCAATTTTTTACAAAAGTGTAAAAGTAAACTAAATTTATATTTTTTTATTTCTTCTTCTGTTTTAAAAGTCTTAATTTTACGCCAATTTTTATCTTGAAAGTTTAAAATTTAGATCGAATTGATCAGTTTCTACATAACGTCGGCTTCACATGGAAAGTGCATAAGCAAAAATATTGTTTACAAGAAATGTAACACTTTGTAATGTAATACTAACCCTATTAATATGGTGATTTTGCATAAGTAATGTGATATATTAGTCACTAGTGAGAGAATATTCAAAAAGTCACTAGTACTTCCATAAATTCCATGACCTTGCAATGCAATTATAATGATTTAAATTTATCCCAATTGACTTTAGGCCAGTAAAATAAGACCCATTTTTGACCGTTGGTGGAAATAAATGTTGGAAAGCGGGAGATCGTTTCGATTGCTTGGTTTGAGGTCAAATATAAGTATCCTAGGTTTGCACGGTCATTCGACTCGAGCTTACCTGAGGGCATCAAAAGAACCACGAAATCTTTGGACCTTTTTTAGTTTTTCGCTTATAACTCCAAAGCAGTGCTTTCCAACGAAAACTTCACTATTACAAGAATTAAAGAGAATTAAATTCTGCGTGAGTATCCAACACTTTAAATTCGGTCTAGTGGTATGGTCGAAATCGACGGCCGAGAAACGACAATTTTACATATTTTCGATTTTTCGTCATACCGGACGCCCAGAGGCTTTCCGTATAAAAAAACCCGTTGGACTCATTCTGATTGTTAATATAAGTCGAGAAATACATACGCTTTGATATTATAGAGGTTGCCGGATTAACTTAATGGCCATTTTTTTGTCATCCCCCATCATAGCAATTAGAATCAATTCATATGAAGTAGTGCAGTATTGGTCACTCGATCATTTCGAAAAAAGATAATTTTTTGTGTGTTATCACCCCTAAGCATTGGTAGATCAAAACCACTGTCATTTTATTTTTATTCCATTTAATTGAAATATGGCAGCCATATCTGTTTCGTGGTGCACGACGTTGCTTGCAGTTTTTGGATGTAAACGTAACTCTTGATATCTGAACAACGGTTGATCCTAGAGACCTGCGGTAAAAATGATTGTATTGCTCACATGTCGGACTACATTTTTTAATCATAAACATAATATTGATATGACGTATCATAACGAGAACTTCAAAACCCGTAAATACCAAAATAGTAAAATTTCAGATTTAAAATATTTGATACATAAACTACCTCTAGCCGTGTACGTTTAAATAGAAGATCCTCCCTAAGACTTCATTTTTATCTGGATATATGAAATATGCCCCCATAAAAGCGGAAATTTTTGTAAAAACTTTAATCTTCTGGAATTAATCACACCCATAAGTAAGCGTCCTACAAAAATTATGTTTAGACTTAAAAATGTAGTACGACATGCGAGCAATACAATCATTTTTACCGCAGGTCTCTAGGATCAACCGTTCTTGAGATATCAAGAGTTACGTTTACATCAAAAACTGCAAGCAACGTCGTGCATAAATTTGATGTATGAGTCTTTCGTGAAATGAGTCTCAGATATGAGGCACACATCAATTTTCTCTATGCCAAGGACTGCTTGCAATTCTTGCTGGTGTTGCAGCAATCCATTGGCATTCCATGCCATGATTCTTAGATCATTAGCCATTTTTATTTTTAGGGATAGCTCCTTTGGCGCTCTATTCTAGTTTGGTTAAACGCTCATCAAATTTTGTGAACAGTTTTTTTTTGGTTATTTAATTTATCTAGGATCATCAGCAAAGTCTGGTCCATGGACGTAGTTTGTTTTGTGTTTTGAGAATTTTTATTAATATTAGCTGTACCTGCTACAACTTGACTATATGGCATAGTTACTCTTTTATCTGACATATGTTGTTTTGTTTGGATATATGTTTCAGCATTTACCTGTTGTTTATCTCTTACTGGTTGTTTGGGTAAATTAGTTTTTTTCATGGACCTAGTTTTCAGTTTCTGCATTTCTTTAGCGACTGTACATCCTCGATAACTTGCAGGATGATTTTCGCCACAATGGACGCATTTCGGTACTGCACTTTTTGGTTTTGTACACTCTATAGTAAAATGTTTACCAGTGCATATGACACAACGTGGGTCCTTGGCACAGTATTTTTGCGTATGTCCATAAGCCTGACATCTTTTACATTGAGGTACCAGCTTAGATTTTTTAATTGGTTGTATTTCAACTCTAATACCCATTATATGTGTAATGTTAAAAATTTTATTAACATCTTCATCTTGTCTGAAAACTAGCATAAACATATTTAATGGTTGCTTTGTTTTCCACTTAAGTTTATTTATAGCATCAAGTGCTTTGTATCCTCTTTTACGAAGTTCTTGAACTATTTCATCTGCGTTGAAAGAATGGTGTAAATTTTTAACAATTACTTTTATTGGCCTGTCTTGTTTATTTTCATAAGAATGCCACGAATAATTATTTTCTGAGAGCATCTTGGTTAATAATCTGTAAGACTCGCCGTCTTGCACATTAATTTTAATGTTTTCATTATTTATAATTTTAACTTGAAATTCCGTAACAATTTCATTTATTTTTTTATGTAATTCACTAAAATTTTTGATATCGTCCACTATTACAGGTGACACGTATTTTTTTGTTATCTTTTGTTTTCTCTTCTTTATTAGATGTTTCTTTTTGTGGGGGTGTTAGTGACGTATCCATTTGTCTCTTTTTATGATTTTTCTTGACCCTAATCCACTCTGTCTCTTTTGCTAATTCTTCCTCATCGGTATGGTATTCTATTGTTTTCTCATTTTTTTGCGTTTGATTTAAACTTTGTTCTAATTTTGCATAATTTTCTTGAATCATTTCTAGTTGAGCTTGCAGATAATTTATTTTAGCCATCATCTGGGTTTTTTCAATCTCAGCTTTTTTCAATTCATTATACAATAGTTGTTCATTTTGCGTTGTTGCATAATTTTGTTCACCTGGTTTATTTTTATCGTTATTAACCGGTGATGGTAAATTGACACCGGGCTGCATTGGAACTCCTTGTTGGATTATTATTTGCGCATTATGTTGTTGTTGCTGCTGCGAGGTTTTTTGTATCGATGTGGGAGGAGATCTTGAAGTCTTTCCACTTTTTGTAAACATCTTTTTTAATTATTTTTTACCTTACGTTACGTTTACGTGTTATATCAAACAAACACAACGTCATGTTTTCTGACTTACTTTTATTGCTCTATTGACACTTGCACTGTTATTGTTAACCAATATGGAGCGAGGTCGCGACACTTCCTTACTCATCGACAGTTAACCAATAACTAAAAAAAAATAAAAATAATAAAAAATTAAATATCTAACACTTCAATTTTCAATTAACGGAGAATTACAGAGCTTAATCTGTTCATTCATTAAAAGTACCCCGAATTTGTATTTTTGTATATCTCAAAAGTTTAGAAAATGTTCAATTTGTGTTTGTTATTACAAAAATGTAGGAATTTAATATTATTTTGAGTAGTCATTGTGTGACTTTGCTCTAAAAGGTGTTTGATGTAATTAGATTTTTTTATGTTTTATTTCTGTAACAATGCACGTGTTCTTTATATCTTATGTCAACATTTCGAAGTGTTTGTTCAATATATGCCGAACTACAAACCTGATTTTATGATATCGTGTGTTCTGTCTTTAGCATTAAATAAAAATGAAAAGTAATCATGTTGGTTTTAAAGACTATTTTACAATTGTTGGTTTTTCTTAATATACCTATGTGCAGCTTTTTCTGATATTTTGTCAAAATATGGTATAGATTTATAATTTGTGTCTTAGTTGATTGTAAGTGCTATATATTCTTTTAATAGCTAACCTATAATCTTTTTGTTTAACTAAAGTATCAATCATGTTCGGATTACAATAATTTTTACATGTGCTAGTTGTTTAATGGTTGAGATCTCTTTACTAAAATCTGACTGTGTGAGTGTGAGTTAAAGCACTGTGTACTAAAGATCCGTAAGCTGCTAGTTTAGTGGTACATTTGGTATGGTTATGTCGGTATGTGTTGGTTTTCCATATACAGAAAATAAACACATTAATAAACCCTTGTTCGCTCATGCTCCCCCTAAATAGAAAATGTTTTTATTTTTTGGATATTTTAATTAAATTGTCTTTACCTTTCATACTCATAACATGAGATAACATAATACTGTACATAAAATCAAGTCCCTGATATATTTCTTGAATGTGACGTCTCATCTTGGGTCATCTTATAGCGTAGATACAAAAGGTAGAAACATGAAATATTTATATATGTAATTTAATGAAAATGTTTTCTCAGTTTCGGTAAAAAATATATTCTGTGTTTTATCTTCCTGTATATCCCTCTTTACAAATTTAGCTTATATTAAACTCATTAGAGTAATGGTAATTAGGTGAAAATATATTAAATAATAGATTTCTATGAATTATACAGAGAAATTATAAAACAACTAGGGAAAAGGTTTAAATACAATAATTTTCGTATGTACCGAAGAAAGTTACTTATATAGCGCTTTAAACAATTTATCAGTAATTGATTTTTCACAATAAATTAATTTGTCGATTCAAGTGTGTTAGTTACCGTTGTAAATTAGGTCAACAAATAAATGAATAGTTATTTGTTTCTCAACTATCTAATTCTAAACCATCTTCTTTTATAAATTATAGTAACTGTAAACATGGACGAGACTTTGTAAATTGTGTCAGGGAGAAAATCTAATCCTTAATAAATTATTATTGAATTTAAAAATATATACTTATTGTTAAATTGTTTTTAAGCATGCTCAATTTCGTTTGTAAGTTTTTCAAAAAAAAATTGACGGTAATAATGCTTCAGATATACTATGAAATCATGATCACATTTGGATTATGTGATCAGATGTTGAAGAATGCACGCTCTCTTTATAAAATTACTTTTAATGGTCTCGTTTGCATCTGTAACTTACTTTTGATTGAGAAAATTGCATTTGTTATAAGCACCTAAATAAAAGTTCAAAAATTAAGGCGCAAAAATCTTGCTTCGGGATTACTTAATATAATAACATGTTAAAACTTGATATGTAGGGTGATAAACAGTAAATAAAAATATGTTGGTGATAAACATACATCTGTGATAAGGTACCTACCTACTCATAATCTTATTGATGCTACTTTAATTATATTTTATATAGTCAAGTCCGTCCCGTTTAATAAAGTGGGCTCTAGGATTCTGACTGACGGGCTCCTATACTTCCTTTAACCCAGTTTCTAAGATTTCTCAATTTAACATCAAAATGAAAAATATAAATAGACACTCTCCATTTCTTCAAGGTCTATGCTTGAGTGGTTTTGATTTCAATTCTTGACTTTTACCAAGATCGAATCAAAATCAAAAGTATATTTGGAAAATCTTCACAGTTAGGGTTTTCATTTGGCGTATTTGTAGCCTTTCTGCTTTGAGTAGTTCTAGAGAAGTGCCAAAGTTGGCACAGACAGGGGGTGACTTTTTCTAGATTTAGGTATCTTGATGCTATTTGTTTAGTACGTGTTGTTGAAGCTCTGAAGGACTCCTACATAAAACTTGAGAAACCTTAGAATAAAGGAAAACTGTATAACACGAGGAAATTTGATATTGAAAATGTTGTCATCCCACTGTACAGAGATTTTGCATGCTAGAGCTCATAGTTCTAAACAAAGTTTCAATAGGATACTTTTCTCTAGTAATCATACGTATGTAATTGTCTCGTAGTAGTATATGTATGGAAAGAATAATGAAAGAAAAAATAAGAGGCAGAATTAATATTGGCATGATCTTCCCTAGAATAACCTACGCGTTATGTTAATGGCTTCTCCAGGCTAAGCACATGCAATATAACGCAAATATTAAATATGTACGTTGTAGTCAGTTAGTAAAAAGGTTGTGGTTTAGTTATTAATAGTTGAATAGTGATACGATTTAATTTATGTTATTAAATGACATGCAAACATTAAAAGCTAATGTAGTTACGTAACTACTTTATTTTGGGCACCATACTCGGTCTTCCCCGACGACGTCGGCGACGACGTCGGGGACGTGGTCGAGATAATGAGGTAATGTTTACATTTACTGTAATTTAATGCATAAACAACTTGTACTTCCAGATGGACTGTATATAATAAAATTATGAATATCGTATTTCTTTAAAACATCAAAATGAAAAAAGCATTATTGAGCATAATAAAATGCGTACTGAATCTCTTTCTTTAATTAGAAGTATTTCGAAATAACTTATGCAATTAAGAAAACTGTTCCTAAGCGTAATAATATTGATATCCATCGATAGAATTACAAATCAACCCTTTATTATAAAACGAAAACTTTTGTTTTTTTTATTAATCTTATTCTTAATTTAGTTTAAAAATGGATATAATTAACGCAGGATTTAGGAGTTCTGGTGCGCACATGATTTCCTATAAAGAACTTTTGATAAAATTTGGTAAGTGATAATCTTCGGAAAAATATCATGTTTAAAAATGTAATGTTTCACGGTCGCTTCCTTTTCCGTGTAGTTTAAAAATTTTATCCTGATTGTGCATGACCTCATACTATATCTCTTTTTCAGGTTCCGTTGCATTAAAACAAACTGTATCTTATTACTTATTTATTTTATTACATTTGTTTACAAACCCAGAGTCAAATTATATATATTAAAATTTAGTAAAGGTTATTGACTTTATAATCTCTTTACTAATATATGCATTTAATTAGAGGTATTAAAATAAAATAAATAACTTAATAATAATAATTTTTAAATAAATAATAAAAAACTTATTAAAATAAAAATGTCGCAAACAAGATGCTTTGTAAATTAAACTACTTTTAAAATCTTTCATTACAATTAAAATAACCTTATTGTTTATTCTGGCAGGGTATATTTCAATTCTCCTTTTCTTTAACAGTTCAACAGTTACAAAACTACAAACTGCAACTGTGAAAATAAAACACTTGTCAACTGTAAATTATTATTAGACAAAATCACAAAATAAATATATACATCTGGGATTACCAAAAAATATTTATTAGTATGATTTTTGCTTTATTCCGTCCTCTATAGGACGATAATACCGAAAGTCCTTTATAGGAAATCATTGTACATCGTTTGCGCACCATAACTCAGAATCCTAAATCTGCGTTAATTATATCTATTTTTAAACTAAATTGAGAATGAAATTAATAAAAAACAAGAGTTTTCGTTTCATAATAAAAGGTTGATTTGTAATTCTACCGATGGGTATCAATATTATTCCGCTTATGAAAAGTTTTGTTAATTGCATAAGCTATTTCGAAATACTTTATAATTAAAGAAAGAGATTCAGTACGCATTTTATTATGCTCAATAATGCTTTCTTTCATTTTGATGTTTTAAAGAAATACGATACTCATAATTTTATTATATTCAGTCCAGCTATAAATTACAGTAAATGTAAACATTACCTCATTATCTCGACCTTGTCCCCGACGCCTTCGCCGACGTTGTCGGGGAAGACCGTGTATGTCCACATTACACGTTAGACAAATACATAATACGTAGTTACGCCACACTGAGATACTTCTACTATAAATTCAAACCTCAGTTCATAACAACTGAATTGGAGTTATTGGTGCATCTCATATTTCTTTGCGCGCACTAATTCTTTTATACATTAGTTACGCTTAGTTTATTGTATACTTAAGTTATTTTGCAAATTTTGTTTTGTATATCTTAAATTTATAACTATTAGTATATACAGCGTGTTCTTAGAGTCAGGAGTTACTTAAACCAGGAGAAAAAAACCTTTGATTTTTGAAAAATTATTCTTGATAAAAATGTCTGTATTAAAACCAGTAAACAAATATGACAAATTTTTTGTATTATTTATAACAAAATGGAAACACTAAAAAATCTGTTCTTTTCTAAGGCTTCTTCCACCCACGTTATTAATAACAATCGACAACTGATCAGATAACTGTACCTGTAACCTCTAAGATAAAGTGAAGCAAAGAAAGTGAAATGCGAGATAAGCATTAACATATCCTAATGCTATCCTTTGGGTGTTCAAAGTCTCTACTGCCCATGATTCAATTTAAATTAAATGCTAAACCAGAGAATTTACAATATATAAAGAATGAATTTGCAATTTATTAATAATCGCTTATTCCCCAACTTTTTAAAAGTTAGCAATGGACTTTTGACTAAATAATTGTACACATACGTGTACAAAAACAGAAATAGGTACCTAAACAAATTACCAACATTACTCACTAACACTAAGTAATACAGATACCGAAAAACAACATGCATACAAAAATAATTCACTCTAGTTTTAGTTATAGACAGAAACAATAGAAACTGCGCGATTAAAAGATAAATCAACGTATAGTTTTTATTTATGTTATGTTACTGTATATTTTATTTTTATAATATTTCTTAAAAATAGGACCCAAAAGAAGAAAAACTATAAAAATTAAAGAAAACATTTATTTATTTTAAATTCAATATCAATTACTTGTGGTCTACAGCACCAAAAAGCCCCCCACTACGGTTACGCCAATGGATCCTGCACATCTCTATATCAGATTTTAAGGCTTACTACATAACAGTGGCGTGCGGTCTATGGAAGCAAGGGAAGCAATGCTTCCTTTAATAATTTATTAAAATCAAAAAACAATGCTAACAAAAATAGTTTTATAAAATTATGGTTATCGTTTATTTAAATTTGTAATGTTTAATCAACTTAAAGCTTAATATCAATTCCGTACAGCAAAAAGTATAATTATTTAGAGTACTATTTTAAATTAGGCTCATTCGCGGGTGCGTTGTGGGCTACAGTTAACATCGTATAAGGTCGAGTTATTTTTATTAGCTTACTCCGTGATCAGATGTTTACATAGGCGCCCGCAGAAATTTACCCAGCAAACTAGAATGAACGGTATGCTAGAGTGGGCAAGTCTAGAATAAACGACATGCTAAGGGTGGCAACCCTAGGAAAAAAGCGGCATATTATAAAAAATTTTCAATAAAATTTAAATTGTCCAACTTCCAGGGAAGGGCAAGTGCCCCTCCTTGCCCCCCTCCTTCCGGGCGCCTATGGATGTTTATTATAATTTCGTTATTTGTTCGATTTTTCGTGTTTGTTAAATGTTACTTAAGCAATGTAAATCTGCGAATGAGACTGTATTTTGGAACATTTTATTATTTCAATTTATATAAGTTCGGATTTTTTAAAGACAAATAATTCTATTTAGTTTGTTCTGTATGCAACATTTAAACTTGCTTTATCGTCATGACGTCATGACTGCAAATTCAGCTGCTTCGGTGGAAGGTTCGAGTACCGTTCAATTTGTAAAGTATTATTATTATTTGATAAAAAATTTCCTTCATACCGTTTCGGAGGAAATTATTGAGAAAGGCAGACCAAAACCAGAACTTTTAAATTTAACAACAAAGATTAAAACCTATTTATTTATATTTATATTTTTGTATTTTACTAAAAAAAGGCCGGAAAATCGAGTTGCATTATAAATAAATAGTAGTACTTTTTTTTAAATAAAGGATAATAGTTAACAAATTCCATAAGTATAAAAGACGTATTCTTTTGCACATTGTGATTAAATCTAAACAATCATAAAAATTTGAAAATGCTTTGTCACAAAAGAACGTTGGCAGTAGTTACAAGTTTCGTTACAGCACCTTTTATGCTTCAATCATGTCAGTCACAGAATTTCTACGATTCAAAGGGGTAAGGGGATTACCAATCATGCTAAAAATATTTTACTAGGTGGGAGTTAATCAGTATTCAAAAGAACGAGATGTGCTAAAAAATTACCAATCCGATTAATCATTATAGAGTAAAAGAATACTACTGAAGTGTAAAAAGTATTCCTTAAAAGACTTTTAAGCTTAATAATTATAACACTGTTTTTTATTGTACCTAGGTGTATTAAAATTTAAATCGTGGTTGCTTCCCTAGCCTAAATTCTCACCGCACGCCACTGCTACATAACACATGAATACTTCTTTTGTTATAATCTTTATTAATTTCTATTATGAAAACGCTTCCTTTTAGTTGGATAAGAAAGCTTCTATAAATATTCTGTTACAATTTGTTCTTCTTCTGTGAACTCTTATACAATACTGCTTACATTGGTAGCTGAGAAACTGGAATGAAGAAAAGTAGCATTTTTAGTTTTACGTTGCATCATGTTACCATTACGAAATTCCTATCAAACTTGAAGCCAAACTAAAATAATTATTAAGTTTAAAGATTTTAGCGATTAAGAATTTTAAAGATTTAGAAATTCAATGTTCAGTTTCAGAATTTTAAATTTCTAGTTTGATAATCTTTCAAAAATCTAAAGTTAATGGTTTCTAAAGATCTTAAGCTAAGAAATTCAAAGTTTAATAATGCAATAAATTATGAATTTTTTTTAATTTTCAGGTGCAGTTTATTTCATAATTATTATAGAATTTAGAATAATTATGATTTCACTTCGTTTTTAGAGTGGTATTATAATCAATTTAGATTATCATACTTTCTAACAAGACTACCAAATTCCTATAAATAATTTGATAAACTATTTTTAACAATGAAATTAATTATAGTTCATTTCAGTTTAAGTTTATCGTGTAATACACTCGTGTAAAAATGTAAAAATCGTATAAAATCATAGCCTACTCTGAATTCTATAATTTTGGAACTGTAATGGTTAATATTTGCACCACGTTCAGTTAATTTTTAGAATATTTTAGTTACTATGAATCAGTGGCGTGCGGTGAGAATTTAGGCTAGGGAAGCAACTACGATTTTAATTATAATACACCTAGGTAAAGCCGCGGATTAACGGGGGGGGGGAATAATCCCCCCCCCCCAATTTAGAAATAAGTTTACATAGAATAGAAACAAATAATGTTTGTTTAATTATTATTTATTAAAATAATTATTTTTCCAAAGATTTCCTCTTCAAAATACTTTCTGGATCCGCCCCTGCTAGGTACAATAAAAAACAGTGTTATAATTATTATTATTCATATATATATTAATTATTCAGCTTTAAAGTTTTTCAAAGAAGCACTTTTACACTTTATACTTATGGAATTTGTTGACTATCATTCTTTATTTAAAAAAACTACTACTATGTATCAATTTTCCGGTCTTTCTTAACAAAATACCGGTACAGGTTTTAATCTTTGTTGTTAAATTTGAAAGTTCTAGTTTTGATCTGCCTTTCTTAATAATTTGTAATTCGACCAAAGTTAGATGCTGTAAGTCGGTAATATCGCTCTTTTTTCCATAATGGGTTCAATGCCTGTGCCCTCGTATTAACTTCTAGGTCAATGATTTCTTCTTGGCTTTTTTTAAGCATTTTTTCTAATTTTTCTTTTCTTGACCTAATTTCTTCTTCTGATAAAATTTCTACTTCTCCATAATCCTGGTCCGCCCCACATTCCGATCGGATTCTTTTTGCAGAAGGTGCTTTTATGATAGCTCTTCTCCTTTTCGATGAAATGTTAGACCACCGTCGCCTAATGAACTCTAACATAAACTTTCCAGGTTCTTTATTGGAAAAGGCTTTAATAGGTGTTTCTACATATTTTTCTTTGGAGTTATAGGAAATCACGGCCAGTCCGCATTTTATTTGGTAGGAGTCTTTCAGGGAGTAATTAATCTGAAAAAATATATAAACACATTAAAACAACTAAATGACTGTGAAATACAAAAGAAACTTACCCTTTTACCGCCAGTAAATTTACAAATTAAACTATTGAACTGTTCAGCTGGATTATTATTTTTATTTAGAAGACATGAAGCTTCATTAGCAACTATTCTTTGAAGGCATGTAACTATATCCTGTTTCAGGCCACATTGTTCCAATTCGGGAGTAAGATTTACCTCGTTATCTTTTAAACCTTTACAGAACTACAAATCGCAATTTGTGTGTTGTCCAAATATATGATCTGGGATGTTATTGACATCATTTTTGAACATGAGAATTTGCTCCGTAAAGTTCTCGTGATTTTTGGACCTGTATTGTGCAGTTTTAACTATAGCTATTCTAAATTTTAAAATGTTACTTTCCAATGTTTTTCTGAATATTATAGGAACATTTTTCCCCAGGGAACTTTTACTACTTTTACATAGTTCTTTTAAACGTGAACAAAAATTTCTTAGAAGGTGATTCGTGCACTCTATTTTTTCTATAATCAAAGATCCATAAGGTTTTACTTGGAATAGTCTCTTTGTGACACTACTATCACCGTCTCCTATTAATCTGGTAAATTTCAAATGATGGAAATTCATACTTTTTGAAAACCTTGGACTATTATGTCACTTTCCATAGAAGTTGATGTACCATTCCAGTTTTTAAAGCATCGGTGTTGTTTTGGCTGCTGTTTTTTATTTTCCGCTCTTACACAATATTTATTGCGAACACCTGCGTACATAAGTTTATTTGTTTCTGCTCCTATGATACACCCTACTCCCGACAATGCACTATATTTTGTTTTGTATGACCTTTTACTCCAGGCCCCGTCAGCTAGAACCGAAATACAAGGGTAGCCATCGTTATCAATCTGATTATTTTCCTTTGCTATCCTTGATTCCTCTATTCCAGCTTTTTCCATTTCTTCTACAGCAATCTCGTCGACAACATTCCCTATATCTTCGTGAACAGAAGAATATTCCCTCGGCGATATTCTGGGAATATCTAGAAAACTAGAAAATTCTTCAAGATGGGAATATCCACATCCAATCGACATTATGCCTGAAAAATTGTTGCATATTATTTAGATTACGTACTAGATACAAAATATTATCCAGTATATACAATTAGAGAACAATTTATTTCAAATTAATTTATTATTAAAAATGTAATTTAAACACGCAAGGCATCCAGACTAATCCTTTATTGACAAGTGTACGAAATTCTGCCTCACAATCTTTTTTAGTTTTCGAGAAAAATGCTTTGAAAAACGGTTTTACAAATTGTCGGCGAAAAGCCCGCTTAAAACATCAAATTATTCCTTTTCTTTATATTAATTTTTCATTTCTCTTTATAGGTTTGGTTTTTTTATTATATTATATTTATACAGCGTGTCTTAAATTAGGTGACACTACCCTTGTATCTTTATTATTTTTTATCCAATTTGATCCAAATTTTCCTCAAAGATAAAACAGATTTATAGTCAACTTATAACCAAAAAACCATGCACTCTCCTCGAATACCAACCATAATAATAATAACCTGCAATACCAAAATAAGCAAAAGTTGACCAGAATTGACCAAAAAGTTTCTAGTAAATTTAAAATATTCTCAGAAGTTAGTTATGGATTTTATGTTATTCTTTAGGAAATAATTCAATTAAGATAAAGAAGAAAAACAATATTTTATTGTTAAATAAAAACAAATTTCATTAGTTAAATAACGGTATTTTCAACTAAATCACCATAAAATATTGTTTTTTTTTTAATCTTAATTATACTATTTCTTAAAAAATAGCATAAAATCTAAGACCAACTTCTGAGAATACTGGGCCACATTCACATCTCACTTTAAGTTAATAACATGTTTAATTACCATGGTGACTATTTTAATCTTTTCCTACCTATTAGAATTTAGAATTAGATAAAGCTATCTCTATTCTTGTTGATCTTAATTATAGCTTTAGTTAAAGACGCCTTTAATGATAGTATGAGAATACCATTGTCTTTAAATTTACTGGACTTTTCTTTAAATTTTTTAATTTAATTAAATTTTTTTGTTTTTATTGAAATTTTGTATTTAATTTTTTTGACCAATTCTGAACAAATTTTTAAATTCTAAAGACTTGTAGTTAGTTTCAGTTTTTAAAAAGTTTTTAGAATTTTGTAGAACTTTTGATAGTAAAATTTTTCGATAAAAAAATGCCTAATAGGATTTTTTATTTTTTTCATTTATTTTGGTATCGCAGGTGATTGGTTTTTTGATCACAAAAAGACCATAAATGTGTTCTATCTTTGACAAAAGTTTGGTTCAAATGGGATAAAAAATAAAAAAGATATAATGGTGGTGCCGCCTAATTTGCAACACGCAGAATATACAAATAAAAGGTTTACATCCAATTAACAACATTCTTTGAGATGATTCAAGATTTTTATTGATTTTCATATAATTTTTTCTTAATTGCGGTTATTTATTCTTGGCCCTAACAACCTCTCCTTTTACTTTTTTAATAAGTATTGATCATTATAAATTGTACAAGATTTAATAAACAGATTATTTACTATCAACAATATGAATGCATTTGTTATTACAATAAAGGTTATTATTATTATTTTATCCTTGGTAACTAAAAATGTTTATGTCCGATTGCATTATAAAGTACTGTTTATTGTATTGTTTTGCGGCAGTAAACTGGCTTATTATTGTACTCGTAAAATAAAATGGTAGTAGTAAAATAAAGTATGGCAACTGCATATGACATGTCAAATTTTGCTCTGTCAAGAATAAATGTAATAAACTGATTTTCTTTTGATAATTACCCAATTTTAGGAATCGAACATAAAGCTTTGTATGCAACTCTTACATAATCGGACCTTATAGACTCGCCCTTTTTATAGGCCTTGCTCGCTTCGCTGGCTCGGCCATAAACCGGGCTTGTCTATAAGTCCTACATTACGTACTTGTTACATAAATAGCTATTATATACTTCCAACAAACAAGAAAGTTGAATTTTTTGAAGCCATTCATAAATTTATTATTATTGGTGTTAAGATAAAAATCATACAAACATTAACACCCCCCATATGGTCATAAACAATTAAATAAGAGAACTGAATTAAATCACCACTACAGTATAATTGTATATACAATATGAGGGGTGCAAAGGTAGGTCTCGAAAGGGCACGCAATCTTACATAGTTACGTCACTGCTACTAAAAGGTAATTCATAAGTTGTAAAAGTTGCTATACCTGTTATTATAAATTGTTTGAAATTATAGCATTTTGATTTGTATAATACTGTATCCTACCAAGAGCATTCACACAGAAATATTTCTAAATTTCCATCTCCATCACTGAATAGTTAGATGTCCTGATTCATAAACATTCTCTTTCAATTCCTATTTGTTAAGTAACACATTAGATTAATATTTTACTTTTTAATTTATAAATAAACTTAAGTGTTTGAAACTTCGCATGCTATTAGACTATTTATATCTCATGTTCAATGATTTTACTTTAATAAATTTTGAATTCTGCATCATTTACATGATATTATGTAACAATTTAGTTTATACCTAGTTAATTGTATATTGTACAACTAGCTATGAAAGTCATACTTTTTTCATGATTGATAAACGAGGGCGAAGCCTGAGTTTATCAAGCAAATGAGTGAAAAAAAAGACTTTCATAGCTTGTTGTACACAACATTTTTTTGCATATTGTAAGATGAGAAATTTGTCCTAAAATTTATGCATTTATGCAAAATTTTAGAAATAAAGAAACAGTACATATTCTTTGACATTGACAATAATCTACGAGGAGATTGAAGTTTGTTTTTTACAAACACAATTAAAATAGTATATTACGTTATAAGTCCGGTAAACCCAAGTTTACAGTAGCGAGTTGAAAACGTTTCGGGACGAGGCGACGAAGGAGCCGAGTCTCGAATGTTGAAACGAGCTACTGTAATGGTTTACCGGAAGTATGACGTAAGGCGTTTTATTTCATACTGCCTCACATTGTTCATTTTTTAAAAAAATGCATTTAAAATTTTCAGTCCGGTAAAATTTTTTACCGGACTCAAATTAGATTTTCAGTCCGGTAAAATTTTTTACCGGACTCAAATTGGATTTTCAGTCCGGTAAAATTTTTTACCGGCCTTGTAACGTAATAATTCATTTACCGGACTCAAATGAGTCCGGTAAATACCCTTTTACCGGACAGTATGAAATAAAATAATGAAAAAGTGCTACTTTCATTACGATTTTTTGCTAAAAAAAAGTCAACTTTCATAATGAATATGCAAAAAATATAATAACAATATTGACATAGTAACTATTTAACTTCATATAAAATTTAATAAAGAATAATACATAGATATTATAGTAGATATTCCTATCTTCCTATTATAGATAGATATATTTTTGGGTTTAAAGATTATAATGACATAAACTTGCTATGTAGTAAATGTGGAATGTAAAACAATTATTGATGTAAAGTAAGTTGAAATGTAAATATTAAAAAAATGATTGAAAATCATTTACTGAAATAATGCAATAATGCATGTATTGTATATTGAAATATACCTTTGTAAAGATAAACCTTGCATAATATGCAGCTAAAAATAATAATAACGACTATTAAAGACTTATATATATTTTGGCGCATATTAATAGTTTTTTAACCTGGAAAGTTGTTTTCGAAATATAAGTACATATACCAACTAAAGTTTATTTATGTTCTAAAATTTGAAATTAATTACCACCACCATCATTCGCAATTGTAGTAATGTAATCTAAACAGACTTTTATTTTGACTATTTATTAATTTTTGATTAAATAATATTTTTTCTCACTACGTTTGGCACAGATTTCTCCTACGAACAGCTAATACTTTCTATTTTTCCTTATGACTTTTGCTTTTATTTCTTTCTGTTCTTAACATATCATTACTAAATAAAACTAGGTCTAGCTAATTACATATATATAATTTAAATGTATCTCCATTAATGGCAGTATTTTTTCTTCTTTGCAGCAATAGAAAAAGTACGTGAACGTCTTCATAAAGAGGGTCATAAGCTGTACACTTATGTAGTAGATGTAACAGACAGACACAATGTTTACAAAAATGCTGAATTGGTTAAAAATGAAGTTGGGCCAGTCGATATCCTCATTAACAATGCAGGCATCGTAGCTGGGCATACATTTTTGGATGTTCCTGATAATATGATCGAAAAGACTTTCCAAGTTAATGTGATTTCACATTACTGGGTAAAAAGCCTTTTCATAATTTATTATTTAATTATAACTATAGTTCACAACTGTTTCAGACAATTAAAGCATTCTTGAGTGATATGTTGAAGAGAGGTAAAGGACATATTGTCTCAGTTGGAAGCTTGACTGGAATGCTGGGTGCTTACAAATGCACAGACTATAGCGCTTCAAAATATGCTCTTACAGGCTTACATGAAAGTTTACTTACTGAATTAAAGGTAGGCACTTCATATTCAAGTTATATATAATCTTATTTTCTTATTAATAATTAAATGTTTAAAATAACTAATTACAAATTTCTAATTTTATTTTTTGAGAGCAACATGTGCATATTTTTGACCTTAATTGTATCATCATGATGAGCTTTTAATGACATGTCGTAAGTTACAATTATGAAAAACTCATTTTCAACATTAAAATGGTTAACATTTTATCTATAATCAAGTATCTCACAGAGAAGTCAGTGAGTCTTGATGGTGTCACATGGGAAGTTTTTATAAAGTGTAAAACCCTTGTAACGACATAATAATTGATTTTAAGTATCCAATTGTAAGGCCAAATAGGGTTTTTTTTAAATAATTTAGAAACTACTAGTTATATTTTTATTCAACGTTTCGCCCCTGGTGCTTTCTTCAAGAATTCTAGAGATTAACATGTTATTAATTAATGTTTTATTAAGTTGTTTTTACTTACAATATATGACGTAGTTCCCCTGTCAAAATAATTGATGACATAATAAAATAAATCAGAAATATTTACCTATAGTTTAATATAAGATAGTTTAGGTAATATAGACAAAACAGGATTTTCCTTGAAGTAAAATATTTTAATACAATCACTATCAAATTCAAATTGCATTAACGTTAGAGTGAATAGTAACAAGATAAAAAAATTAATACAATAATTAATTACTCTTGATTTTTATGTAGATTTTTTCTATAAGTATATGA
This sequence comes from Agrypnus murinus, assembly GCA_929113105.1. Lineage (NCBI taxonomy): Eukaryota > Metazoa > Arthropoda > Insecta > Coleoptera > Elateridae > Agrypnus > Agrypnus murinus. Next base: position 169,222,956 of record OV816025.1, on the reverse strand, counting down.
AAAAGTAAGATTTGCTTCCCTCATTTTAGGGAAGAAGGTTGTAGCTTTCCTCCCAAAGAAAGAAAGTAGTTGTCTATTACATGTTCATAGTAATGCGTCTTATTTAGTATTAAGCATTATTGTTGTATTTCATATAGCAAATAATAAAATTAGAAGTTTTCAATATAGTGTTTATGTACTTATATTTTTGATAGCAGAAAAGATTATATGTGCAATTCAAGAAGGAAATAGCTTCTTCCTTGTCTTGGGTGCTTTATTATGCGCTTAAATAAACTGCACACAGGGGAGGAAAAGTTTCTTTTTCATCCCTTACAGTGCAAATAACTATTTTTGTTTAAGTACAAAGAAAAGTAATAGATTTTTTTAAGAATATGCAATTTATTATAAAGACAACTCATTATTGTATTGTAGAGCCCCAACAGTAATATGTGCATTTTTTAATAAACAAAATATTGAAACCTATTTGTTTCTTGATATAGTTGAACGCAGTTTTGGAAAAGGATTTTAGCCTTAGGCAAAATCGTACAGTTTTTAATTTCTTCTTTGAATACAGCTTCAATTTCCCTTTTGGTTAGGCTTGCCAAAGTACATCGTCTTCATTTAATGTTTATAATTTTGGTTAGATTTGCAAGGAAATTTGAGATCGAAGGCTTTAAACAAATATCGCCACTTTGCATATCATTGTTTTGAAAGCAAGCCATTGTACAGTTTTACATTTGATATCTTAGTGAGTATATTCTTGAAATCACTTAAACTGTTGATTTTCTTTCTGCATTAGTTACTCTAGGTACAATAATTAAATAGATTAACGACTGGCAATGAAGCATGTCATTCTTCCATTATGTTGAAATCAGGCAAACTTTGTTTACATCACACTTGAACCAATTTTACTTTCAGCATGGAAGCAGTCTTCTTGAAAACAAAATGTTTGGTCTTGCAATATATATAATATTGCGTTTTATTTACTGAAATAGTGTCAAATTGGACACTCATTATTTACATGGATTACATTTTTGGGGTTTCTTAAAAACATATTTCATACAACTACTAACTATAGGTAATAATTAATAAACAACGTTTTAAGTTAAATACTAACAAAATATAAATTAGTAACTAGATTATTAAAGTTATAATTGCAAAAGAATAAGTTAATATTGAAAGTAATAAGGAAAGGAAATGTTTTTTGGGCATGTATAAGCAAATGTTTCTTAAAAAAGTTGTTGAGGTATTATTCTGCATTGATTTTCAGTCTTTTCTTTGAACAACAGCTGAAGCTTCCCTCATACTGAAATAGCACCCCAAAGACCATTGCAGAAGATACCTATATTTTCAAATCTTTCACTTTTGTCCTTAAACTGCAGCCATACTAACTGCATCAACCATTTTGAAGATTATGTGATTGCCAAACAAGAGTTTTTATCAAAAAATATTATTTCAGACTTTTCTTGATCAACAGCTTGAATTTCAATTTTCTAGTCTGTTTTATTCTTTAAATGTCTGTTTGAAAGTCTGTGTATCCACTTTCTTTAAATACTTTTTTCCAAGAATGTGAAGAATCAATTTTAAAATTCAAGAACCATGTTTAAAAAACATCTCAATGTTCTAGACTACTTTCTGTTATTCCCATGAATTTAGGTAATCAGTAGCAAAACACTACTACACTCCACCTGTAAATACTTAATTTAACACGAGTTCTAAATAATATAACGCTAACTTCTTTTAAGATATAAATTCTGAATAAATACACCATACGATATCTGTGTGAATGTAGCAGTGTGGGTAGTTTGGAGCATTTAATCATTGAATGTGATAAAAATAAACAAATCAACATAGAACTATGTGACAAAATAAGTGAACTAAACATACACAAACCCTTTAATCTAAGTACACTTATACTTGAAAATAACATTAAAGTATACAACTTGCTTTATAAGCATATCCTGAAAATCAATTTAAAAATCTGAAAAAGAATCAGTCAAGCGAATATTGTTTGCTCTTTTCAGCAAACTTGCTGAAAATTCTTAGAATTGTTCCCGACTGTCTGTCCTAGTGTCTCTATTCCTATTATTCATGGTCTACCTGTGTCTTGTCAATATAAGTAAAATGTCCTGTCGGACCACTGGACGAGAAGTGAGTGCCCTGTGATAATCCTGATGGATCATCGTTATAATTATTTCAAGTTTTGTTAGGTGTTTAGCCTGAGTATTTATTTTATAAGAAAAGGATAAATAAGTATCGCTGTTGACCAAATGGTCTCTTGAGAGACTGAGGTCAAAAAACTCCCGTGCACACACACACACACACACCATACAATATAGTACACATTCAGGAGACATTCATATAAGGTTCGTCCCACTCGATTTCTAATAACTTATATATGGACAGTTGTAATAGTATTCAAAGCTTCAAACAGCTTTTGCAAACTTCCAAAGTTTTAGGCACAGTAGACGTATAAAACCTTGATAAATAAAAAGTTTTGCATACCTGGGATACGGGTTTTTAGTGCTTATTGTACATAATTTAAACTATACTTAACGTTAAGTCTCATCAATATTGGTTGATTATTTAAATTTTTATGGCAACTTAAAAAAACACGCAATTTTGGTAGTTTTCTCGATTTTGTAACTTAATTATTGCAGTTATAACAATTTTTAATTTAACCTAACAAAGGCTTCAATTCTTACTTTTTCCTCTGAAAGTACTTTCCTCATAGGAGGAATTAGAATATTCTGGAGTAGCATTTTCTGATGTAGGAATTTACATTATTGCAGAATTAATCTAACTTTCAAAATATAAATAATGGGTACTGAGGATTAATCAATTGAAGGGTCAGCCGTAACAATGTTGTATGTAACATTTTGCTAAATGAGGTGTTGCCAAAAAAAAACGTTAGTATATCCCTATTCGAAGGTTCGTGTTGCTGTGCAAATCCTTTTGTTACATACAACGTTGTTATGGCCGACTTTTAAATTAACAATAATATTTGACAAAACCTATAAAATAATTAAATGTATCGAATTCACAAATGATACTCCAGGATAGCAGTGTTTCAAGTTTATGGTAAACCCTCATTAGCTGAAGCTAACCGTCTGTAAATTCCCCACACATACACACACCTGCCATTCAGATTTATATACAAGCCCAGAATTAACATTAGCATCGAGAGCAAGGTCTGTAAATATCTAAGTAAGCTTAGAAAGATAGGGCTTCTCATTAGATGCCATTTTCATGCCTACTGACATTTCTTGGCAAAGCTGCCATGATTATTGTTTTACATTTTCATTATTTTATGCTTCAGGTATGTTTTTAATTTTATAATCGGAACTGATAAGTATATCAGTCAACACCTTTATAAAATTTACTAAAAATTTATAAAAATCACCACAAGCTAGTAAAACATTTAGTTTTTTTTTTGTTAAACGAAAATATAGTATAAAGTTATATCATTGGTAAATTGCAGCAATTGTAAATTCATTAATAGGCATTTACGAAAATTAGCTCGGTCAGCTGAGTATTTCTATCTTTTTCTTTTTAATTTAATTTATTTATTTATTTATTATTGGGCGAGGAATCAGGATGGCGGAGCATTCTTCGTACCTCATGGCACCAATTACTATGGTCATTTGGCCTACTATAATTTAGCCAAATCTGGGGGAATTCCACCCCCAGTAGGGATTTTTATCGTGCCAAACATCACATCAACACGGGACCTACAGTTTTACTTCGTATCCGAGAAGAAGGCATGTTTTAAATTTTTCTACGCTAAGAACCTGCCACCCTTGGATTATGAAGTAAACATGCAAACCCTTTTTTTTTAATATTAATAACATTGACAGAAATAGTAATCTAAACAATCCGATTCAACTTTTGCAAATGCCTAATGTAATAACTAGGTATAGGATTTGTATGCACTTAAAAATGCTGAAATATGCATGCACTTATGCAATATAAAAACGTGAAATATGCACTTAAAAATCATGAAATATGCGTTTATTAGAAATTTTTAATAAATATATGCACTTTCATTATTAAAAAAACACCTGTTTAGAATTATTTACATTTTATTTACAGAAATTATTTTAATTAGACATCCTATGCAATAATTTAATTAATTATATTTTCTAAACATAGAGCGTTACAGTTCACAATGACGTACATTTTTAAATTTTCAAAAGTAAACATATGCCTATTATCCCTAAATATTTTTTTATATTTTGAGAAACTCCGTTCCACATCGCAAGACGTAATTGGGGCATACTTAAAATTGTTTAATTCTACAAGCGAATAATGTTTTAGCTCGTCTAAAATGTCTTGGCCAGATAATGCATCGTTTATGCTTTTAATTCAGTGAAAACCAGGATTTTTGTCTATAACAGATTTAAATTTTTGTTTTATAGTCAAACCCTTTGGCACTTTATAATTTATTCAAAGAAACACCTAACAATTTTACATGCTCAAGAGATTCATCTAATGAATTTCCCTGACTTTCTAATTTCTGAATTACTTTTGCTAAACGCACAAAATTTGTCAAAACAAACAATAATTCTGCCCTCACCTCCTTAGTATTAAAAGCATCCGGTGCGCTTTGTATGCATAGTGCATCGTGTTTATTAAGTTTATTTACAAATGCTTTAATAATATCAAAATAAGTTGCATAATATTCTGCTGCAGAAAGCCAAGTACCCCACCTTGTCATTACAGGCTCAGGTGGGAGAGGCACTTCTTGAGCAGTTTCCCTAAATATTTGTATGCGATATGGAGCTTTACAAACAATTTTTTTACATCTGAAATTATAGAGCCAGCAACGTATTTCGAGTTCTCATTTCAACAGTCGTGAAAATTTGGGTACTAAAGCTTATGTACCTGCTGAACACTAAAAGTCGATTCTGGCAGCCCCCTACGGCCGGGATACTACCCCAAAATTACTAAGAGGGTGAGAAATAAGATTAAATTTATTTAAAGTAACAGTCGTGAAATTTCAGGAGGTTACTTTCGATAGTATTCTTTATTTATAAAAGATATTGCCAGAACATTTCCTCCCCTTCTAAATGTTGCCAAACGCTGTAAATGTTGATTTAAAAAAGTGACATTTGTGTTATTTTAAAAGTCTTGAATTTTGACACAATAAATAAAGTAGGTATATGTAGGTTTACAAGTTAGTGCGAGCGAGACAGTTATATAGCGGCCTGCGGGTTAGAGAGAAAATCTTATTTTTCACCCTCTTAGTAATGTTGGGGTGGTATAACCCGGCCGCAGGGGGCTGCCAGAATTGACTTTTAGTGTTCAGCAGGTATATAAGATTTAGTACCCAAATTTTCACGACTGTTGAAATGACAACTCGAAATACGTTGCTGGCTCTTGGTCTATTATAGAGTTTACGTTAGGATATATCTCCCGCACTTTTTCCGCAACTCTATGCATTGCATGGGCAAGACAAGTTAAGTGGATCATTTTTTCGTACAGAACTTGTAAGCCTGCTCCAGCCTTGATCATGTATGGTGCCGCGTCGGTGACGAACAGGAGTACTTTGTTGTACTGTATTCCGTCCGGCCACAAAATAGCCATCGAATCATTAAACAATTTTACCATAGAACAATGATTGGTGCTCTTGATAATGTCCATTGCTAATAGATAGGATTTGGGATTGTTCTCCGAATTAAAAACGCCAATTATAACGTTAGCCAAGTATCTGAAAACAAAAATTTAATTTTTATTTTATCGAACTACATAATTAGTCGGTTACAAACAATTAGCGTAAAACAGTTATTTAAAAAAAATGATATTTTAATCAAACAAAAATGTTGTTGTGATTAAATATGTAACTAACAAAATAGGAAATAAAACATCCGTAAATTGCTCTGCTGATTAATTAAATTGTCTTTGATTAATTAAATTTTACTAACAAAACGAAGGAAATGAAGTTTCTACGCACCTTGCAGTAGTGTCAGTAGATTCGTCAATGGAAACCCATATGTAGTTATTCGCTACATGTTTTCTAATTGATTTTATGGTCTCTTCGTATAAACGAGGTAAATAATTTTTCCTGAGTGTAGACTTGTCGGGTATTGGCATTTTTGAAATTTCTTCCAGAAAATTACGAAATGCTGAGTGATTAATTTTACTTAACGGGATATCTGCAGCCACTAATGCACTACATAGTTTTTTATTAAATTCGATCGATTTGCTGGACTCACCGCGCGAATTATTAAGGTACCCCGGTAACAATGTTTGTTTTTTTGATTTCAGGGCAACACACTTTTGATGTCGAACCGTGTTCAGATGTTGTGTAACTTGAAGGGTTTAGTTGCAGTCACATTATCTTTGCACATTGTACAATATAACACCTTATCGTCAGTTGTAAGAACACTGAATTCCTTAACATAACTTCGAAGTGTAACAGACACAGACCGTTTTTCTTTACCCATCTTTACACTCTAAAATTTCAAACTGAAATGCAGTTTGCAATTTCTGAACTGTCTTAATTGAAAGATTATTAAACAAAAGTACAGGCAAATTTTTCTATGAACAGGAAGTTGTCAAAGGGTCTTTGGAATTTGCTAATACCTAATTATCACAATACCGCAGGATGTATGTATTTAAATTTTAGTTGAAACTTTTTCTTTCTTAGAAAATATTAACAAGTACACAGATGGTTAAGGCAGTAAAATATTTTAAAGCCTAGTATTTAACAATAAGCTTAAATTATGGGTTTCCCCTAGACTCAACTAAGCCGCCCTTGGTTGGTTGTCTAAAATGCTAAAATTATTTAAAAAATATTAGAAATTTCATAATTAAAGCATGTAAAACGCTCGAAAAGTGGTAAAATATGCACACTCGTTAAAAAATGCTAAAATATGCATAAATTTATAAAAAACACCTAAATATGTGATTCATATGTGGCTGAAACATGTAGAAATATAACTCTGCATGTTTGCTATAAGCAGAAAAAACATGCAAATGCATAGAAATCCTATACCTAGTAATAACAAATTATGTATTATTAGAATTCAACTAGAATTCTGTAAAAAGAAAATTTATGGTTCAAAAACTGCATTTAGATCTTTAAACTACTTTTACTTTTTGAAGAAGTTTATAAATACTTTCCGATATTTATACAGTGTATTCCGTAAAGTTGGATCCAAATGGAATTTTTTTTAATACTCTGCTTGGAAAAAAACTTTGTGGGCAGTCACTTCTGCTTCTAAAAATACTTGAAATACGCCCTGTCAAAGTTGACAGGTGACATTAGGTATCTGTCAAATTCGCCATTGTTTTTTAAGATCGGCGAAAAAAGACCTTATTTGTTAATAGTATATTAAAAAACAAGTTTCATAAGGCAAGATTTATTGCACGAGTCCAAATTTAGAAAACAAGCCGCTTGCGGCGAGTTTTCTAAAGGACGAGTGCAATAATGACTTATGAAACGAGTTTTTTTTATGCTATTTTTTCTATTTTGCGTCTTTTATTCTTTTTTAATAAAAAAAATCGCAATTTCAAAATTTAGGAATTTTTGTGGTAGTTGACAACACTGATGTGACATTTGAAAATTCATTGATTGACACAGAAAATTGTGTGAAATTTTTGTCAATTTTCTATATTTTTTTTAAATTATTTTTTCAATGCTACCAACTTTGAAAAAGTTGGGCTATTAAAGCACTCAAATGAGTTATTACCGCACTGTTTTGGGTGCTTTAACAGTTTTATTATAGACGCGAAATAGAAAAAGTATATATAAATTTTATTAATTCTTTAAAATTGTCAGTGTTTATTGAAATTATGGTTATCTTATCTAATTTTTTAGGCACATGGCCATGACAACATTCATCTTACCTTATTCTGTCCCTACTTTATAAACACTGGCATGTTTGCTGGCTGCAAACCACGTAGCATGTCCATGTTAGAACCAAAAGACGTTTCAAAAAGGATTATCACAGCAATTAAACGAGATGAAGTATTTGTCACCATGCCTGCTGCTGCTAGATTTATCTTGCCTCTTAAAAAGTAAGTCATCTATTATGTTGATTAACTTTTACCTTTAAACAAGTTTTTTTTAGTTACATCCCGGCTAAATTAGGTTGGGCTGTGATGTACAGACTAATACAAGGACCACAAAGTATGATGGGTTTGAAAAGTACTCAAGATGTTGCTGCTGCTTAAGAAGGGAACTGTGAATGGATGTATAGAAGTACAATTTTTTTAAATAGATGTTTCCTATTTTATGTATGAGCAGTTATGTTACATATGTTTTTAAACACTTTTTTTACTGTTGCATGTCAAATAATTTATTGCAGTGTATCAGTTCATACATAAAAACTAGTAATACTAATAGTTAAAATATTAACATTAAACTTTACGGGAATGTTCTTTTTTCTGTATTTATTTAAGTTCTGTATTTACAAGTTTTATTATAGAAACAATAAACCCATTCTACTTAGTATCTTAAAAAATTGCTTATTTAAAAATTATTTTACACAAATTGAGCACCTTAACATGGCATGTAACATTACGTACATAAAATTACAGTAGCAATTTATAACAAATCATAAAAATAATCAAGTCCTTGTCCTATTTCCCAAATAGAGATTCCAGTACCCAATTTGTCTGCCATGGTAAGTCTTTCATTTATGGAATGTAATGTAGGATAAAATACTATATATTTTCCATCAGGAGCACTGTAATTGTAAATTTGTAGATTATGTAAAATCATTCCAAAGAAAGCCTTAAAAATCTTACCTCATTTCAAAATAACTTTCAGCTGAATCTGGATCATATTCCATTTTTCCTTTAAAGTGTTTTAACAAAGTTAAATATTCGTGTCCCACAATCGATCTACCACCATTTACAGTATAGACATACCCATAAAAATTTAAACCTGTTAATATTTTTCTTCGTTTATTTTTATCAGTAGTTAAATAGGTAATACAGTCTTCCATCCAATTCACAGGTGCATTTGGCCCTTTTAAATCAGTTTCTTAATAAAGTAAGATTTAGTCATTGATAATAATTATTACATACCTGGCCTTTGTATACTAGAAAAATCATATGTCATTAATGAAAATCCTGTTATAGAATCATATAATTCATTAAAATGCTTTGAATTAAATGATGCTTCATTTCCTCTTTTTGGTGGAATGACCAACATAAAATCCAAATTGTTTTCTTTTAGATATGATGCTGAAATTATCTATTGCCAGTACAATGAAAGTTTTTCGATTAGTGATACTCACCAACAAATTTAATGAAATTTACTAAGTCGTGAGAATTTACATTACCAGCAACTTGTGACCAAATCTCAACAACTAATCCATCAAATTCATGCAACGTACAACATCTTAACAGTGTTTCAGCAAGTTTTTCCATTTCTTTTTCATCACTTAGTAATGCTTTGTAGTCTTTTACACTCCAGCCATCAAAGAGTAGTCTGGGAACAACTACAATAGAGATTAGAAGTATTAGTTTGGCTGGCATTAACACAGCCACACAAATTTTTTTTTCGGGTCTGGGGATCAAACTATGTTTTCTATATGTTTTTGGGGTCGCTGAAACCGAATCTGAAGTCCGTTTTACCCCATCACGTCAGGTTTTTGATATAACCTCAAAAAGTCTTCGCAGCCACACAAAAATAAAAAACAATGCTGGCCTGGGGGTCAAGCCATTTTTACTAGATGTTTTTGGGGTCGCTGAAACCGAATTCGCAGTCCATTTCACCCTATCATGTCAGGTTTTTGACATAACCTTAAAAATCTTATAATCCAAGTCCAATTAGCCCCTTATACCTAATATATTGAACCTCATAATCTTTTAACCCCATAACCATTCGACCCCTTCACACCTTGACCCCATAACGTCTTTACCCTATAACCATAAATACCAAACTTAGGGGGCTAATTGGGCTTGGAGTATAAGATTTTTTAAGGTTATGTCAAAATCTGAAATAATAGCGTGAAATTGACTTCGGATTCGGTTTCAGCGGCTCCAAAAACATACAGTAAAAATGGCTTGACCCCCAGGCCCAGCACTGTTTTTTATTTTTGTGTGGCTGTGAAGACTTTGTGAGGTTATGTCAAAAACCTGACATGATGGGGTAAAACAGACGTCGAATTCGGTTTCAGCGACCCCAAAAACATATAATAAACATGGTCTCATCCCCAGGCCAAAAAGTTTTTTTTGACATAACCTCAAAAAGTCTTTACAGCTACACAAAAATAAAAAACAGTGCTGACCTGGGGGTCAAGCCATTTCTACTGTATACTTTTGGGGTCGCTGAAACAGAATCAGGTTTTTGACATAACCTTCAAAAATCTTATAATCCAAGCTCAATTAGCCCGTTATACCCAATATATTGAACCTCATAATCTCTTATCCCCATAACCATTAGACCTCTTCACACTTTGACCCCATAACCTCTACACCCTATAAGCATAAACTCGAATTTGGGTTGCTAATTGTGCTTGGATTATAAGATTTTTTAAGGTTATGTCAAAAACCTGACATGATAGGGTGAAATGGAAAACATATAGAAAACATGGTCTAATCCACAGACCCAAACAAAATTTTTTTGGGGCTGTGCAATTAAACGTAAAAGAGTGCTCAGATATCTTAGATTCTACAGCAGAAGGTATAATTTAACATAAAAGATGATGTAACAACTGTTTCAATATGCACAGAATAGCAGCATAGTATAAATAATGCAGCAACATAGCAAAAGACTCATATACACATGACATTTTTGTATGTATACAGAGTGGCCCACCGAAAACCTAATGAGCTCGTTTTGAGGCACTAAAGCGCAATTTTTCGAAAAACGGCCGGACACGTCAAATTTATTAGGAAGGGGAACATGTCATATGAGCTATGGCTATTTCCGTTTAGCCATTTTCAACCCTAAAATACGGGGTTCACCCTACAATTTTTAAACGGCATGGGGTGACAAAAGACATACCGTTTGAAAGCTCAATGAATTTGCTTTACAGTAGTATTTCTATTTTTTGGATTGCTTGTTATCCGAGTAAGGAATTTAAATTCAATTTAATCACTCAAAATCAAAATTAATTTTGCATTCCTGGGCCATACGTTGTCGTAAACATTTGAACGCTTTTTATTTTGACTTTAACATTTCAGTTAAATGCCTTATCTCGAACTGTTCGTTGTAACTATAGTCAACATTTCGAATGGTTTATTCGATTGCAGAGAGAATTTATATAATTGCACTTTTCTTTGCAAACAATGCAAATGCCAAAAGAAGTGCCCAGTTGTTTAACCAGCGACATCCAGATAAGCAGCTGGGGTTAGTAAGAAAATTTCAGGAGAGCGAGTCAGTGGCAAATAAAAACTGAAATGTTGAGAATGCAGTAAGGAACGAAGTAGTGAAAGTGGCAGTTCTAGGCCACATTGTTGTCGATCCTACGTTAAGTACAAGGCAAATGGCTATTGTATCAGGTATTAATCAAACTAGTATTCAATTTTAAAACACAACAAGATTAATTTGGTACAAGAACTTAATGAAGGTGACTTTGATTGCCGTTTGCAATTTCGTGAGGCTTTAAGTAAACAATATCTACAGTAGGCAGGGGGTTATTATGCATTAATTTTAAGGGGTAATAGAATACATCAAAAGGAACAAAAAAAAGTCTTATACAACTTTGTTCTAGGACGTACCACTTTTTCAGAAAAAAACCATAAAGTTGTAAACTTCAACATCATTTTGTTGCATTAATAATAATAGTTAAATTATGGGGCTCTGCCAAAAGATGCATCTCATCCAGCACAATAAAAAACCTTAATAACATTTTTCTTATGATCAATCGTTTACACGTAAAATCAGATTCTTTTTACATTTAAAAAATTCAATTTTCTCAAATAATTGTAATTGTTGTACGACATGTGATGTTGCTTGGGAGGGCTACATTAACACAAGAATAAGTACAAATGAGAGCAAATAGGTCAACGGGTCATCCTCTTCTGTATGTTTCTTCTTCATTCCTACCATCTCACAGAGGGGTCTGCCAATACTCTACTCAGGTAAACTATAAAAGTTAGCAGACCTTGGGTGCGCTAAACAGATAGTTTAATTTGAAAACATAAGAACCACCCTAATAAACATGAAAAATATTTTAAAAAGTTGTCTTTTATTACTTTGAAAATTCATATCCAACACTTTATTGCAAGGTTACATATTTTATGCACAATCAAGCCTCTTTTTCCATTATCATCTCTGTTTTCATTGAATCATGACAGTAAGTAGCTTCTACTGGTTGCTACAATTAACACAATGGTAAGTAGTGTATTTATTGTTCTAGAACAGTAAGTATAGTCGTCCCATTGAAATAAGAAAATAAATACTTTGAGAGGGTGCTATGAATGTCACATATCATAACTTAATAACTAGAGACGTGCACTTTAGGTGACCTCGCTGAAAAAAACCCTGAAGTTATAGAACATATACTTTACAAATATGAAAGCTGTTATATAAAACTTGCCAAGCCACTGACAATTTCTTTAATACAAGTTGTTTATTTTAACTAGACCCCTTTTCATTTTTTATTTTTTCAGCATGGTTGGTCCAAACCCACCATTTTCAAGCTCCTACTTGTATTACATTGTAGTATTATTAATAGATTAAATTGATTCGCTTCATTGTCATAGTGGTTTTATGCTTTACTAAAATGCACATCTTTATTAATAACAGATTTGTTTATTTGTTGTCAACATAACTTGAACTTGCTATCACAATAATGATGTTTGATTAAAAATGATTTAAATTTATTTTAGACTTTGTACATACGTAGCTCACAAAACTATTCGTACCTTGTACGCAGTTACAATTTTAGATGAGTTATACATAAATAAAACCTATTTTTCTTAACAATATTCGTGGTTTAGTTTTATAAGACTACAGCTGTTGTATAAAACATAAATTTAATACAACATATGACGTTTTTTATTCTTTAAAGCACATTTGTAGGTAGATATACAATTTAGGTTATTGTGTCAAAATAATAATAATATAATAATAGTCCCCTTTCGCAGGCTACAAAGGCCCATTGGGGTTCATAGCAGGGCAGGCCGCTATCTCTCGAGCCGTACGGCACTGAAGGGTGGCAAAGTGGCTAGCTCTATGCACCGACCGCCTATTATTACCCCGGGAAATGATTTCCCAGGTACTCATTTTCACAGGCTGAGTCGACCTGGAAGCCTTAGATAATTTAAAAATGCCAATGTATTACCCTAGGATTCGAACCCAGGACCTTAAGGGGTTTCTGGAGAGGCGACAAAAATCGTGACACTCCCTAATAGAACAAAAAAAAAGATAGGCAACCAATGTTACAGTCTAACAAAATAGTAATTCCAGTAATAGTGCATTCCATTATACTTATGTAAACAATTTACTAATAATTTAAAAAACGGTAGAATAATTAATACCCAACTATCTAAATTGCATGTCTTGATTTCTAGCATTCATTATAAATTAAAAAGATTAAATTAAAAATGATTTGAAATTTAAAAATATATTTTTTATACTAATAAAATACACATTCAATATTAGTAACTTTATCATCATTACAATTTGAATTTAATAAAAGGGAAAATAAGTTATGGAATAAGAATTTTGATCAAAAATAAATCAAATACGAAAGAAATGAAGGAATCATTCTTTGTACACTTCTTTCTTACAATTAGTTTTGTACCTATACCTGCTCTTGGGGTGCATGAGTAAAGACGCCATAAATAAGTACAATAAAATATTACCGACTTTCCAAGAACTATATGGCTTTTGCAAAAGAAGTAGCTGTAAAAGGATTTGAAAATTTTTCTTGTAGTACCCTTGGAGTACCCTTTTCATTGTATCATAATTATATCATAACATAATATATTCCCGTAGCGTACGTGATATTTCAGTACATTGTACTGAATACAATATAATGTACTATGTAAATATAATACTATATAATTAAATATAATTATATAATAATATAAATGTACTTAAATATTATACAATATAATTAAATATTTAAAAATATGATGCCCAAATAGCTTGGGTAAACTAAGAAACAAGATCATGTATAAACATATTTATTTATATTTTTTAAATATTGCTGTTGTGGATTTCTGAAATCCCATTGTTTAAAATTGCAATTGCCATTGCCTGTGGACATCTGAAAATACTTTAGAATTTACCAAGAAGTTATAAGCTGCTTGTAAAATCTGTTGTATTGAAAGAAATGCATAGCGTTTTCAGAAATTTACCGGTTTGTCCTTTCATTTATAAAGGCCGTTATATTTTTTTAAATACATTTGAAATAGTGCTGTGAAAGTGTACGTATAGTATTTGATAAGAAAATTTCCTTTTTTATATAACTTTTAAAATTTGTGCCTATTTAACAATGCCGAAATCCAGAAAAAGTTACTCTAGATCAAGAAGCGTAAGCGCTTTCATGAAACTCGTGCGAACCAGGTATAAGTATACAATATTTGGAACAACCATCTGATTAATTTAATTCTCAAAATATATCTTATAATTAATAAATTCCCGACACAACAAAATCGACGTTTCAATGTTCAATTTCATAATATTTATTTATAATATCGTATACTGATAATATCGTAAGTAAACTACAATTAAATATTTTTAATACACTTCTTGTGTTCGTCCCATCGTTATTTAATAAATTTATAATTTATTAGTAGGTGGTCGAAATCTAAGAAAATCGAAACTGCATCTCAAAAGTCTCCGCCTATTATGGATGATTTTGATTATTTCATTCTAATTCGTTTTTGACCAATCGCAAGGCTTTATTTTTTGGATTACAGTGATAATTCGATAATTTTTTATTGTCCTTTTCGACTGTTTTTATCTTCGTGACAACGCTGAAAACTAGTGTCACATGTGTCCCATTTTTTACTTTCATGTCAAATACTAATCTTTATGTTAATAAGTAGATGCTTAAATAAACAACTGTATCATGAAATAATCTTACCGAATTACATGCTCGTGCTTCTGAAATTATCTGTTGTAATACTCAAGTTGATTAAAACGCAACACTCGTGTCATTTTTTGACAAATTTCCCTCCGTTGCACGTCGGGAAATTAAAACGTCAAAAAATGACACTCGTGGTTGCTAATCAACGTTCGTATTACAAATCGATAATTTCGAAGCACTCGTGTAATTACAAGTGATTATTTCATTCTACTTCGTTTTTGACCAATCGCAAGGCTTTATTTTTTGGATTACAGCGATAATTCGATAATTTTTTATTGTCCTTTTCGACTGTTTTTATCTTCGTGACAACGCTGAAAACTAGTGTCACATGTGTCCCATTTTTTACTTTCATGTCAAATACTAATCTTTATGTTAATAAGTAGATGCTTAAATAAACAACTGTATCATGAAATAATCTTACCGAATTACATGCTCGTGCTTCTGAAATTATCTGTTGTAATACTCAAGTTGATTAAAACGCAACACTCGTGTCATTTTTTGACAAATTTCCCTCCGTTGCACGTCGGGAAATTAAAATGTCAAAAAATAACACTCGTGGTTGCTAATCAACGTTCGTATTACAAATCGATAATTTCGAAGCACTCGTGTAATTACAAGTGATAATTTCGAAAATATTCCATGTACATCTTATTCTAAGAACGTGGAGAATATGACTTCTGATAATTGCGATTTTAACAATTTAGATAATGAAGGTAACAAATAAATTGTTAATAATTTCAGCAGAAGTCAATAATGATTTAATTAATATACTCGTAAATTTTCAGATACGGATTATGATGATTTTTATGTCTCTAAACACATTTCATCTAATAATTTGAAGCGTATGGAAAATGTGGCAACTTGTACTAATTTGGATTCTGATCTAGAATACGAAAATAACAACAGTGAAATAAACTCAACCAACAATTTAGAAAATGATCGTATAACAAATTATTTTCAATAATCTTTAGAATAGATGTCTCACGTCCGTATTAATTAACACTACTATGAATTTCAGATATGGACAACGTTAATGGTAATAATAGTACAACGTCCTTGATGGTTAATAATGAAACAGATATTTTTAATAATATTTCGTATTCTGAAAATGTAAATGGTAGCTCTGGAAATTGTGATAGCTTGGGAATTAGCTTTATGGAAAACGACAGTGTCTGTGAAGATTCCAAATATGAAGGTAGTATTTGTAGAGATTACACCAGCTTGGAAGTGCATTTAAAGAATCATAATGTTACAGGCAACGAAGAAGCTATTAGTGATGCCAGTGAAACATTTTACGAAACTGAAATCGAGTGTTCCATATCTAATCAACCCGCTACTATTACAGGAAGACGAATTGTAGATATTTTACATTTTCTTGATGCACTGAAATCATTAAAACACAAAGGTAATATGCAAAACTACGAAATTAATTATCAAATTGAAGGTACTTTTTTGTTATTGTAGGGTTTGATTGTTCATTTTACGATATGAACATTATATCGGAAAAACTGGAAGGGTTGCAAAGTATATTTTCTTTTAAATGTGCTATTTGTAATAAAGTAGAAACTATAACATCTTATAGCGACAAATCATCAAGTTTTGGGTCACCTAATATAGCAGCTGTGGTAGGATCACTAGCAACAGGAATAGGCTATTCGCAATTAACTGAACTCTGTGCTACCCTTGACCTTCCAAGTATGTCAACTAAAACATATATAAAGTATCACAGAGAAGTTTCCTTGGTGATCGACGAAGAAGTTATCATCTCAATGAAAAAAGCTGCCGAGGAAGAAGGTAGATTAGCTGCGGAATGTGGCGAAATCGACCAGGAAGGAACACCAGTGATTTCCTTCATTGTTGATGGTGCTTGTAGTAAGCGCTCCTATCGTACAAATTACAATGCTTTGTCAGGAGTGGTAAGCAGTTAAACAACTAATAATGTGAGTAATTTGTGTATCGAGTGTAATTGTTACAACTACTTTTAGGCTAGTATAATTGGTGCTAAAACGAAGAGAATTCTACACGTTGGAGTAAAAAATAAATATTCTTTTATATGTGCAAGAGAAAATCCATCCGAGCATACATGTTATAGAAATTGGGATAAAAATTCCATAGCTATGGAATCTGCTATTATTTCTAAGGATTCCAGAATTCTAAAAGAATGCATAATTTAATATATGGTAGGGTTATTGGTGATGGGGACAGTAGCGTTTATAAAAAATTAATGGAAGTGGCACCATATGGACCAACTTTCTCAATTGAATGCAGAAATCATCTACTTCGAAATTACATCAACAAAATAAATGATCTTGCGAGAGATAGCAAATTTCCAAAGAAGTTAAGAGACATAGTGACAAGCAGTGACACAATAGGTCGATTTCGGAATGCAGTAACCAAAGCGATAGAGTATCGAAGTAGACATGAAAGCCAAAAACACCAACAGTGGCATTTAAAGGTTGACCTTCTGAAAAAAGATCTACAAAACGGACCGATGCACATATTTGGCGATCATTCGAAGTGCGCCGATTATTTTTGCACTAAAACTAATGAGGGACAGGTAAGAACTTTTTTATTTTATTTTGAGAATATCCTTAACATGAGAGATTTCAGGAAAATTTGATGTCTGAACTCATTGCCTGTGGATTATTTTCGGCCATAGAAAACATCAATCGGAGATTGGTAAGCAATGCTTCGAGTCTGCTTTTTGACATCGATACCAACTCAGCCGAAAGTTACAACGCAGTTGTAGCTAAATTAGTTGGTGGTAAGCGCATCAATTTTTCATGACGAAATTCATATGAAACGCGATGTAAGGCTGCTGCAATAGCATACAATTCGCACGGCAACTTTGTGAATGCGGTTCACGAAAATATGTGTGGTAGGCCTGCAGGATTTTATACAGTTCTATACAGAGACGGACATCAGAAGAAAACAAAATCAAATAAGAAAGGTAACTTTTCTTTAACATTTATGGGATAAAATAACCTCTTCATACAGAATTGTTCGACATAAAGTTTCTTATTTAATTAAATAAATTTCGAAATTTAGGAAAATATGTCAAAAAAAAGACATTTGCTTCCGTAGACAGCGAATATGGACCGGATGCAGGTGAAGTAGAGGAAGACTTAGATGAGCATGTCTACGATATAAAAGCGAAAAAGTTTTTAGATGAATTAGCTAAAGCAGACTCGGAATTCATTTTTAATAATACCATTACGCAGTCACACAGTGATGCATGGATTAATGAGAGGAAGAAGCGACTTACATCTTCCAACTTTGGAAAAGTCTGTAAACTTAAAAAAACAACACCTACAGCCAAAACCATTGTGGCATTATTGTACTCCACTTTTAAAGGAAACAATCACCATCTTCAGTTTACAAAGTGAAGAAACGGCAATTTCTTTGTTCGAAGAATTGTATTTAAAAAAAGTGAAAAAAAGTGGCTTATTAATTGACCGGGATCGTCCATTCCTTGCGTGCTCCCCAGATGGACTAGTAGACGATAAGTGCATTATTGAAATAAAAAGTTCAGAAAAAAGTGGAGATCTTCCTCCTATAGAAGCATGTAAACAAAAACGAATCGATTATTGCCAATACATTGAGGAAAATCATACTATCCGATTAAAAAAGAACCATAACTACCATTATCAGGTCCAGGGGTTGTTACATATAACCAAAATAGCTATATGTTACTTTATAATTTATACGAAAGGTGATTTACATGTGGAAGAGATTAAAAGGTAACCGTCTATATTTTATTGCGTAAATTGATAACGATATAAATAATTTCACTGTTACAGAGACGAGGATTTCTGGACTCTTAATATGGAAAAGAAATTAACGGAATTTTATAACAAAGCGCTTTTACCCGAACTTGTGGATCCTAGGAGTCGCCAGCGAAATCTAAGAGAGGTTTACATGACGTAGTACTTACATGTGAGTTAGTCCATAATTATCCGCGCATTTATCAAACCCTATTGGATTGTTTCTTTTTTCACAGTGAAAACACTTATGCCTGCAATTTATATCAAGGAATGTCCGATTATCCATCCACGATGACCAAGATAAAATAAAGGGATATCAGGAGTATCAAGAAATTTGCAAAATTAATATTATTTATTTTAATTAGCCGTTTATAATATTCTGTATTATTCATATTTATTTTAATTAGCTGTTTATAATATTCTGTATTATTCTTATTTTTATGGTAACTTAATTTAAATAGCTTTGTACACTATTGATCCTTTTTTACTTTTTTGTTTCAGTTGCTGTTGAGAGCCTGCTATCGTTTTATTGAAGTTTTCTTTTACAAGAGGTTCAATTTTTCCAGCTTCCATTTTTTACAGTTTAATATTATTATTGTTTTATACTTATCATACCTTAATTTCTATTATTATTATTGTTACTATCATTATTATTACCACCTGTTATTAGTTATAACTTATAGTACATCACAGGTTTTTTTATAGCTACACGTCAGCTCGCGTTCCTTTTCTAAATATTACTACTTATTACTCTTATTTATTTACTATTTTTTATCATATCCTACCTTATCGGTCTTTTACAAAAGTCTTACTCACGTGAAGCTTTTTTCCTGTGAGCGCGGGGTAAATATAGTGATCTTATTAGTTGATGATCACTACATTACTCCGGGCAACGAAAAAACAAACAACTTCTTGAGACAACATAGAAAAATAAACACATGTTTTATCAAGTCTTGTATTTTATTTCTTTTGACATTTTAATATAACGAAGTATTGCAATGAATTGTATGGTTATATATTTTATTAGTTACACAAACGACGAAAAGTTACTTTTAACAGCTACTGACTCATAAAACTGACAGCTGACTTGTAATTGTACTTGTTTTACAAGTTAGTAGAATGACATATATTTATAGACCAATTGTCATAATAACATCTACGTCTATGCACACTTCCACGGCTCATAAATTATTAAAAAAGTGTCACATTTTGTTGTCATTGTTAGGACTAAGAGCAGGTTTTATAGATACAATAAATGTTGTGTTGTTTACGAATGAATAACAAATGATAATGATATGTATAGATTGAATAAAAATAAACATTTAATAAAAGTTTTCAAAAATATTTTAGATATGCTAATTACTTTTCCAGAAAACTCGAAATTTCTACTTATTCAACCCTTATTACCTGCATAATCCTTTCTACCTGTACTTGGGCAGTTAGAATGCTCTTTGTTCTCATATTCTAAAATTCCACGCTGGTGTCCTAAACATAACTTTTGAATTAAATATGAGCTTTTTCAATTGTCAGTAATAGCCATTATGTACTTTAAATTACAAACAAGTAACTTTTTTAATAAAATCCCATGATTTCAGAAAAAGGCAGGAGGCCGGTCGAAATAGTATACATAATATAGCACGAAATGTCTTTACCGGAATCTACCTGTCGACCTCGTATACTCTGCTGCTGTACAGCGGTTATTGACTATTTTATAACAAAACTGTTATTTGTAATCCAAAGCCTAGAAACGGTAAAATTAATATTCTTAAAAATAAGGCAATACAAATCATATTCAAATCCCAAATTTAATACCAGATTTAATACCTAATACGTACAAATTATATAACATTTACAGGAAAGCAATAATATGAACTAATAATATGAAAATATTTAGTTACCAAATCAAGACACAATCAAGCACTAAATACAATCAAAATACCATTAATAAATATAAATATTACTGATGCATCGATCTGTATATAGTATTTATTATCTCTCAACAGTCCATAAAGTTGCTAATAGATGCATTATAACAGTAATGAAAAAGGGGGGATTTTCAAAGCATTTAAAAATAGTTGTTGGTTTAGGTTTTAGCCATCTTGAAATAGTATATCAAATTCCTAATAGACACTGCAACTATAGTTGCCTATGGTATTCGCAACTGCTAGTACAAATGCATGCAAACTGTTGCATCACTGTTGAAGAAATATTTAAAATTTAATCGAGAATTAAAATTTTATAAAACTTCTCTCTTCATAAAATCAATGTAAAATCATATATAAATGATGTACAATAAATAAATCTGTCATTTTGTTGTTAAATCTCAAGGTATTGTTAATAATTATTAAAGCTAATATAATTTATTTTTAGGTATATGAAACTAAAATATACATAAACTTTATGAAGTGTCATTTGTATCGTACACCTTTATCGAATAATGCTGCGAGAACATTTCCAAATTACAAATGGAAACTAAAATTCAAAACCTAAATTTGATCAATTTTTGGAAATTTTTGTCTGTTAAGTGTGTGGCCTAGACCCTATCCAGAGGGCCCTTAAGCTTGGTAGTCAAGTGCCATGCCCACTGAGCTACATTGTGTCAAAATGACAAACGTCAATTATATTTAAAAATTCTTAGCTATAGGAACCTTACAAAAAAGGTTGCTCTATTGTAAAGCTTAGCAAGTATGTGATGATATCTATATTTCTCAGATGAATTAGTATTCGCTATATTTCCTTTGCTCACACATGAAAATCCAATCCCAAAGTGAAGTTTTACCAATACAGTATAGGTTTATCAAAGTAAACATACAACTCTTTCAAAACAAATAAACATAAACAAACATAAAAAACGTAAAACATAGAAACAAGATATTTATTTATGATGCTTGTTACTGAAACAATCAAGGCATATAGAGTAGTCAACACAGCCATCACATTGCCAGGGGGGACTCGTAGGGCTGAAGCCCCCTCCCGAAGCATATATGCGACTTGGAATATTTTCATTTTAAAGTTTATTTTATTGTATAAAAGAATTTTTTTGTAATAATTATATTTGATTTTTTGATGTTAGCACTCGAAAGAAATTTCTGGCTACGGGCATGCCTGGCAGTGTGTAGTTTTTTAAAATGTACAGTAGAAATCTTTAATCCGAACTTATAAATGCAAGGGTAATTCGTATTAACGAGGAATTCGGATTACCGGATGTACGAATATAAATATTGCTTTATTATAAAGAACTTAAATTATGTAATTTACTAATTTTGTTACAAAACTTTTATTTCTAATTAAGAAAATCAGTAATTTTTTTGCTTTAAGTTTACTCTTTCTCCTTTTATAGCGTTGTGCTCTCGTTTTATAGTCTTCATTTCAGTATTTCTCTATTTTCTGTACCTTTGTCAGCAGATGAGATATATTCTAGGATTTTTGTTTTGTTTTTCTTTATATCAATATCACTGATTGTCTTATTTACCAACACCATATTTAAACTAATCGTTAAACACTAACCCAACATTTAATTGCTGAATTTCTCTGATAGTGTTAATAATATGTGTTTACTTTTTGACTTGATTTTTTGATTTTTTTATTGAACTTCGAACACCACGAATACAAATTGTGGATTAACAAATTTGTAAGAAAAAAGTTTTAAGGTAGATGATGTCATTATACAAACAATTGCGGCAAAACTGCAACGTTAAAACATTCAGGGCGTCGTTGTGATGCTATGATTACTATATTTATAGCTTATTTTTTACATCTGTAGCCTTCAGAGTCTTTATTACTCTTTATATTAATGACAAAAACGTTTGCTGATCTTCGTAGAATGTTTACACCTGTCGGGTCGTAACAGTATCAGCCAAAAACTGCATCAGCCATCTGATATAATCTCATTTATAAATAATATTCACCTTCCAAGAACTCTACATAGTCAATTATCGTATGTAGTACATAGAATTTTCTTGTTCAGATTAAAGAGATTTGTTCGAATTAAAGAGGATTTCGGATTAAAGAGGTTTGTTCGGATTATAGCTTGTAAATATTGCTGTTCGGATTACTGGATGTTCGGAATACAGTGTGTTCGGATTATGGAGTTCCTACTGTAGTTTCTTTTTATAACACAATACCTTCTTATAATATCTTTGACATTCCCCTTTGTAATGTCAAGGCGTGCTCCATAATGTGTTTTTTACAAAATTACAAAAGGTTAGATATTTTTGCAGTATGTTCACAATGAACGTTTCAAGCAAACTTCGACATCAAATTAAAAAAACACACGTATATTTCTAGTATGTCTACGATTATAAATATGCATTTATAGTTTAGGAAATAATAGATTAATTATATGATATCCTGACCCCCTATAGAACATGGTTATTTTAAAAGATACACTTACCAAAGGTGTTTAAATTTAATATACTGAAATATCGAGTGCTAAGAGGTTTTCGTTAGAAAAACGTCAGAAAAACAGGTAAAGATTATGAAATATAGTGAAAAAAATACTGAAATAATCAAGCGTTAAGAGGTTTTCGTTAGAAAAACGTCACAAAAACAGGGAAAAATTATTAAATCTTCTTGACATATGATACAAACAACACCATTGTACACCATTTTCACAAATACAGCCAACTGTAACCTAACATCATAACATTCTAACATCAAAATAGCGACTTTAGCGTTGTTTTTCTTATTAATTACGAACGAGCACCACGACTTTTATTCAAATTATTGTTCTCTGAGTTATTCTCTACAACCTAGTATCATTGGTTTAGCTGGGTTAATGGGGGTTACGATATATAATTACCAATAATAGTACATATGCTATTTTCTGCACGGCCTAAAGGACTTAATCACAAAAATTATAAAATTCTTGAGACTTTTTTGAATGTCATTCTGACAATTGAACTCAGCAAACACCAAAATTACATAGTTTAATATCAGGGTAATACATCCTAGGTTTGTCATGGAAACACCTTAGGAAATAAAACAGCTACTTTACTCCCTCTTTTGAGGATGGGCAACATCTGTGCCTAATAATAAAATACACATTTGATATACCATGCAAACAAAGACTTGGCCATGTTTCGGGCTGCAATTCTTTTTTCGCCTACCTGAACAGAAAATGTTTTATTAATGTGCCGTTTTGAGGGCTGTCATGATCTTTTTCAGTTCCCGTATGTCAAATAATCTCTATAGTACTACTACACTAGATGTTACAGTTTTCAGTACATTTAAAAAATTTGTTATTTTCTCAATATCATTGTTAAGTGTAAATTACACTTGTAACAAATAACATTTATTACTATTAATATTGTGTATTAAAATTTTGTTAATGAAGGTTTATTTTAATTTAGTTTAATAGGTTGTTCTTTTTCAAATTATCTGTCAAATAGGTACAAGTACAGTGAGATCAAGATTGATTGTCCTGATCCTACACTACTTTCCATCACCTTGATATCAATATTTACATCCAATTTATAAATAAAACTAGTGATATAAAGAATTCTGGGGAATTTATTAGATGTCCCTAGATGTCAATCTGTCAAAATTGTTTTTGTTGTTAACTCATTGCCGTGCGTTGTTAATTCCGTTTATTTCTTTATTCTTTTCGTTGTTTAATTATTTCTATACATAAAAGTCTTTTTCAAGACTACCACTGAAGGATTATATTGAGTGCAAGGTAAATAAAAAATATTTTTATTGTTATAAAGTTATTATATGTAGAAATTGTGGATTACAGGTTACAGGTCAATAACCTCTATCAAAATGCCCTTTTCTCTTGAACAAGAGAAATTTATTATAGAAACTTATTTTCGCAACGGTGAACGAGATGGTAATGCGGAATGGAAATATTCTCCAACGCTTTGTGCAGAGGAATGGATAAATCGCTTCCCTGATATGGAAATTGATGAAGAATCTTTAATTCGACATATACACCGGATTGTGCACCGTTTTCGTGAAACAGGGAGTGTTAGTATGGGGAAGTCAAGTGGTCGTGGTACTGTACTTACGGAAGATGTTGTTGCAGATGTGCGTACTCGTGTAGAACGTAGTCTAAACAAACCATTACGCCAACTTGCTCAAGAAACAGGTAATCGTAACAGTTATATGAAAATTACTTTGAAATATTAAATGAAAATTATTGTAGGTTTATCATATGGTACAGCTCACAAGGCAGTAAAGAAAATACTACACTTCCATCCATATAAAGTTACTGTCGTGCAAGAGTTACTTCCCCCTGATTATGAAAGACGAATTCAATATGTAACTGGTTTAATGCAAATCTTCGCAATGATGATTTATTGGACCTCACATTCTTTTCCGATGAATCGTGGTTTCATTTGTCCGGATACATTAATTCACAAAATTATTCGAAAATATGAAAAAACAAGTAGATGCTTGTCTGGCTGTACATGGATGTCATTTTGAACACATACTATAAATCTATTGTAATAATTTTAATTGTAAATTGTTTAATTGTGTTAATTTGTGTAATTTTAATTGTTTATTAAATGAAATCTTTTGTATTTACTTCTTATTTTTGATCGTAATTGATCTTAATGATAATAATTGATAATAATAGTATTGGTTACCAATACTGTGGCAAGAGAAATTGACACGTCTTGTTAGTTCTGTTATCAATGGTAACACATAAAACAGTAAAATATTTCAATTAGCATTCAGTAATTCTTTTAAATTCCTGATGTTTATTTTGTATGAAAAGGATAAACTTTTGCATAGTTCAAATGAGAGAAAATAAACAATCCTTATAACCATTTCAATATATTTTTTAATTAAAAACGAACTTGTTTTTCATGTTTTTAATTTCATACAAACCAAAGTGTTTCTAAGTTTTTGTACATTACTTTGGAGGTTAGTTTTTTTGAATGTCATCCGCACACCACTGCTTTTGTCCTGACTCTCAGGTGATGGATGTAAATATTGATATCAAGCTCGTGGAAAGTAGTGTAGGATCAGGACATTCAATCTTGCTCTCCCTGTATATTAAAAAGCAAGTGTTATAATGACCATTGTTGTGATGTAAGTATTACAATTGGGCATTGTAATATGGGTTTTTCGTACTATTTTTCCTATTATGAGTTCATTTTGTTTTATTTGTTATTAGAAATGTAAATAATTTATTCTGTTAGTAAAAAATGCATGGTTGATAACACTGGCAGATTCAATAAACATTGAAACAATTGAGATTCAATTGTTTTTGACATTTATTGAATTTATTAATTTAATACAATTACAACTTCACAAATAAAAATGTTCCTAAAAGCAGTTGTACAAAGTTGACCTTTGTAAACGTGTAATATGAAAAAACTATAGTGTCACTCGGATAGAAAAGTATTTGTAGCCCTTAGTTGCCTTCCGTCAAACAACTTACTGTAGCTGTAAATGTCAACTTTCTGCCCTTGTGACAGAAAATTCTACTGCTTAATATTAAAGACTTCGGCATATATTCTAATATTAATCTAAAAAAGAATATGCTTTTTAATAACTAATTTCTTTTCGGTTTTGATCATTGATGGGTACTGTTAAATACAATACAGAGTAACTTGCAAGTACAATAAATATATTTTTTGATTAATGAATCTGTTTTAATTCTTTAATAAACATTTTACAAAATATTATGTTAACGATTTTGAACTAAAATCTTTTTTATTATAGTTATGGGGCCCGGAAAATTTAAACATCCCTGAGCCAGATTGCAGACTTATCCTATTATTACATATATCCAAATATATTCTTACTTTTAAGTTTTCTGTTTCGTCCCGCGTCTTTAACATGATCAATCCAATCTTTATCAACATCATGCGTGCCTTTTATTTCATATTTCAAGTTAGCATTACGTTTTATTTGCAACCAAACTGGACTAATATGTGTAAACTTGTTGCCAAATAACTTTGCAATATCGTATCCATGATTGTTCCACTAAAACAGAGTTCTGAATAGAAATGTTCATACGTAAAAATCAAATAACTAACTGGTGTAACATATCCCAAAACCAATCCCTCGAAATTGGAATCACTAGTATCTTTGTAATAGCCCTGATGATTAGTCAAGATGTTTTTTGCCGAAGGAAACTTATTTAATAGATTGCGATCTATTACGGATTGATCTAGTGGTCCCGATATGGATTTACTGGTCTCAACTTTTGTATCCTTATTAGCTCTAGGCGACTTTGGTGTTAACGTAGCTTCATTAAAATTCAACAGCGATAATATTAATTGAATTAGAAATAATCCATAATATTTTGTTATCATTATTTTATTAATAATAACAGCCAAAACTATGTGCTATGCGGTCTTTTGAAGTGTTTTCACTGAGAAATGAGGTTATGTTGCCATGTTACTGTTGTTTTGATTGTGTCAAATGTCAAGAAAAGAAATTTTTGATGTGAAGTGCGAAGTGGTACGAAAATATTTTAGGTTAAAAAATATAAACTGCTTTGTTATTAATCAAATATAATTGAAGATAAATAATAATTAAACATGACAACACCACCAGCTGCATTAGTAAATCGCAACAAAAAACATTTCTTAGGAGTTCCTGCTCCTTTAGGTTATGTTGCTGGTGTTGGAAGAGGGTAACCTACAAATATACGTCTTAAATCGTAAATATTAAGGTATTTATTAAATTTTAGGGCAACTGGATTCACAACACGTTCAGATATTGGCCCTGCAAGAGATGCAAATGATGTTTCGTAAGTTGCTAATATACAATTTTTAATTTGGTTGCTTGTGTTAACTTGTATCATGTATTTACAGAGATGATAGACATGCACCTCCAGCTGCTAAACGAACAAAAAAGAAAGAAGAAGAAGAGGAAGATAAAGTATACTATTGATACGTTTACATAAATACAAAAATAACCTAGTTTTGTGTTTGTAGGACGACGAAGATCTTAATGATTCCAACTATGATGAATTTAGTGGTTATGGAGGTTCTCTCTTTGCAAAGGATCCTTATGATAAAGACGATGCAGAAGCTGATGCCATTTATGAAGCTATAGATAAACGAATGGATGAAAAACGAAAAGAGTACCGTGAAAAACGCTTAAAGGTGGAATTAGAAAAATATCGACAAGAAAGGTATGTTGTAAATATCCTACTAGCAGTGATGCTTTACTTTATTTTACCTTTTCAGGCCAAAGATTCAACAGCAATTTTCAGATTTAAAACGCGATCTAGTTACTGTTTCAGAAGAAGAATGGCGAAATGTTCCAGAAGTTGGGGATGCTAGAAATCGTAAACAGAGAAATCCACGAGCAGAGAAGTTTACACCACTACCTGATAGTGTATTATCACGTAATTTAGGTGGAGACACAAGTAGTTCAATTGATCCTACTTCTGGTTTAGCTAGTATGATGCCTGGTGTTGCCACTCCGGGTGTGTTGTTATATTCTAATTACTATACGTTATTCTTAGCAATTTTTAATTAAGAAAGTATTTTAATAATTTCTCTATATGCAGGTATGCTAACACCAACTGGAGACATGGACTTAAGGAAAATAGGACAAGCTAGAAATACGTTAATGAATGTAAAATTATCGCAAGTCTCTGATTCTGTAACAGGTCAGACGGTTGTAGATCCAAAAGGTTATTTAACAGATTTACAGTCAATGATTCCAACTTATGGTGGTGATATTAATGACATTAAAAAAGCAAGATTATTGTTGAAATCTGTTAGGGAAACTAATCCAAATCATCCACCAGCATGGATTGCTACTGCTAGATTGGAAGAAGTTACAGGTAAATATTGAAGCCTTTAAGAAGGTACCTAAAGGGCTTCTATTAGGTTTAAGTGCAGTTTCACAGTTGATTTCAAAGAAAAATTGAGTACAGCTTAAGAATCAAGAGCTCGAGATTTTACAATTTTCTAAACATGTTAAACAGGGTTGCCAGATTTATAATACTAGAAACTCGAACAACGGAGAACAATAACAATAAGTCGGCATGTAATGATTAGTAGCTAGAAAAAACCAAAGATTGGGATGCGCCAAAGATTGATCTGCACTCTCACGGCAAGTTGTTAAAAGCAATTATGTGGTAGCTCTGTTGCAATATGTATAATCACCAGTACAGTAAAGATTTAATTGAGTCTCTGTTTTGTTGTAAACATTTCTAGTTCGACAGAACTCTGACACTTTAAAAATCTTCGTAGACTTAATGTGATCAATAGCCTGGGCAGGGGTTGGGACAGGTTGCTCCTCTTGTGGCTCCACGCCGTCATCCTACTCGTCATATGATGGTGCAGCCTGGATGTTGACGAGCTCAGCCACGATATCTGCATCACTCTGTTCGCCACACACTGCCACATTGTCATCCACTTCCACATGGCACAGCCTCACTTGGTCTCACTTCATTCCAGTAGTCAACAGCAGGCATGATGTCTTCACCATCGTTATCATCTACCTCTGTTTCTTTGACAAGCCCTGCAGTTTTTCACTGTTTTCTCAGTTACTTGTTCCCACGTTTCTGGCATATCCTTACAACTTATAAAACATCGATTTTGATCTTGTTGTATATTTCCAAGTCCTCTGTTAAGATGTTCTAGACTAGAAGGTGCTGATAAAAATGTTTACAGTTTTTAATTGTTTGTTTTTGGGTGAGGACTCAGGATGGCGGAGCATCCTTCGTACCTCCTGGCACCGATTGCTATGATCATTTGGCCAACCCTACTAGAATTTAGCCGAATCTGGGGGAATTCCACCCCCAGTAGGGATCTTTATCGTGCCAAACATCGCATTGACATGGGACCTACAGTTTTACTTCATATCCTAAAAGAAGGCATGTTTTAAATTTTCTCCGCTATGAAAAATTACCAGCTCGGCCTGGGATTAAACCTGCGATCTTTGGATTATGAAGCAAACATGCAAACCACTATCTCCTGACCCATTAGCTGCACAACAGATGTCATGTTGGCAGGGAAAACAGAACCTTTACATTTTTTAACAATGAAATGTTCTTGTGTGCACTTGTGCAGTACAATTGCAATAAAGAGAAGGTGAAGGACGTTCTTCCAAATCTTCTTATAAATTTTCAGTAGCCACTTCTTAAAGATCACCCGTCATTCATGCTTTATTGTTACTCTCGTACCCTATTGGTTTTGTCTTCACGTTTTTGAAACATCTCGGGTTTGCTGACATTTCTATCATCAATAATGGTAATTTTCCCGATCCATTCATGTTTGCTCCGACCAACAGAGTTACGCTCTCCTTACTCAACTTGCCACACTGCAGTTTTTATTTTTGAATGCAAGAGTTTTGTTGGGCATGCATTTATAGAAAAGACCCGTCTCGTCGTCACTGAAGATATCCTTTGGCCTCGATCCTGGATTATTTCTTTTAAATACTTCTTCTACTTTTCCACTACAATCATATTCATAGCACCACTCTCACCACACACAGCCTTGAAAAAAATATTGTTTCGGTACTTGAACCTCCAACCAACCTCTGCTGGTCTTAAAATCAGCCGTTCCTAACTGTTTAGCTTTCGCCCGATCAAGAAGGTCATTCAATAGAATTTTTCAATCACCGACTTGCTTAAACCATTTTAAAACACATTGCTCTACATTTGGATTATCGTAATTTTGTTCTTCGCCTACAGCTTTGCTCTTCGGTGTTACGTGTTCGATGCAATACCAAAGTCTTTTGCAATTTTAGATAGTTTTTCTTTAAATCCTTCTCCACTTCTCTAATCACCGCCACCTTTTCCGCCAAAGTCAATACTTGTACACTGTACAACAGAAACAAACCCTAGGAACAAAGAAGCCAATTTTAGTACTACAAATGAGTTGTATTTCCCTAAAAGACCAATTTGATCTCTAATTTGATAGTATTAGCTGAGTGTAAGTGCTGAATTTATTTTTTTGCATTTAGATTTTAGACAAAACCGGACAAAGTATTAACTCGGCTTGGCTCCGAACACAACGCTAAAAAACGGGACTGTCCGGGCTAAACCCGGACACCTGGCAACCCTGAATTGTTAAGTTAAAATGGTTCTTAAGTTAACCAGGTTGACCAAAACGGTTGATGTTTGGTTTATTTAAGATTCATAACCTCGACCCCCAAGCACATAATCTTTGCAACAAATATACAGTTATATTAATCACATTCTAGTTTCTTTTTTAAATATTAAATATAAATGGTACCCAAAAAATTTTATGCGCCCTCTAACGCGTCCATAACGGCTCACCGCACTTCGCCTAGACCATAGCCTAGTCCCCTCACCTCGACCATCACTTTTTGAGCTTCACCCTGATCCTTGCCTATAAGTGTCCGGAACGGAGCACCGCACTTGGCCTTTTTGGGTCAGTTTTGAAGTAAGCATCTATAGCGCAAACATGGATTTTACATCTTTCTCCTCGGACGTGGAAGATATCTTATTAAATTCAAATTTAAGAACGTGGTATTTGCTTGAATATGCCGAAAGATGACAGTGCATGCCATAAAAAAAAAGAGAGCTTGTTATGGAGAATTTCATCAGCTATACAAGGACTTATGAAGAAATGCAAACCATTTTTTTAACTACATGAGAATGGGTACGTTTGATTATATTTTAGTAAAATCCCTCAGTATGCAATGGGCAATGCTCTGAAAAATACTAAGTTCAATTTCTCTAGGCTAGGCAAGTGTACCAGACTAAGTGCAGACCACGCGCATTTAAAATAACGCATTTATTTTTTTTGGCATGCGAGGCGAGGATACCAGGCTATGGTCTAGGCCTAGGCGAAGTAAGGTGCGCCGCGGACGCACACTAACAGTCTTTAAGGACGTGTTTATAGGACTTATGACAGTGATGGCGAACCTTTTGAGCTCGGTGTGTCAAAATTTTGAAAAATCGAAACATAATTTTCGTGGTGTGTCACACATGACAAAGGTAAAGTAAGTAAGTACATGTTTCCAGAATTTGGCATTTTTATATTAACCTTTTAAGTGCCGGCGATGTTTTGGCGAGCGTACTCGCCAGGCCGCGTATATCGGGTCAAAAGTAAATCTTGCGAAAACAAATTTGTTTTTAATTTTACTTGAAAACATCAGAAACTTACATTAATGTTAATAATACATCATTGTAAACACGAATTTTATTTAACAACACAACACAAAAAAAGTTCAGACAAAGTTGAAGTTGAGTTTGCAACATGTGAGCGCTTGAAGTAGTCTCAGTTTGTCAAAGTTTACTGACGGTGCTTCAGTCTTATGGTCCTTCTTCAGATTTTCGGTGAATTTCTTTAAATAGGTTATGTTTGACAATAGAAATGTCATTGGTATACAAAATGCTGTGACAAGTGATTTATTATATTTTATTTATTTATTTTTTGGGTGAGGAATCGAGGTGGTATTGTATCTCTTGGAAATGATTCAGGGGGCCGAATCAGGGGGAATTCCACCTGCAGTAAGGATTTTTATCGTGTCAAACATTGACAGGCATGACTAAGATTGTCTTTTGTGGCTGGGAAGTATCCCAATCAATATAAAAGCTCTGATTTGTGTTAACTAACAATTGAGAAGTAAAAGTAACAGAGAAGTCTCTCTCGGGATTTTAGCAAATTCTAAACTCATAGTTTAGAATATTTTTTTATATTTCTTTTATAGTCATATAAGTGGAAATATGTTTCAGGTTATATTTATCATCATATTTCATTGTTGAAGTTTTACCTACAGATAAATATCAACACATGGAAAAATAAATAATTTTATTTTGTTTATTTAGAATTTTCTAGAATTATATATAAACCATAGCACAGGTTGCCAGAATTTGACAATTTAAAAAAAAGTTTAACAAAGTTGAATATTTGGAGTGCTACCAACTTATCCAAAATAAATCATGACACAATTGTTATCTTGCTTACGCTTTAGTAAATGTGTTTTCTCTCACTCTAACTTTGTTTAATTTGTAAGAAATTGCTTGCAATACTTTTTATTAATACGGTTCTGTTATATTTTGTTAGAATTGAAGTAGTAAATAAAATGGGCCGAGCATTGAGATAACCAAAACAATGTAAAATGACCTATTTTGTGATATGTATTTAATCTTAACCTGCGGAGTTGACAGGAAATTCTGACGAGGAATATTGGTCTTTCTTGTTATCATAAGCTAATTATAGTGATTATGTTTGCTATTTTAAATAAAATGGGTTAACAGTAAAAATCGTTCATACTTTTTACACTTACCACTTTACTTAAACACATACTTTAATTAAAAATTGCCCTTTAATTTAAGATTAAAAGTAGTATTTATTCTTCTGTTTATTTTCAAATGCCTTTAAAGAACGTAAAAATGTTGTATATACACAACTGTTTTGTGCCTTCTGATTTTATTGTAATAAATAATCTAATAACTGCAATAAACATTTACACTAATGAGTAATGAGAATTTTAGTATTTAATATATTTATAGAATTAGGAGCTTTTCTTATTCAAATGGCGTACTTTAAGTGGTTGGTAAATTTATTGAAGGATCTGGTTGTATAGACGTTTTAGTGAAAGCCATAGACAATAAAAGTTAGAATGAGTATACCGTATGCGCGATATGGGAAACACGGGCGCGGCCGTTTTGATACTACTTTATGGCGCAAAATTTGAATGTTATTTTTAAGATTGCAATAGCGAGTTTTCAGTCTTTTTTGCATAATATTAATAACTGTAATGATATTTTAAACATAAAAAATAATTAAGGATATAAAATAATTTTAATATAAATTTCATTTAATTTAACTAAATTATCATCAACCATAAAATTATAACCCAAAGGCAAGTAAAATTTTGCTCATTTTGTTTCCAATGCCGAGATTACTGTGTTACATATCTTGCATAAAATATGGTTACAATATTGTTTAGTAAGATATTTCTAAAATGAACTCTTAAAAGCCTAGAAAAACTATTAGTACCAGGTTAATTAGGGAAATAAGAAAGTAACACAAACTAATAATTTAAAATTGTACTATTGTCTTTATTAATTAATAATAATATGTTTTATTTTGTAACAGAATTAAAATTCAATTTACACGAAACAAAATACAAAAGAAACATAATTTTAGGTGACACAGCACTGACTGATAGCGTTATCAATTTTAAAATTATCGACTATAATAAAGGAAAAATAACATGAACTAATAATGTAATATGTAGTTAAGTAATAAAGTATTGTTAACAAAATTTGTCTAAATTGATGCATTTATTATACGCGCAATTCTTTATAATAATTCTTTATTGATAATTAAACAATATTAATTCGTTCAACTGGTGTCTTACATTAGAACCTTGTAGATCACTAATGATAGTTTTACAAAAGTTATATATTTTAAATGTTAAATGTTCAATAGATTATCAAGCTGCATACAGTTTCTTAAATTTAATGTTAGTTTTCGCTTGGTTTCCATGTATCGTTTCTTGACTTTTCCACGGTTTATACTATAATAGGAATGTTTCAATATATTTACATTACATAAATGATTTGTGTTATTTACCTTTAATTATGAAGTCTGTTAATAAATTTTACCCATTTCCTTTTGGTGGAATAGATGATGAGCTTGACGATTTGATTTCATCTGACATCACGTCATTTTTGCTGTTATATAGTCAGTATTAGAAAATTATTTCAAGTTATGTATTATAATTACCTTTTTATTTTCTTCAGGACTAGAAGCTGTTAAAATGCTGCTACTACTTAATCATCTTTTCAAAATACCTGATGGTCCTTGTGAATCATTGGTAACACCTTATTTTATGTGGTCTTGTCATAGAAAATACATTGTCAGCTTCTTTTCTGAATTTTATTGTTGTTAATTCCTTTGCTGTGTTCATTATCAGATAAGGAACTTGATGCTGATGTAACTTCCGATTCAGATGATACAATAATCTTGGGTAAAGCTTCTTTTTTTAATTTTAAAATCATCATATAGGTACTGAATTGGTCTCGTGGTATTCTGCAATTATTTCTTTATTTATTATATTAATAATGCATAAGTTTTATTGATATCAAACCTGTGAAAAGTTATTGCTAATCTCTGCAAGTTTACATACACGATTGGGCATTATTTTGTTTGTTAACCTTTACAAAGTTAAATGTATACACAAACACTATCTAACCAAATACTAAATAAACACTAGAACTAAGTGAAAAAATATTAAAGAGTTCGCGAAACTGGTAAACACCATGAAAACCGTACATTCTGTTTACTAAACTTTTGTTAGGTTAAGTACCTCAACATCTGTTGTTTGCTAACAATAATAATTTGTTTTGGTTATATCTCACTCTTACTCATTGCATGACGGCAAAGTTGCATCAAAATGGCCACGCACACCATTCCCATAAAAATTTGAATGCGCAGTGAACCAAGCACATTCTAAATCTTTTATTGTCTATGGTGGAAGCGAGACTTCTTGCAGTAGGCTCAACAAAGAGATTTATAACAGGAATGCACTTTAATAGGTGCAAAACATTAATAGGGTCCTTGACATTCTTCCCTTCGAAAGCTTTACCAAAAGCTATCCTGGACCTAATCCTACCCTGGATAGAAATGTCATTTAAACTGGTTATACTAATTATTCACCAAATAATTTTTTTTGATAAATGTCGTTTACCAAATCCATATAACCACCCCTTTTCTAATACACTCCTCATGTTAATTTAGAGAATGTATCGAGGGGTCAACCACTCCACAAAAAACGTACAGTGATTTCCAGTTTCTGGGAATACTTTCAAAAAACATCAGGTATTTCCAAGTATTCCCACGTATTTCCAAGTATTCCCAAATATTTCCAAGTATTCCCAGGTATTTCCAAGTATTCCCAGGTATTACCAAGTATACTCAGGTACTTCCAAATTATCGAAAAATAGAACATAGAAAGTCAGATTATTTTGATATAAACTTAAATGGCTTAAAAGCTCTAAATCATCAGAAAACAGAGCTTTAGTAAAAAACATTTTATCTTTGTGAGATGACTTAAATGTTTACTTAAAGTATGGTAAATGCGGGGACAAGATTGGGACACTAAATAGAGCATGTGTCAAAGTAATGTAATTGAAATAAAATAAATTTAACAAAACAATATTTTTAATATAAAAAAATTATTCTCTACCAAGTTTAAAGACATTACAGATTATACCTACGTATCACTCATTCCTTACAATACATTAATTTATATCACAATTTAGTATTTTTACTATTTTTTATTGCATTTTTCTATTTGCATTATAGTTGAACATAAAATAATAGTATAATGTTTAGAATATTTATTCTAGTACGCTTAATTTTTCTCATTGAGATATCCATAGAACATATCTTTCACACAATCATTCAACAATCTTACAAAACCTTGATAAAAGTTTTTTCTTTAATCACTATTTAAACCCTTCTAATACTCCAAACAATTTCTTGCAATCAAACCAGCAAGTTTTAGTTATCGATTTAGACCAGTGTTTGCAAACTGGGGGGCGCACCCCCTTGTGGGGCGTGAAGTAACGTTAAGGGGGGGCATGAAAGCGCACAGAAAAAATCTTGTACCTGGATAAAAAATTCAATTTTTTAACAAAAATGTAGCTACATTATATAAATTTGAAAAAGTTAGTCCTTGTTTACAAATAATAGAACAGCATTCAATATTTGAATTTAAGAATTGGCGCGGTCAGATTGTTTTACCATTTTACTGCATATAATATATAGGCCGCAAAGAACCTGTCTCGCTTCTCCTGTTCGCAGTCCAACACCACCCTTCACATTAATGGTTTTGTATTTTGACTTTTTTGTTAAATAAATAAATGTTATTGCAATATGATTTTTGTCTTAATTATCAGGGGGGGGTAAGGGTGATACCAAAAAAGAGGTGCCATAAGAAAAAGTTTAGGAACCAATGATCTAGACGAATAGGCATTAGCAAAATCTTTATAACAACTTTCTAGATTTTTATCAATAACCAATTTGTTGTTATCGTTTATATTTGATCAGAAAATGCACCCAAAGAACTTTTCCACTAATTATTTGTCTCGGGGAAAAGGCTTTTCTTCAGCTGAATTTCATCTTTAGCTGAGTGTAAGCCATGTACAACAAATAACAGTAACTTTTATACTAATACTTATAACTTTTAGAGTATGTTGTACTTTTTCTTGAATATTTATAAAATTGTGCCTCTGGATGCAAAAATGATCACATCCTTTACAAACACAGGTTTCAGTTTCTAATGGTCATTTCTTCTTAATTATTTTCTTTGACGTAGAGATCTCAAGTTTTTTTGAGTTTTTCATTTATTTTTGATTTTTTTTTTGTGCAGTTCTAATTCGTATTATCGTATTACTCTGTCAGCCGATAAATGAGCTTTTTTATTAAAAGAAAACGGCAATGTATAGTCTTTTTAACCGTCATCATTTTTTTATTTTCCAGTAACACTGCTAAATATGATTTATCATTACATGATTTAATTCCCGTAAAATATTTTAAATTTGTGTCGTAGGAATTTAGAATGGATAACTGTTCATCATTTTTTTTTGTTTTGTCACTAAATGCAATTTGAGTTGTGTTGGATATATTACCGGTGTTATATGTATATATTAAATCTTCATCATCATCTTCGAAATTCTCATTCAAGACAGCCGTGGGATTAAGCAGTTCTTGAGATTCGATAACTAAGGGTATTCCTATTTGTTCACACAGTATTTCTGATGGTTCTATTCCAAAAGATTTTGCGGTTTTCTCAGCTTTATTTTTTGCTTGTAACATACTATAACTCCATATTTTTTTCCATATCCAGAACTGAAAGACGATTTCTCCTTGATCTGATCATCTCATGAATGCTCTAGTGCAGAGCATACTTACTTAATACATGAAATATATTAAAAATGCAGAGTCACTTTTAAACATTAACGTAAATATTCTATGACGTCACGAAATATTGCTACTTCCCCTACGTCTTTAACTTTTCTTACATGCGGCTCTTATGATCCACATTGATAACCGAGTTTGTGTTAAACTAATTTGCCGTAATTGACTTTACTTAATAGATTTTCGTCTAATAACGCCGTTAAAACGAAAATAAATTTCCACCCAAGCATGTATAATATCAAGTATTCCTCAAATATTCCTAGGTATTTCCAGGTACTGCCATGTATTTCCAAAGTATTTCCAGGTATTTCCAAGTATTCCCATGTATTCCCAGGTATTTCCAAAGTATTCCCAGCAAAGTGTACAGTGATTTCCAGTAGTGGTTGACCCCTCGGAATTTATTTATTTATAACCTAACCTAACCTGACCTAACATAACCTTACTTAGGTTTAATTTAGGTTACGTTGTTCATTAATTAATTCATACGTATTTTAATTTAATTTTGGTTAGGTTAGGTTAAGTTAAGTGAGGTTGGGTTGCTTGCACATCAAAACATGCATTTTCAGATAGGATGATGGAATTAAGTCTATGGCTTCTCTTACAAAAAAGTCTTTGGCGATTATCTCGAAAACTACTGATCCTCTCCCCAAATTTTACTTATGGACACTATTGGTCAACTCGATGAGACACATCGAATGGTACATAGCATGTGCGACTGTGGGTGGCAGATGTAAATGGTACGTAAAGGGAGGCAGTCATTAGTTGCAATGGCGTATTTAGAAACTTTTTCGGGGGGGGGGTATTTACATTTGCCATAATTCGCTGCATCCGTTTTGCAGTGCGTGTGATTCCCGCACCGCACATATCGTACTTACCTCGGACATAGCGTTACTCTATATGTGACTAAAGATATTTCATCTACTTCACGATATATAGAGAAATTATTTTTTCCTTTATGAATAAAATTTCTGTTTATTACTTGTACCATAAATAATGTGATAATACAGGATGAACAAAAAGTCAGAAACAACTTTGTTTTTTTGAAATGGTTGGTTTTATAAAATATTACTCGGCCACAGATTAATTTTGGGAATACTCTGAACCTATTTTGGATTATACAAGCTGTTCTGCAAATATGTTAGATAAAGCATTAACTTTTTTAAATAAATCATCCTCTATATTCCCATCTCGTAAGATTCTTGTTGAGAACTAGTACCTATATCATAACACTATCTTTTATAAATGTTTCGGTTTCATTCAATTATTTTCAGGAAAATTTTGCTAAATATTGCAGTGTGCTATGGTTATGAAATCATTCAGCTTCAGCTGTGTTTTCTATATATTGATGTTACAATTTTTTTTAAGGTAAAATACAAGCAGCAAGAAACTTAATCATGAAAGGGTGTGAAACAAATCCTCAAAGTGAAGATTTATGGTTAGAAGCTGCAAGACTACAACCACCCGATACAGCAAAAGCTGTTATAGCACAAGCAGCCCGACATATTCCAACATCTGTCCGAATATGGATTAAAGCTGCCGACTTAGAATCAGAAACTAAAGCTAAAAGGCGAGTATATAGGAAAGCATTAGAGCACATTCCAAATTCAGTACGTTTGTGGAAAGCTGCCGTTGAACTGGAAAATCCAGATGATGCCAGGATTCTATTATCAAGAGCAGTAGAATGTTGTTCAACAGCCGTTGAATTGTGGTTAGCCCTTGCAAAGTTGGAAACGTACGAAAATGCAAGAAAAGTACTTAATAAAGCTCGTGAAAATATCCCAACAGATAAATCTATATGGACAACAGCTGCAAAATTAGAAGAAGCTCACGGTAATTCAGTTTAATTGTATTTGCTTTGATTAAATTAAATATTTATTTGTATAGGTAATCATCAGATGGTGGAACGTATTATTGAACGAGCATTGTCATCATTGAATTCCAATGGAGTAGAGATTAATAGGGAGCATTGGTTTAAAGAAGCAATTGAAAGTGAAAAGGGTGGACATATACATTGTTGTCGGGCAATCATTAAGGCAATTATTAGCTATGGTGTTGAACCTGAAGACCAAAAACATACATGGATGGAAGATGCAGAAAATGTCAGTACAGTGTTTGTAACTGTTTTCATTATAAGATTGAAACTAATTTTTTTTTAATTTTATAGTGTGTCACCCAAGCAGCATACGAATGTGCTAGAGCAGTTTATAATCATGCATTAACTACATTCCCATCAAAGAAATCTATTTGGTTAAGAGCAGCATATTTAGAGAAGAATCATGGCACAAGAGAAAGCCTTGAAAGTTTACTGCAACGTGCTGTTGCACATTGCCCTCAAAGTGAGGTAAGAAAATAGGTTTAGAAGACAATATTGATAATAAATATGCTCATACTTTAAAAATCTTTATATTAGGTATTATGGTTGATGGGAGCGAAAAGTAAGTGGCTTGCTGGTGATGTACCTGCTGCTAGAGGAATTCTTGCATTGGCTTTCCAAGCTAACCCAAATAGTGAAGAGATTTGGCTTGCTGCTGTCAAATTAGAATCTGAAAACAATGAATATGAAAGAGCTCGTAGACTTTTAGCTAAAGCTAGAGGTATGTTATTTTAATAATAATAAGCAATGTCTTAAAAAATTTTTATTTTAGGATCTGCTCCTACTCCACGTGTAATGATGAAAAGTGCAAAATTAGAATGGGCATTAAATGATCTCGATGCAGCTTTAAAGCTTCTTGATGAAGGATTGCAAGTATTTTCAGATTTCCCTAAACTTTGGATGATGGTAGGACAGATTCATGAGCAGAGGAATGAGTTATCAAAGGCTTTTGATGCTTATAATAATGGGGTAAGCAATTATAAGAATTTAATATTCCTTAAATATATGTGACCACAAATGAGAGAATGGTGTTAGTGACCAAAATCGTAAAGCACAAGAAAACGCATTTAAAGTGTATAATGTCGTTTTTAATGTATTCTATACTACCTAGTCAAGTCCTAAGTTCTGGTACACGAATGAACGCATCCAGTGTGAGCGCACCATTGAACACACTCATTCAATTTTGCTTGTCATTT
The DNA here is from genome assembly GCA_929113105.1 of Agrypnus murinus. NCBI lineage: Eukaryota > Metazoa > Arthropoda > Insecta > Coleoptera > Elateridae > Agrypnus > Agrypnus murinus. The sequence continues at coordinate 169,182,315 of OV816025.1, read as the reverse complement.
GAAAGCTGTAATGTATGCTACACAGACATATAAAGATTTAGGCATCAGTTATTTATCATCATGGAATGGCGCGACATCAAAAATCGTGTTGTTATAGTTGGTCTAAAAAAACGGAAGCAGGCGATATTTTTCGCACGCTTACGCCGCTCGGTGTAACTCGTAACTTCGTTTATCGTGCTATAAAGTTATTTGAGGAGACTGGTGGAGTGTTAGTGTATGACCGCCCAAGAAGCGGACACCCGCGAACACTGAGAACACCATACGCGATCAAAGCCATAGAGAAGAGAATCAGGCGAAAACCATTTCGAAAGCAAAAAATCTTATCGCGGCAGATGCAAATCTCGCAAAAATCGATCTCTCGTATCGTTAAAGATGATTTGGGACTCAGTGCCTATAAGAAACACACTGGGCATCAGCTCACAGTGGCGTTGAGAAGATTTTTACCGTGGAGGAATCTTTCAATAAACAAAACGATAGAGTGGATGCTCGGTCATCTAAGGAAGCGTCAAAAGTCTTTCCGAGGGTTGAACGAGGTCATCACCCCGCATCAGTGATGGTTTGGTGGGGTGTCAATTATGAAGGGGTTACTGCTCTCCATTTCTGCGAAAAAGGTGTGAAGACATCGGCGAAAGTCTATCAATCGGATGTTTTGGAAGGCATTGTGAAGCCCCTCAATCGAACATTGTTCGCAAACAAGCCATGGGGACCTTCCAACAGGACTCAGTGCCAGCCCATAAGACTAAAACCACTCAGGAATGGTTCAAAACAAATACCGGAGTTCATTTCCACAGACGATTGGCCATCCGGTTACCCTGACCTTAATCCTCTGGATTACAAACTTTGGTCCGTTTTAGAGGATATGACTTACTCTACTCGACATCCAAATATTGAGTCCCTAAAGCGAGCCCTGATCCGTGCGGTCGCCAATTTCCCCATGCATGAGGGTACGCACCTCATGCATGGGGAAATTGTGGCCGTAACGACTTCACTCCTGGTGGAAAGCAAACGGCGGCCATTTTGAATAATTTTTTCAGAAAATGTTCATGAATATCCAATAAATGTTTTTAACTTATGACTTGAGAAAGTATATGGTTATTAACATCTTAACTTGATCGATATAATCATAAGATTTTTTGTGTAATATCACCCAGCTGATATCAGCATTGAATGTTCTCTCTTGTCTCCAATCGTGTTTGTTTGATGTACAAATGTTGTTGATGCATTATTTCAATCATATTTTAAAGTAATAATTAATACTTTAATAATAATAATAATAAACAGCCTTGGTAGTGTAATGTCTAGAGTGCTGGACTTTCACCCAAGCGGCCCGTGGTCGATTCCCGGTGCCGGAAGATCTGGTTAAGGTTTTCTGCAGTTTTCCTTAGCTGTGACACAAATGTGGGATTTGCGCTGTTCCATCTGTGTCGGCTGCAGCCGCACCTAGGGCCTACGTAATAATAATAATCGCCCCCTCCCTCCCGCACAAGCTTATAGCTTCTGGGGCCTGGTTTCCAGGCTATGGGTTGTAGCAATTATTATTATTATTATAAAATTTCATTTTACAGAGATATAAAAATAAAAGATAAGAAATATAAAATTCCACTCCTGTTCACATCTTATTGTGTGTTTTGACTGTCACATTTCTACTCGCGTTCAAGTTTTTGTGTATTTTGGCTATCTCTATAATTTTCTTCCACTTTTTTCTGTCATCATTTATTTGTTTCTGCAACTCTTTTATTCCAATTTCTTTCATATCTTCCTCTACTTGCTTTTCTCATCTCATTTTGAATCTTCTCCTGCTGCCGAAATGTTTGCATTCCGTAATTATTTTAATTGCTGCTTCGCCTTGCCTTCTGTTTGCATGTCTGAACCACCTTAATTTCATCACTTTCATTGTTCTAACTATTGTTTCTTCTTTTAGAAATCCTTCTATCTCTCTGTTGTACATTCTCATGTACTCTTCATTATTTACTTTTCTTAACCCACAAATTCTTATAATTTTCCTTTCAAAAATATTCAGTCTTTCCTCTTTTTTCTTCATTTATGCATATCGTTTCTCGTTTCTGCCATGTATGTTACGTCTGTCTATGGTCTTACTGCTGATTTGTAACTACAAAAATATTTATGCAAAAATTGTTTTAAAAACACAAAAAATAATATTCCTCATTAATGTGACGTTAACCAAAAAAGACGGTGATTTTTGCTTGTTTCGTGTTTTGTGAACTTAATATGTTAGATATGATTTATCTTTTAAATCTTCCGACATCACAATTGTTTCAAATTTTCTACCGCCCATTGCAAAGCTTTACAATTCTTTCTTAAAGGGCTTCACTGTGTCCAAATCATTGAACAGCTTTTCCCCCGCGATTTTTAACACACGCAAATTGTGTCTCTTTAAAATTAAGTATCCAATCTTTACTTGCCCTGACGTCATCTTTTTGATCTGATCCTTTTAAAAGCATCTTTAATAAAGTCATAGCAGCGTGCAGAGCATACAAAACAGACAAATCAGTCGCGATACGACATATGTGCTATCACACTCGTACACATAGCGTACAAGCGTGATAATGCATTGGTCGTATCACGACTGCTTCATATGCACCGCACGCTGCTGGATAAAGATGCTTTGCCTTTTTGACCAAAATTTCGTAGGATATTGGTGACATATATAAAACCATGCAATCAACTTTTCTTCCATCTCCGGATATTCTGCAGGTTTAAAGTTTTTTTTAACTTTGTTATATGACCCTTCAGATGTTGTAACAAATCTGGAAATGTATAATATTTAAAGTTAAAGTATGCCATAGATACATAAAGGTGTAATTCGTAAAAGAAGTGTCAATTCTTATTTAACTTAAACCTTTGTAACTAATAGTTGTGAAGCTGCAATTTAACCACTTTTAAAAAATACATGACTTTTTATAATTAGAATTTGTCAGACATAAATATAATGTAAACATAAATAAAATAAAATCTTATTTGTCTTAAATACAATGGCAGTTTTGTATCAAATTACACATCTGAACACCCATTGCATTCGTTACTATGAACAAAACCTGTGGAATAAAAACAATTCTAAAGTTCAGATTATCAAAACTTTTAAATCCGAATTATAATGAAATCAATGTAAATTAATTGCTGGTCTGGATTATGGTGGTATTCGGATTAATGTAGATTCGGTTCAACGAGTCTTCACTGTATTTTGCTTTCTGTTGATTTATTTCTAGTTCTCTTTACTTTGCTTCTTCTGCTGTCTTCTCTAACTTTTGTATGAGTATTCTTTTGTTTTCTGATATTAACGCTACGTTATCTGCATATGCCACTATGGGTATGCGTTGCTTTCCTCGTTAGTGTTCCTTCGGTCGAGCTTGCCCTTATCCCAGCTTCCATTGCAATATTCAACAGTGTTGCAGATAGTCCATCCCCTTGTGTTATGCCTTTGTTTATATTTATTTCGTTAGTTAGAGGCCCATTTGCATCATACAATAAAATACAATACCCTGTTCTTTACCATTTTATTCTAGCATTATTTTTCCCTTTTATAGCCTCTATGCATGCATCTGCTTCGGAGCATTTGCTCTCCTTCTTCATTGCTAGAATGCATTTTAATTCTTTTTCATACCTTCCTCTCAACTCTTCTAATTTCAACTCCTCTACTTTCTATTTTACGTTCATTCTTTTTTCTATCTTCCGCGCCATTTTTCGTATGTTTATTTTAGCTATAACAACTATATGGTCCGATTCCGCATTTGCACCTCTGAAGGAGCGCACATCTTGTATCATTTTTGCTCTACTCTTAATAGTAATAAGTGATAAATCTGGTTTCCTGTCAGTTTCCCTGGTATCACGTTACTTTATGCTCCTTTTTGTGCTTAAACTTAGTACTCATTACATACATGTTCATTTCTTCCAGTAAGTTACACATCCTATGCCCATTATCATTAGTTACTTTCATGCTTTGTACGTTTTGCAGTAGTGTTCCTTAAATATTTCCCATTAATATACCCTAGCAGTATTATCAAATCATGTCAAGTCCCCTAATCCTCACTAATGCAAAAAGCAAAATCTCCCGTTTTACGGACATACCTATTGTAATTTTTGGGGTTGAGATTTTCCATTTGCCTGCCTACATTACTTGAACGTGCATTTATTGAATATGGGATTATAACGGATCTTTTAATTTGTTTTTGAAAGAATCTTGTTTCTAAGAATCTGCTTAAATTTGGGAAATTTGAGTTATGAAATGATGAACAGGTTGTGCCTGAACGTCAGTTGTATGTATAAATACATACTTACCTACTTAATCCTAAAGCCCTTCTTTCTTTTCAGGTGTAGGCCTTAAATACATACTACCTACTATTATGACAAACAGATTTCTTTTAAATCCCATAAGTAGACATTTTATACAGGAGCCGCTTAATTACATCGCCAGTTAATTGAATCAAAAATGCCGTGTATAAACGTGATTTTAATAAGCGCCGCATACTGTACTTAACATAAGATGTTCAAGTATAAAATCATTTTGTAAAAAGTTGCAGAGAAATTATCTCTATTTATATGTTTTTATTTATTTTTATTTGTACTTTTTTATTGCTATTTCAATTATTACAATAATCCACTTACCATGCACATACAGGCTTTAGCACCTAGGTGCTAATTATACACTTGACGAAAAAAAAAACGCACCACTTGAAAATGCACCAAAAATACCAAAATTTCAAACCGTCATAACTCGGCGGATTTTGGACGAAAATGGATGAACCTTTGAGTACTAAAAAGTTTAAAGTGTCTACTATCCATTTTTTTCTAGAGTCCTCTGACTTTGAAAACGTGTTGCTCGGGAACTACTGAACCGAATTAGGTATTTTAAAAACGAGCAAATAGTAAATTCATTTTTACATACTACAGTAAAATATTATATTTCTAACTGGTATACTTTTGTTTTTATCGGACGATACGCAATAAAAGGTACCCATTTTTAGGGACAATTTCATTGAAAGTAACTTCACTAATTTTTTTTCTCAAAAAGTATATGTTATATATCTATGAGATTTTTGTAGGGGTTAGAAAGAAATCTTGCAGTTCTTAAGGTACGTTTAGATCTGACATTTATTGCTTGATATATATGTCAGACACTAATTGTGGTTAATGTAAACGGTCGAGAATTTCTGTCGGACATATATGTTTCATGTGTCGGCAATTTATATCGACACATGTATACGACCGTGGATACTACAACGACTGCAAACGGTGGACACTTTGCCAACCGTGGACTCTATGCCGACCGCAAGCGGTAGACACTTTGCCGAATTTGGAGACGACGCAAACCCCTTAAATAAATATCGCTGCACACCTCGCCGATCCTCGACACAGCGCCGATCACAAACGGGAGACCCTTAAGAGCCGTCCATAGTTACAATTCTGATGTGAATACAAACATAAAGTTCCACTAAAGCTAAAACCAATTAACCTGTTGGTCAATTTTGATATGGTTTTCACAAATCTAATCTCTGAGATGTTTTCTACAATATGACCTTAGGTTGTCCACTATTGGTAAAGTGTCTACTGCTTGCGGTCGACATAGTGTCCACCGCTTGAGGTCGACATAATGTCCACCGCTTGCGGCTGGCGTAGTGTTCACGGTTGGCAAAGTGTCCAGTGTTTTAAGGCGATAGGACACGCTTATCCCACATTAAATGATCATTACAAGACGTGTACTGCGTCGCGACTACTTCTACTAACGTTCATATACGAAACATTAGAAAGAAATAGACTGAGTTATTGTATTTTTATAAAATTGCAAATGTAGCAAAAAGAAAATGCTTATTAGAAAAAAAATTAAATCAATTGGATAGTTAAAAAGTTGTAGAAAGAAATGTATACGACATAAGTATAATAAATTTAGTATATACAGATGTAAACGGTTCATATATTTATTGCAAACTTTCAGAACATCGAGCATTTCATACACATATTGGTGATATAAATCTCAAGTAATTTATATCTGAATGTAAACGATCAGAGCGATTTATGTCCGGACACTTGACACATATGTCGGACAAAAGTTCAGATGTAAACGTACCTTTATGCTATTAATTTTCAGACAAAAAAGCGTTTTATTTAAGATTTATGTGAAAAATAGCAATCTATGCGTTCTTGTTTATTAATAGAGATAGCGTCAAATTTTTTTCGCTAAATCAACACTTTTCATGTGTAGACATTATTGTTTTCAAAAAAATCTTCCTAATTTTAATAATAAAAATGCGAAAACAAAGAAACGATTTTTGTTGACAAGCGGTTTCGACAAAAAAACGGTATTTTTGTTATTGCACTTTTATTGTTAAAATTCGGAACATTGTTTTAAAGAAAATAACGTCTACATATGAAAAGTGTTAATTTAGCGAAAGAAATTTGACGCTATCTCTATTAATAAACAAAAATGCATAGTTCGCTATTTTTTCATATATATCTTAAATAAAACACTTTTTTGTCCGAAAATTAATAGGATAAGAACCGCAAGGTTTCTTTTTAACACCTACAAAAATCACATAGATCTATCACAAATACTTTCTGAGAAAAAAATTAGTTAAGTTACTTTCAATGAAATTGTTCCTAAAAACTGTAATGTGCTCTAGCCCACATATGATATACCAAACTTTATCTATGACTGCAAAAAATTAAGAAAATTGAAAATTTAATGCTGCCGATAACTCCTATTTTTTACATCAAAAGTAAGGTGACCTATGGATATGTTCAGTAAGCACTATGGCAACCGCTTACAGTTTTTCAAACAAAGCTCGCCATTTTGAGATAATCAGTAAAAATTGTGTTTTGTGGTAGAAATAAGAAAATTGTAAACATGAGTGACTCAGAAAGTTTACCTTCTGATATCGAAGAAGTGGCGACAAATGCTGCTTCTTGCTTGGTGCCAGTGAAGTCCAAAGAAAAGTACGAGATGGCTTTTCAAAGGTTTAGTTCATGGTGCGACGAGAAAAATGTTAAAAATATTACGCATGAGAAGGTTCTACTTGCATATTTTGATCATTTATCAAAACAGTATAAATCATCGAGTCTCTGGGCTTTTTATTCTATGATTAGAACAATAATGAAAATGAAGAAGAATGTTGACATCAGTAAATACGTGCATTTAATCGCCTTTTTGAAAAGAAAATCTGAAGGATATCGTGCTAAAAAATCGCAGATTTTCACTAAACAAGATATTAGCAAATTTTTACAAGAAGCAAATGATGATACTTTTTTGTTAATGAAGGTACTGTACCCTTTTTATGCATAAATTATTCTTACTAAGTAATGTTAATTTCAAGGTTGCTTTAATTATTGGAGTTGGTGGAGCTTGTAGGATCCAAGAACTTACCAACATGCTTTTGGAAGATGTCAAAGATCAGGGACAATTCTTCCATGTTCTAATACCAAACACTAAAACAAAAATATCCAGAGAATTTTTTATTACGTCAGGCGGAATTGATAGTCAACATGTTAGAATTAATTCGAAAATATGATGCACTACGCCCCAATAACGCCAGTAGTGGACGGTTTTTTTTAGGATACAGAAACCAGAAGTGTATAAAGTTACCTGTTGGTATAAACACATTTGCTGCTATCCCCAAGAGTATTGCTACTGTTCTTCAGTTACCTAATCCAGCAGGATTTACGGGACATTGTTATAGGCGCTCATCTACTTCGTCGCTTGCTAATTCGGGAGCTGATCTTTTAACTGTAAAGCGTCATGGGGGCTGGCGCTCAAATACAGTGGCGGAGGGGTATATAGACACGGCAGAAGAAAATAAAAAACAAATTGCTTCAAAAATTCTGGGTGACAAAAATACTATAACAGTTAGAACTACTGCATCGAAAGCTGTTATCAAAAAAAATGTATCAGAAATGGCTTGTCCTACTATAAATAGGTGTGAAAATTGTGTTATTAATATTTATAACAATAATAGCATGTAATTAAGATTGAGTTTGAAATTAAAACGAATTATTTTAAAGGGTGGATTTTTATTTTATTCATTAGTGAAGTAATATGTCACGTTACTTCACTCAAATATTCAATATAATATGCAGTTATCAAAGCAGTCATAGATAAAATATTTTACTGTAGTATGTAAAAATGAATTTACTATTTGCTCGTTTTTAAAATACCTAATTCGGTTCAGTAGTTCCCGTGCAATACGCTTTCAAAGTCAGAGGACTCTAGAAAAAAAAAGTATAGTAGTTTAAGGGCGTGCGAATGTTACGTAAAGGCCTTTCCGCTCCCCGTGACCACCCGCAGAAAAAAAATGTTTTTGATTAAAAAAATGTCAAACTTTAACAGCTTGTACGGCGTACCAAAAAAAATCGTGGACTGTATCGATCGCAAAGGCAATAAAGTTCAGTCCTTTTTCTGTCAAGTTTTCAAAACTTCGAGTGCCTACGATTTTTTGGCGCAAAGTTATTAATTTTTGAAATTTACCCTGCATTTTGTCGGGTGTTTTTCCTCTTCTGCCAGCGACATTATTATCGGTTGAGTTTGAATCTTTTCTTTTCCAAATTGAACAAATTTTGAAAAATGTTTAATTAATAAAAACGTTTTTTTTATTAACGTTTATTTTTTTAACGTGTAACCGCCGACAACGTTACCCGATGTGCAAGTGTCTAAATTAATGTTTTGATTTTTATTTTACTAATGTTGAAATTAATCAGTATCAGAAAGTTATTCGAAGCATTACAATGCCACAATTAACGGGCATTCAACGTGCATGAATTGTTGCTCTTTTGGAGGTAGGAGTTAGTATGCAACACACACACGATGTGTAAAATCCGATCGACAACCTCCTCATGGTGCACATCGAGTAACGCTGATGTCGGCGGTTACACGTTAAAAAAATTAAAGTTAATAAAAAAATGTTTTTATTAATTAATTTTTCAAAATCTCTGAATTTGGGAAAAAATGTTCAAATTCAACCGCTAATATTGTCGCTGGCAGAAGACGAAAGAGTCCTGACAAAATGCAGGGTAAATTTCAAAAATTCATAACTTCGCGCCAAGTCATCGTAAGGCACTCGAAGTTTTGAGAACTTTACAGAAAAAGGGCTAAACTTTATTGCCCTGGCGGTCGATTGGGTCCACGATTTTTTTGGTACACCGTACAAGCTGTTAAAGTTTGACATTTTTGAATCAAAAACCTTTTTTATTCTTCGGAGGATGGCGGGGAGCGGAAAAGCTTAAACGTAACATTCGCTCACACACCCTTAAACTAAACACTTTAGTTTTAGCACTCAAAGGTTTATCCATTTTCGTCCAAAATCCGCCGTTACGACGGTTTGAAATTTTGGTGCGTTTTTTTTCCTCGGGTGTATTATTTTTGTATTATTTAATGCGAAATTATTCTCATTTGTAATTCTCAAGTTAATAAATAAATTCTATTCTAAAGCAAATATTGAAAGATAGGAAAAAAAAAGATAGGTCTAAGTCTTTAAAGAAATGAACAAAATATTTGTTCATCCCTACAACAAACGTTTGATAGGGGTTACTGATTTTATCTTCTTCTTCTTAGTCCATCTCTATCTGCCTTATGGCGTCGGGTTCTCTATATTTAGTATTTTTCAATTTCATTTCTCACTTACACTTTTCACTCAATTTTCTGCCATACACTTTCTAAAACTCTTTTCTATTTCTTGCTAACATTTTTATTTCTTGCATTGATCTTCCACAATTCTTCACTATCTCTTCTAATGGCTTCTGCATTGTTTTTTTTTTTCTTGGTTTTCCTCTGTGCAATTTTCTCTCCACTGTCATTTCTAAAGTCACTCTTAGTATTCTGCTTTCTCTCATTCTACATACATGTCCGTACCATTTTAGTCGTTTGTTTTCTATCTTTCTTATCATCAGCTTTACTTCGATCAAATTTATAATAATAAATAATTTTTATTGAACGTCTCAGAAAAAAAGGAAAGATAATACAGTGTAAATAAAAGTAACATAAGTGCATATAATAGTGAATAACAAAAATAATAAAATATTTCTCATGTTGCTATTTTTTACTCTATGTATCTATCTCTATCATTTCTGTCAATGTTACTTTTGAATTTGTTTTTTCATTTACGATCAAGTTTTCTGATCCATATGTAAGAACGAGAAGCAACACAGCGAACACAAACATACCATTTTTTGATATACTAATATTTCCACTACTTATTGTTTCCAGCCTTACTTTGTGGAACTCCATAATCATGAAATAAAGATTAGTAAAAAGTTTCACAGTATTTATTAGAATATTTTATAACTATGACCATAATTAATTTTTGTGGCTTCATAGATCAACGTATTTACTCATAATGAGATAATAACATCATACACATTCAAAATTCTGAAGTCTTAGGTTTGCATTTGAATCACCTTTGAAGTCGGAGCGGAGCATATTGATAGCAAAGAAAATGTAAAAAACAATATAATAAAATAAATACTCACCATGATTACTGAGCCATTGCGGTCTAGCTATGATTCAGAATGTCATGTTGGTTTGATGTCATGCACATAACCTTCAATGTGGCAGTTTTTTAACATTTTTAGTTGGTTGTCACATAGTATGCGAAAAAAGGTAAAGATGGAATATTTGCAGTTGGTCACAAAAAAGTAACTGGTGAGAGTAGACAAACTATATCAGTGCTGCCAATACCTCTTTAAATTGGAGAGTGGAAGATGGATAAAGGTAAATTCACAGCTATGCATTCATACATCTCCGGTAATACAGTTACTAATCACAGCACGTTATTCTCGCATTTGTCCGTCAACCGGAAAGTTAGTTGGTCAACTCTTTTGCCGCAGATTTCTTCCGTTGACAGCGGAATGTTTTTAGTGAGGTTAGATGTTTACAATTTACCGAACAGTGCTTAGTAGCATCCTAAAAGGATTTATCAATTGACGGACGAACGCCACCGTAGAAACGCAAGGCTGTGAACTTGCCTTAAGTGCGTGCTGTATTTTGCATGGCACATTGCAGTGAACCAAAAAGTTTTTCTTAACCTCATTTGACCGAATTATCAAAAACAATTTTAAATTCTCTTGTTCATCTAAATATACAGAGTGGCTCATAACAAAGACATCAAACACGGCAGGTGTATAGACATCGATAAGACAAACAAAAAATCCCTATAACATTTTTTTCACAGAAGCGTATTTTCGGAAAAAATGCAAATAAAGACGGGTATAATGTTTTTAGCACATACAGTAGTTTGTTATTTTCTTCAAACAAGATGTTTTATGGTGTTATGTTTACATTGCTGATTCTGCAACATAATCGTTTTTATAATACAATTTTATGAGGTCAGTCACTTAAATGATGACCAATTTTACAGTAAAAAGGTATGCAAGGTCATGGTTAAATAAAATTAAAATCCCGTTGTAGACAAACGTCTTGTAAAAATTAAAAGCTTAATGCACAATTTTATATATTTACGTTTTCTATTACAATTAGTCATCATTTGAGACGTGCATTTTAGTAAAGCAAAACCACTATGTCAACGAAGCAAAGCGATTTAATCTGCAATAGTACAATGTAACACAATTGGGCGCTTGAATATGGTGGGTTTGGACTAGAAAAATACACAGTAATATGTGATCTCATCATGTTTGTCTGGCTTTAAAATTTCAAACCTTGCACTTACATATACAGTTAATTTTATTTTTTATTAATGATATCAATATCACCATGAGCGCGTTATAATTTTATATGTACTTTTAAAAAAAGTCGGTCAAAATTATTAAAAATTTGAACTTTCTCTAATCAAAAAACTTCATTAAGATTTTTTATTCCAAATGCCATCAGAAATATGCTGGTAAAGTCTGGTGCAGGGGCTATGAGACACCCTGTATATTCTATCTAAAAAAAAAGAAAGAAAAAAATTGCTAACATTTGTGAAAGTGATGGAACCAGCAGTCAGTTATTGGATTGTGCATTCCAGCATTTTGATAATTAATTTAACTATACAATGAATGAGAAATATCCCCATGCACAACTTACACTTTTTATGGGGCATCTCCTTCATTAAGTTTCTTTTTAAACAATCGTTTATTAAGTTTTGGAAAATAATAATTTAAAATACTCAATCAGTGTTGTGAGCCAATAATTTATTCCCTTATATTTAAGAATATTTATTTGTTTTGTTATAACGATTTCTACAACTGCTACCACGGACAGCCTTCTGGTTTTGTGGTCATATAGTTTATTAGTAGACCAAATATTTTTGTAATTGAAGTATGTCTGTACTGTACATGAATTCTACCAGTATCAGTATGAATGGAATGCCAAACAACATCCCATATACTAAAGTCTGTTTGAGGTAACCTCTGTCGCAGGACGTAAACACACTTGAAGTTAGCCGACCCTTGAAGCTTCATTTATGATGATGCACGTTTGCGTACCGTATGCGCTTAACTCGCTCTTACGGTTAATGCAACTGCACAGTACAAACGTTAACGAGAACTGATTGCATATACGTGTTTCCACATGTAGATAAAATAGTTTAAGCGTTAAGACCACGTGTGCGCCAACCAATAGCATCGCGTATGGTTGTTTACATCCTTGCGACAGGTTACCGCAAACGGACTTTAGTATTATCATTCACCATACAGACCTGGCTAATAGATTTTGAATAATACTGAATACTGATTTTACACTTTTTATTGCAGATAAAGAAATGTCCAAACTCTATACCGCTTTGGCTGCTCCTAGCAAGATTAGAAGAAAAACGTGGAGTCCTAACCAAAGCAAGGTCTGTATTAGAACGAGCAAGACTTAAAAATCCTAAAAATGACTTGTTATGGTTAGAAGCAATCCGTGTTGAATTACGAACCAGTCTTAAAGACATATCGAATGCAATGATGGCAAAAGCTTTACAAGAATGCCCAACTTCAGGTTTCCTTTGGGCTGAATCCATATTTTTAGAGGCACGACCTCAACGTAAGGCAAAATCAGTAAGTAAATAGTATATTGCTAAATCATTTAGTTTATTAAATTAATTTTACAGGTTGATGCTTTAAAGAAATGCGAACATGATCCACAAGTCTTGCTAGCAGTCAGTAGATTGTTTTGGTCTGAACGTAAAGTTAGTAAATGTCGAGAATGGTTCCAGCGCACGTTAAAGATTGAGCCAGATTTAGGCGACGCTTGGGCTAACTGGCACCGTTTTGAGCAACTTCATGGAACTGAAGAACAACAAAATGAAGTTAAACAGAGGTGTTTAGCAGCTGAACCACGCCATGGAGAACTGTGGTGTTCAGTTTCTAAAAATATAAAGAATTGGTATTTTAATGGAGAGCAAATTCTTCAAGCAGCTGCTAAAGAAGTTGTAATACCAGTTTAGGTTTTTGTGTTGTAAATAGAAGTAAATTATCACAAAGTAATTAAAAATAATGTATGTATTGATAAATTTTGGAATAATAATAATAATAATGAACTGATAAAATTATAAATTATAAGAATGTTAAAACATAGAATAAAATACTGAATAATAATAAATTTTAATCTTAATAAGAAAAATTATTATTTTACTTAGATTAAACAATTTCATTTTCTTGAAAACCCAAGAGGAAAACTTCACATCAGTTGTCTGATTTATTGTGTCGACGTTGCAAGGCTGCTGCCAAATCTTGTTTTAAGGCTTGTTGTTGTCTTGATTCTGTTAGAGGTTGTACAGAACGTAAACTATTGACAATATCTTTTGTTTTACTAAAATAGATTTCATTCAATGTGTTCCGAATCTTATTTTCCATGTCTTCCACCATACGTCCTATATTGGCTATGTGTGGATTTGCTTCGTTTACTGGAAAATCTTGTTCGATCTATAAACATGTATTCATTAATTTGCAATAATAAATTGTTTAAAAATGTAACATACCTGGCGAGTGAGACTTCCACCCAAATTCATAGTTCCTGAACCTTGTTTATTAGTCTGCAACCACAACATTGCAGTTGATGTCATTTTGTAATGTGATGTACGACCCGAACTTTTCTCTTGAACTTCAACTACATGAATGGAATCCCAACATCCTTTTATTTTTTTACTACCATCTCCGGTTTTCTTAATTAAAATTACTCCTAAAAATACATTCATTGTAGAAACATAAATGTATGTACACTTATATTATATTATAACTGAGATCTACAGCTTTTACGACATGTGCCAACTTCAGTTCAATAAAAATTGCTACATAATTGTCTAAAGATACATATTATTGAGTATCAAGTATCAAAAAGTTTTTATTAGGACTCAGCTGATGGTAAAATTTTGCCGACAGTAATGCCCATAAATAATTTAAAAAAATAAATTAAATAAGACAAAGTTGCTTTTTGCTGTTATTACCCTAAAGATTACAAAGAAAATATATGTGATTAATTCTGTCGAACTTAATGCGCTGCAGCAGACTGATTTTTTACTTCAAGATAATGTTTGAATGTCTTTTTCACACAGAGAACATGGCACCATCGGCGTACATTTTGCCGATAGCCTAAGCCAATGTTTGCATTTTTAGACAATTGGCGGGTCGAGCTCTTGTTTTTATTACGATTTTTATGTGTTGCTTATTTGTTAAGAGAAATTCTTTACTGTTTGGAAATACATAGTGTAAACTTAAAAGGATAATATTTTAAAGCAAGTTCTGTAAAGAAGTAATTAAAGTGTAGTACACACAGAACCAATTGAATAGTCAACTTTGCAAGAATTTAAGAGAACTAAGAAAGTTCAAACAAAAATTGATTCAATTAACTATTTGTTATAAATTTGTTTAATCTGCAAAATAAAAAAAATAATGGGTCATATGTAGTTGATTATACAGAGTGTCCTGTTTAACAGTCTACACTCAATCATTCGGACAAGCTTCTGGTTATAGCAACGGAACTACAAGAACTTTGTATAATTCAACCTTTATTTTACGAAAGCAGTAGAACTTGTGCTGGTACTGGATATGACGTCATCAGGATTTTTTAGATGGAACAATTAGGTTTGAACAATTAAGAAAAAAGAAAGAATATACAATAGGGAATATAAAGGATAAAGAAGGGAAAATAGTTACAGAAGAAGACAAAATAATGAAAAGATGGAAAGAACATTTTAAAGAATTAACAGAAGATAAAAGAAGATATATTAATGAGGAAACAAGTAAAAAGACAACCAAGAAACAGAAGTAACTATAAAAGAAGTACAAAAAGTAATTGGCAATCTAAAAATGGGAAACATGTCAGGAATTGATAACATCACACCAGAAATGTTAAAATATTTAGGAGAGGAGGGATTAAAGACATTCACACTGATTAAATTTCTGATTTTTATTTTGCTTATTTTTAAGTATTTTTGGCTTTAGGACATTTTGCCACATGCAGGTATTCATTTTATAATTTTCAAGCGAAAAGTTTTGATCAGACACCTTTTAACAATTAAATGGCACATAATTCCCATAAATTTTTTAAGCGCTCAATAAAGTGGCACCATCCTGTTATATTTCGAAACTAACTGCGGGTTAATATTATGTGGCAACGCTGGACATGGAGATTTGGCGTTGGGAGCTAAAGCGATAATTTAAATGTGGTTAGTTGCAGGATCACATTTCATTAGTTAATTCATAACAGTTATATAAATGTAATATCAAACAATAACTGCAGTTTAAAGATTTTATTTAAAAACACCTAAATATTTTTTTTGTTCCTGCTTTGACTTGCAATCATAATCCTTTTTAATTTTACACACAAAAAAACACCTTTTTAACCATAATTTTACGATCTCAGGTACTTGAGCATAATATACGAATTAACTACTATTAGCAGCAAATGAAAATATCTTAAACATAAAGCGAGAGTAAATTAATAGGGTTGAATAAAAAATTTAGTCTTATCCATGAAATATATTTAAAACAATAAATTTTAAAGTTGACTGCAGTTTTGGCTTACTTAAGATGAATTAAGATTCTCAAAACATTATTAAACCAAATATATATTAGGAAGAAGAAACATTTTTTGAGCAATCCATGTTTTGTTATTAGCAAGTTGTAGAAGCAACTTGCACTTCTCATGATTTTTACTCAATTTTCTTTAATTATAAACATCATGAGAAAAAAATTTAAAAAGAGAAAGAAATACAAGATATCAGATTATTCTTTTCCCAGATCATGTAGTAGTTTTAATTCTCTTTATAGGTACATATATTTAAACATGGATTGTTCAAAAAAATGTTTCTTCTTCCTAATACATATTTTGGGTTAATATTGTTATGAGAATTGTTTCATCTTAAGTAAGCCGAAACTAAGGCCAACTTTTAAAATTTATTATGTTTTGAATTATTTCGTGGAAAAGTCTAAAAGCTTCTATTCAACCCCATTTATTAACATTCAACTCCACTAAAAGAAAACAATGGACACTTTCGAAGATTTAATAAAGCGAGAAATTATAAGCCATAACCCACAGGGTGCAATGGGTATTAGTTTATTTAAAAACTATAATTTTTCTACTCCTGGTGCCCATCGTATAAGCAATTTACCTATAACATGGTTATAAATTGAGATAGAAAGATACGGTTTTCAACAAAATCTTTTAAAAAAATGTCTATGTGGCAAAATATCTAATGATTTTCTAAATTAAATTCTCGATTTTTATTTTCGATATTTTCAAGTATTTTTAACCAAAACATTTTGCTGCAAGGAGGTATTATTTTATAATTTTTAAATCCAAAAACCTGTCCATAAAATGATTAGCAGTTAAACATATTAATTTCCCTTATATACTGATTATATAGAATCTATGAATTTGCTATGCTAATATATTATTTTATGTTCTTCTATTCTGGTACAACATAACATGAAGATTTTTGAAAAGTTGAAAACGCTAAGACATATTCCTGAGGCCAAAATAGGATGATTTAACCAAACTAACCTCTATTCAAAAGTGCTTCATTAATGCGCTATCGAATGGCAAAGATCTTGAAAAAATTTATATTTTTCTAAATAACAAGATTGCTTTTGAGCAAGATGTGAGTATGTACTGAAAAAATAGTTTTTTGGCAACATTTTTTTAACGGTTTGGTCATATTTTTCAAACTTTTTCTACGGATATATATTCTAATTTCTAACATTTTTTGTTTGTTGTTCGATCTTGCTATCTACCATAGTTTAGGCAAAAAAAAATGAATTTGATTTGCAAGCTATTCACTGCTGCCATACATTATGGTTAGAACTTTCCCGAGATATGTTTTCATGCATGGTGGGGCACCCCTTCATTTCACATTTATTATCCGCAACCATCTAAATCAACAATATCCAAATAGATGGACCGGTAAGTGAAATCATGTTCTTGTAAACTGGCCACCTCGCTCTCCTGATATGATGTCTATGGATTATTTTTTATGGGGAGCTTTAAAAGTCATAGTGTTCTCCAGACCTGTAAATACGGAAGAGGAATTGTGGAGACGAATTCAAAATACGACACACTAAACGACTAAAAGACGATGCTGAAATGATGAGAGTATAGTTTAATTCTTTATGTCAAACTAATTTTTGTATGTATGTAAATGGTAGCCATTCTGAACATTTTCTGTGTGTTTGCATTAAATTTACCTAGTAAGATAGTTTTTGTTTTACTTTTCTTGAACGCCAACCCACTTTACATTAGATACATTATGGCTGCAGTGCATGGCATGCAAATCAAATTAATCTTTCTTACCGAAACTATGGCAGATATCAAAATCCAACAAGAGACAATAAATGTTAGAAATTAGAATATCTATCTGTAGAAAAAGTTTCAAAAATATTGACTAAACCGTTACAAAGTTTTGGGCTTCTTTGCATGTGGATGATCCATTTCTTACCACTTACGTAACACCCACTATTAAAAAAATGTTGCCAATAAAATATTTTTTTTGTACAGACTCACATCCCAAATTTCATCCCCATCGCTAAAGACAATTTTTTGTTATTTAGAAAAAAAGAAATTTTTTGAAGATCTTTGACGTTCAATAGCGCCTTTACGAAGCACGTTTGGATAGAGGTAAGTTTAGTTAAATCATCCTATTTTTGTCTCAGGAATATGTGGCAGCATCTTGTACAGAGCTTTTTTATAAGACAGTCAGTAATATTTAATAATAACTAACATACAGGTACAAATATGGTGAAGTGATAAGACAAAAGCGACGAGATTTGAATATTGCAATGTATTTTGAAAAGAAGTGTATGCTATGGTGAGGAGGTAAGCAACGCCTTGATGCTCGAGGCAGCTATAGCGACGCAACTCTATTTAAATTCGAGATTTATTTGCAGCAATACGCACGACAATCTTTGCTTTGACAGTTTGAGGACGGTTGTTCCCACAAGATTCGTTTTTAAAGCAATGGAAATGGAACAACTAATTAATTACATATATAATAGGCGACGGATATGGAATCAGTCTCATCTTGATCATCGAAATCGGTATGCTCTAGCTAAATCAACGAGGGTAGAAGTAGCTCAAGAACGTAGAGCAATAGGTAACTAAACTACAAAATTATTGTATACAGGAATTATTATATACGTCATGGAGTTGGACAGTAATTTTGATTTACCACTCAGTCACTGAGTCGCATTACCTGTTGAAAGACCATTCCAGTTTTTAAAGCATGTGTACTAAGGTTGACAACACAACTACTTTATTTTAGCATTAAATGTGTGACAGAAGTTGTGTACAAAAATATAAAAGTATTATTAAAGAATGTCAAGAAATACGAAATGTCGATTTTAAGATTGAAATCTTTTAGTGCTATAAACACAAAAAACTCTAATGCCGAATATTTATGGCCATTTGCACTAGCTTCTGTTAATCCTAATCAAAGATTAATTACCATATACAATACATTTATCAAGATGATAAAATAATTAGGGCTAGCGCGCACTATGAACTTTTTTCGTTTAGTCGACCGAGTGAGATATGTTGCAACATACGGAGATGCGCACATTTACTCAACTTTCCTGTTGAATCTTGTCACAAACCAGAATACGACTGAACTGTTGGCCGACACACCTGGATTTGAATATCTCTGTGTGCACTAGATGATTAGATAGGCACGGAACTTCGCTTGGACACTCTTGACTGTGTTTGAAAATCTCTGCGAACATTGTGGAACAATGTGACTACATTGTGGACCAATGTGACTGGACCAAAAATTTATTTATTGCTTATAGAAGGTCCAATAATTTTTAATACTTCGTCAAAACTTGTGATGCTCATTCTATGGAATCCCAAAAAACTCTCAAATCCTCGTAGAGTTTTTGAAACTGACCCATCAGTAAGCGTTGGCAGGTTATTGGATGAACTCAATATCTTCTGTTTTGATTATCTCGGTGTCTAATAACTAACACCGCGAAGCAAACTACGGTTACCAAATTCATTTTGAGAATGGAATACATGACACGACACAACAGCTTAGTTCATATGCGCACTCAACTCGAACAAGAAACAGTTTCTATTTTTGCCGACTGAACTGTCGAAACTGTTGAACAATTCAGTTCATAGTTCGTGCTAGCCCTTAAACCAGGTTAATTTAATTTAAATCTCGTGTATCACGTGCTGAGGAACTACTTTGCAAGTACCCGTATTTGTACAAACCACACATACAGTGTGCCCCCAGATGCGGTACACAAGAGCAAGAACTTTTTTATTATTGATTTTATAACAAAAAGTCATTCTCTATAAAAATTTTTGCTTGATTCAAAACTACTAAAAAGTATAACGGAATTTCTATATTACTTATAATAAAATAAAAATTTAAGAAAATGCATTTTTTCTAAGGAAAAAACGACCAATGTAAGTCCTATATTTTTTATTATGATGTCTTGCTTGAATCAATGCAGTAACAATCATCACAATGATTTGATTTTTTTAACCTGGAGCCTATTACAACTTAAATTATGTATTAAAAGTAGTGATGGGGTCTCGACACTACCCGAGTGTCACGACACTTGAGAGTCGAAACAATATGGCGGGAGAAGTGTCGACTCTTCATGATACTTTAACGACATTTCGCCTTTACATCATGCATGCGCTAGTGTAAATGTAATCCAATTGAAACGAGAAGCAGTCAAGATTCATAGCTACATAAATCATAAGCAAACTATGGATTAAAAAACAATTATATGAGTAAATTCTGCTATGGTTATATATTTATGTATTAAGTACATTAAAAGGCATTAAATTATTTATAAAAGCAAATACATATTATGAAACAGAAATTTAAAAGAAAAGAAACAAATTCTATAAATAACTTGTAATTCAAGTCTATTAATTGGATTTATTATAAAAACTATTTAAAAATGTAATTTCGCTGACAACGTTGGTCTTTAGTCGAGAACGTGTTTTTGTTAAGATTAAAGACGATACTTTTATTTTGGGTTTTCAGCAAAATAAATTGAATTAATTAAAATTAATGATCATTGTATTTATTTACACATGTTTCGACAGTAGTCTTTCTTCAAAATACATTATAAGGTAATAAATATAAGAAGCTGAAATAATAATTAGGTACATGAGGAACTTATTCAACTTCAATTATTGATTTTAATTTATTTTGCTGAAAACCCAAGATAAAATTATCACTGTCAATATTATACTAATACAAAAGAAAAAAATCCACAACATAATATTTTTATATGTACGTCTCATTCAATGATTGTTGGCCAGTTCAACAAATCTGCCTTTAATTTCTTTGTAAGAATGATCAAGCAACTTCGAATTATACTCTAATAAGAGCGATACTGTTCGACACTAAGAGTCGTGACACTTCAAGTGTCACGACCACGAATAGTATCACGACACTCGACACCCAAGTTCCCATCACTAATTAAAAGGCTTTTTTTTCATAATTTTTCTGTTTTGCTTTTTCTATCTTTTCAATATTTTATGGTAATCTGGAAGCATTAGCTATTAGCATTTGAATTCAATAAGGAGAGTACTGCCACCTAATGACCTAAAGTGCATATGTATACTCGTATTAAAAATTGGTCAAAATTTCAAATTCACAATACGACATCCACTAATAAAATAGTTAACATAACCCTAACAAGTTAAAAGTGTTACTGAAGTTTATCGAATGATATACAATTGCAGATTGTACTAAAATACCACCATTTGTAGAAGAGCTAGTCACGTGTTGGCGCTATTGCCAATGTAACACAGACAACCTTACATGTGAACAAAGAAATTTAAACGTTACGCGTCTTCAGCACTCGATAATTTAAAAAGGAAGAAAGATGCATAATACAGCAAACGTCTTTTCTTAATTATTGAGTTTGTGAGTTCTAGGGGGTGTATTGGTGGCTTTTGATGCCTTGATCAGCTGAGCTACAGCGCTCTTAATTACCATAAATAGGTTTAGCTCCCTAGGCATACTATATGCAATTTTATTATATAATGCAGCGGACGTGTTAATTGCTATGATCAATTACCAGCTTAAATTAGGAATCGAACCTATGACACTTGAATTATCAGGTAAATATGCTATACACTAAAGCGTAAAACTATCGCGTAACAGATATAGGATTTGAACATCATTCAATTATTGGTTGGCTACTAATTACTTACTGGTTCAGTGAATTATTGCTTTTACTGAGTAGCGAAAACTACTAAACCTCAACTATATTAACAGTCTTACAATAAATTGGAGTTAACTGCAGCAACAATTGGAGCTAGGTCAGCTTATTAGATACAAGGAAATCTCAGAAGTCGAATAGAAAGTTCCTTTGAAGTATTTCAAACTACTTTTGTCACAAATATGAGCAGTGAAATCAGCAAACTGACCTCCGATTGGTGCATGAAATTATATACCTAACCTAATATTCTAAATTTGAATGTGATGAGTAAAGCGGTGATGGTGTTCACTTGTAGTCTTGTTGGCATGCTTACGGAACATACAATCAGTACATGAGAATTGCATCAACTATTAATTTTTATCACTTAATGATTTAGAACATATTCTACATAAATTCTTAGCAATTTTCACAAACATTCTATAGCATTCAGTTTCAGACAGAATTCCATTAAAATTGATGGTGCACATCGTATAAGCTTTACTTATGTGTTTATAGAGAAATCTATTTTCTAATTTCCAATTCCTAGAAAGTAAATATGTAAATAAGTTACCTGCAAACCCATGTTCTAAATCCCAGAAATAAACAGAAGACACTCCTCCTTCAAAATACATTTCACGATACTGATCAAATGCATGATTGGCATCCAATTCTAACTTTCTTAACCTTTCAGAAGGCATCGAACCATCTTCTAATGGTGGATCATATGTATTTGACCATGGTGATCTAAATAAATTAATTAGTAATGAATTGCCACAAACAAATATGTTATTCTGAATACCTGTATGAATCGCCATCACGATTATAATCACAAAGTAGGTAATCTTTTCCCGTTTCCTTATCCTTTGCTATTTTTAAAGGTTGATCGACTGAAGACAGTAAATCCTCACATAGGCTTGGAACTAAATCTATAAGATCACCCAGATTTTTTTCAATTTCTTGTGGTGGAAGCCTTCTCATTAAATCGAGAGCACAATCAAATTGTTGTTCACCCTAATAATCAAAATTAATTAGGTTAGGTTTTTGTTTTTTCTAATTTCAAATTCCAATCAAATCAAAAGAAGTTTTATTTATAAATAGGCGTATAGAAACTAATTTAAGTCGCTAATTGATATTTTTATACTAAAATTTAGCATTAATATAATGCTTATCAAGTAGGAGTGCCACTTTTTCATTAATAAGTTTTACTGATCTACTTTTAAATTATCGACTCTAGGTTTAATTTATAAGTGGAAACGTAAGGAATAATAAAATGTTTCATTTTCTAGACTCACCATTATTTATTTCTTTGTAAAATTTGCACAAATAAAGATTTCTTTTGGCTGTGCGTCAACTATCCAAAATTTTGACGTTGACACATAATCCTTCAAGTTTTTAGGGTTTTTAGTACCAACTACATAAGCGAAATTACACTTGCTTATTTTTTATTTAATCCAATCACTTTATTTGAAAGAGATGGGATGACGCATAATAATTGGTGTGAATAAGAACAAAAGATGGTTTATGATTAAACAAAACACGCCTTTTTTATGTTGGTATTACTGATTCCCTGACGTTCAGTAAATGTCAAGAATTAAAGGTTAAAAGTGATTATAAATATTTTTATAATCTAAAATACATCCAAATATAGTGCGTAAATTAATTTATTATTAAAATGGAAGCTTCAACAAGCACTTCTCAGCAATCAGAAGATAATCAAGAACATCAAAAATCAAATGAAACTTCCACAAGCACATCTCAACAACCAGAAGAAAAGCCTAAAACCTTTGCTGAAAAACAAGCAGAACGTATGAAACGGTTACGACAGTTGCACTCACAACGAAATGAAGCCAGAACACATAATCATCAAGAGGTCATTGCAGAAGATGCTAGAAATAAATTACCAGCAAATTGGGAGAATCGTAAACGAAGGGCAGAGTGGTTACTCAACTATCAAAAAGCACGAGAGGAAGCAGCTGCAAAAGGCGAGGATTATGATCGTGTCAAATTGTTAAACATTTCTGCAACAGAAGCAGAAAGGCTAGAACGTAAAAAGAAGAAAAAAAACCCAGACATGGGTTTCTCAGATTTTGAAGCTGCTACAAAAAGACAGTATGATCGTTTGATAAGGAATATGGCACCAAAAGATATGGAAAGGTATGAAGACATGAAAGAAAAGTATGGTGATGCATTTTATGGTGGTCGTAATGTTATAATTCACGGCTTACATGAAGATCGTAAAGAGGCTGTAGATAATATGGTTAAAGATTTGGAAGATCAGATTTCGAAACGTGAGAGATATTCACGTAGACGAACTCATAATGATGATGCAGATATTGATTATATTAATGAGAGAAACGCTAAATTTAACAAGAAATTGGAAAGGTTTTATGGAGAACATACAGCTGAAATTAAACAGAATCTGGAAAGAGGGACGGCTGTTTAATTGTCTTGTAATTATATAATAAAACACTGTAGATATTATTTTAATATCAAAATACGCATTTAATTCATTGTTTGTTTGATTTTGAACATGTTATATACAATTATTTAAAGCTTAGATTTTAGTATTTTAAGTTTTTTTTCTGATTTGATGCTTGTACAATAATAATTGTTTTTAAATATGTACATATGTCATCTACTTAAGAAATAATTGGAAAATAAAAAAAGATTTTTTAACTAGCCTAAATAATTTATTAAACACTTAGCGTCTTGCTAAAGAACCCAAGAGTGGACTACACCTGAAAAATAAAAAGTTCATGTAAAATTCAACAACTATAATTTATGTAAGGTATGGTCTGCATTATGTGTTTAGTAATGATTTAAGTATTTACATACTTATTCTATTTAAACACTGCAATTGTAGCAATTATTAAAAGCGCAATAAAGTTGCTTTTAAAGTAAGTTTTTTGCATTCTTCATATGCACTCATAATAATATTTATAAAAACATAATTAACAAACGATTTACAAGTAGTAGTCAAGGTTTGCTTGAAAGGAAATCTAACTGTTCATGGTGGGTTCAATTTGTATTTTTGCATCATAAATGCTCGAGTGCATGGGCCTTTGTTTTTGAAGAGAACAGTTTTTTCATTTTTAATCATTTCATTTCATTGAACAAAAAATCTTTTCTTGAATACCTCTAGTGATGTTACTTTATATGATAAATCTATGGTGCCATTAGTCTGAAGCCTGAAGAAAAAAACCTGATTTATATTTTTGAAGACTGGTCGATCTTCCAATAACTTTGAAGTAAAGCAAATGTAATCTAACATTGATTTGAATTTTAATAACAATTGTGTCATAAAACGTATTTAATAGAATCCTTTCATCATTTGGACAATTTTGGATTTTTCTATAATTATTTTAACTTGTTTATAGAAGTACTCGTTGCTAGGTTGACATATAGATGTATATTTTGTTGGAATTATTTTCAAGTTACATATATTTGCTTTTGTTATTGTGAAGACTCCTATACATAATATTTTTGGCAGTGGCGTGCGGTCCATGGAAGCAACGCTTGCCTTGAGAATTTATTAAAAATAAAAACAATGCTAACAAAAATACTTTTGTAAAATTATGGTTATCGTCTATTTAAATTGAAATATTTATCAAATTAAAGCTCAATATCAACTCTGTACAGCAAAAAGTATAATTATTTAGAGTACTATTTTAAATTAGGCTCATTAAACTTGCACAGAAAGGTAATACCGATTCAAATGTGATTCATACACTTAATATAAGCACTGATTACAAATGCTCTTCTCTTAATCTTGGCGTGAATCAGCGAGCACGGGGTGTTATAATAGACGGATGCTGTTTGGCTGGTTAACATTGTTTGGTCGTAATTTTTATTGTGCTTCGTTCCCAAATGTTTATTTATTATAATTTGGTTATTTGTTCGATTTAGTTTTTGTTAAATTAATGTTACTTAAGTAATGTAAATCTGCGAATGAGACTGAATTTTGTCACATTTTATTATTTTAATTTATAAGTTGTATTTTTTTAAAGACAAATAGTTCTATTTAGTTTGCCTGTATGCAAATTTAAAATTGCATTATCGTCACGACTGCAAATTCAACTGCTTTGGTGAAAGGTTCGAGTACCTTCGATATAGCCGAATCGGGACGATTTTTTGTTCAGTTTGTAAATTATTAATAAGGAATTTTTCGCATACAGTTTTGGAGAGAAATTACAAATTATTAAGAAAGGCAGATCAAAAACCAGATCTTTCAAATTTAACAATAAAGATTAAAACCTGTACCGGTATTTTGCTAAGACCGGAAAATTGATACGTAGTAGTAGTTTTTTTTAAAATAAAGAATGATAGTCAACAAATTCTATAAGTATAATGTGTAAAAGTGCTTCTTTGAAAAACTTTTAAGCTTAATAATTATAACACTGTTTTTTATTGTACCTAGCAGGGGCGGATCCAGTGAAGTATTTTGAGGGGGAAATCTTTGGAAAAATAATTGTTTTAATAAATAATAATTAAACAAACATTATTTGTTTCTATTCTATGTAAACTTATTTCTAAATTGGGGGGGGATTACTCCCTCCCCGTTAATCCGCGCCTGTACCTAAGTGTATTATAATTAAAATCGTGGTTGCTTCCCTAGCCTAAATTCTCACCGCACGCCACTGATTTTTGGCCTCCCCATGAGTCAACAATAAATAAAAATTAACTACACTGTTGGGATGAGCCAAAGATGGATCTGCATTCTAGCAGAATATTATTGCATCTAATATTGCGGTAGGATAATTCAAGAGTCAGCCG
This sequence comes from Agrypnus murinus, assembly GCA_929113105.1. Taxonomy (NCBI): domain Eukaryota; kingdom Metazoa; phylum Arthropoda; class Insecta; order Coleoptera; family Elateridae; genus Agrypnus; species Agrypnus murinus. The sequence goes on along the minus strand of OV816025.1, from coordinate 169,155,963 downwards.
TAACAACGTTGTATATAACAATAGAATTTAAACAGCAACACGAGACTACAATGTTGTTATATGGCATACTGCAAATTTACGCTTTCAAAACTTGTTTAAGAATATTTTATATCTCTATGACACCAACACCTTTCAAAAGAGACATACTTACGTTGATTTTACGGAAATACCGCCTTTCAGCAAAATGTTACATACAACGTGGTTACGACCGACCCTTCAATTGTCACATTGAAAGGTTTAAAGCTTATGCTACAACTAAAGTATGCATCTTATTGGTTGTATGCATGATCTACTGCATATCGACCTTATTTTGTTTAATTTTCTTGCTGTACAATGCCATCTATATTTATTGGTGCATCCCCATACAATTCGATTTAATTTGCCAAATTTTAAACAAAACTAGTACAAAGTTTTTACATATGTTTAATTCTTTCAAGTTATCCCCTTTCCAAATTTTATTCCACCTTTTTTAAAGCTAAAGTGTATACTGGGTTACAAACTTACCCACTCTAGAGAATTTATCCTCCATAAAGTTGGATTCATATGGGAAAATTTTTTAATATTTTGATTAGAGATTTTTGGGGCAATCTGCTTCCAAAAATACTTGAAATACACTGGGTTAAAGTTTTAAAATTTTATTAAGAACAAATGTTTCTAATGACATTTTACATTTACATACTGAGTTTGGACAAGAGACTCCAACATAAGGAAAATGTTTTTTAACATTTTTTTAATATATGCCCGTAACTGACTATTTCAGTGGCGGTGGGTGCATACGTCAAACTCGGGGCACACGACAAACTGGTATATCAATATCATACTCGTACGCACACTTTAAAGCAGTATATCATCATGTGTTGCACTGCGAGTGCCCCGGGTTTGACGTATGCATCCACCGCTAGTGGACTATTTTGAAATCATTAAAAACACCTTACAGGAATGGAAAGGCAACAAGTGCATAGCATATTTTGCTAATAATATTCAATGATGTGTGAGTGTGCAGTTTGTAATAATGCACATCAGTTCTGCAAGAAAAGTTTAGGCACGAGACTGTCAGGTCAACTGGCTATGTTTCTTAAGTGACTGATGTGCATTATTACACACGTGTGCAATACGAAATTTTATCCAACACCTCTTTTTAATGGGTTTTTATTCGAATAATAATCTTAATTTAACAATTCTTTTAGGAGAAATTAATTTTTGTATTTGTCAAAAAGCATTATAATTGCATTGGGGTGGTTATGGAAGTTATGGACGAGAATTTTGAGAAGTAGTGCCTTTTTGAATATTTTCATATTAGTAGACCAAGAGCCAGCAGCGTATTTCGAGTTGTCATTTCAACAGTCGTGAAAATTTGGGTACTAAATCTTATATACCTGCTGAACACTAAACGTCAATTCTGGCAGCCCCCTGCGGCCAGGTTATACTTCCCCAAAATTCCTAAGAGGGTGAGAAATAAGATTCTCTCTCTAACCCGCAGGCCGCTATATAACTGTCTCGCTCGCACTAACATGTAAACCTACATATACCTACTTTATTTATTGTGTCAAAATTTCAAGACTTTTAAAATAACAAAAATGTCACTTTTTTAAATCAACATTTACAGCGTTCTGACAACATTTAGAAGGGAAGGAAATGTTCTGGCAATATTTATAAATAAGAAATAAATAAAGAATACTATCGAAAATAACCTCCTGAAATTTCATGACTGTTACTTGAAATAAATTGAATCTTATTTCTCACCCTCTTAGTAATTTTCGGGTATATAACCCGGCCGCAGGGGCTGCCAGAATCGACTTTTAGTGTTCAGGTATATAAGATTTAGTACCCAAATTTTCACGACTGTTGAAATGACAACTTGAAATACGTTGCTGGCTCTCCGTCTATAGTATATGTATATCACATTTCTTACGCAAAATCACCATAGTAATAGCATCATTATTAGGTGTTGGATAAATAAATTTAAAATGCTGTTTCAAAAATCTTCGATTGAAAAAAATTACTTTTGCAAGGTTATATTTTGGAATTCTGCATCTCCTCTACATTATACACAAACTTTGGTGGCGTTAAGATTACTGCTTACAGTAGAAACTCTTTATCAAGAAAATTTTTCTGAAAACTGAGAACAGACATCACTGTTCTATATAACATGTTTATTTCTGATTTTACTTGTAAAAATATGGTATTATTTATTATTTTAATCTTTGAATCCATGTATTCGTTAGAATATGGGTATTCGAATACTAGGATTCTTTTTTACTAGGATACGAAAAGAAAGAGTAACTAGAGTACAGAAAATTCATCAAAAAAAGTAGTTGTTTGAATATGAATACTAAATTATTGATTGTATTCGAATACGAATACTTGCAAAAGTAGCTTGAATAGGATTCAGAATACTTAGTATTTGAATACTACCCAAGACGTGGCCCCTATATAAAATGTATACTTAACTGTATACTGAGACTTAAAAGGAATGTTTGAGAGTCATAATAGTGGTAGTATGTATTTATGGTCGATATGCACAAAAAGACCACTGAAACTGAAATTCATGCACAATCTGTTTACCATTTCGTAACTCAAATGTCTCTTGTTTAATTATGTTATTTTTAGAAACCGAATTCTTCTGAAAATAAATGAAAACGGAGAAAGATCCGTTATAATCCCATTACCATTAAGAACACCATGTTCAGGTAATATAGGCAAATGGAAAATCTCAACCCCAGGAACTACAAGTAGTAAAAAAACCAGTTAGTATATACAAAAGAAGTTTTCTATGTTAGGAGTATTACTTTTTTGGTTAATGATGCAAGAATCCGGTGGATATAGAATTTAGTGATTGTAATAAACAAAACGATTTGCATTTAATAATAGGAAAAAGGATTTGGTTTTTATAATATGATTCAATTAGTGTTCTTTGTTAATGCAAGAAAACTTTACAAAAGAACAGAAAACATTTATTTAACCTAATTTAAACATTTGAGATTTAAGAAATGTCATCTCTTTTTCTTAGCCTATCCCAGTTCCATAATTTTTCATACATTAGTAATTACACATTGGCATATTGCTAATAAAGATTTGGTTAATTTCTGCTTTTAGCATTTGAATAATTGCTACACTTTGATTGTCAGCACTGTCAAAGTAATAATCATAATGGTTTAACAAGTCAGGTAGGCCTCGGTTTCTGGTTCATCATGTCTCATCTCTTATCTTAATTATTATAGAGGACGTTTAGCTATATGCTAGGTCAGTAATTGAGATTATATAGGTCATCGCAATCACTACCGTGTTTGGGCCTACATCAGTTGCACATAATATAAATTTCGTCAGTTTAATTAACGTATGGCATATTTATAAAAAATATAAATAGCAACTAAAAATGGTTTAATTCTGAGAATAGCAATTCTGTAAATGCTGCAACAACCATTCTAAAAACGACTTCTGTTTATCGAGCTATTAGCTGTAGAGCAGTTATTTATGACCAGCTATTTGGGTTTAAAATAACGGATGAAATGGGGAGTAAGTTTTGTGATGTATTTACAATGTCAACGACAATGCTGGAAAGCTTACTACATATAATACAATAATTTAGAAACATCTCCATCAACTTGAAAATAAGTCATTCAAATGGGAAAATAAAATTTAAACATAATGCTATTCCCAAAATAGTCGTAGGTACTGAATTTGAGATTGGAAAAGATGTAAGACCTTAGAAAAATAACTTAAATTTTTGTATTACCCAATGATATAACTTGAAGGATAACCTAAATTCCAAATCTACTGCGAGCTAGGGCTATCAAAAAGAAGTGAGGACCATGATAAACTACAAAGATGACTGTGGAGTGCTAAAAATGGGATTCAAAGATTAAAGAAGAATCACACAGTCAACTGTGTGATACACTATATGCATACCCACTTTTGTATAAGAATATTAAACAAATTATTAAGCACAGGAAAAAATGAATAACATAGTCTCCTGAAATTATACAGACTCAGCTTCAGAGTTCAGCTACGGTTTGCAGTCGGGTGGAAGAGATACAAATATTTGAAAAAACTATGCATTTTTACTTGTTTAGTTCAAAATCAGTATTCCGCTCTTTATGCAACATAGTGGCCAGTCATACTCTTAACTCTAGTTTCTGTAACTTCAGCAGTGCATTTTTTATTAATTACTTTAATACATACCTATCTTGTAATCTATGATGTTTTTTTGACATTTTATTTTTAATGGTTTTTTAATCCATAATAATGGGCAATATAAATATAAAATGTAGTAAATGCCTTATTTCTATTAATAAAAAATGAAAGGTATGATTTTTAATTAGGAAGAATGAGACACTTAAATAGTAAAAGCATTTAATACGTTTTATTCATATCACCCATTGACACTAAATTAATATATCTTCAAACCGGATTTAGTTCAAATCTCCCGCACATCTGGAAAGCACAATCCATCCATCTACGGTGGTTGCTCGCTAATACAGCATAGATTCGAAATATAAAATGGCAGAGCTAGTGTTTGTTAGAAACATTTGTTTTCTAAAAGAAGGGTTCATTCACTCAAGCGGCTTTCATATCCATTTATGACACAAATAAAAGCTATCGAACCCTCCATGAATAGTTAGATTTCCTTTCAAGCAAACCTTGCCTACTCCTTGTTAGATCCAATTCCCAAACTAAACATCTACATAAGTACATTCAGGTCTTCCGATTAAAAACACATAGTTTAACTTCTTACCTGATATCAAATGTTAAGTGATACCTGCTGCAAAGGGTACAGCTCTTTGCACCCTTCAATCACTTGTGTAATACAGAGCATATCTTGATAGTTATTTGCACAAAGATCAAACAAAAGCATACTTACCTTCAAATTAATTATTTCGTTACATCTCATGCACATCACAATACTAAGATGTTAGTTATTCAACACAGCAATTTTTATTACGAAAAAATACAAAGAAATCATCAACACTACACAAAAATGTATAATAATTTGATATCTTACGTCTTGATATCCGTGGGGTAACGTGAATATGTATATTATCACCAGGGGCAGCAGACACTAAAAAAAAGATAAATAATATAATAAAATTTATTAATGAATAGAGATCTATATTTAGGTATATACAAATCAGTTTTATAAAATAATATATAAACACTATAGTATTGCCAATTTTATAGATAATTCATAACATATCGCATAAAAAATATAAAACATTAAAACCACAGGACATCACAATTTAACTGCTAATAACATACATTATTTTAGGTACATTAATAATAAAGCATTAAGTGTGAACTACAAAATAATAGTTGTTTGAAAATGTTTAAACTGTCTGTAAAATATTGAAGAATAAGTTTGTTTTTGTTTCTACTCACTTGACTAGCATTTCTCTATACAGCAGAACTAAAAAGATGATAGAATAACTATTGAATATCAATCTTGCTATTGGTAAAGTTTAATTTATGCCTTTTTAGTGCCCCATTCAACTGGGGCACTTTCTATATATTAAATACTTTCTATGGGCAGTATAAATTTAGAAAGGTTATTAATTGTCTAATCCATATACTAACATACAGTTAATAAGCACCTGCAGTTTCTTTTTTATTGCACTGAATATCTTTATGTTCTTGTTATTGATTATGCACATGCTTTGTAACAGTTGTACACTTTATTTCATGGCTATTTACCTATGATAAGAATAGTTCCTCTCTCTCTTGTAAGAAGTCCTTATCAGTTATGACAATAATCTTGATGCTGTTGCCATTTTTTGTACATAATTTCATTTCATCTCATTTAAAATAGTTGCCTGTCTTGCCCAATCACCCTAGATTCAACTTTAGCTTAAAAGATGATAGGTATGCTGCAATTTGAATTATTGTCCTTATGCAAGACAATCTATGAAAAAAGGGGAAAAAGAAATTTCATCTGAACACGACAATTAGTGGAAATCATGAATATATGCAAAGTAATAAATGTTAATAGGACCTTCAAGCTATAAAGTATTTCATACAAGTTTATTAAGTTGTTGGACATGAATTAAAATTATATTACAGCATACGAATATACAGCAGGTACACTTCAGTGTCGGCACTTTAAAGTTGTTAAACTTGCTTCAAATATCACACACACCACGATCAGTTCCCTGAGGCTTGCCGATCTTCATCATCATTATATGCCCGTAATAATAAGCAGCGGTTGTTTTGTAGCCCGCCAACAGCATGAGAATACATAAAGGTCACACTCGGCTGGTTAAAAATATTTGCAAGAGGGTGCACCTACTGATTATTATTATACTGTAATTATATTATTTATCTATTTCTTCTAAAATACTTAGCACTTAACAATAATTACTTTTTGGAATTTCATATATAACCATATGTCATTTTATAAATATCTGAAATCCTTAAAATTTTATATGAGAAGCTTTTTCAAACCACATTTATAAAATACTGAAGTAAAGGTGGTAACATAGGTACTTTAAATTTTAATACACCTAATGGTTAATAATTTAATCAGACTAGTAGCACAAATAAGCTCTAGAGAAAACAGTATGCCAATATAGTACATTAGTTTTTCGCATCTTCCCTGAAAAATATTTGAAAAATTTTCAGAACGATTGATTCACTAAAAGAAAGATTAACGTCAATACATAAAATGCTTGATATGCTGTCGTTCAAATACAAATATCTCTGCGAGAAATTTGTGCACAAGAAAAGTAAATAACTTAAATTGTAGCTGAATGTTGGTACTTTCAAATGCATATGACAAAATTTAATCCTATATTAAATATTTTGCGTTATAACCTTCTGAAAATGGCCAAAATAGGCCTTTTTTGCACTTTTAAGTGCGAATATCTCAAAATCATGACGTGATACGCAATTTCTTTTGACGCCATCGAATTCTACGCACAAAGATCTATTAGAATCACCTAGTCTCCAATGCAAAATGCTATAATGCTCGTAGTGTAATCAAACATTACTATTATTAGATGCCAACAAAAAGAAAATTTAAAAAGAAGGTGCAGCTTTAAAGTTAACTTTAAAAGATTTAGTTAACATTATAAGCAGAGATAAGAAAGATTTGCTGATAAGCCTGTGCAATATGTTGAAACATTGGCATGCAATAATCTTGTCTATACCTCAACAAACAAATGAAGAATCTGGGTCAACGCGTGATCAACAGCTGTGAAACACATTATGATGAAAAAAAGGCATTTTGTTTATCATTGTTGAATACATACACCCTAATAACGGGTTTTAATTAAGAAATCTCATTAAATGTTTAAGTGTCAAAGGGTAATGAAGACATTTAAAGAAAAGTAATTGCAAAGATTTTAGTTATAACTCGTTAGAAGTAAAAAATAGGGAAGATAAAATCAATTTAATAAGGATAAAAATAAATTTCATTATTATTATTAGGTGAAATAGAATAATTTAATGTTGACGTTAATAATAACTATTATTATAGTGTAAATTATACATTAAGCACCACGTTAGCTCTTAAATAAAATCAGTTTATAATGCTACTGAATCATTCCAGTTCACCTCCTGTTTCTCTTATCAGTTAAATTACTCGAGCCGAGCCGACCTTGTAATCACCGCGTGTTCGTCACGTGATTCGCGCAATTTACATTTTTGCCCAAGTGATTTCGGTGATCTAGATTCTTCATTTGTTGGTTGAGGTATATAGTAAGGTTTTTTATGGGATTTATATGGAATAAAAGTGTTATATAAAAACTCCACGCCACTGTCTCAATTTTATTATATGCTTTTGCTGATAATGAGAAATTCAAAACAAACATGTGCTGCAGTGGAGCTCCACATATTTGCCACTTTATTTACGAAACCAGATTAGGGGTGTATAAAACTTCACAATTGAATTATTTTTTATATGTGTTTATTCCATTTACAAATAAATCGCTGCTTTGGAGACACATTGCATAATTTTACATTTATTTTCTTATCAGCATTTTATTCTCGTCTTTGATTATTAGCAAACCTAAAAATAGATAAATGTGTGGATACTTTAAAAAAATTAATATAGTTAACTAAAGATGCAAAGAATAATTACAGATTTCAAAATGAAAAATACATACAATGCTTTTCCACAGTTCTTAAGCATTGATGCTCAGTAGAAACTGATTAATATAGGAATTCTATTGTTCTTAGTTGTATCTAAAGACATAATTGTCAAACAGATATTGTTGCATTCTGCTTAAGAATGAAATCAAAAGATTTCAGTGGGACATACATTTACTGAATTTTAAAGCAAAAACTCTAATTGAGGGGCCTAGTGCAAAAATGAAAAAACGTTATAAGTTATGCTCACTAAAATGTTTAGTATATCTCCAAAAACTAATATACTTAACTAAGTAATGTTAAGGCGGAGGGACACCGTGCTTGCACAGTACAATGCAGAATGTCAACACATATATCTCCATATAAATATCTCAATTTCTGCAGAAAAGTGAAGATACCCTGTTCTTGCACTGGACCCCTGAGTTGCATCAATTATAAATGTATAATAACAGATAAGGACTTATTAAAGAGAAAGATTGTAAAGAAATGTTTCCCTAATTTCATAATAATTATTTACATGTTTTAGTAGATAAATTTCTGTAGAAAATATGAGTAGAAATACTGATATCCAATAGTGGAGTATTTTAATATTAACTCATATGATCAATGAGAAAACAATTTCTTAAGACTTAGTAATGTCTTTAATATCATAACAGTTCTTGTTTTTTAATACAACAAACTCCATTGAAATTAAACATAATTATAAAGCTATAAAAACGTATTGTTACTTCTTATGATTCTTCTAGTGACGAAAAGAAAAACATTAATTATTTAACATAAGTAAAGCAGCCAAAACAGTTCAAAAACAAATAAAATTTAATAAAATACCAAGTTTAACACAGTTTAATGAAAACCAGTGAACAGAAAATAGCATTTTAAACTGACTTTTGTACCTGTAACTTTGCAACAGGAATGCTAATACCGTACTGACATATTCACATATTCTTGTCTTTAGAAAAATGTTGTTTATCTTTATTCACCAAAGAGAATAAATGAATCAATAATATATAATAATATAGTCAATAAACAACAGACATTAGGACAAAATGAAACAAAAACTTATCGCATTAGTAGTAAGGATACAGGAGATGACAAACAAAAAGATCACATTATGAGTGCGGGCTACATTATATCACAAATGTATGCAAAAAAAATCCATAGACTCTAGCAGATTTGGTAGGACCATCTTGTGGATACTTATTTAGCCACCAAATTGATGTCCTCACAACTTTAGAATTGTTGTGAAAAAATGGTCAAAGTGAAAAGCATAAATGAACATCATAGGTATAACCCCCTCTACTAGAAATAGTAGAGGCTAGAAAATATAGGGGCTGTAATCACATGGTGGAATCCATTCCGTCTTATAAATGTAATTAGATTTTTCAATCCCAGTAACCAAAGCGTCATAAGTGTGACATTGCCATTTTTACCAACATAAAATTGATTTCCGGTACAGGGAGGCAGACATTATAAGTAGTTATGAAAATTGAATCAGTTTGATTAAGTTACTATTTCTATCATTATTGATATTAAAAAGCAAAAACAGAAATAGTGATCTAACTCACTAGATCCAATTTTTGTAAACGTTTAGTGTAAAATGTTTCACTATTAACTATTGTGTAGGTGTATGTTAATACAATAGGCTGCATACATAATAACATTATACCATCAGTTTTTTAATTCTGCTTAATGTTTGGTCAAAAGATTTATTTTACTTTTTAATATCTTATAACTTTTGTAAAAAATTTATATTATAAAATAAATTTGAATTAATAAATATAATTAAATAGGTTTTTAAGAAATTAAGTACATACCTTTTTATCTTCAATATTTATGTGTGTCTATTATCAATACTTTTCTTATCTTTTACCCACTTAACTATTCAAAATTAAGTAACATATTATTACGTGTATTTCACACTTGATGCTAGAAATCATGCAACAGTTAAAAATTATATCAACTTTTAATAAAACACAGATAAAAACGATCACAATCAAACCCTATGTACATACAATTCAGTGTATCATTTTTAATAGTGCACCACTGATCACAAGGTTAACAACAACAACATCAATAACAGACAAAACTTATAAAAAAAGCCATTTACATCATAAAAAAGTGCTAGCATTTCCTGAACTATTTTGAGTGGTTAAAAGGCGATTAAATCTTTCATTAGGAACATCAGCGCGTATGAGCGGATTATTAAAAATAGAACCGTTTTCCTGTTTATTATTATTATTATTAAGTTGATTATTATTATTAAAGACCTGATTTGGGCTGTAAGGTCCATTCTCACCCAAAGGCCTAACCATTCCAAATGCTAAGCAAGGGTGCGGAGGTTCGGATTTCATACCGTGAAGTATGCGTGGCATTTCGCATTGTTCACATTTATCCAACAATGGATGGTTCTGGAATGTACACATGTGGCAATTCCATTTTGGGCCTTCTATTTCTATTTGAGGAGGTGGTGGTCTTGGCGGTGGTTGTATAGGACCCTGGTAATGCAGGTGTCTTGATGGATTCGGCACACGCTCCGACGAAGACGACCCTAATGTAAATGGACCACGTTGACCTGTATATATGTTACGGTAGAATTCTTCATTTGTTTCACCCAGAGGAACTATAAACAATAAAATCAATTATTAAAACTTTTTCTTTTTTCATTAATGTAGTTAAAGTGCGTCTGAAATAAGCTGTCGCAAGGATGTGAACACCCATAAGCGATGCTATTGGTTGGCACACATGTGTTCTCTTTAACGCTTAAGCTACTTTACCTACATGCGAAAACACGTATATGCAATCAGTTCTTCGTTAACGTTTATTTATTTTGTAATTTCCCTTTTTAGGCAAACACCTCTTTTAAACTAGGCTTTGTTATGTTTAAATAGCACATGACGAGTCTTATTTAATTGTGGTGTATTTAATTTTATCAGTATCATTTTCCATTCCATATTACACTGAAATCGTAAGAGCGAGTTAAGCGCACACAGTACGCAAACGCGCATCATCGTAAATTAAGCTTCAAGGGTCAGCTAACTTCAAGTTTATTTACGTCTTGCGACAGATTATTTCAGACGCACTTTAACCAGGTAACAAATCTCGTTCAAATGACGTACTTCTGGTACGTTTTGTTAATGCCAATTTTTGACTTTAACATATGCAACATTCTACAGTGTGTTTCACTTCACAACTTGACAGACGTCCCTTATTTTTGTTATTTATAATCGAATCAATTTAAAATTTTTATAAATGAAAACAACTGAAAAACATATTAGGCCATGTTTAATCAGAAAAGTTGTTATGGAAATTTGTTCTGAGCCTCTTGAAAACCCCAAAACCAGATTTTGGGCTAAAAGATTTCAGCTTAATAATTATTTTAAATTTCAGCTTGACACCCCTGCATTTTTCTTATTTTTACTCAAATAAATTCCAAATTTCATCCAGCATCTACGATCAAAATCAAGTATTTCTTAGATCTTGTTTAATCATAAAAGTCGTTATGCGAACTTGTTGTGGATCACCCAAGCCATAAAACCAAATTTTGGTTAGAAAATCTTGAAAAATAATTATTTGAAATAAGTTATTAGAATTGAATTAAAATTATTTTAGTTTTTAGGATTTTAACCAAAATTTGGTTTTGGGATTTTCAGAACAAATTTTCCTGACGACTTTTCTGATTAAACAAGGCCTAATATGTTTTTTCGACTTTTTGCCTTTATCTTCGATCGTAGTAGGCTGGTTATCATAAGTGAGGTTTTTAATTATCCGCTTTTAATCTGTTTTAAAAAACGTTTCTATACCTGATAAAAATGTGAAATTGGTTCGATTATAAGTAACAAAAATACAAGGGTGTCAAGCTGTGAAGTGAAACACACTGTATAAGACATATTTATTAGTGGCGCAGATACCTACAAAACTTTCTTAATTTCTATCTAATATTGAAATGCTAAAACATTTTAAAAAACGCAAATTTATTTCGTGAACCCTGAATAAACGAATAGAAAACTTGTGGAACCGTATCGTTCTGGTTCTAATCCAGTTTTTTCAGTATATTCAAGTATAACGGAGAGTGCGCCAATAATAGTTATTTACGTGGCAAGCTTTGTAAATTAATCTTTACGGGCGAGCTGGAAAGTTTGTGGGGAGAGTGACGAAGGAGCGAGCCTCCATATTCCAGCGAGCCCAGTAAAGATTAGTTGCAATCATGCATGCATGCTGCGTACAAAGTTTCATTTCCACCCTCTCCAGCAGGTTTTTATTAATTTATTGTAAATTTTGTATAAAAAGATATTTTGTAATCAAAAGCGGTAGGACAATTTATAGCTAGGCATTGTCATGGTGTTGTGTTTAAGTAACTTAGTTTCCATAAGCTTTTTGCTGAAGAGCATTGTAAAATTTTACAGGTATCTTTTAGGTGCCTGTTAGATTTTACAGGGCTGTATGTGTAACTACTCATTTACTTAGCATAAATGCCTATAAACCGTCATTTACATAGAAAGTAGAAATAAATGATTATTACAATCGCAGATTTTTCCTACGTTCTCATTGGTTCAAGAGTTAGTAACCCAACTAGCCAATGACAATAAACGAATCATTTTGCGCATCAGAATTTGTTTTGACGCACTTCTAGCTTTTTTACATCGTATATAATAATTGATCAAAAACTCAACGTCAATAGAACGTATTTTGTTACCCCTACCTGAAGTAAGAATTTAAAAATTACCTCTTGATTCGGACTGTCTGTCAACGTCATAAGTAAGACGTTCACATTGTCCTCGTAGATGGCGGATCTCTTTTTGTAGCTGCTTCTCGAGTTCGGCATCCACTTTGGATGTGATCGAGCTAGGCTTTTCTAAACAAGCAATTTCCTCTTGCATCGCTATCAGTCGTCCTTTCTCCGTTATTAATTCTATTCGCAGTCTCTCGATACGAGCTTCTTGTTTATATATCACAGGCGCTGCAATTGAAAGAAAACAAAAATGATGATAAAAATACAAAACAGAAATAAATTAATCAATAACTCAATTGTATTTCCTTACATTCATGTAAAATTTGGCCGACTTTCTTCTGATCTCCGATCTTATAAGTTGGGAAGGTGTTATATAATTATAACATTGTGAGCCAGTGTGAAGATATGATGTTTCTCAAGAGTATAGTGTAGGTAAACATGCAGTAAATCTAAAGAAAACAATTAAGAGCCATTTCTGAGTAAAATACGAAAATCAAAAAGAGGTAAGAGCAAAAGTATTATGTTTGGTGAAGGCAAAACGGTTCAGTTCCTAAAAGGCTTACCAGGCTTTACTGGTTACAAATTTTGTCAAAAACTCAACATTGACCATTTAGATAGAAAGCAAAACCAATACTCTTTCTTACCAAATCGCTGCTTACCAAGTACCACATGGCAATAAAATAAAATTAAATAATATGTCATGTCCTTTGTCAAAATTTGCTTCCGACATATTTTTCTTTCAGAATAAATTTGAAAATGTAATACGAACAAGAAACATTAAGAAACTATGTGATGGAAGATATCCTATGAGCTTACAAAATAATCCTTGAAAACTGAACTATCTTTGTATGGAGATCTTTTCGCTTATACGTAAAAAAAGTTAAAAGTTTTTTAATATTGAGTTTTGATTCCTAGTACTGTCTTAATCCTTATCTCAGCGAATCCTTCTTTAAACTTCTCCCTCAATAGTACAGTAAAGCTAGAGTCAAAACCCAAACATTCAAAAATAAAAGTTCTACCCCGCGCCAAATTGTTCTATACTCTCCTCGTAGTATGTGATAAAAAGTTGCACGACCCTGAGCGTCGGGTTTTAGGGGGGGGAGGGGTGAAAAGAGGCAAAATGATATGCTTGAACTGTTTTTCCCAAATATCTCGAAAACTATCAGGTCTAGCGCAAACTTCACTCTGTACAAAATTAATCTACATTAAATTCCGAACAAAAATGGTTTGAAGCATTTTTGTGCTGAAGGCAATGGTTACCGAGATATAGAAGGCGCAAAAATATTACTAGGGAACGCAGATACAAAAGCAACTTAACATTAAACTTGGATGACAACTTGGCTCGAGCGGCCTTGGGAGTGCAGATGGTCTGGCCGGTCCCTCCTCTTTATTACCACTTTTACCTCACCGCCTTCCATCCCCCATCATCTCGAACGAAGCCTTAATTCCTCCTGTGTCTTTACCCCCCTTCCCCAAAACCCGACGCTCTGGGTCGTGCAACTTTTTATCACTTACTACGAGGAGAGTATAGAACAATTTGACGCGGGCTAGAACTTTTTTTTAGTTAGGGTTTGGTCAATTGTTGAGCTAGTTTTACACTCGAATTGCGCGCTGCAACTCGCTTCATGAAAATCGCGCGTTTGAATGTGTACGCAACTTATGCAATGCTATGCAGTCACTAACACGCGTATCAATCGCGCATTAGCTAACGCTTCATGTGTGCAGAGTCCAACAGTGGTGAAACAATACTTTATTTTGTGTTTGTGTATCATTTTTATATGAATACGAGATAATTGCGGCACGAATCATCTAAGTTGCCATTATTTCTTATGGAGAAATTTGCTTTGATACACGAGTGTTTTGGATTACGAGCACATTTCTGGAAAGAATTATGTTCGCAAACCTGCTGATTTTCAAGTGCTTTCGAGAAATTCCAAGCAAACTGAAAAATAATGATATTTTTACCGCCTCCATATCTCCGCAACCGTTGCCTTCAGCACAAAAATGCGTAGAGCCATTTTTGTTCGGAATTTAATATAGATTAATTTTTTAAATAGTGAAGTTTGCGCTAGACCTCATAGTTTTCGAGATATTTGCGAAAAACTATTGAAACGTACAATTTTACCCTTTTCACCCCCCTCACCGCCAAACCCGACGCTCTGGGTTGTGCAACTTTTTATCAATTACTACGAGGAGGGTATAGAACAATTTGGCACGGGGTAGAACTTTTTTTTTGCATGTTTGGGTTTGGTCAATTTTTGAGCTAGTTTTACTGTACTATAAGATCAGTATCAAAATTCCAAAACAGCTGTTGTTATAAAAATTAATAAAAGAAATGCTGTTCTTTTTCCTATCATAGTATCAAACTAGCAAGAACACTTTTATACGTTACCAAGAGGTATCTCTAAAGATCTTGTATGCTAAATATTACACCAAATACTTTACAAACTTAATAGGAATTCATTTCAGAAACAATGTGAGTAAATAATAATTTCATGATTTACTCATGTGATCGTTTCGTCATTCTTCTTTATGATATGTAGATGCAATTTTACATCATATTTACCAGAAATCCTTTAGGTAATGTTTTATTGGACAGGAAGACATTTATTTATTTAAAGCAAAAAAAAACATATTCGTCAATGAAATAAACCCAGATTATCTTATAGAACATGAAATGTCCATTGCCAACAACACTAACGATTTATGATACCACTAAAATGTCTCATATTAATCAACTCTATAGGTGTTTTGTTCATTAAGATAGCGAGCATCCTTCGTACCGCCCAATTGGAGGCGTTTGGCAGGAAAAATGCCTCACCCACTTTATTTTCTGTACATAGCTTCGCTGAACACCAGCTGTTCAGGAGTCAATAAAATCCTTTAAATAAGTAAAAGGGCAACATGGAAGTAGACCAGAATATAGTTTTCTTGATAAACCTCAAGAAATCTTTAATGCGTGCCAAAACGAACTGCATGTAGGCAGATGAGTTTTGTATTAGATTCCTACAACTTTAGATGTCCCAAACTTTACGAGAATTGTGTTAAGTACGTAATTCTGAAAATATATATTTTTAAATAATTAGATATTTTACTATTCAGATATTTGATTAGCTCGTATTAGCTGTGTCAAAATCAGGTAACAAGAAAAATGTAAAAAATTATGCTCTTCTGTATCAAGCTTCACAAGTGTCAAAAAGAAGAAAGTCTTATTTTAATTGAGTGTAAAGTACAAATTACATAAATCAATAATTTTGCGCGTTTACTTTTAAAATATCAAAATTCTACCTCGACTTTCAGTTTTTTTGGCGAAATTTTAACCACTCTTTGCCAACTCTCGGCGTTTTTCAATGATAAATGATTAAAACCCAAACATCCCATTCTTATTGCCAGTGAATGGAAATACATACAAGAAAAATAAGTTTGTTATTAACTACAAAAACAACAAGTGGCAGTAAGCAACCTATGACATTTTACTATTAATGAAAAATTGTTGCTTTCAACGTATATTTTTGTTGTTTAATAAGGATTGTGCTCATAAGACTGAGAAAGAAATACTATCGAAATCGTTTTTCAATTTAATCTAGGCTGCGCTTGTTTAAGAGATCTATATTTCTACGTGTACAATAGAACTATGGCATGTCGTACTGAGAACAACGAAACAACTCAACGTTTTGCCCGCAATTGCATTTCTTCTTCAGGAGAGTAATTCACAAAGAACTAAACATACATACATACATAATCCATTCCCATTTTACCGCATTTCACAGTGTCGGGGTTACACACAAACTCTTATGGGAGTGCAACGGAGGTAATTGAGCTCTATTGTAGCAAGTACATTACGCTCCCCCATACTTTATCACTCATACAACTTTCATACCTTAACCTAAGGAGCTCAAACACGATAGTACTAAATTCTTAAAATTCAGTCGCAATCGAGGTTTGAACTCCTGTCCCTCTAAACGAGAGGTAGGATCTCTACCACTCTACCACGGAGGGCCAAGAACTAAACAATGCGATATAAAATTAAACAAATAGAGAGAGTAGAAGGGTATAGTAACACATTAACATTAACCTCAGGAAGTTGTTCACCTCTGACATGGTTCACAATTTGAGTTACAGTGTCCTTTTACTCTCTCGTTCTCTCTTTTTGATTACTTTCATATCACATTTGTTTCGTTCTTTGTATCGTTTCTCTACAAAATCTCTTAGGCACTTAATTGCGGGCGAAATGTCGAGTTTCTTCGTTGTTTTCAATATGACACGGTGCAGGCCCGGAAGTCATTCCTTTTTCATTGCCTCAGGTTGTGAAAGTCATTGCATTTAGTTAATAAAAGTATGCTTTTCAATTATTTTGCCTTCAATGCCATCGTCATTTTTTGGAAAATAGAGAGTATGAATAATAGAACAAGGAATTATAGTATATATACTATAAGGAAGTAAATACACAACTAGAAGCATGACACGATATACATATAGCAGTAGCGCACCCAGAACATTTTTTCGGGGGGTTTTATTTGATTAAATTTGCGTAATATATACTATCTTATTTATTTATGTATATTATTAAGAGAATAAGGAAAATCTCTATGATAAATACAAAAATTTCGAGGGGGGGTTCGACCCCCAAACCCCCCCCATGGGTGCTCCACTGACATATAGAATAGATAGGTAACTAAAGCGATTTATTAAGCCAGTGTTTCTTAAGTTGGTGTTTCGTGAAACGTTGCCGATTCGCGAGCTTACTTTAGGTGTACCATGAAATTATGAAGGTTTAATTGGAATCATAAAAAGTGTAGTCATAAAATAACAAGATAAAAATAATAATGTATGTTATTTAGTGTTCTATAAGGAATATCTATAATTAAAAGGTTTGTGACCCCAAAGTGAGTGAGAGCAACTGTATGAAGGTCAGATCAGAAAGATTTAGAAACAGATGGAATATTTCAACTCATTAATGAGCAGACATAATAGACCAATCAATAACTGTAAATAGGCTGCTTATAGAAGCTGAAGCTAGCACCCCCACTTCAATTAAATTCAAATTTTTTAGCCTATAGTTAGGTACTAATTAAGGACAAATTTGTACCAATAACAAAAATTGTAACTATCTATTTAGCTGTAATTTGAGTTTTAAAAGTAGAGGTGCTGGCAGAAGTTGAAACTAGCACCCCCACTTCTATTAAATTTAAACACTTTTAACCTATAGGTAAGTACTAATTAAAGACAAACAAAAAAATTGTAGGTATCTCTGTTTAGCTGTAATTTAAGTTTTAAAAATGGTGGTGCTTATAGAAGCTGAAGCTAGCACCCCCACTTCAGTTAAATTCAAAATTTTTAGCCTATAGTTAAGTACTAATTAAAGACTACTTTGTACCAACAAAAAAAATTGTACCTATCCCCATTTAACTGTAATTTAAATATTAAAAGTGGGGATGTTGACAGAAGTTGAAGCTAACACCTCCACTTCAGTTACATTCAAAATTTTTTAGTCTATAGTTAAGTACTAATGAAAGATTAATTTGCTCCAATAAAAAAAAATGTATCTATCATCGTTTAACCGTAATTTAAGTTTTAAAAATGGGGGTGCTAATAGAAGCAGAAGCTAGTACCTCCACTTCAATTAAATTCAATATTTTTGGTCTATACTTAAGTACTAATTAAAGACTAATTTGTACCAACAAAGAAAATTTGTACCTATCCCAGTTTTACTGTAATTTACGGTTTAGAAATGGGAGTGCTGACAGAAGCTGAAGGTACCACCCCCACTTTAATTAAATCCGAAAACTTTTACCCTACACTGAAGCACTAATTAAAGATTAATTTGTACCAACAAAATTTTCATAATTATCGCAATATAAACGTTATTGAAATCAATTGTTTAAAACTTGCCGCGTGAAAACTGATTGAACGTAGGTAAAAACTTCATTTAAACAAATTAAAATCTAACTAACGCAATGCTAAGTACTAATTAAAGACTAATTTGTACCAACAAAAAAATGTGTACCTATCCCCGTTTAGCTGTGATTTAGGTTTTAGAAATGGTACTGCTGGTAGAAGCTGAAGTTAGCACCCCCACTTTAATTAAAACCGAAAACTTTTACCCTACACTGAAGCACTAATTAAAGATTAATTTGTACCAACAAAATTTTCATAATTATCGCATTATAAATGTTATTAAAATCAATTGTTGATTGAACGTAGGTAAAAAGCTAATTAACGCAATGCTGATTGCTAATTAAAGATTAATTTGTATCAACAAAATTTTCCTGATTTTGCAATATTAACGTTATTAAAATCAATTGTTTAAACCTGCCCCATCGCAAATGATTGAACAGGTAAAAGGAGCTAATTTAAAACAAAATCAAAACCTAACTAGCAGATCACATTCTACTAATTAAAGGCTAATTTATATTAACAAAGTCTTCATGATTATCTGAATGTAAACGTTATTGTTTGGAGCTTGCCACGTGACAAGTGATTTTACAAAATCTATTTACGAAAAATTGACCACTAATTAAACATATAACGACCTAAGAAAAATTAGGGTTTTCAAATCTATACGACACGGCTATAAATATAGGAAAAATCTGAAAAACTGAGTTGAGTAAAACGTTAATTTTGTAAGGTTTGTTATATAATTAAGTATACGGATGCTGAGGGAAATAAAGTATTAACTATTTGAAATATAAGACTATTTTATTCTTTTATAACAAAAGAGGGCATTTCTTAAATTACTAATACCACAAATTTGTATTAGCATTATTATTTTAATCGCGTTTGTACATAACAATGATCCCATAAATAAGTCTTTAATTAGCCCTAAATTATAAGCTAGAAATTTTTGTATTTAATTGAAGTGGGGGTGCTAGCTTCAGATGATGCCACTTAAAAAAATAAATAACGGCGAAACGGGGACGGGTACAAATTTTCTTTGTTCTGTACTAATTAGTCTTTAATTAGTACTTAATTATAGGCTAAATCTTCTTGAATTTAATTGAAGTGAGGGTGCTTGCTTCAACGACCTCTTTTGAATGCCATCTTTGTCCTCGTGACGAATTTAGGAAAATTCGCAGTCTAAGGTGGTAAATATTAATAATTGAACGGACGATAGCACAGTGACAAATTGCTGGCATTCACAGGCATCATCTCTGTGCGTGTTACGATTAAGATGCGAGATAACAGGATAATCAAAACACCAAGCATTAGGAAATCTCATGTAGATAATGACAAGACAGGTAAAATGCTGAGTAGAAGTGGCAGGCGCTTTGCACAGATGTAACTGTAACAAAACAATGAAACACTCAGCTAATGAAAGCAAAAAAATATATCTATATGAACTGAACTAAATTTAACTGTTGTAAATTGCATGATTTAACCCAATATTGGTTAAACAAACATAATGGTTAACAGTAAAGATAGTGTTGTAGTTTTTGTTGCTATAGATATTATTTTGCTCTTCTGCTGCAATGAGACCTCAAAACACAAAGTTTGATGTTTAGTAAGGTCAATGATGCAATTACAGGACATGTTTGAATGCAAGATTCAGTTACAAGAAAGGACTTTCAGGAACACCTGATACCCTTAGAACAAGTAAGAGCCCTGGGTGGAAATTACTGAAAACACTAGAAAAGACAAATGCTCATCTAGGGGTGGTGGAGGAAAATCTTGCTACTGGTAGAATATGCACCTAGTCATCCCCAGTAGATCTAAGCCATTACAGATTCTGGTTTTGCTATTACAGCTGCAGAAGATTAGAAAATAGTTAGTAATTCTTCAGTAATAAGTAAAATATTATATTATGCACCACAAAGTCTAATAGTGAGGTAAGTTGCCTTGATCTACAAATAATACGCTGCAAGCAAAATTGTTTTGTACACCTTTTGCTTCTTTGATAAAAAACAAAGTTTGTCGATTTTTTGAGTGATAAGACTTTAAGGACCATGGACTTTAGATCAAACCTTAAATTTCGAACTTATCCAATTTGTTATTCTACGCACTTACATATAAGGTTACCAACAATCAGTTAATAAGGGTGTCTCAAATTTCGAGGGTGGGGAGGGGGAGGGAGGCAAAGTATACATAGGATCTTGGTAGGTGAACTGAAATTTGGTAGATAATAATGGTTACCCAAACGTAATATGTTATTGTTTAGAGGGGCTTGAGCTTGCAAAGCAACTTCTATTTCTTTTTGTTTTTTATAACATACAGGTCGATACCATGAATTATGTAGAAGATTTTAGACTCTCCGGCAACTGAGTATGCTTCCGAAATGTATCTGACGTTAAAATCGAAATAAGTGACAACACTAAAATTTTTGGTGTTATCTAGTCTAAAAGTCCCAAAAGAAATGGGTTTGTTATACTTCCTATGCTGTAAACTGAGAATGAAATGGTAAATTAGTTGTATAACTAAATAACAAGTAATTGACTTCAATACGTGAAATATCGCACATATTGCTATCATTAAACAAAAAGCAAGATCAAGATCTTTTCTGCTGATAAGATTAATACGACACGCGCGGTGGTCTAGACAAGTAAAAGCATGTCATATAATTGGCATACTTTAAAAACAATATTTGGGAGCACTTATGATTTAAGTCAATGGAGTATTTTTTTAAGCAGAAATAAATGTTTTTAAGAATTCTTTTAATGAGGCTTTCCATGCCTTAGGATATCGTTATAGCAAAATGAATAAAAAAAGCGTACATCACAAATAAATTTAAATACATCGTGTTAGATTTCCAAACAAAATGCAGATGCAGTTGTAATGTGTAGGTAATATAAGATAAAACATATTAAAACCAAACTTCGTAAGTTCCGACGCATACGTCAATATAGTCAGAAAATAATACGACAGTACTGGCATTTTTTTAAATACGTTTCCTGTTTATTTTTTGGTTATTTCCTCCAATGCCTTTCGATAATGCTTTATGTTCTTCGAATAAAATATTAATTGCTCATTGTTTTCTTATCTATACACTATTCTTGTTTTCCGTAACTTTTTATTTCTTTGATTTAGAATTCCTTTTGTCTTAGTCAATTTCATAAAAATCTATTTTAAAACTATTTATTTTATCAAATGCATCCCAAAATGACGTCATTTCCAACTTTATAGGGTTTATAAGTTATTTGTTTTATCTATATTCCAAGAAAGTTCTTTCAATTTCTATATTCCAAGTTGTGTACCTGGGATGTATGAGGTTACGCAGCAAAGACCGCTACTTTTTCTAGAAACGGTTACACTGTGTGCTAGACAGAAGGTATAGTTGACAGAGACTGGTCATCGAAGAGTAAACTCATCTCTTGCTTACGGCTGCAAATCATATTCCGGGAAACTACTTTGACCAGTAGGTAAAACTAGAGTAGCCTGACAAGGTAAGCTTCTGATTCTGGGAAACAGCAACACCAGTATTAGCTTAAAGCTAAAAAAGAAAGGCATCGGCAAAGCTTAGGATTAAAAACTTGTGGGCTGAGGTGCAACAACAAAATTCTTTGCTCTATATGTATATACCTTCTAGATTTTAGATATAAGTTGTGCAGCTATTGCAATGATTATGCAAAGTACTATATAATGCATTCGTATTGAAAGAATAGAAGCCTGAATACCGCTAATATATTTTTGCACTTAAACTAGTCCTGTCAGATATTTAGTAAGAAGTCTATTCTGATGCAACTGAAATTATTATTTCAATTTCGAGTAAGAATAGAGGCAAATATATATAATTCTAGGAAAAAATATAATCTTCTACTAAATAATATTGGGTATATTCAAATACAACATAATTGGTACGACATATTTTTTGCCAAGTGAGTAGATGACAATAGAACACAAATACCTAAAATTCTGATTTCTCTAAATTATTTCCCCGAAATTTAGCAAAAAAAGTTACATACAAAAAAATGTGCTACTGCACACTTTTCAATAACATTACGTAGGTAGAGCATAAGCGTAACGGTTACGCACGAGAAAACGCTAAAATGGATTAACAGGTAACACTGTTTAATTAGGAAGTTGGAAATATTTTGAAATGTTTAATGAACTTTCAGATCTATTCTTAAATCTGTCCTTCAAACGGCGTAGATCTACAAAATCTGAATGTCGTGTTTTAATCAAGAGTAGATAAAAATATTTAAGATAAAGTAAGTAACCCCTATAACCTCGTTATCAATTTACCAATGCTTGCAAGAATTTCCGTTATAGTGTATTTCTGAGAAAGAAAACAAAGAAATCGATGGTGGTATAATCTCAAACTATAAAAGTATATAAAGTATCAAAAATTGCAATAGACAGTGAAAAATGCTATTTTAACTTTAACATTCCATTTTTCAAACCTCAATAGAATATTTAAAGGTTTATTGACTAGAATTCC
This sequence comes from Agrypnus murinus, assembly GCA_929113105.1. Lineage (NCBI taxonomy): Eukaryota > Metazoa > Arthropoda > Insecta > Coleoptera > Elateridae > Agrypnus > Agrypnus murinus. The sequence continues at coordinate 169,132,783 of OV816025.1, read as the reverse complement.
ATAAATAATTGTCGCGTGGCATGGACGTCATAATGCACGTCATCAACACGTCATTTAATTAGGCATGCGTTAAAAACAAATTGTTTCCTTTCTTGACAATGATAATAGGATGCGTATGTTATTTATAGCAACTGAAAATACCGTTTAAATAAATATAGGTCATTATACTGATTTTTCTACTAATTCTAAGAAATAACTGCCAGAAATGTATCTATAAATACGCTATAAAGCATTTCGGACAATTTTATTGTACATTCCTTCAAATCGTACGCATTCTTGTTTAAAAGAATGAAACATAGAGAAAACATTACAAAAATAAATGTTGTAGAAGCTGTAATCTGAAACAGTAATGTGAAACAGTTAAACCACACTTCGGAAGTTTAAAGAAAAGCATAGGTGGCCTGTGCATGTAAGGTGGTTCTCAGGACAAATTCGAAGATAGAAAAGATGCATCAGTTTCTGTAACTTTCGAAGAATAAGACAACCACAGCAACCCTTCAAAAATATAGAATGCTTAAATTTTAACAGTGTTTGAATGATTGGTCTACGGCGTATTCTAAAGTTTCCAAAGAACCTCTCTTCGACATTAAACTGGATTAACTGGAAGGAATGTTTACGATAACTTTGGTCAGTTTTGCTGGTTCAAGATATTCTTCTTCTTCATTTGATCAAAACCGGATTCGAAGTTGAATGCAAGGCTGCAATTTACAATGCGTGAGTATAAAACAAACAATAGTCGATTGGTTTTCAGAGAGGCTATACCGTGAAAAATATCAGTATGTTTCTTTGTTAAAATTAATATTTCTATTATCTACGACCCTATATGGAAACGTTAGTCTTATGCGATCATCAAATAGGAACTACAAAAGGCCATATCAGGATTATGCTTTTTCAGATCAAAACTTAAAAAGAACACGTATACTAAGTGCAAAGTACAAATTCAGTTTCACAACCTTTTAGGTAGCTTGATGAATATGAAATATAAAATTCCAATGACCAATATTCACCTTCGTCGATGTTCTTGCACGATAATTTAAGCAACTTTTTCGGAAGTTGAGAAACTTCATTCAAATTCTGATCTGAACACACTACAGTACTGGAGTGCGACAAGTGTACTTTCATATAGGTCTTACCAAGAGAGTTTCACCACTTTCTTGCCAAATAAATATTCGACTTAGGAGATGTGTGGACTACGTTACGTGACTAATTGCAGGATAGCTCAGTTAAGGCAAAAGATTAATTGCCAAGATATAAATTGCGAAGGTCGCTAAGTATAACGCATTACTAGCAAATCTGTTCACTTACTACGATTGCTAAAGCATTGTTTATCCGCAGTTACAGTCCATTCTGCTCATTTTAATTGTACTACTCAATATTATTATACATTTTTTTGTTTTAAACGCTAACAAATAACTATTTGAAAATATTCTTATTAATGGAAACTGACTGTATGTACGTACAATTTATAAAACGATGTCGAAATCAACCAATACAATAGAAGTCACATGACGATGTTCAGGTATTTCTTTTTGTTGAGCAAAATCGTAATATCAATAGACTTGACATCAATATTGAGAAATACAGACCACAAAAGCTACTTGAAGCTGCTATGATGATCCCTTTGAAGAAATTAGCGGTCGTTTATAGCGAGTTTATATGGTAGTGTGTATCGTGGATGTTCCATTTTAGGCCTTGGCCTTTGAACCTTCGCGAAAATTACTAACCTAGTCTAGGTCTGATCAGAAACACGCAGCTTGTTGATGTTATGCATTAATATGGCGGAACAACATACACAACTGGTAAATGCTGATAATACCCTTCAGACAATATCATTCACTTTTCTTTGCTATAGGCGAAAACTGTTTTATAGTTATGATCCAGAAAGTGGCAGCAAGCATGAAAAAATATGGTTTTTCATTTATATGTATTTATTTGGACTTAGGACTGTCTATTAGTACAGGTACTAGTTAAGTAGTCCTAATTGAAAACTCTAGAAAGGGTTGAAGATGCCACGCTTATTTTCCAACAAAATAGAAATGCATTTGCCGAAAAATGACAGTTATCTTTGAATACTTTTAAAGAGAAAAATAAATACTAATAGATTTCGACTAAGAGTTGTTTTGCAACAATAATATTTTACTAATAACGATTAATTATTGCATTTAATGATAAATGACAACAACACGTCACTGTTGGTTTATTTATAAATATTTATATCAAATTAACATTTTAAAATGTGGGAATAACACCACCAGCTGATATGAACAACAATGTCACAGTGATAAAAATTTATTTTCGTAAAATAATATTCCACTCTTACTGTTTTGTTTTTACTATTTCAATATTTTCAAGTTAAAGATAATTTGAACAATTTCATTTTATCTTAATCTATCTGTGCTATTACGTATATATTTTTTCACTTCCAGTAACATTGTTGGATTTAGCAACTATTTATTTGTATACAGGTTAGAAACGCATGGGCGGGATAGTGAAAATTGCGATAGGAGGAAAAGTTTATTCTACTGTGCTATTTTTCCTAATTAAATGCGTATAAATGCGACAAAGATGCTTATCCTGCATCGTTTTTTATGAACGGATTTAAAGTATTAATAAAAAGTTCTTGCATATCCAGTTAGTATATGACATCTAGTTACAAGTTTCTATCAATTGCTTCTATCTCACTACCACCTTTATGAATACATTTATATCTCTATATCAACCCCATGCGTTTCCAACTTGTATGCCAATCCCTTTTACCGTGGTATCAGATAACAGTTCTGAAATTTCCATTCGAATGTATTAGTGCTGCAAATGTAATAACATATAAGAAGAACACTAGGCAAATTAGTAGCGTATTGAAGAACAATAACGACAAAAAGCTGACAGTAATATATTCAGATTAAGATCAAGCCCTTCCAAGAAACCTCATACTTGCTACTCTATTCTAAGGGAAGTCATATAATTTACTGTCAGTGGTTAGGAGTTCGTTGCTTCAGCACTAGAAGCAGATACTAACATTTATGAATTCGGTTTTAGATTATCTGTCATCACTTGCAATGCATTCAACGTTCCATTTCGATCATCAAATCTAAAAGAGCTGGAATTATAGATGTATTAGTTAGTATGTAAAATAATATATCTACAAATATATATCAGCTGCTAACGTATAGCTTCTTTTAAATCGAAAATTCTACAAAACTATTACACAATCTGCTGCAAGATGCTGATCTAGGCAGATTTGTTGCTTGTTCAATAACATAAAAGCAAGCAACAATAATCAGTAGATAAGGAAATACAGTCAGTGAAATAGACGTTAACAGTTTAATTGAAAAGAACAGCCAATTGTTCTCTTCCAATAATTCTTCAAAGTATATTTTTCAAATCATAGAATTGATCAATTATGCATTAGTTAAAGATGTGATCCTTTTCATACCAAAAAATCTTATCAATGAATACAAGCTATGTACAGGGTGGCTAACATAAGATAACGCTGTACGTTTATCTTGGAAATTAATATAAGAGTTACGAAAAAGTATTATGAATGAAACACCCTGTATATTCTTACAACTTTTGATTGTACACCTTATTATAAGTATTTTTTGATTAACATTTATATCAGATGTGCGCACAGTTTTTGAGTAAAATTGATTTTTTATTTTTTTTAAGAATTCGACAGTTAAAAAAATAATTTACCTACTGCAACTTATATTTAGCTAATTATAATAGTGCACGGTACTTATAAATACCTAAGTCAACGTTTTTCATAAATTTATTGTTAAACAAATATAGAGGGTATTAAATCCACTACACCTAGATGCACATTTCTAAACATGGAAATCTCATTTTTTTCAAATGAGACACCCTGTATATTTATATTTTATACGCTTCAGTTCTTGAGTCTCGACTAACTCATATATTTCCTATTTCAAAACTTTATAGTTTCAAAGTTATCAGCGTTTCCATACACTGTCGCTTATTTTATCATCATTTATAATTTATTTTTTATAATTAATAATTTTTTATTATATGGTTTTTTAAGGTAGATAGTGTAGATGAAACAGAGTTACGTTGTTGGGACGTTTATGACCACACTGATAAATTCATTTTAGAGAAATAACAAAACAGTATAAAAACGCTGATAGCTTTGAAACTCTTCACTTTAAAATAGAAAATTTGTTATATGAATTGGTAGACTCAAGAATTAATTCATATAAAATATAAATATACAGGGTGTCTTCATCTAAGACGGCTAAATATTTATTGCTAACATATTGTATTTTTCTACATTTTTCTGCTATATTTGTTGAAATTAATTAAGATAAATAAAATGTTGTTGTACCATTTTGACAAGCAAGAAAATAAGTAAATTCCTTTCCTTCTAATTAAGATAAATAAAGTGGTACAACAATATTTCATTTATCTTAATTAATTTCAACAAATATAAAAAAAAAATGTAAAAAATACAGTATATTAGTATTACAATATTTAGCTGTCTAAGATAAAATAAATTTGAGAAAGAGGAAGATTCATTCACGAAACGTCGTTTTAATATAAGGACATATATGTCTTTTGTTATGAACTAAAGAACCAAAGAACATTTTTTTTATTAATAAACGTAGTTCAAGAACACAACCACATATTTGAAAAAATGAGATTTTCATAGTCAAAAGTTTGCAAAGATCAAAAGCATCTTTGGTATAACGATTGAACACCAAGTATATTATTCAACAATAAATTTATAATAAAATGCTGTAAAATAATGTTGACATAGGTATACATAAGCATTATGTATTTATTATAATTAGTTAAATATTAAAGTTGCAGGAAGTGAATTTAATTTTCTTAAAAAAGTAGAATTCTTAGAAAAAAATTACAAAAATTAAATTTACTCAAAAATTGGGCGAGCTTTCGATATATATATTGCGGCGAATTCGCATAAACAGAAATATTTGATTTCTTTTGCCCTACGTTGGGACAAACCATATTTATATGCGGTGAATTCGCATAAAAAGAAAAATTTAAACTTTTCCCACATTGGCTAGCGAAACATAAATATATACGATGAATTTGGCTAATTAAAAATAAAATATTGTTTTAAATTCAATTTCATCAAATACTTAAAAAAACGAATAATTGCTGTTAGATCGTAGATAATTGATTTACAAAATAAATTTATTTTTAAAAATGACTGTGAACTTTGGAAATGCTTTTCAACTTCCTTCTTTTATAAATTCTAATATGATTAGAAAATACCTTTTAATAAATTTCAATAATGCAATAGTTAAACAAAAATAATATTACGCGAGTTCTTAACTAACTCAAGTTTACGTAAGAGAGTTGGGCGCCAATTAAAAAATAACTGAATTAACATATTAAGAAAGACTCATCTCAGGGCGAATGTGGATTCCTGTGGTTTTAAAAATATACAAATTGAAATTGAAATCACTTTTAAAATTGAATTCTTAATTAAATTTAACTATTACTAAATTGTTCAATTCACTTAATTGCACTTCACAAAATTGTCTCTTCTTTCACAACTACCATTTACAGAAGGAAATAACTTCCTATCTTTTATATAGCGATGCTTCTTCCTTTCTACCATATCCTTTCCCAATTCCTATTGGCAGAGTAGGTCACTTTATGTTGTCCCAGTGCTGGTTTCCAATTCCGGTTGACTTCCTTCCATCCACACACTTGATTATTGATTACACACTTTTGTTTATTTTAATAGCGGGTACTTTTTCCCTTAATCGAAGAATATATTTATTTGTGTGTTTATTATCTTGCTTTACTTTAACACGTAATTTAACTTAAAGGTGGTTCTTTATACTCTTATACACTTTTACAATTTATAACTTTTTACACTTTCGCCATATTCAAATCACCAACCAGCTTAACTTGTCCAAGCAAGACTCATTATTTACATTTTTACAATATTATCATCCACGACTTTTCTCTGTCGCTTTATATTCAGAAGTGTCTATTTACATTTGTACTATTGTCTTTAACACGACTTTACATTGTCGCTTTACTTTCAGAAGTGAACTTTACATACGTTCTCGTTCGTCGTATATCAGGAAGTGTCCTAAAATTATGATTTTCTACGCTTATATACTATTTACTATTTACATAATTATATTACACAATTTGACGTCACCTTACCAACTAATACAAAGATTATACACTATTTACAAACATAATAGCAGATTAAAACATAATCATAATAAAAGTGACAAATCTATTACAGATTATTACATAACATTTGCAATAACAATGATCTATTTACATGAACAAAAACCTTATGAGAATCACATAACCCGTCGATATTAATCATTTGAAATTAATCATACATTAATTACATAATAACAATAAATTGCCCAACTGGATGTTACGTATACTTAAATATTTGGTGAGTAAACTGTTTGATAATAAATAAAGAAATATGGATTATTTAACCTTATTAAAAAGTATACACATTGATTGTATAATCAATGACACACCATGAAATAACTTAAAATTATTTTTAACTGGAAAAGTTGATAAAACATTCCTAAAGTGTTAGTTTTCAACGAAGATTTTAAAATTTTACAAAAATTCCCAAAATTTGACACTAAAATCCACAGCAATATATATATATATATATATATATATATATATATATATATATATATATATATATATTTAGAATGCAAATTCATATAGAAAAATTTATCATCGACTCTGCTGGGACTCGAACCCAGGACCCTCCACTGTCTAGGTGGTATCTCTACCAACTGAGCTACAGAGCACGACTACCAGCATAGCGAGAAATTTTCCATATGAATTAGACGTTTAAGCAGACATACAAAGTAACTAGATAGTGGAGGGTCCTGGGTTCGAGTCCCAGCAGAGTCGATGATAAATTTTTCTATATGAATTTGCATTCTAAATATTATTTAATGTTAAATCATTATTCAACTTAACAAAAATTAATTTCAACTAAAATATATATATATATATATATATATATATATATATATATATATATATATATATATATATATATATATATATATATATATATATATATATATATATATATATATATATATATATATATATATATATATGTTAACCAAAAATACTTAAAATAAAGTGTAGAATCGAAAACCGTAAAAACATACATTTAAAATAAAAAAGTTTATAGTAGTCGTAACAAAACGCCTCACCCTGTATATACAAAAATATTATAAAATTTAAATTTGTTTTATACCAATCAACTTTGTCATTTAACTTTTTTTCATAACTTTTGCGGTTTCCAAGATAAAGTACAGAATCGTATGCGAACTATTCTATGCTTTTGAGTAGAAACCAACTTAAAACAATTTTTAAGATAGATATTAGGAACGTTTAGCGGTTAAGATGCTAGGTTAGCTGTTTCCCTGAATAAACCCTGTTCAACAGCTGACTAAAAGCTGCTGGCAAATTTGGTTAGCATAAAATATTTACGCTTACTTTACAGCACTTTTGTTTTTTTTAAATCTTAGTAGCCATGACAACAATCAATAAAGTTAATAAATTTTGCAGCAATTTTTTAGAATAATTACCTAATCTATTTTATGATTTTATTTTGTATAAATAATCCCTTTACCCTGCATCAATTTTCGCAGAATTTCAAAAGAACTGAGTGCCCTCAAGTCATTATTCTTATTCAGTTTCACAATTTTTTTTGATGTGAATCTTTGAAATTATTAGTTCTGTGCACTTTTTGTTAAAATAAAAGAGATAAATTCGTCTAATTTTATTATTGGCTCTGCATGTTGTCATATTTAAACTTGAGTGGTTAGGTTCATATATCCCTTTTAAAACTTTAAGAAAAGAATCGTCAGTTTACTCTTCTCGGGTGTTTGGTTATTTGTGCAGAGAATTTTTGGGAATTCCGTATTGTGGGTCTAGTTAGAAACCAGTCTTTGTGAAGAAAGTTTATTTGAAGTTTCGATCGTATTATAGGTCAAAAGAGAGAACAGTTTTTGTGAAGATATTCAGTATAATATGTTTCCCTGGTTACAAGAGTTAAATTAACCAAGGAAATGAATCAATCGTACGACCTAGTGCACTTTTGGAGAACTTGTCCTAGCTGGGTTGCACCAATCAATAGAAGTGCGGTTTTAGAGAAATTACAATTATTAGATATAGTGAACACGCGTTTTAATATTAAGTTAGGAATTAACATCCATAATCTCTTTTAAAAGATAAATAGTAAAAGTTTAAACAAAATTACAGATCGTTATTTAAAACAAATCAATAATAATAAAATCAAAGTTGATCATGAAAATTATTGCGATATTTGAGAATTTAGTTTTTAATGCAATTCGTTCAGAATTCAGCTGCTTGTTCCCGCAACGTTATTTTGATTATGCATTGGACTTTTGGTTTAGCAAGTTGAATATTTATTTGTGAGGTTAAAGTAAAATAAAGAATTGTAAAGAGTGCTGGTATAAAACGATTAATGTCACACATGTTTTGTAAGTTGCTTGTAACTGGTGTTGAAATTTCATTTGTTGATAGTAAACATTTAGAATGGTTTTTACATAAGAAATTTAACTGAAAATGTATTTAAAATGGGATCTTAAATTAAGCTAATACGTATAAATTCATTCATCTTTAAGTGTTGATATGTTTTTGTACTGTTGTAGACCATTTATTTCCGAACTTATTTAATTAAACAGATTTCAAAATTAATAATCAATGCTATATAGTTTGCCACGACAAATTGTTGCTGTTCCATTCACAAAATAAAAGAAAAATTAATCAAAATAAGATTAACGTAAATTAATGGGGAATATTTTCCTGAATTATCGATTCTCAACTTTTGCTATTAAATAATAACATCAAAAAATTTGGGTGGCGGCTACTATTTTTTTAATTGTTCCTGTGTTCTACTTCTAATCAGTAAGCCTTTGCAATTAACACTCACGCATAATTTCAATTGATAAAACGTTTCTGCCGGGAGATATGTTAACGTAAGTATCAGCTATTCATTGTGTTTGTTTGTTTATTGTGATTAAAGTTGTTATAATTGAAGCCAAAGTGTGGGACTTTCGCTTATGTTTGAGATTTCTTTACTAAGAATTACGGGATGTTACACGGCGCGTTTTTGTTTTTTTTAATTGTTGTAGAAAAACTGTTATGTTACAATGTTTCGTCAGGTATGCGCTTGGAAGAGATCAACAAATGATCTCAGATGCCAGATTCTATCCATTTTATCATTAAGGTAGAATAGATGCAACCAAGATGCTCAAAGATGCACAGATCAACTTGAGATATAATGCACTTTCTGAATTAATGTAGGTAAACAATTAATGATTTGAAGCACAAACTATGTGTTTATAACTGTTAATGTATTGTTAAGATTTCATAATGAGTCATAAAATGAACTTTGTACTAATAAATAGTTGTTATTCGACCTCGTATCTGGATAAACCAGTTTGGTCATGCAAATGCAGTAAACACAACTTGCAATTGAAATAATATTGACTATAGAATTAGGTTTTCTATGCTTTTCAAAGAATGTGTTAATGAATGAGCTTTGTTTCAATATTCTGGGTTTGTTATTAGACAAACAATCTAGGTAAATAATTAAATATATTCTAGTTTATCAGAACAACAGAAAGTATTTGGGAAGAAAAGTATCAGCAGCAATCACTGCAATCAGCACTACTATGCAGTTTTACTCAGCTCAATTTGGGCAGCTGGATGCCTATTACAGCTTTTTTAATTTTCTTTTATTAATCTTTTAGATATGGTACCTTAACTTTTTTCTTATTGTTAGTCAGAAGATACATTATCCTATTTTTCCTAACAGTAGACCATATTCGCTATTATTAACATAACCTGCCGAATCCGCCTTCCTAAAGGCGAAGATATAATACCTGGAGTATGAAATAATTATTAAGTATTATTATTCTTGTGATACCTATAGGCAAAAAAATTTGTTATTTCAGCCGTTTTGTAACTTGAATAATAGAAACTAGTCATGGCGATTAAATAATCTACGAAGAATTAACGGCATTGTAGTAATTGCTGATAAAAGTAATTACTTCCAACAATTTGCAAAACAACTAACGAACCAACTAATAAACGAAATTACTAACTGACGACAATGAAAACCCACCTCACATGTTCAAATTATATTCTATATAGCGGGCTAAGAAAGGACTAAATATTTAGCAAAAAGACACAGATATACAATATTTCAATTAAACGACGATCAAATTTGTAAGTCGGCTGCAGCCGCACGTAGGGCCTACGTAATAATAATAATCGCCCCCTCCCTCCCGTACAAGCTTATAGCTTCTGGGGCCTGGTTTCCAAGTTATGGGTTGTAGTAATTATTATTATTATATAATTCTATAGTGCAGTAGAATATACACTAAAAGCGTACGTGATCAGGTAGCCTATGATTTATACGATGCGGCAACCTTGATGATGTTAGTTTTCCTTCAGGGCAGAAGTAAGTAATGTTCCAAAGCCAACTTGCCCTCAAAAGTTTATAGAGACTTGATATTTCATATACTATAATTGGCCGAAACCCACCAAGATTTTCTCAATAGTAGTGCAGTATAAGTCAGTGATGTCAGAATCAAGCCGCTGTTGCTGCTTCCCCTAACCAGCCGTAGCTCCTTCCATGCCCTCTCGGCGGGCTCTCTTCGGCCGCACTCGACCAACTGCGACAGTGTTTATAATAAATAATGAAAAGAAATTAAAAAAATTAGTAAAATAGCAATTTAATAAAATATCCACATTGTATATTAAGTGTTAATCTTTTTTAATTAATTTTTAATCATTAATATTTTATATCGATAAACGAATTGTTATAAATCTAATAAATGTTATTGTTCAATGGAAACCGCGAGAAAGTGGTGATTTCTTCCATCAGAAGAAAAACGTAAAGAAATGTTTCTCTTTACGTTTAGTTACGTACAGTGGCGTAGCTAGGGTGGGTGTCACCCGGGGCAGAAGTAATTGTGTCACCCCTATACTTAGATGTAAAAAAATTTATAAATCCTATAAATTAATAAAAATTTAGAGAGTTACACAATAACACAAGAAAACAAACAATACCACAAAACAAAAACAATAATACAATAAAGCAAATCCAGTTATACAATAATAAAACAATTAATAAACTCTTTTACGACAATTTTCTTTTACATTTTAAAGCAGCAAACTCATTTATAACATCTTCAAAATCAATTTCAGATGCTATTTCATTTTCAATAACAATAAAGCTAAGCCGGAAAGCCTCGACTAACTCATCGTTGATCTTAAATAGTTTTTTAGAAGTTTGAGTTTTGAGAAAGTTACTTTTTATTTAAACTCCATTAAAAATAATAGGATGAGAGAATCTTGAACATAAAACAATTCTATAAACTGTGGCATAATAAGGGATGTGGAATACAACTGTAGAATAACAAAAGTGATAACAAAATAAACAAAAAAAATATATGTTTTTGAACAGCGTCCGCAGCGGAAGAAAGGCGTATCCTTTTTAAAAGTCGGCGAAATTTTAAAATTTGGAATTCGTAAAACAGACAAATGTACATCTTATGGTAATCATGGTACATCAAATGCTAACCTTATGCATCTTATGGTAGTTAATTAACATATTTGCTTAAAATTGGCTAAGTGAGTAGTACGTGCAATTTTCTCTGAATTATTTAAATTATTAACTATCAACATAAAGCATTTAAAAATGCAAAAAACAAAAACTGTAATAATTCTAATTCTGTTCGTTTAGTTGGTTAATTTTATTATTTAATGCGTTCAATATTGCATAGAATTATTTTGTAAATGCGATATGTTTTTCATTTGAAAGTAAGAGTTTTCAGTTGTCATAATTATAGAGAACTGAAAGTTGACGTTTTCCGAGAAACCAGCAAAATTTCCATTTTTCTTGTTTCCGTGGGTAATCTGTATCTTATCCCATAACCTTTGGAAGTGTAAAGAAATGTTCTGCTTTATTTTGTTAAAATTAGTTGTCCGCAATTATTTTATTGGAGGCTAACTTTCTTAATTAATTCCTGGTTTACATTCTATTACCTAACCAGTGGCGTAGCTGGGGGGGGGCGGTCCGTCCTGGGTGACACTATTCTCGGAATGACACATTTCACCAACTGAATTATTTTAGTGAATTTGTGATTTAAACACATTTAATAATTTGAATTTTTGCTCTCAAAATCAGAAAAATATTTCTTTTTGCTTAGTTTATATTTACTATCTGATAGCAATAATATGTAATATTAGCTTTAAAATGATATTTCTGCTATAGAAAATGTATCACTTTTCAGTATTCATGTGTATAATTTGAACAATTTATGAATTTCTATTTACATTTGTCTGTTTTACGAATACCAAATTTTAAGATTTCGCGCGCTTTTAAGAGTGGTACGCCTTTCTTCCGCTAATATTTTCCGTAAATATTTTTTGTTTATTTTGTTATCACTTTTGTTATTCTACAGTTGTATTCCAAATCCCTTGTTATTCCAGTTTATAGAATTGTTTTATGTTCAAGATTCTCTCATCCTATTATTTTTAATAGAGCTTAAATAAAAAGTAACTTTCTCAAAACTCAAACTTCTAAAAAACTATTTGAGATCAACGATGAGTTAGTCGAGGCTTACCGGCTTAGCTTTATTGTCTATTGAAAATGAAATAGCATCTGAAATTGATGTTGAAGATGTTATAAATGAGTTTGCTGCTTTAAAACGTAAAAGAGTTTATTAATTGGTTTATTATTGTATAACTTGATTTGCTTTATTGTATTATTGTTTTTGTTTGGTGGTATTGTTTGTTTTCTTGTGTTATTGTGTAACTCTAAATTTTCATTAATTTACAGGATTTATAAATTTTACTACATCTAAGTATAGGGGTGACACAATTACTTCTGCCCCGGGTGACACCCACCCTAGCTACGCCACTGTACCTAACTAAACGTAAAGAGAAAATTTCTTTACGTTTTTCTCCTGATGGAAGAAATCACCACTTTCTTGCGGCTTCCATTGAACAATAACATTTTATTAGATTTATAACAATTCGTTTATCGATATGAAATATTAATGATTAAAAATTAATTTGTTATGTCGACTTCGAGTGACCATTGTTTTCATATTAAGATTAACACTTAATATGCAATGTGGATATTTTATTAAATTGCTATTTTACTAAATTTTTTAATTTCTTTTCAAGATTGTATTATAAATAATTCGCTGAGGAAATAATAATTTTTACAATAGGCTTGCAGAGATAAGATAATGCATGTACTTCAACGAGCACTGTCGCAGTCGGTCGATTGCGGCCGAAGATAGCCCGCCGAGAGGGCATGGAAGGAGCTACCGCTGGTCAGGTGAAGCACTGAAGCAGCAACAGCGGCTTGATTCTGACATCACTGGTATAAGTGAAAGCTGCAAGTACAAATCTGACGCCATACAAAGCGCTTGCGCGAAAATTCCACTGTTCTGTCTTTCATTATAAGGTTTCATTGGAATGGACTTAATAGTCTGAACTCTGAAAGCTTAAGAATCTGAAAGCCACCACATCCAGGTGTGCAGGTTGTGAAGCACACAAGACAGCTTCATAATGAAGAGCATAAACCCCGCTCACATTACACAGTTTTCACCTCGAAATAATCAGTGATTTTTCTTATTGTTAGTTACAAATTCTCAAGACAAAAGCTTACACCTCTTAAGACACCCAAGCGAGTCTTACGCCATACAAGAGCTTTGTGCATTCTTCTAGCGTTAACTACGATGTAAGCTTTGCGTGAATTATACAGTACGCAATACGGAAAATATAACTTGAGGGATTTATTTGCTAAACATATTTTATTAGATTGACATTTCGGAGAAAAACGACGCCTGCAAAGAAATAATCAGCGTTGTGATAACGTACCACTTGGAGTAACTGGCACGCCGTTTCGTATCAAGTGGTGCATTGTGCGATAAGTGTTCACATGTACATCTACATACACTGATTTGTTATTTGTATTAGATTGTGCTAAATCAATACAAGTTTGTTTTCTTATAATAATTCATTCACTTGGTAGCCATCGCTTACTGGAAAAAGTTCGTTGGTGTATCGTATCTTCGAGAATATCGCACACGGTATACTGGGTGACAATGGGATAGGGCCAAGCTGGTATCTCCTTTATTAATAACTGATTTCTGGGAACATGGTTTTCTTTAAGTATAACACCGTATACCACTGGGTTATCCGCTTAGGGAATACATGTACACAATCCGTAGCATTACTGGTGATTACAACGGATTATTTATAATTATTAATATTCCTAAAAATTATTTTGCTTTACGCGGCACTACTTTGAATTACTCTGATTATTTTGCATTACTCCCGATTAATCGAGGATGAATTACAAACTCACAGAAAAGAATAAACATTCAGTTTTGGAAGTAATAGTTAATCAAGAAAATATGACACTCAGAAAATGTACGTTTGTTGGCTATTATCGGATAAATTTGGGAGACTATCCAACGATAGGATACTGAGGGTGGGAGGGAATGACCTTATCATTAGATCCAAAAACGGTTAAAACCAAGTCAAAATCAGAATACAAAAAAATAATCAATTATAATCAATAACTCCGGAACCTCGTATTCAGAGACTAGTTGCAGTTATAAGACGGATAATGAAAGTGACAAGTAGTTAATGAAGAAAAATCAGAAACAGAAACATCTATAGAAAATGAAAACTATTACACTGTTTATTATGACAGAAAGTGGTATATTCAAAGAGTCATAAAAGGAAGTAATTATTGGAATGTCCTACATTCAATTCTTAAAAGAAAAACTTAATCTGGCCTCATGAAGAAGATATTCAAATTATTAAAAAAGATTTATATTTTAAGGCCCAGTAGATTTGATTGAAGTTTGGTCGTTTGAAATTAAACGCTATCAAAGCATTTTAATACAAAAACAATATAAAGAATTAAGAAGTTCTTTATGTTTCACCTGCATATTATTTGTTTTATACCCGTGATACGAATTATATAAACAAGTCCATAACTACAGGGCATTACAAAGCGTGCATTATTGTTTATAACGCCCGCTCAGCGTTTACTTTGCTATCGGAGCCGGCATTTAATTCAATAGTAAATTGGTCATTAGGTCAGAAACTATTTATATGTTTACGGACAAGGGTGTTGCAACACAACAAATCACATGAATATTTTGAACGTCGTTTCTGGGCGCGGGTTCCACGAATTATTTTGCGTCGACTTCTGCAGACATTTCTAAAATAAAATTAACTCATTCTTTAGGTAACATGTGCTATTCGATTTTTTTTTGTTTTCATGTTGGTAACAACCAACAACAAAAATATTTGAATTTAAAATTTCGCGAGCTGCTGCTTGACTTTTGCAAATTTAGTAAAAGTTGTTACCATCTGACAAACATAAAAATTGCTAGTTTTATAAATATAAATAATATCCTTGGCAACCCCAACAATTATAAATCAAAACTAATTTTCTACGTGAACATATTCTGGTGAAAAATAAAATCATGTATGCATTACGAGCGTTACTAGATGGTAATGCTCATTGGACGACTTCCATCCCTCGGGCCCTTCTGGTCCTCGGGCTGGAACTTTGTCGCCCTCCTGGCATTATCATCATCATAACGCCCCTGTTACATAAATAACTATTAAAACTGTATAAAAATGCAATGTAAGAAAACAAAAATGTTTTTAATGTTTTGATATGTTGATAATGTGTTAATGTATTGTATGACCATTTTTGCATTAACATCTTAAAGTACAATGAGCAGAAAAAGTAATGCCTTTAATAAAATTTCAGTTCTCTGGTATTATATGAATAATAGGACAGTATAGTTCTAACCAGTAGGTGCGGTGCACTATCGCAAATATTGTAAGCTGTCGTGTGTGACGCTGTATTCTCGGGCTGTTAAGAACGGACTGGCGGGCTACCGAACAACAGTTATGCTGTAATATACGTTCCTAGTTATAAGTATCATGTAATACCATGGAAATCAATCCTCGGGGAATTGATCGTAGTTTGTCATTGTTGTGTGAGATATTCGTGGCTACTTTATCAACTTCAAAGTGCCGACAATCGAGTGGGTGTGCTGTATATTCTTATGCTGTGGTAATAGTTTACATTACTGCTATACACAGTATATTAATCGATACAAGTTGTAAAATAAAATATGTTCAGCATTTTCGTTGTATAGATATAGATGAGCAAAATTGTATTTAGAAGCATTTTTCTGCTGATTGTAACTATCAGTGGTAGATTTTTACTTGTTTTTCTATGGCTAACTTAAATTTTCATTACTTTAGTTAAAAAAACTATAGCTTTTAAATATTAAAAACTTTTTTATCTTATATATTTTTTTATTTCAAACATCTTTCATTTTGCAAAGTGGCATTTTTATTATTAATTTTTGAACTCCTTGAACTCTGCACCTAAGATTTGGTGATTTCAAAAATAGTTGTTATTTATGCAACTTCTATCAATAAGTCTTTTGAGAAATTGACACTGTAGTAAAGTATAAATACCCAAAAAAACAATTCTGCATTATACCGCATCACAAAGATTATAAAGATTACTATATACCAAATAATACCAAAAATGCCAAACGCATTACACTGCATGTTTATCTAATCTATGACATTAGCACCTATTACACAGCATAAAGCTTTCCAGCTGTCAAATTATTTAAATTGGTTAACCATGAAGCGCAAACCTATAGCTTCTTTGTTGATCACCTTCTGTAATTAGTTGTAATAAATAAATCAATAGCAATTTGTAGATTTAAAAAAAAGTAAAGTATGCAGGGTGTTACTTTAAAAAAACCTAAGCTATCAAGATATTTCCGGTGAAACCGGACATCCACTATGTTGTCTTGAGCTGTCTGTAAATCGGAAATTATGTCGAATATATCTACAAGAAATTTCGCGTACATCAGTTCATAAATAATAGCAGGAGTCGGCAACCTATTTTATGTCGCAGGCCTCTTCACCAACAATTTTTTTGGCGGACCAAGAGCTGGGATAAGAAATCCAGAATTCTAGCATAAAATTAAAACAACCAACCAAATTCTCTTTTGAATTCAGACATAGGTAGTAAACAAATGATACAGTTTATCTTGTCTTAACTCTACGTGAAAATCACAGTGATACTTATGTTCCTACGCATTCGCCCGAATTCGCGGGTCTGCTTGAGTGGCGCGATGGTAATTACTTGAAATCACTTGAGAAGGTATGCCTAAAGGGAGTTGATCCCGACCCCCCAACTTATAGTCAAGAAAACTATATAAAAGTGAATGAAGCTGAAATACATAAAAATTCACTTGACAATCCCTGCCATAAAAATTGATAATCTAAAAACAAAATAAACAATTCCCAGCAGTCAGTAACCCCAATTTATTTAGAAGTAATTTCGCAGAAAAAACTGATATCTGCTTAAAACCGAGATATTTACCTACACTAAAACGTTAGTAAAATCCCCAAAAAGAACAACAAAAGTGGATGATCCAGGGCGATAGTGTGAGAGAGGGCGTAAATGTCCTATATATAGGTCAGCTTACAGATAAATAAAGTTTTGGGATTTTGCTGGTTTTCAATTTTTTTTCCCATACAATAAATTGTATAACCGTGATACTGATATTTTTATAAGGAATATGATATTTTTAGTATGCAAGAGCAAGACTGAAGTTGTCTCGAAAAATTCCAGAAAAATCGAAAAAAAATGCTATAAATCTCAGAACTTTCAAACGACCTGTAACTCTTAAGGAAGAGTGTTGTGAGAGGTGCATTTTGTTATTTCTCATACAGTGTATTCCAAATTGATAGCATCAACTTTGATGTCTCCGTGACTATATGTCTTTCAGTGGTGGGGAAACTTTTCGGGAAAAAGTCGGGCCAGAAAGTAATAGTTGGTAGTTAAAAAAATCATTATACATTTACTTTATTTCAATATAATTTAAATAATGTAACAAACACTTAAATAATGTAATAAAATATTAATAAAATTTTAATTTAAATAGAAATTAATTAAAAATATACAGTGTTTCACTTCACAGCATGACACACCTGTATTTTTGTTAATTGAATCACTTTCAAATTTTTATCGGGTATAGAACCCTTTAAAATAAATTTGTGGACAATTAAAAACCCCATTTATTAAAAACCACCAGCCTTCTACGATCAAAGATAAATGCAAAAAATTGAAAAACCTATTAGGCCTTGTTTAATCGGAAAAATCGTTACGGAAATGTGTCCTGGGTCACTTGAAAACCCCAAAATCAAATTCTTGTTAAAAAATCTAGATTTTTAATAATTATTTGAAATTTTAGTTCGACACCCCTGCATGTTTTATTTACAACCGAATCAATTTCAAATTTTTATCAGGTATATAACCCCTTAAAAGAGATTTGTGTGTAATTAAAAACTTCTTTTACTCTAACCCAACAACCTACTACGATCGAAGATAAACGCAAATAATCGAAGACACATAGTAGGCCTTGTTTAATCGTAAAAGTCGTTACGTGAATTTGTTTTGTACCACCTGAAAACCATAAAACCAAATTTTGACTAGAAAAACTTGAAAAATAATTATTAAAACTGAATTAAAATTATTTTATTTTTATTATATTTTAAGGCCTAATATGTTTTTGATTTTTCCATTTAGCTTTGATCGTAGTAGGCTGGTGGTTTATAATAAATGATTTTTTTAATTACCCACCAATTTATTTTAAGGGATGCTGTTACCTGATAAAAATTTGAAATTGATTTGATTATAAATAACAAAAGTACAGGGGGTGTCAAGCTGTGAAATAAAACACACTTTACACTCAAAAAAATACTATAGTTGACGCTTGCAATACAAGATAGTTATGAAAAATATGGTAGAATTAACTATTTTTATAATTAAACCAATAAAAATCTAAATGTTGATGTTGTTACTTTAACAATGCTCTAATAGTTGAACAATTATAATCGAAGCAATTATCAAAACTGTTAAATGAAGTAAATGTTTTGTTGATTACCATTAACTAAAACATATTGTAATGTACAACCACAACTAAGTATACGATATTGTTAGGGTGACTATACTGATTTATTAAATTATGCTGATCTTGCAGTATTATTTCCATCTAGGCGTCATTTCATGTGAACATGTGCACAATATAACTTCGTCATCAAATCTCTGATTCAAACTCAGTGTTATTGCCGTGCACGTTGATTGTTTTGGTGAATAGTAATAGCGACTGTAAAATAGGAAAAATATGGAAGAAGTAAAACAGAAACTAGGGGAATGGGATATGGAATATTTAGCAATATGTAACTGCAAAATATGGTCTTTAGTATGGAATGATTTGTATGTATGAAAAATATTTTATTTTATTGTTTGGTTTGTGTGTTATAGTATCCAGAAGCGTTCCTAAGGTCGGTCAGCCGGGCGTATGCCCGGGGCCCCGGTAACTATTAGTGGGTCCCCGCGACGAGGTACCTTATTTTAATCAACACTGTTTTATTTACTGGGGGCCCCACTCGATATTTGTGCTCGGGGCCTCTAAATCAAGGGCGGCGCTGATAGTATCTTAGCATGGATGATAGATAATGTATTATATGTATAGTTATGGAATACATAATAAACTTTTTAAAAGAAAGCAATTAGTTGTTATTGAAAGCCCATGTAGGAACAATATTATACGCTTATTGCAACTGAACTGTATGGTAGATCTAACAAAACTTTTTATATGGTGCAACAAATAAATTATGTTAAATTAAATATATTATTACGTTATTATCAATCAACCATCTAGTTTAATTCTTGTAACTATTTCATTTTGTTTGCTTATTAACTGTATAGTTCAAAGAATAACACGGAATTAGTTTCTTTAAGTAAATAAAGTGCTTGCATTAACAGTACTGTCATGTACCAATAATTTTTTATAGTTAATTTAATGAAACAGACATAGTTGTTTTAACACAAGGCTTTAGTTAGTTTTAACTACATGCTTATGGTTGTCTGCTAAATATTTAGTTTTGTTGAATTAATCAAACTTGACTAACAATCACGCTATAGACAATGTAACCATAATAATAGTTGTGCCTATATTAATCATAAATTACTGTTGAAGTAATAATAATTTTGGTTGGTTTAATCTTTTTTTTTCTGTGTATATTGAAATTAAAATAAATCAATAATGCATGTAATTGATATTAATCTGTTGTTAAATATTTTAAATTAAAATATAACCTTCTTGTCTAAATTTTAGTTTATCTTACATGCTTCGAAAGACATAATAATACTTGATACGATCGCATGACGCGACACTGCGAAGGGGAACTTCATATTCGCTGGCTGACTTATTTTTTGTATAGTTGTCATCTTGGATGCTTTCCTCTCTTTTCTGTATCTGTTTATAATAATCTTTCCAGTGATATGTAACTTGTCAAGAAACTTTGAAATTTTATTGGAATTATAAAAAATTGGAAAGAAAAACACAAATATTATTTATGAGATGAAAAATAATAGGCCATAGAAAAACTGTATTTTAATCACTGACATGTTCATACTATAAAAGCATACTTTAATCACAAATAGATAAAGTGATTTTTTATCCACTTGTGAATAAAATTACAACTTCTCCACTTTTAAATATTTGCTCTCTTCCATTCACTAAACAAAGAATAAGTATTCATTTTCATATACACCCTTTATTTTTCAGGTTTTATTTATTATATGTACGGGAACAGACATATTATTATCGTTTTCTAAATCACTTCACTTCAAACATTTTTGAAAATAAATAATAAAAAAACGTCAGCTAACAATAACATATCAATTGACGGGTCGTTTACTGAAAATCATAGCAACACTTCACCGTCATGGAGGACTACATTTATAATCGGTGTATGATTAGCGATTAAATTAGAGTTTTAAAAAAGAATTATCTGAATTCTCGTAGTTGTTATTGTAGTGTAGGTGTTGAAAAAAAGAACCTTGATTAAAGACTTATTATCCACACGCAGAATTTAGTCAATTCGCAAAAGACGTTCAGAAGTTATTAGCATCAAACGATTCCTGTTAACAAAAGTGCAACTACTCATAATATAAAAGTTTAAACTACACCAAATCAATGGTTTCCGGGTTATGCAAAAAAGCCCATAAAAAGTTCACGATGCAAAAGTTTCCTCTTTAGTTGTACAGACTATAAGGATTTTCACCAAGTAAAAAACTTAACCAATGCACTATGAGTTAGTCCTATTAACTAGTTGCTAATGTGATTAGATTACGCTTGACATTCAGGAATCAAAATATTCAAGAAAAGTTTTGATATACGTTTCAATAACATGCAGTATTTATTTTAAGAGCTTATAAAACCATCACCCTGTATAATAACCATGACAAGTATGGCACTTTCAAGTATGGAAAGGGTAAACAATGAGCTTTAATATGAAAAAAAACATGGTGTTCCATTTGAAATCAATCCATTGAAGTTGTTCTATCCCCGCAAATACGAAAATGTCATTTCTGGTTAGACCGGAAACCAAAAAAAGACGGATACCTAAAAGAAAATTTAAAAAATAAGAAGAAGACTGATGAACACCGCATTTCATTATCTCAATTAATTTAAAAATTTATATAGGTTTATAAAGGGTCAAAATATAATCGGGGGGTATAATAACCATCCTGGAATCTATAGTCCCTTCTTTCAAAGTATATCCATCAAAAACGAACAATGCACGTAATACAATAGAAAAAAATTTAATAGCTGTGTAAAATCCCTCGTTGATAAGGTTGTTGCAAGAAGCATAACACTTGCAGAGACAAACTGAAACTATTGTCCGTCTCACGTTGGGACTACAGTGAAGGAAAGATAGCCAATGTATTTCTTATGGGAGTTTGTGCTTCGTTGTTGCCACCTATTTCACTGTATGAATCTATAGAACTGTGGATTAAGATTCCAGAAGTTCTAAACCTTTGAAAACAGTAACCGAAAAAGTGTAATCGTAACCATACAAAAGGAGAATTTAAAAGAAAGTCTTATTAACATGTATTTGTTATTTTATTAAACATTACTTGGGATTTTTACATCGTACATGTATCTAAATATCCGATATTTTATTACTTATACTTTTTTGTTTAATTCTTTCGTCTTCAAATTCTTTCAACATAAAAATAACGGCTGGTTAGCTTCTGTGTGACCTTTTTAATCTTTTAATTCACAGGTAAATACAGGAAGTCCCAAACGTAATTTTAACGGTAAAATGATTTCATCATGATAAAATCATTCATTTGTTCAACTTGTTTCAAAAGAAACTTGCAAAAACGGAAATTTAGGATTAGCAGCAAATGCAAAGGATTTTAGTAAACAATAAACCCTTCTGGTTTTTTCTACTTTTACTTCGCGGAACTACATAATACAGTTTGTACTTACTGAAGTTATAGTATAACGTTTTTTGTCGGCACTATTATCTGTCA
Source organism: Agrypnus murinus (assembly GCA_929113105.1). NCBI lineage: Eukaryota > Metazoa > Arthropoda > Insecta > Coleoptera > Elateridae > Agrypnus > Agrypnus murinus. Next base: position 169,110,276 of record OV816025.1, on the reverse strand, counting down.
CCGAACGCATATAAGCAAATTTCTTAATACAGAAATAATTATTTGGTTTCAAATTTTGATAGCTTGTGCGTCTATAGATCTTCGCTTAGTTGTATGGGTTTTATCATTTGTAATTATTATTAACATTGTCGTGTTGTTTGTTGTAACTATTCGTATTGTAGTATTACATAACGCACATAGTACATTATACATAAATATAATATGGCGGATATTGTTAAAAACAGAATGGGTGTGTACTAAAGATTGGTGAAAAACAGATTTTGTCAAATTTGATAAAATATCGTCTTACTGAGACCCGGCAGTCATTATCAGTAATTATTCGACAAGTTTCTAAAGAAACAGGTATTAGCGAAAAAACTTTGTTCTCAGTATTTTTGAGAAAAATCCTCGAACACGTCGGTTTTTATCTTAAACGAGACATATTTTAGTGTAATTGTTATTTGCAGATCATCTTTTGTTTCCGAGTTATGGCGATAGCGAAAATATTTTTAAATGGAAACCCTAATTCTTTATGATGAATTTGGAAAGCAGTTTCCGAAATAATTGCTTTTAAAGTTTTAAAACAAAAATTAAAAACAATCAAGAGTTCCAAATTTTAATTAAAAAAATTAAAAATTCTTTTAAGAACTGCCATAAATTTAACGCTAAGTCAATTGTTACATGGCTACTTGATTTTTTATCAAAAAAATTTGAACTCTTGATTTGAACTTTGATTGAATAACAATCAAGAGTTTAATTTTCTTAATAAAAAAAATCAAGTATCCATGTAACAAGTGACTTAGCGTTAAACTTATGACAGTTCTTCAAAGAATTCTTGGAAACTTGGAACTCTTGATTGTTTTTTAATTTTTGTTTTAAAACTTTAAAAGCAATTATCTCGGAAATTTCTTAATACAGTATCATACTTTTTTAGCATATTTGATCTTAGCATTACATTATCTTTTCAAATCCATCATAAAAATTAGGGTTTACATTTAAAAAAATTCGTTATCGTCATAACTCGGAAACAAAAGACGATCTACAAATAACGATTACACTAAAATATGTCTCCTTTAAGATAAAAATCGACGTGTTCGAGGATTTTTCTCAAAAATATCTAATAAAAGATTTATTTCGATAGTTGCAGACTTTATATGCGCACTACATGAACAGCAGCAAATTTTGAAATTTTGTTTTATTACCGCTGTCAGAAGAAGTGACTAACTGCAATATAACTTGCTCGAACAATAGGGATTATAAAGGTTTATGCGGTTACAACTACAATATTTAGAAAGTGTTTTTAAAAGTTGCTTGCAAGATGTTTGGCAACCCCGTTGTCCATAAGACCACACACTGTAGTCTCAACGTGAGACGATCAATAGGTGTAACAGTTGGTTAACCTCGATCAACTAATAATTCAAGTTAATCATCTTGCAGAAGTGGTTCCGTGAACTCTTACTTAAGAATTGCTCAAATATTTCAATTAAAGAGAAGCTTCATTTAAGGTTTAACTTTGCTATAACGACGTATATCCCAAAGTCTTAGCGTATGTGATTGCTACTGTCCTAGTTTGACAGAAAGATGTCATCGTCAAGCCTACTTAGAAGGCTGCAATCCTATTATTTCAATAGTAATTAAAAAATGAAACATTTCCTTTCTCGGTTATGTTTGTTTATCTTGACCTTTAATATTTGCTTCACTGGTTTTCCCAATTGAAATCTTTCCAATAAGATATTTTCATTTTTACTTAGAAAATCAAATATTTTATAACACCATTTTGCATATAAATATACAAATTGATCATTACAGATTAATAGTTTAGAAAAAATGAGGTGACTCATCTGTTTGAACATTGTTGAAATGCTACCCACTTCATCAGCAGCAGCTACCGTATTTTCATGAGTTCATATTCTATAAGCGCAACACTTATTATTGCTATTCAAATGCTAAAACACAAAAAATAAATCATGTGGGAATAACAATAACCCCAAATGATATTTTTACGCTATACACGTTTAGCTTTAACTGTAGTTTTTGTGACATCATAGGTTCGCATTCGTTCCTGCCAAAGGTTACAGTATAAACGGATATCTACGATATTTTACTAAAAGCGGTCTGGGAAAACTAAATAAAACAGAGATAATACATTGTTATCAAACGATTAATTGAATACTGTTAAATTAACTAAACAAAAGTAAAGTTGATATCACGTACAATATCAACAATCCTGATAATAAGGTTAACTTATTTGTAATAAGTTGCACTTTGTGAGATTATTTCCCCAATTGTTGTACTTTTTTACTTCTGACGTTTTCAGATTCTGTATATATTTATACCATTTTTTCAATTGAATGATGATTATTTCTACTATTCTATAAAATAGTTCGTTTGAATGTGTGTTCATCGAGATAGTGTATTTTGTGTAAGTACTTATTCTACTGCAATTGAGAAAATTTGGAGCACAATGAAGTAATTATACGCATTACTTTACATTCCTATAGTACTAGAGAATTATATTTTACTAGAATCACTTTCTTTCAACTTTCAAGCTAGGGGCTTTTGAAACTACACATTTGAAAACTGAATTTCACAGACGTTTAAACTCATTCTGCGAAACTCCCAGCGTAATTTTGGAATTATGAAAGTTTAAAACAATTTGAATTTTGAAGCATTGAGAAATTGTACTATACCTGAAGTCTCAATCTTATGCCATATGCTCACGACGCCACACGACATCAACACGATATCGTTTTCGTCGAGATGTCTAGCAAAGAAGATCCCTTTTCCAGTGAACAGGAAAATGATTTTGTAATGTATTACATGTATTTATGAAATCGACGGAAAAGAAGAAAATATTGGTTGCATCCACACCTGCCAAATTAGTTTTTCTCACTCAGACTCAACAACATGTCACTTGCATATCGTGTTGATGTCGTGTAGCGTCGTAAGGATAGGGTCTTAGAACTATAGACTTCAAAACATTGAATATCTGGGGCTCTAGAATTCTTTGCAGGATAACTTCCGTGGCCAAAAGTAAAAATCTTATTAGATTTGTATGAAATTTTGCACAAAAGGCTTCTAAGGTCACTGATTACGAACATTTGAAAATTCCAAATGGCTGATCTAATATGGTAGCTGGAATGGTTAAAATTCGACTTATTTGCTTAAAACCTTATCATCTGGGTAGAGATCGTTGATTTCGCATTTCATGACGAAAATTATTATAAATATAAAATGGCACGGTTTTTGTGAGATCTTGTCCAAATTGGTCAAGGTATTGTTGGATTGTTAAATATTGCTGATATAGTCAAAATTGTCTTGTCAGAGTACACCATATTGCCTAAGTGGCTTACCCCTCGAAAATCACTAAATCTTAACATGAGAAAGTCGCCGAAAGTTGGTAACTGTGACAGTATTTCGCCAAAACCAAGAAGTTCATTTGCACGTATTTTAGCCAATCAACTCGCGATATTTATCACTTCACTTCGTATGACTTCGCTATGTTCGTTATATAGTATGTATGTATTTTTTTACCAAAGTTGCAAGGTTTCCGAGACATGGCGTTGGGATTATACTTAAGTCAAATTAAGAATCAGAACTAAAGATCAAAGTTTAACCTTTAAGGAAGATCCTTGAAAGTCTGATTTAGTTTATGTTAAGTTCGAGGTTCTCTAACCTAACCTAGTTTAGGTTAGGTCATTGACCCATATACTTTTATCGATTTTCCGTAAACCCCCATGTTAAACTTAACCATACCTCTTGTCTCATAAGGCTGCCTTTTAATTTCCTTCCTTTTTAACTTCCCCTGTCCTAGGCTCCACGATCCCCAGCGCAATGTTCCGGAAACGTCAGCAAAAAAAGATAACCATGTTGCGTATATTCCATATAATACCGAATACCCACGAATACCAAGGTTAAAGAATTTCTCGACGAAATACAACCAGGGTTGCCAAAAGCACCTTTCATTTCGAAAATGATATAAAAAGAATATAAGACTCTTAAAGATACGCAAAAATCTAAAATATTATATTTTTTTAACAAGTGGTTCATGAGTTACGCTTTTGACTTTTCTTGACTTTTTAACTTTTGATAGAAATAATATAAAGCCACAAAAATTATTTTAAAGTGCATCTTTTCGACTCTAAAATGATGGGCATCGGGCAACGGAAATGATCGCATGGCATACTTTAAGATGAAAATGTCTTTTATTTCGGCCCCTGAAATCTTGACCTTGGATTTTTCAAAAAACATATGGTTAAGAATTTTGAAAAGTTTTAGATACACAGTTGCATATCTTTAAATATGTGTGCCAAATTTCAACTTGGGATCTCAATGAGATCATTACTCGGACCATTACCAATAGTTCTGTTATAAACATAAAATCAAAGAGGGTCATGTTTTCAACCACAGAAAAATTAACTTACTCGAAATGAAATTACCCTGAGGTAATAATAGGTGGTCGGTGCGTTAAGCCAGTCACTTTACCACCACCCATGTATACCGCCCGGCTCTAAGTAATATAGCTTTATACCCTGCTATTAGGCAATTCAACGACCTGGCAAATGTTTTTTTTGTGGTGTCGCCGACGAGAATGTTTGCCCACAGCGACCATTTTGGTTTGGATTGGAAAGACCAATTAGGTAATCCAATAGTCTGTCAAATGGTGATTTTATGGTGCCCGGGAATGTAATCGCGTGGTTGCCCACAGTAATCATATTGGTTTGTATTGCCTAATAACCTAACGGGCCTTCATAACCTGCAAATGGAACTATAATAACGTAACTAACAACGTTGATGCTATCAATTTAGAACACACTGTATAATATATATGAAGGAATAACTATGAAGATTTTCATAGAATATAAAGAATATAAAGTGACCCTGCATGTAGAATCAGCGACCTCAGGAACTTCCAGGTAACAAGTTTGATATAAACAAATTGAATTTTAGTCATTATGGCCGCTATTTTCGAATTTTGCTGTCGAATTCTAAATCAGTGACCTTTGTACCTCTTTGTACAAAATTTCGCACAAATGTAAAAAAAATTTAAACTTTTGACCACGGAACCAGGTCTCCTGGCGGGCTGCAATCAATCAATTTTTCGATAGAAAGTGAATATGTGGCAAAACGTGGTGAATAAAACGTGAGTATATTAAATCCTTAACACATTAATGTATGAATTAATTTAATTATAATTGGCTGCGAAGCTTTAGGATGTTAAGTATTTAAAGTGGTGTAAACATAATAAACTTTAAAAATATTAGTATAAAATATAAAATTTACGACGTCCATAAACCTAGCAGCACCATTACAGCAAGCAGAAACGGTTTTAGTTATATTCATAATCAAAGGCTCTTCAAAGGCTATTTAAATACACAAAAATTAATTTTTGATCTATTATTTTTTTTTATTTAAGGGTTCTGCTTTAAAAACAATTAGCAGCACCCATATATAATATGTTGCTTAACAGCTTCGAAATAAAATGTTTGTTGCAGAATAACTAAAGGCTAGTTAAACATCCAGAAATTCATTTTTAGGCTTTATTATATTTCTTGAAATAACATATTATTTTTTTAAATTACAGGTTCAACTAGCTTTTAACAAAGTTAGCAGCACCCACTTATGAAAATGTAGCTTAGCAGAATTCGTAATTTCAAGGCTGTTATTACACTTCGTTCTTTTAGCTAAAGTAAGCAGAATCTCTAATTTAAAAAAAATGTATACCAATGCCTAAGAATTCTTTTATGGATATTTAAATAGCCGTTAATCATTCGGTCATCAACATTTCGTTTTAAGGCTGTTAGTTCCATTTTCTTTAGGTGCTGCTAAATTTTTTTAAAAGCTAGCAGAACCCGTATTTCAAAGACTACGATTCGTTCTGTTAGCTAAGATTAGTAGAATAACAGAGCCTAAAAAATATTTTTTGGTCATTTAAATAATTTAGAAAAGCTAGCAGAACCGGTAGTCTACAAATTTTTAATAATTACTAAGAATTATATTTTGAGTATTTAAATAGCGACATAGCCTTTAATTATTATGTCATCAACACTTCGTTTCAAGGCTGTTAAGTTCCATTTTGTTTATGGGTGCTGCTAATTTTTTAAAAGCTCGCAGAACCCGCAATTTCAAGACTCTTACGCTTAGTTCTTTTAGCTAAAGTTAGTTAGAACCCATAATTAAAAAAAATAGACTAAATAATTTTTTGGTGATTTAGATAAGCCTTTAAAGAACCTTTAAAAAGTTTGCAGAATCCGTAATTTAAAAATTATAATAATGCCCAAGAATTATTTTTGATATTTTAAAAGCCTTTAAATAGCCTTTAACTATTCCATCGCCAGGATTTCGTTTACGGCGAGTAAGTTCCATTTTCTTTTGGAATCTGTTAATTTTTTTAAAGCTAGCAGAAAAAATTAAGCATTAAGCTAGCATTAAAAAAAATAGAGCCTAAAAAATATTTTTTGGTCATTTAAATAGTTTAGAAAAGCTAGCAGAACCGGTAGTGTAAAAATTTTTAATAATTACTAAGAATTATATTTTGAGTATTTAAATAGCGAAATAGACTTTAATTATTATGTCATCAACACTTCGTTTCAAGGCTGTTAAGTTCCATTTTGTTTATGGGTGCTGCTAATTTTTTAAAAGCTCGCAGAACCCGCAATTTCAAGACTCTTACGCTTAGTTCTTTTAGCTAAAGTTAGTTAGAACCCATAATTAAAAAAAATAGACTAAATAATTTTTTGGTGATTTAGATAAGCCTTTAAAGAACCTTTAAAAAGTTTGCAGAATCCGTAATTTAAAAATTATAATAATGCCCAAGAATTATTTTTGATATTTTAAAAGCCTTTAAATAGCCTTTAACTATTCCATCACCAGGATTTCGTTTACGGCGAGTAAGTTCCATTTTCTTTTGGAATCTGTTAATTTTTTTAAAGCTAGCAGAAAAAATTAAGCATTAAGCTAGCATTAAAAAAAATAGAGCCTAAAAAATATTTTTTGGTCATTTAAATAGTTTAGAAAAGCTAGCAGAACCGGTAGTGTAAAAATTTTTAATAATTACTAAGAATTATATTTTGAGTATTTAAATAGCGAAATAGACTTTAATTATTATGTCATCAACACTTCGTTTCAAGGCTGTTAAGTTCCATTTTGTTTATGGGTGCTGCTAATTTTTTAAAAGCTCGCAGAACCCGCAATTTCAAGACTCTTACGCTTAGTTCTTTTAGCGAAAGTTAGTTAGAACAGAGGGGTCAACCACTCGCCGCAATACATGTACATTTTGGCGGTAATCGCACGCAATCCTTAGCAATCACAAAGAAATCATCAGAAATCTCGCAGTCTTTATTGGCAATCAGCGAAATCTTTCGCAATCCCGCAATCATCATCGCAGTCGTCGAAATCGAATATAGTAAAAGTGGTGCCATCATTAATTTGCGGGAAATTCGATAGTTATTCATATTTATTATCAGTACTTTTACCAAAAGCGGCATTTTGAGAATCGATAAATGAATACGTCAATAAAGCTAACACTCCCACCTTAAGTAAAACGAAAAACCCGCCTATAATCTAGTGCTAATTAAAGACAAAATTTAAAAAAAAAATTTCACAATTCGCATTTCAAAATGGGGGTGCTAGCTTAAGAGGTTGATCTCAAGCTAGCACCCACTTCGAACAAAAAAAAAAATAATAAAGCCATAATTAACTACTAACTAATTAAGGACAAATTTGTACCACAAAAACTTTTTTCGCAACTACAACTCTATAGTCGCTATTCACATATCAAGACTGGCAGCGCAAACTAGCAATCAACTTTCATAAAAATAAAAATTTCCTATGCTGTCATTTAGTACTAATTAAAGACTAATTTGTAACCCCAAAATCTTTATTTTTGTACTTTGCGTTCACAATGGACTCGTTGTGACACTAAAAACGATTTCATAATAGAGGCTATTATAACATCGTTTCTGGGGTCTATTTGTTTTGTAAAATTGGTAAGATTTGTTTTATATTACATATAAACACATTTAATTTTGACACATTCTAACCTCACAAAACGTGAAAAGTCATGTTATGCTTTACCACATGTTAAACGCAAAAATCACTAGATTGTAATGCAATGTTTTTAAAAGCTTGCATTTTCAATTTCTATCAAACTAATGATGCAAAGTATAAAAAATAGTATATTATACTTGTTTTATAGACGTATTGTAGCACTCATTCCTTTGGAACACTCCTCGCTTCTCTCGTAGTGTCCCAAACAACTCGTGCTACAATAGACCATCTTATACAACTCGTATAATAATATACCAATAATATACTACTGTACCATGATTAAAATGTTTAAATAAACGATTGTTTAAAACATGTGCCATCTGTTTCGAGAATTGATTAAATATAGAAATGTCACCTGTCAACTTTGACATGGCTTATTGGAAGTATTTTTAGAAGCAGAGTTGATTGCCTCACAACGTCTTTTTCCAATCAGAATATTAAAAACTTTCCCATATGGATCCAACTTTATGGGAGACACTGCATGTGACACATGGTACATCGGGCGCATAGTGCAAGTTTTAGATGTTCAAACATTTAAAATAAAATTTTTAAAATTTAAACTAGACGAGTATTAATATTTGGCTAAAAGAAGAGGATTTAGATTGTAAAAATATATTTTTCTTTTATGGGCCTATCGAATTACGTTAGGACTCGATTATCCGTCAAGCATTGAAGGATAATCGAAAAGACGGTTAACAGAACAATAGGGAATTTTTGAACGAAAAAAAAGAGGTTTTTTTCTCAAAATTGTTTTGTTTTTGGAGAAATTATATGTATGTAGTAGTAGGCAATTTTAGAGAAGCTATAGAAAAGGATCTAAAAGAGAAGGAGGTAGAAGAAGAGGTAAACAAGGAATGGTCAGAATTAAAAAATATAATACTTAAAGAAGCTAAAAGTAAGATAGGCAGAGCAAATCGGGAAAAAAAGAAAGACTGGTTTGACACAGATTGTAAAAGGATGCTGAAAGAAAGGAAAGAAATAAGGAATCAATATTTACAAAACGTAATGACGAAAATGAGCAGAAATACAGAGCAATAAGTAGAGAAGTAAAATATAAGATGAGAAATAAGAAAAGACAAGAACAAAGTAGGCTGCTAGAAGAATTGGAGGAAAAGTATAATAGAAATGATGTAAGAAAGTTTTATAAGAAAGCAAATGAAGTCAGAATGAATTATAAACCCAGAGTAACAATAATGCAAAATGATAAAGGAGAAAAAATAGGAAATGAGAAAGAAATAGAAGATATATGGTTACAACACTACGTGGAAGTATTAAATGATGAAAAAGTAACAGTTGAAAGAAGCCAAAAAAAATAGTCGAAAATGAAGTTGAAATGCCCCGGGTGGAAGAGATAGAAGAAGTAATAAAAAAGTTAAAGAATAATAAAGCTGCAGGAACGGATGAGATTTTGAGCGAGTTTGTGAGACATGGCGGAGAAGAATTGCGTAACAGAATTTATGAAATCATCAGAAAGGTATGGGCAAAGGAAGAAATGCCAGAAGATTGGGGAAGCTCAATAATTAACCCAATATATAAGAAGGGAGAACACTCAAAATGTAAAAACTATAGACCCATTTCACTATTGAATATCTGTTATAAAATATTCGGGAAAATCCTGGATAACAGGATTAAAAAACAGTCAGAGGAAGAGTTGGGAGAATATCAGGCGGGCTTTAGAAGCAATCGGTTAACTACAGATCACATCTTCAGCCTTAGGCAGATCCAAAATAAATGCTGGGGAAAAAACTTAAAATTATATTCTGTATTTATAGATTTTCATCAGGCGTATGACAAAATCAGGAGGAGGAAGGTAATCGAAACACTGAAGGAAATGAAATATCCAGAGAAAATAGTAAGACTGAAGATGAAGTTAATGTGAATGGGAATTTGACAAGGAAGTTTAAAACAACAAATGGACTGAGGCAAGGAGACCCCTTGTCAACCACTCTTTTTAATATAATACTAGAAGGAGTGATACGAAAATGCAATATACATAAGAAGGGAACTATTTTCAGAAACTCGCATCAGATTTTGGCGTACGCTGATGATGTAGTTATATTAGCAAGAACGAGGGAAGAAGTTAAAGATATAGTGAGCAGGTTCGCAAAGGAGGCCGGAAGGGTGGGTTTAAAAATAAATGAGGACAAGTCGAATTACATGGTGTTAGGACGTCAGCCAGAGATAGGAGAACCGGAGTTAGTGGTGCATGTAGACTCGAGCTCTATAAAGTTAGTAAGAGTGAACAGGGTGGATTATTTGGGTGTGGAGATAACAAGCGACGGCAAAATCCAAAAAGAAATAGATAAGCGAATAGCCACAACAATGAAATCAGTGAGTGAGTTCCGGAAAATATTTATAAATAAATAGGTATCGCGAAAAATAAAATTAAGGGTGTATAAAGCATTAGTGTAACCAGTGATACTGTATGGGAGCGAAACGTGGAACCTAACCAAGAAGGAAGAAATGAAGTTAGAGATATGGGAGAGAGGAATACTCCGCAGAATATATGGAGGAGTCAGGCAAGGTGAAAGTTGGAGAAGGAGAACAAATAACGAAGTAGAAGAACTATATGGGGAAAATTTAATAATGGAGATAGTAAGAAGAAACAGATTAAGATGGTTGGGACATTTGACAAGACTGCCAGAAGAAAGAACTGTCAAAAAATTTACCAAGAACATCCAGAAGGAAGAAATAAAAGAGGCAGGCCAAGACAAAGCTGGGATGACTGTGTAAGGGAAGATTTACAAAAATTGGGACTGGTGGGATGGAAAGAAATAGCCAAGGACAGAAAACGATGGAAGAAAGAACTTTCAAAAGCTATGGGCCTTAAGCGCCTGAAGAGCTGAAATATATATAGTAGTAGGCAATAGTCCATTTCATTTAAAAAGCCGTGGCAAAATGGGTATTGAAAAAGAGTATAAAAATCTTAGGAGTCAAAACTAGTTAAAACTCTAAAAATCTTTTTATACTTATGTAACATTAAAATTAATAATCGTTTATAGTTCCTAAATGAAGCATTTTATTTGTGAAGTCTGAAGTAATGTCCTTCGTAATATTTTTATAAATCAATTTACCTAATAAACACGTTTTGATTAATAGCACTGTTCTTATAAAAAACGAGTACAAATACTATCGATTTTGTTCTAATCTTTAGCAATTGAAAATCACTTTTCAAACATTAGCACGTCAATGAAGAAGCAATCGCATTCTAGAAATCATCCTGCAATCCTCAGAAACCATAGACATTGCAAAAGCAATCCTTGGAAATCGTAGAGATTGCTAATGCAATCCTTGAAAATCCTAGAGATTGCGAGGAAATCTTGGATTTCGGCAATACATGTACATTTTTTGGAAGAGTGGTTGACCCCTCGGTTAGAACCCATAATTAAAAAAATAGACTAAATAATTTTTTGGTGATTTAGATAAGCCTTTAAAGAACCTTTAAAAAGTTTGCAGAATCCGTAATTTAAAAAATTATAATAATGCCCAAGAATTATTTTTGATATTTTAAAAGCCTTTAAATAGCCTTTAACTATTCCATCACCAGGATTTCGTTTACGGCGAGTAAGTTCCATTTTCTTTTGGATGCTGTTAATTTTTTTAAAGCCAGCAGAAAAAATTAAGCATTAAGCTAGCATTAAAAAAAATAACAGGGCCTAAAAAATATTTTTTGGTCATTTAAATCATTTGGAAAAGCTAGCCGAACCGGTAGTGTAAAAAATTATAATAATTACTAAGAATTATATTTTGGGTATTTAAATAGCGAAATTTTCTCTTCGATCCATTTTCTTTATAGGTGCTGCTAAATTTTTTTTAAAAGCTAGCAGAACCCGTATTTTAAAGACTACGATTCGTTCTTTTAGCTAAGATTAGTAGAATAACAGAGCCTAAAGAATATTTTTTGGTCATTTAATTAGCATTGAATAAGCTAACAGAACCGGTAATGTAAAAAATATAATAATGACTAAGAATTATTTTTGGGTTAAGTAGCCTTGAAAGCTAGCCTTTAATTATTCTGTCATCAAGATTTCGTGTCTAGCTAAACCTATTTTTTAAAAGCTAAAAGAACTCGTAATTTAAACGCTCTAATTCTTCGTTCTTTTAGCTAAAATTAGTATAATCCGCGATTAAAAAATAACAGAGCCTAAAAAATATTTATGACCAAAAGGCCTTTAAAAAAGCTAGCAAAACTCGCAAAAAAATAATAGTGCCTTATAAGAATTATTTTTTGATCATTTAAATTACCTTTAACTATTCTGTTATAAACATTTCGTTTCAAGGCTATTAAGCTACTTTTCGTAAGTGTCCCGAGCAAAAATTTGATAAGACTAGAATCGGGCCCCTATCCGGCCTGCCCTAGTTTAAACAAGGGTCAGATCAGAAATGTAACGCCTTGGCAGATCTGAACCCGATCAGGCTTTCAAATATGTCCATATCCATATCCGACCCTGATAGGGAACAACCTTATAGGTCAGTCCATATTGGAACCTTTCCAGGGCCACATATAAATTCCTTAATAGGGCATGCCGTAGTAGAACCTGACCCGGCCCAGATCGCTTTAGGGTTTGCCATAACAAATTTCTGCTCGGGTGCTGATAACTTTTTTAAAAGCGAGCAGAACCCATAAATTCAAATAATAGAGCCTAAACATTAATTTTTGGGCATAGCCTTTAATTGTGAATATAATTAAAACTGATTTTACCGTAATGCCATTGCTAGATTTACGGGAGTAAATTTAAGAAAACATTTTTAGCTGTAGATTATGAGCTAATTTTGAGCCAAGAGTAGAGATTTTGAGCTCGAATATTATAATCGGAAATTAGATCTCCAAACGGGGGGTGCTACCTTGACGTCAGTTCAGCACCCCCACTATACAAATTTACATCAAAATTTAAATTTTACTACGTGAGAATTATGAGCCAATTATAAGCTTATTTTGAGCCAAGAGTAGAGATTTTGAGCTCGAGTATTATAGCCGGAAATTAGATCTTCAAACGGGAGGTGCTATCTTGACGTCAGCTCAGCACCCCCACTATACAAATTTACATCAAGATTTAAATTTTACTATGTGAGAATTATGACCAAATTATAAGCTAATTTTGAGCCACGAGTAGAGATTTTGAGCTCAAATATTACAGCCGGAAATTAGATCTTCAAACGAGGAGTGCTATTTTGACGTCAACTCAGCAACCCCACCATACCAATATTGGTTACGAAAAACTGAACCACGAGGGTCGTTAGGTTAGATTGGGTTAATTTTTCTAGGTATATAATAGGTTTACGTGTACGCGCCCGCTGACTGAATGGATCTTACGGAGGAGAATAGAAGTGAGGTTTATCGCAGTTGGAAGGGGTAAATTCTGGGCAATGCACAGAGGGACAAACTACCTGTAATGCTGGTCAAAATTGGAAAAATTCGTCTTCTCAGAATTAACTTGAGACCCTTACACATTAAAAGAATGTCTGGGCTTTATACCGGTATATGTTATTAGGGAGAAGGATAGATTTCTGCACATTGTAGGAGGTTGCACATTTTCGTCGTAGTGTTGAATGCAACTTGTCTAAAAAGCGACTGATTGAGTTACAGACTATAAATCGATTGTATGAACTTTTCTATATATATATTTGGTCAAATAAGCGATGGACCAATTAAATATAAGTACTTGATATTATAAACGTTATTTTTTTATTTAATACGTATATTCGTTTTTAAAATCCGAATTAAAAACAACGCTACTAATTTTTGTCAACCTTTGACGAAGCATATAATTAAACTTGAGATGCAAATTTAGTCGGAGGAGCTCTAGATCCAATTTTTACGATATTTTTTAGTTAAAACTCTAAACTATAGCATATATAAAATTTACCTGCCGTACTTTGCCGTACCATTAGTTATTTACTTAATTTCACGTATATGAAGAATTCTCAATACTTAATAACTGCAAAATCTCGCGTACTACACTTTTTGAATATAATAATTGGGGCATTAAATGCCAACTTTGAATTTATTTCTTAATCTTTGATGATTTAACATATTAATATCTATATTCTTAATGAAAAGACAAAAAATATGGTTTATGTAAATATTTATCGAGTAAATATGTACTATCAAAGTGATTAAATAAATGCATATTAGTACTTAACAATATATCTTTTTGTGTTTTCATTTTAGAATCAACCTTATTTTGAGATAAATATAAGAAAAATAATTTTGACCAGCTTTTGGGGTATTTGGTCCCACAGTGCAATGGGAAGACTGCATGCCACCAGGCAGTATGTTCTGGAAGCTACTCGGATCACCTTATTACTTGTTTGACTGCAGTCTGAGTATTGTGACCTTAAGAAGCTCTAGATCTACTACGCTTAAAGGGTGTTGAAGCGAACACATAGCCTCTCACGCTCAAGACAACTTCATCTTAACGGATACATACCGGAAATCTAGAAAGTGTAGAACGAAGCGCTGGGATTAGGCATATAAATTGGGAGATCGGCGGTGGCAAAACCATATAAAACAAAGTCCTGTCACATTGAGATTGGATTTGATCGGACAGTGGTCCAACAGTCCAAACCTGTACGAGACGTCGACGGGTGAGCACTTTATAGCTCCGGCACTAGCCTGGAGAACTAGTAGAGGATGGATAGTAACTGCGTGCTAATTTAACGTATCTCAATTCGTGTCTTCAGTCGGGAAGGGAACACCCGGAAGTTAAATAACCGCCAAAAAATAAATAAACACACATTCCTGAGGCTCTCCGAAACTTATGTGGTAGCTAAATAAAGTGAAAGCCAGATTATGTGGCTTTTTACAAGCAATAAAAAAGCTCCCTTGCCTTTTTTTACGGAGAACCTGCAGAAATGGAATTATTTAAGAATTTCCATTTCAGCCGCCTATATTCTCCAAGATCAGAGACTCACTGGTTTTTCAGTTTCCTAATATTTTTTTGCCGTTATTCGCTTAATTTTGATCCAAGTTTACTGTGCCATTTCTAATGTGGTAAATGTTCAATAAATTATGTTTTTCTATTTTGGGTCTATAATAAAGCTGTTAAAGCACCCAAAACAGTGCGTTAATAGCTAATTTGAGTGCTTTAATAGCCCAACTTTTTCAAAGTTGGTAGCATTGAAAGAATAATTGAAAAAAAAACAGAAAATTGACAAAAACTTCACTCAATTTTGTGTGTTAATCAATGAATTTTCAAATGTCACATCAGTGTTGTCAACTATCACAAAAATCCCTAAATTTTAAAATTGTGACTTTTTTATTTAAAAATGGAATGACGCAAAATAGAAAAAATAGCATACAAAACTCGTTTCATAAGTCATTATTGCACGAGTCCAAATTTAGTCGAGTCCGCTTGCGGCTCGTTTCTAAATTTGGACTCGTGCAATAAATCTTGCCTTATGAAACTCGTTCTTTAATATACTATTTTATGTAAAATAAAGATGTGTTGGATACAGCTTTGTATGTACACTTTGTACACATGGGGTAAGGATATTATCCACCTAGAAAGATTAACCCACTCGAGCTTAACGACCCTCGTGAATCAGCTTTTCGTAACTACTGTTTACATAACCGAGCTTAAAATTGTGTCTTTGAGAATTCGTAATTATTCTATTGAATGATTGTAATGCTTTAAAATATCAAATTTCAAACGCTATTTCCATAAAGAAGGTGAATTATAATTTAAGGGTTAATTGGAGCAAATGTAAAGGTTATCATAATTGGCTCTTCATTCTCATGTAGTTAAATTTGAATTTTGATTACAATTTGTATGATGGGGGTGCTGAGTTGGCGTCGAGATAGCACCCCCATTTAAAATAGATAATATTGCAGCTCAAAATTTTTACTTTTGACTCAAAATTAGCTAATAATTAGTAGCTCATAATCATCATGTAGTTAAATTTGAATTTCGCTTGAAATTTGTATAGCACCCAAGATAGCACTTTCACTTAAAACATATAATTTACGGCTATAATATCGGAGCTCAAAATTTCTACTCTTGGCTCAAAATTAGCTGATAATTAGCCCATGATCTACAGCTAAGAATGTTTTTATTGTGTCAAAGTGGAGATGCCAACTTTGCGGAGGTGATACAATTTTGTAATTGCGCCACGTGAATTCTGAATTACAAAATATAAAAAGTACGCTTATTAAAATATTATAATCTATTAGAGCTAGAATTCATTGAATACTGAAAATTAAGCATAAAGTTTTGAAGTAACTTCGGAAGTAACTATTAAGTAGTGGGCATAGCATCTACATTTTTTATCGATGTATTTAAGATTTTGGCCGAGACTGCTTAGAGGATGCTAATTAAGATTGTGTAATTATTTTTTTGAAATTTGAAAGTTGTATTTAGGCCATTTAATCGGTATCTTGGCCTTTTGTGCACTGTGGTGGCACAGTGGTGGTTTAACCGAAAGAGCATTATAAATATACATAAATTGTGCTAAATAGTAATTAAACTTTGTTAAGTTAGAGTCTAAAAGCAAAGTCAAACAAATTATTTTACTAATAGACCAAAAATGGAAACTAAGGATGACCAAGTCCGTTACTGATGCCTCTACACTAGCCAACTAACCAAACCAGAAAAACACGAGCCGCCACTGTTTACAGTTAGTATATCAGGAGAAAGGTTTAATATGATTTGCAAAAAATATTTTGTTCTTGGAAAATGTGGAAATACCTGGTAAAACCAGGATCTAATTTGAAATATAGCAAGAGAGAAAGTAAAGATATGACGATGAATAATTTTATTGGCTAACAATTTGTTGGAATGTTATGGTCCTGAAGTGTTGCAAATTCGTAGGAAGCAAAATCAACATCCTTTGGAATTTGTAAAACCAATTTAAAAGCGAGTTATTAAGATGTTATTACATCAAACGCTTCTAAAATCGCGACAACAAAAAACAAAAGAAGGTTAACTTATCTTCGGCCACCATCGTTTTAATATGTTAATGTACCGTACAGTGACGTTATAAGTGACTAATAATTGTATGAACAATCTGCCCGGTGGCAACCGACCATACAAAATAGCAAAATAAACATAGGTACAAATTTATCCAAACCTTGAAATTATTCTAACCAAGGCAATATAAATTTCCAAGAGAATTAAATTATTATTAAAAAATGTTATTTAATGAACTTTAAAAAGGGACAAGTCTAAATTTACCATGGCGTACTCATTAACCTCGGCAATTATTTGCAAGTTGTCTGGGGGAAAATTTTTCATGGGATTGAGAAGTTTTAAAGTCCAAATGTTAATTGGTGTAGTAATATGCATTAAAGATACCTACCTAAACGTATCTGCATTAAATTGTCAAATTATAAACTGCAATTTATTTTATTAATAATCCAGAAAGACGTTTCCTTACTGCTGGCAGGGCAATTTCAAACTAAAATTATAAATCTGTTCCTAAAGTTATGCCAAATTATTACAAATACCAGGTCGTTTTACATACTTTTCCCTCAACTTTGATGTTGACGTGTTCTAAAACATAAAAACGTCCACGTCTATTTTGTTTTCAACGTTTCCAAGACCGAAGACTGTATAAAGATGTCTGTTAGGAATGGTCTTGGTCCAAGACTTCAAGAAAACAGACTTCCAAGGTTTAACATTAAAAAACCTGAATTTAAACGGGAAAATGCTTGGAATCCAGAAGTGTTGTAGTAGTTAGTTATTTTTATAAAAGCGCTAAAATTATTCAAGAAAAACGCGGAAATATTTTTAGTAACTATCCAATGTTAACTCGTATACACATGTCCGAGTATTTTTTGTTTGTTTACCGTTTGTCAATGCCTCATGTTATTTACGCTTGCACAAAGTACCGTTCAAGAAGAAAATTATTCCCGGAATGTACAGGTATCAAAACAGTCGTTGAGGACGATCAGGTGTTCGCGTCTTCAGCCCACTTTGCGTATTTATAACCCAATCCCGCCCACGCAACGTGCACTGCGTTATTTTCACTTCGACAAGGCCGCCAAATATTACGCTATAAAAATACAATGCTATTTGCTGGGGGTATGAGTTACATTGATACATCTGGCTCACTGTTGCATGTTAATACATACTTAAAATCTGTTCCCCACATTAATATCCTATTGTACTATACAATATTATTTACTAATTCATTTACATACATACATAATCCAATCCCCTTTTACCGCATTTCGCAGTGTCGGAGTTCCACACAAACTCTTATGGGAGCGCAACGAAGGTAATGGAACTGTTGCAGCAAGTACATTACGCTCCCCCATACTTTATCACTCATACAACTTTCATACCTTAACCTAAGGAGCTCAAACACGATAGTACTAAATTTAGTCGCAACCGAGGTTTGAACCCCTGTCCCTCTGAACGAGAGGTAGGATCTCTACCACTCGACTAAGGAGGACCTACTAATTCATTTATTTAACCTAAACTTACACTTTGATTCTGTCGCTAAATCAGGCAAAGAGCCAGCTCTAACAGGTACTGTTTCTTCTGGTGAATCATGCGGATGATAACTGCTCCTTGGCCTAGTCCTCACAGAGGAAACGCTTCCTCCTCCAGGTCCTACAGTAATCTGTAAACGGCTTTGCAGGCCTTTTTGAGAATCAAAACTACTAGTAGAATAAGTAAGGCTAGAATTTTGTGAAGTAATGTCTATTGGGGCCTGCGGTTCCGTTGATGGAGGTCTTAATGTCAAATTAACACTAGTATAACTTCTTTGGGACATTGGTTCCTGACACCAAGGTAACTGGGGAGTCACTTGTAGTACTGATGTATGTTTAGGAACAGTTGGAGATTGCACCAAGTCCATTTGACAGTTTACATTTAAAGATAAATTTACGCTACCACTCCCTATCAAGGTCTCTGTTGTTTGCGTAGGGGTTTCTGCGGTTTCCGGACGTCTGTCCGACGTTTCAGGTCTCCTTGTAAAACTACCGATACTACTACTAGAATGTAAGTTTGGTGGAGAATTCGAAACACCACCGCTACTAACACCACTAGTTGAAGCACTCACACTATCAGTCGAACCATGATGATGCAACGGGATTTTTTTATAAGTCTCTGGCGAAGCCAAAGGAGATCTAATGTTCAAATTTTGATCAGTTTTTGTTGGCGAATTTTTTATGTTGGCAAAACGTTTAGCACTCAAGGGCGACCGTGGGGGTTTAACATTTAAGTTTTCCGCATTTAATAGTTTCTGTAAATCAAAACACTTTTCAGATGGTTGTATTTTATTAAAACCGCTGGAATCTGGTTCTGGGAAGCGCTGGTTTGTAGCAGACGAAGTTTCACACTTAATATCTAGATGATTAGGTCTTTGTGGTGGTGGTAACTTCCTTTCGGTAGGGTTAACACTCACAGATTCGGACTCTTTTGAATAAAACGCACTCGGTTTAACCACATTTCGATTCAAATCACTATCACTCTCGTTCATTTCGGATCGGTGTCGTGGTTCGGTCACAGTTGGCTTTTCTTGAACTCTGGCCGCGTGTCGAGTTTCGGATGCTATCGTGTTGGGGGAGGATTTGGTGATGGTTTGGTCGGTTTTGGAGAATAGTTCTGTGACGTCGGTTTCTTGGTTATAAATTGAAGGCTCCGAGAAGGAATCGGTTGGATCAGCGGGTTTCGTTAGTGTCCGGCCCATGAGCTCTAGATCTTCCACCAAACGGAGGGCAGCTGCTGCTTCCAAAACTTCACGGAAGGCAAAGTTGTCTGCATCCGTACCACCTTCCGGATTACTCCGGTTGGCGTAATTTGCTATGCAAGCTGTTACTATATGATCGGGTACTGTGGGGAATTGTTGCTTCAATTCGTGGAATAACTGCATGACTCGGATGTTAGACGTTCTTCGCCTTCCTCCGGCGAACATGGCCGGCCATTATGGTGGTGACACTAAAAAAAGAATACGAAGAATTATTCAGTATATTGTTGGAAAAATAGTAAAAATATGTCATCATGGTGGTTATTATAATCGAATGGAATTCCCTTTGTTAAGTTTGTAAATACGTAGGCGATTGTTGTGGTTTCCTCATAGGCTAATTTTATCTTTCCCTACTCGTGTTCGGGAAACATGAAACAATTTACGATAAGTTAGTCAGTTTGAAATGAACACGAATTGAGTCTTGAGTTTTACTACTATAATTAACATTTCGTGGGAAGTGTTCCGTGTATATTTTCACGATTTGTGATTTTAATATTTCCAAGTGTGTGAACCAATAGATTTGTGGGTAAACAAACCCATTAGATTCCGTTACAGATTTAAAAATACTACCAAATAGCATTTCGCGTTTTATAATTCCTGTTTTACGCCATCTCTGATTGTCATCAACCACTATTATTCTTTTTTCCTATCCCAGACCTTTCCTCCCACAAATACTTGTTCTGTATATGTAAACGTCATATATGAAAAAGTGCTCTAAAAAAGAAACAATAAATTTAACAAGGATCGTGCCACTTATAGATCAACTTGGCAGCAATGTAAATAAACAGGTGGCGAAGTGTCACTGATCAGCAGAAGGGAGAAATTTGGCAACACAGTTGACAATTTTCGGGGAATTTTAGTGAATACGGGGTTTTTGCATTTTATAATTTTCTTTTTTATTTTTCTATAAATAAATGTTATTTAGGTTTTTCGTCTTATGGGCGTTTATGAGTAATAATAAATATCGGTTAAAGAAAAAATATCGAAAATAGAATTTTTATTAAGAAAAGTTGTTGTGACAAAGATAATTTAACGTTTTGGACGCTGGCCTGATTATTTTGAGATTTTTCGTAAACAGGTAGGCAACTTGTCACTTTCCCGGTTGATTTTTTCTTCTTTTATTTTAAAGAAACATTACGTAGAATTTACTTTACGCTTCCGTTCTATTTTTAATTATCGAGGATAATGGATGCCCAAGGTCATTATTGATAACCGCATAATAATAATTAATATGAATTCTAATTCAATTAAAGTCCAGTTTGTGACGATCACAACCGAGATTAATAAACTTTTCATATTCCGGAATTACCAATCCTTCGAATGATCAAATAATGCAAAATCATTATTTGTGAATTATATTTACACTAAATCAATAAATAAAAATTATTGTCCCGTCCGGGAAAAACAAAAGTAAGTAACGTAAAGTTCAGGAATTATGTTTTTCATAGGAGCACAGAAATTTCAGAAATGCAAAACACGTGTAGCAGACGGTATTAATTAATGAATATGTGAGGTATTTTTAGACGAACCTGTGTAAAAGAACAGCGGCAAAGAAACAATCGAAAAATTAAGGTTTTAAAGCTATTTGGCTCTTGCTTTATTGATGTTATCAGTCGTGTTCATTTAAAAACCTAATGGATCTATTCGAAATATGCATTAAAAATATAATACATAAACATTTTATTGTTTTTATTATCAGTTCCAAGAATTCTTGATAATAAAATATTAACAGCATTGATTGTGAAGTAAAACAATACAAACCTAGATTATCGAGATGGACCATTGGTCCATTGTTGTTTAGAATCACAAATCACGATTTATAAAATAGTTACGATTTTGTTTTAACAAACATAATTGGCGGTTCAACCTGAAACTTTTGTTTTTCTAACCATCGAAAGTATACACACGCACACTTAGAATATTTTTATTCATGTTTGCGATTAATTTATTAAAAGTAGAACACAAACAAATGAATTTAATGGAATAAAATCTCGTTATTTATTTGTGAATATATTTTGATACACGCACACGCTTTTAAAATAAATATATCCAAGTCACTACAGCCGCTTTGTAGTTGCGCCTGACGAAATCTTGTGCAACGATAACGCGAACAGCAACAAGTTTTCGACCACCTACTTGAACTTGACTCGAAAAAATTATGCCGCTGCTGTCTTTAAAATATTTACGGACAAAAATTGGCTTTATTTTTTTAAAAGATTAAAGCGGGGGCGTCTTTTACGTCATTACACTCTTGACGTTTGGCATACCATCGGGACAACAGTGGGCGAAATAATCAGGTGTAAAACTAGCTTTTTCCAATTCTGAACGTGTAAATACGGCTTCGAACATGCTACAAGTGAAACAAAGCAAAAGTTCCCGTCTGCTCATTTTTAATATACGCACAAAAAACATGTCGAAAAACAAGTGTAATGAATGAAAACAAACGAAATTTTCCTCCTACCTACCTAATTTTACATATTTCGAGTTGTTCGCAGTTTTTTGGGGATGGACTGGGAAAGGGTTCAATAGAGGGCAACAATGCAGAATACACGCACTTTGACACGACGCTCTAATTTAAAACTACGTACAAAATAATGCCCAGAATTTTTGCAACTTAAACTCTCTGCGCTACCCACTTATGTCACATGTCACAGACTAGAGTGAAGTTTAGAACATACACAAATAGAAAATTTGTTTCGTCATTATTTTAGAAAGCGCGAAGATAACAGCGCTCGCTCCTCACGCGTTATTAAATTCTATAGCGGAATCTGCTTAAACTTCCTTAGTAAGGTTTGAAACTAAACTAAAATTTAAATTGTTCACGCGGGGAATCTTTAATTAACAATAAAAATTTAAATTTACAAATATTGAACCAGTTTAATAATTATTTTTTTCTCTAGTTCTTCATTTATTACGACTTTTAAATCTGGCTTTCTCATTGGTCTACTCTACCGCCAAATCTAAAATGTATATTATTATTGATTATAATATGGAGCATGCCCAACTAGAAAATACATAGAGCTACAGGCAAATGCATCTTGCCATATGTTAAAGTTTCTTTATAAAAACACTGAACGTAAATAAAATGGAGGACTTATTATTAAATATTATAAAAGAGGCAAGTGGACCAAAACTTATAGGAATTCGACAGAGCGCACAAGAAGCTCATGGTGAGTTATTTTAGCTTTAATTACCAGCAGTTGTAATTTTAATGATTATTAAATAATTTCATTTTTAGATTTGTTATGTTCACAAAATAATTTGTTGAGAAGTCCTTCACACGAACTCCGAACTGCTTGTTTTTTACCATTACGGTTGTCTTTAGAAACTAAGAGAAGTAAATTGGTTTCTTTAGCTCTTTCTGGTTTAAATGTAAATAATAATACATAATAATTAAAATTGTTGATAATATTTTGATTTATTTTAGAAAATTGTAAGAGATGAAAGATTTCAAGCAGGCACAGAACCTGAAGATGATTCTTTATGGCTTCCAGCGCAATTATTGCATGGCACAACATCTATGTTATCACAATGTGAAGACACTCAGGTATATCAAATTGAATAAATGAATCAGCACAGCATAAAAAATTCATTTTGTACACTGTAGGTTCATATCTTGAGGGTGGTTTTGAATTTAGCCTGCGGTGCCAGCTGGACTTTAAATGGGCGATTAGTTATGTTATTAATTAGTAGATGTGGAGAAGCTTATGAAACTGGCACACAACCAATTAGGGCAGCTGCTCAAGCTGCTGCAAGTCAAACTTTAACTGCATTTTGCACTTTTCTTGGTAACATACTGTAACATTAAGATAGTAATTCTTTCCTAATAAAATGCCTCTGTATTGTCTAGATGAGGAATGTCAAGAAATATTACAGCAACAACAGAAGCACAAAAATTCAGGAACAACTGCAGAAATGGTTTACAATAAAACTTCGGCAGTTGCATGTTTTAATGAAGCCATACCTGTTATGCAATATATTTGCAGCCGACTTGAAGAAACAAAAACGTATGTATAGTATTGTATTAGATGTTTGAATTGAAATATTAAAGTTAGAAATAAGGTAAAGATTTCCACAATGGATTTCTCATTGTTGCAACATACTTCCCTAAGCCTTTTGACCTCTCTGTATGTGAAATCTTAGAATATGGCTTGGATAAGAACCTTCCATAAAAATACAGTACCTACTAGAAAATTTTCCTATGTATTAAGAGTTTTTCGATCTTGAAATCTTGAAAGATTCTCACATATTTATCAGTCCATTACTCTTCCATGATGTCACTATGAAGGTTTCAAGGAGATTGACTATACTTCTAATCAGAATAGCTTCAAACTCAGCAACTGCATTTATACCAAAAGATACTATAGTACCTACTATAAATATGGAATATTTCTTAATTTGACATATTGAGTATGTTTTTGATAAATATGCGGTACAACCTAAATGACACAAGTGGATTCACATAGTGAAACTGATAACTAATTTCTTATCTAAAAGACGATCGTTTTGCAGTTCGCTCAATAATAAAAGCTTAATAGTAAGATCAAGTTCAGACTCTTCCATATGGAGAATCAATGAATAACTGGGTACCTATCAATAAAAAATTAAGACATCTGGATTTAAATTGTGTCACATTAAGAATAAAGGATTACCTCGACCTTTTACTAGCAATCGATTCTAAGTTCTGTAAAATATAACGCCCACAATCGATTGCGGTAAAACGTTGAGTACTTCTTTAACCCTAATGTGATGGCCGAAACCGGAAGTTGGAGTTTCGCCGTAGTTGGAAGCCGCTTATGTTTAAAATTGATTGCGTATTATGCCCATAACATCGTAGTCCAGCTATGCTCAACATGTAAAACAAGCTTTTTGGGCAAGCTGATTTTGTAGATAGCAAAAGAAAAAGCAAATATTCTAAATTGTCGTCACAGGGGGGGAATGGTGTAAAATATTTAGACACATTGCATTCGCATACAGTAATTAGGTAGTTTTTTAAGTTTAACATCAAGTGTTTCCTTAGGTTCTCTTAGCGCGTGCTTTTTATATATTTTGTGCTAGTACAGATTATACTGGTTGCTTTTAACAATTCTAATCTTTTGTGCCGTGCTTGTAAGACAATACAAATTTTCAGTTGTAAAACGGCTTTTAAATTATAAGAAACTGACGATAAAAACGGTTAAATTTAACTGACAAAAAGTCTATTGTATTTTTTAAATTTTAATTCAAAAGCAGTCCTACTTATACCCGACGCGCTGTTTCGAATATTTCCATTTTAATTGCATCTTTCCTGTAGACCCCGTAGTGCGACGTGACGACAATAAAAGTCGCGTTCAGTTCTTTGCATTCGTCTGATAACAAACATGCAGACTTAAAGGCAATTTATCCGTACATACTACATGCAAGAGAATCGATCCAAGTCAATCGTAAGCTAAATTGCATTTGATCTGTGCCTCTCGCTTTTATTACGTTTGTCAGCAATACCACCTTGTGCATCAACTGGATTGCCTTTGGTCCTTGCAGTCGGATATAGGCACCGGAGTTTATTTGTGTACAAAGTGTTGTCCGTTATCTATGCTGGTCGGAAAGGGGGAAAGTAGTGTTCTAAGATTTCAAAATATAATTTTTAAATAGCTCGAAAACCATCGGATGTTTTTCACTGCATTTGACATGATTGTATATCCAGACTTCTGAACATGCCATTCTATGGAACACCAACATATTCCGTATTATAACACCCATCAAAAGTTTCCGTCATAGTTTCAAATTATTAATTTCTTAAATTTTAGTTCTTTGGTATTAGCTTTCTAAAGCTCAAAGTTGAACTATCTGTAAATATCTAGTTGTATTCTAAGTTCTGAAGTTAAATTAGATAAGTTCTCAAAGATCTTGAGCAGCTTGTCTTTGATGCTTTTAAGTTCTTAAATCGACTGAGCTTCTAATACTTTATATTTTTAGATCTCAAAGTCTTCATAGTTAATTTGGGTATTTGTGACTCTAATATAAGTTTTAAATAAGCGCCGGTTTTCGCGTAGTCATCTAAGTTTTTAGATGTTTATTTCAAATTAGAAACTTTTCTGGGATTTTTCTCTAGGAGGTTTCTATAAATGTGTTTCTATAAAAAGCTTTAGAGTCAAAAATATAATTTTTAGGCCAATCTTTTCACCACCTTGTAACATTATCTGGCGGTTGTCAACAGGAGATAAAAAGATCGGTCTTTTATCTCTAAATTTATTTATTCTATAAAATGTTGCTAGTTCCTAAATATCAAAGTTATTGAACTTAAACTTGGGTGAAGTTTTCTACAAAGAATTGTTTTACTGATTTATTTTCAAATTCAAAAGTTATCAGCTCCTCAACGTGATTCACACATACAACTACAGAGTTGTCTTAAGGGCGAGGTTAAGTCTTTAAAGTAATTTTTTTCAGAAAACTACTTTGGACGACCTTTGAAACTTTTTTCCTAATTTAAGAATTTAAAATGCAATCTTTTTGATCGCATTTTTCGTAAACATTTCGAAACCACTGTGCATGCCCACATGCCCTCTTTACTATATTCACCACATTCTTAGATAGATTCTAGAACTATTCCATGTCACCAGGTCCAGATTATGTTATTTGTCGCATATAGGCCCACTTCTATTTACGCCCTTAATAAAAAGAAGTTATTGTTATGATTGCATGTAATTTATTAAATAAATAAGCAAGCATATTGTAAATAAATAATAATTTAGGTATTTTTTAAAATTTGACGTCCAAGTTAACTATGAATTAGTTATTTTGTAAACATACCACACTTATTACATGGTCCGAAATGTGCGTCAATGTCGAGGTGTTAAGATGGGATTTCCTATACACGTTTGAAGTTTGCGTTTGACGCGTTGAGCGTCGAAGGCCTGTATGTACACGCTACTCAGACGCATCTCGGTGTTTTCCAATGATCGTCGGGCGCATTAAGGAGCGATAATAATTGTCAGAGATCAGTTGAGAAAATTTACATACAAAATGAATACTCAATGGTCTTCGTGGTTAGAGGAGCATGATAATGATGAAATTTTATTAGCGTTGCTTCCAAAAAAGAAAAGAAAATTGGAGAAATGCTTGTTTCCTTCTTTGATTTTTATAATCTGTGTGGCTACTGTCGTATAAGGCAGGACAATTAGACACGCATTCAATCAATCGTTCATCTTCTTCATTGGTAGAGCAAGATTTTGTTGCCATTGTTAAGTTACGGGCTTCCGAAAATACGAAACGAAACAAAATGAAGCCCGTTCTTGCAACGAAAATAAGTGGACTGTATTTCGAAAATAACACAACAAAAGGTAATAAAAGGATTCAAATGGTTAATTAATAAAACCCAACAAAGGGATTTACCTTAAATTGAAATGCTTCTTTGCTGTTATTGTTCCCCTTTTCCAAACTCACCCCAATTTCAAGATTTGGGGCCCTAAAGGTGTCCAAAGATTAAGTCACTTTCTGAACCCAATTGTTTGCTGTTTTCCAATTATCCCCAACTCAATGAATTCTTTTATAACACTTCACCACAGTATGTTCCAAGAAAATTCACTAATAATTAATTCATGAAGAATTAATGATTGTTTAAATTAGAAAATACTTTTTAAACCCAAATATTGAAATTAAGACGACTTTTATATCAAAATTAAGAATAATTTCCAAACATAATTATTTTTTAAGACAATTAAAAAAACGATTCGATAGCAATTGTTTTATTTTGTTTTCGCGGCAAATCTTTTTAATACAAAATGGTGGCGCCTACGATCGTGCTTGACTGTCATAAACATACCGCTCACTGTAAAATAGATATTTGACCGTATTAACATACGAATTACATTGCGAATTAATTAATGCAAAACCTTATAATAGTTGAACCAAGTTAATGAAAAAAGTTAGGTGCTTAATTAATCAGACACCCAAATTCCATCAATTAAGCTACTATCAAACAAATTGAAGGTATAATTAAATTCTCAAAGCAACTTGATATGAGACAAACCTAAAATAAATACATGTAGCCGATCAAGAGGCCAACCTAACCGATAAAGAGGCTAACCTGAAAAGAATGTCTTCGCCAAACATCCCGCAATACCTGAGAGGGCAACGAGAAGCCATGTAGCCCCCCAGGGGACTCTGTTTATCGTACCAGTGTAAATCTGGATTTATAATCAAAATATAATATAGCACAATCTTCACTAGCTATCTTCACCACCACCACAACAAACCAAAACTGGTAAACACAAGAAAGTGTTAAAGAGAAAATTAAAGAAGAGCAGGATCGACGGGTACCTAACAACCCAACTCCCAAGGCCTCAGAACACATACAGTACTTCAATCTGAAAACACTGGCGACTTCAATGACCTATAACAAAGGGTAAAGAAAAGATATGAAGAAGAGAAAACAAAGATAGAGATAGCGAAGAAGGAAAACACCTCCCGTCTAAATCAAGATGGGAACGCCAACGATCGTGCTTGACTGTCATAAACAGCCATTTCGATGCCAAATCGTGTTGCCGTGTCGAAATATATTATCAAATAATAACTAAAAAACAATCAGCTGTCTCTGAAACGCACGTCTGGACTGGTTTTGAAGAAGTATAGGAAGTCCCACCTTTTTATTTGTCATCTGTTGTGTCACATAAATTATCTTAATTTATTTAATTTAAGTTTAAGAATTTAAAATTGAAAACCAGTTTAGATTAGCACAAAATCCGTGGAACTGACGCCAAGGGCGTACTCAGGATCTGAACTAGAGGGGGGCAACTCCTATTAATTTCAAGGAAGGAGGCCAAAGTGCAACACGACGATTTCTTACAAAATAAAACTCAAAACTGTTATTATTAGTCACTTAAAAATACATACTGATTTGCATCCCGCCCCGCCACACATACGCATTTGAAAATGGTTTTATTATCTTTTATTTTTCTTCTAGGGATGGGGGCAGCTGTCCCCATCCCCTCTGAGTACGCTCATACTACTACTATAAAATAGTTAAATTTTTAATAGAAAGAGAAAGTGTTCGAAGAATCATTTCACCCTTTTTAAATTTCCATGAATTCATTTTAATATTCGAGGACAATGAATGAAGGTTAGTAAGTAACAATCTGGGTTAAATTCTTTCAAAGAATACTACAATAAAATAGAAGAAAGAATTATTTCACCCCATCTATACAAACCGTTTAGTGTGTCGTTTCGTGTGTGTTATCGTTTAGTGTGTCGTCAGTTAGCGATGCAGTATGCAGTACGTCTCCGCCGTACTATAAGTTTTTGCGTGACTTCAAAAGACATTTAAAGATCTAATCATCGTATTGGAACTAAAAGATTTACTGGTCATGATGGTATGGAATGGTCACCTCATAGTGACCTCAACCCTTGGGTAGAGAACCTATGTACTGCTATTTCTGCAGAGATTCAGGTAATAAAAAAACATTCGTCAACACGTTACTGATGGGTATTTAGTTCCAGACTGTAGTACACCTTCATCGCAACCAAAGAGAATCAGCTCAACCGCCCCCGGTAGTGTTGTAAAATGTTCGAACATTCATTTATGGAGAGTATTTCCGGAGGACAAACGAGAAAGTGAACAGGACTGGAGGATATACATTTAACTTGCAAAGATATACCCAAAATAAGGATAATTTCAAAAATTCTTGAAATATTCTCAAAATACTGAAAATGTTAGAATGTTCTCCAATTTTCTTCTTCTTTTATAATGCTAGTTATAGTTAATTTGACTGTTGGAAACGTGAATACTACGCCGACCGTTAAAATAAATTTTGCTACTGGACACTTCGCCGACCGTTGACAATACGCCGACAGTAAGCGGTGGACACTTTGCCAACTGTGGATACTACGCCGACTGCTACCGGTGGACATTTTGCCGACCGTAGATACTAACCTAACATAAAGTTATATTGTAGAAAATATCACAGAGATCATATTTGTGAAAACCATATCAGAATCGATGAACAGGTTAATTAGTTTTAGCTTCGGAACTTTACGTTAACATCCCCATAAGAATTGTATCTATGGACGGCTCTTAAGGGTTAAGAAACAAAAGAGACGCTACCGAGCGATAACCCGAATTTCTTGTCAATACTTTCAACGCATACATTGTGCAAAGGCAAAATATGCTTATAAAAGTGTCGGCCTTTTGAATACCCCACGCCGACAGCAGCTGTGAGTAACGCGTGTACATTTTGCATGAGCATGCGGTTTAAGATCGTTTAATTTCGGTTTTATTTTCGATTTTTAATGTTTTTGTTTATGCTCATTTGTGCTGTATTTCTCTGAATATTTTCGAAAATTATTCTAATAATGTTCGCGAACGTATTCGATTATGTTCCCCAAGAGAAAGTTCTCTTGATACGGTTTTATAATGCGTGAACGTTCTTATCGGAATTTTCTGAACGTTGTTTCATTTACAACACTAGTTCAAAGACATTCTGCTTTTCATTAAAAATAATATAAAAAGTTTTCTTGTTTGTTTTTTATTATGAATTCTACGTTTACTTCCTAAATACCTATTTTGTCCAACGCTGTACTCACTAAGCCATGTTCCAAAAAAAAAATTTTTAACTGATTTCGGAAAGAATAGTTATTTGATATGGAAAGAACTTACTTGATTAACTAACATTAATTAATGATCCGAACTGGTCTTTCTTATTGTATAAATGTAAATTGAACTTAACATTGAGTAAATACATACTTGTGCGTAGGGCGGTTATTTTTAACGGCATCCACAGAAAGATGGTTATGCGATTGTCGAGACCGACTGCTTAACGTGTTCACCTGACAGCACTGCGAAATGTACTGAGGCTTTATAGACGTGAGAAATCCTCTCGTCGGTTCCGAGGATCAAACTCGAGCCGCCTGAGTAAGAGTTGGACTCGACCCCGCGACCACCCATTTCACAAATCATCGCATATAGTGATATACACAACGTGAAGTTGGAACTACGAACATAAAACGAACGACCTGATGTTATCTAGTGTGCTGATAAAATGTGGAATAAATCAATTATTTTCTGAACAGCCAAAATCTTCAGGCGCGACGAGTTTTATTTTTAAATAAGCATCTTCTGACATATTTGTCGAATTTATGACATTATCTTTTTAAAGTTGTGACGTCATTGATGTTCCATTGGATTATATGAAACCTATTCTGAACGGTCTTTTAATTTCCTATATAAGCGTACCAATTTTCAATTTTAATTAAAACGTACAGTAAAACGTACATAGGCAAACATTTTTTTATCTTGACGGGTTTTTAATTATTTTTCTTTTCTAACGGGTGATTATAAACCCTCGACATCTTAGGTGCTGCGAAGTTTAAAACGTATGTGTTTTATTACTCAAAAACAATAATTTTTGAATGTCAAATAAATTACATTAATTTATTATACGTCTAAAACAGTAATAAACTTTAGATTTCACTGCAACTGCTGTGAAATTTAAAACGTATGTGTTTTATTACTCAAAAACAATAATTTTTGAACGTCAAATAAATTACGTTAATGTATTATACGTCTAAAACAGTAATAAAACACATACGTTTTAAATTTCACAGCAACTGAGATGTCGAGGGTTTATAATCACCCGTTAAATAAATATCAAAATTCAGTTAGTTAAAACTAAAAAGATGTCTTGTATTTAGGACCGGCTTATACCATATTTGAGTTTATCTTATAATCATTTACAAGAGATTTATTGAATTTTATATTTTGTTTTATATCATATATTTAATTTTAGGCACTCTGTACGTTTTAGTTAATTGAAACGGTTTAATTAAATGGTAATTAATTGGTAGTATTATATAGGGAATTAAAAGACCGTTAAAAAAGGTATCACATGTATCATATTTCCATTTAAGAAATATTGATGACATCATAACTTTTGACAGAGATGAGGATAAATTTAGCAGATGTATCAAAAAAATGTGTATTTAAAAATATAAATCGATGTGTGTGAAGATGTTGTTCAAATACTGCCCGATTAGGAAATAATTGATTTATTCCATACTTATTAGCACACTGTATAGAAGTGTAGACAATTTTGCGCCAGCATCGGTTATAATATGTACCTTAATATGTAGTTCCAAGTACACGCATGGTATACCAGTACCTGAGCATATTTTTTCCATAAACGTACTCTGACGTAGGGGCGAGCATGGGTAACAATGGATCACTTTTTTCGTCCGAGGTGTGACCCTCATATCTTTGGTACCTACGAATTTAATATACTCTATTATTTACGAAATAAAGCAATAATGATTTTCTTTCGTAAGCAAATATTAATATGCGATAAAAATGGTATTTCTTGGTTCCCTATACCTCATTACGGGTTACAATGTACAACGCTCTGGATAACTGTAGATCATAGTAGGTTACACTGAAACCAAGTTTCAGAAGGAATGATAAGACTTTTTGTATATATTTTTGTCCCAGAATAACTTTAGTGACTTCAGTTGATCTTATTGCTAAAATATTTCTATGGTGCAACTATTGATGTTGGAGTGATTGGTGAAGCTATCAAAGGCATTTCTATATCTAAAGTTGTTGCAGTAGGAGAAGCATAATGTTGTAAGCACTATTCTTGTGTTTTTGTATATTCTCTTGAGCTTCTATGACATTTATACAGTCATTGTATTAGGTTCATTGTACACTCTGGTCCCATCCGAAAAGGCTGGTTCTAGAGACATCACCTTATGGAGGTTTAAAAAAATATATTAGTGTTATGCCGATTAAATGAAGTAAAAACTTAAACTATAAACTTCAGGTGTTCTTAAACTCAAAACGGTATGTCTTTTTCGAGAATTATACAGCCATTTTATACCGGCAACTTTTCGCCATACCATTTCTAGAGTATCTATTTTAATCTCATTGATTAAAGCCATTACATAAGCTAATTGACGTCATTTAATAGTAGTTAATTCATAGAATATTTGACTGCATTTAGTTATTTGGGCAACAAGAACCTGTTCTTGTTCCTTAGTGAAAATCTTATGGGCTCGCAATATCTATGTAAGGTAGTTATAGGGATTCTCATTTTCTCTTTGAGTACAAGATTACCTCACTTTTACATTAATTCTTGCGTATGCAGATCAAGGGGCTTTGCGAACACGATTTCGTGGCATTTTGAACTGTAAATAACAGAAAATATTCCTACCCCTAGCGGCTATGGTCATTATAAAACGAAATATGTCAGCTGATGCACTATGTAACATGATCCACTGTTACCATGCTCAACTACCTACATCTAAAACTATGAATGTCCAACTTGTCCTTCACACAACTACACTGTATGCATGTTTGATGTTCAATACATGTTTAAAACAAATAATAAATCAATGAATAGTTTTAATAATTTATTTGTATAATAAAACATTACAACAAACAGACATCAATATTTGCATTATACCATGTTTTTTGATTTCAGATTGCTAAAATCAAGTGATATCACGGTATTCTTATTAGAATGTTTACTTACCTTAGTAAATACCCTACCAAACACAGTTCATTCCAATATACATTTCACAACATTCCTTTGGCAACGCTTTTGTCCAGCACTATTAGCCCTACTGGGAGCCCCTGGTGACCCTGAAAGACAAGGCCTTACAACACATCAATCTAAAATAGTTTACAGGTAAAACACTAATAAATAAGATCCAAATTTTTGTTTTTAATTCAAATGACCTTTTTTAGTATTGGAATTCAAGTAGTCAGACTTGTAGGCAGAGAAAGAGCACTAAGACCAGTTTTAGAAGCTCTTTTCCACAGGATGCTATTATTACCGTGCCCTGCAAAAAGATTGGAGCCTCTAAGGGCTGCTAAAGAATTACTTAGATCACCTGCAAGACTTGCTGATCTTTTACTTCTCAGTGGTCCACTTCATAGACATGCTGGCGATGATATGGCTATTATCAGGCTGTATATAATTAAACATAATTATTAGAATATTTTAGAAATAATTGGTTTCTTTTTAGCATTGTAGATTCTATAGAAGAATCATCACAGTGCAGCGATCCCAGTATTATGTTGGCAAGTGTTGAGTGTGTTGGAGCCCTTTTAGGTTCCTTAGAGGCACTTTGTAGCGGAGAAGGGCTAGACCAAGAAGGTGCTGAAATTGCTAACAGTCGTTATGTAACTTTAGAACAAGCTGATTATACAGGACCACTTACATATCAATCATTAGCTAGGTTACCAAAGCCTTACAGGTAGGATAGAAAAATAAAATGCAAAACCATTGAAAATGTGAAGTTTTGTATTATAGAGATGTAGTTGCAAATTTAAAATATCAAAGTGATTCTGATAGTAGTGGAATTGATGGGGGTGTTCAAAATGTAGAAGGCGAATCGGATTCTGATTGTTCTGGAGCTACTGAAGGTCCAGAAGAATTCGTAGAACAAGAACATTCAGATGACAGTATTATGGATGATGAGAGCTTCCTTACTAATCAGCAGTTACAACAGCTTCATAATTTGCCAAAATCTTTACAACTGGTTAGACCAATACGTAAAAAAATGCCTCCTTACAGTTCTTACAAGTTTTGTTTCTAGGGGAGATCAGGCATAGAAGAATGTAACGTTGATGTAGAAAGGCACAATGCCAGGCATTTTGTAAAGACCTTACAAAGTATTTTGTTACCTAATTTACTTACTTTAAGATCTTCTATACAGGTATGCTTATAGTATAAATGCTTTAGTAATTCAGAAGTTTTTGTAAAAACACTATTGTTTGCAGATTGATGAATATCTTCAAGAATTTGCATCAAAGTGTTGTCAACATAATGCTGCACAAAATTATGAAATCACTACCATCATGAATGCTGATGGAATTTATTTAGCTACATATTCTGCACTTTTACTTAATCTCAAACTGATTCAAGCAGGACACTATGATGAAAATAATACTGCAGAGGTGCCCATTACAGAAGCCCAGTTCGTAGAGGAAATCCATGGAAGTGGAGTGTTGGTCTATGTTTCGGCAACATGGTTGTGTGAATTGTATCAAAATGTCTTGGCACGGTCGCTTCTTCAGACTGCTGGATATGATCCGAAGTCATTACAGCAGCCAGCTTTAATAAATTTACTTACAGGTAGGTAGCCCACAATTCAGTGACAATTATAATTTGCCAATATTCTCACAATATTGGTCCAGGCATTATTTTATACCAGCCAAAAGTTACGCTAAATTAAGCATACAAGTGAAAATTTAAATACAGCACTAATGAATATTAAAAAAACTATACCTTTATATCATTTGAAAGCCTATGCCTATTGAAAACCATAAACAATGTCAGATGCTAAGGTGGGTCAGAATGCGAGTGGCGGCCTAATCCTTCTGAAGATTGGATATTTGAAGGTTTATAAATAAAAAAGATTATTTTTTTATTTTTTCTTCTTTTTTATTTTTCAAGTTAATTTCCAGCTCTTAATGTCATTAAAGATTCTAGCCGAGTATTTAGTATACAGGGTGTTTTTTAAATAATGGTTTTTGGCTTAATGGGTAACATATGAATAAAGGAAGAAGTCAAAAAAGCATAAAATTCCTCGCTATCTCAAAAATAGATTTTCACTAAAAATTGTTGGGCACCTGGAAAATTAAGCAACCTGAAGACGGCCCTGGTGTCTGGAGGAGGTATTATTTCTATGTTGATCATTCATTTAATTTATTTCAAACAAAAAGATGTTTACTATTTAAACTGTTTATAGGTAGTAATAAATAGATAAATGTGTCAGCAAGTAGACTAGTGCATTTCCGTATTAGGTTGCAAATCGTTATTCTTATTAATAATAATGAATTTGAATTATATTTAATCTCGAACATCGTTAGAAATGATAAGTAAATCGGTAGCTTAATAAAATCAATTAACAGTTAAAGTTGCTTTAAAACGAAATATTAAAACATGACATGTCATTATCCCTAAATTATCATTTGCAAAGCTACAATTAAACTACTAAAAACGTACAAGATCTTGCATTTTAAAAATAACAATGGTATGGTAATGATATAATACGATCATTTCTATCGATTAAAACAGCGTAATAATTAATGACGTGACGTAATAATTATTTCATTCAGAAGATACTTAGATGTAAAAAAACAGGTTTCACTAAATGCATAAATCTTTATTTTATTTTCTTAACAATCAATAGTAAGTGACAAACCCAAATTGGTTGCAATATGATTTTTCTGAAAATCTACCGCATTGAAAAGAACTTTAGTTATATTAATAGGTATTGAGAATTCGCAGATGGGAAAGTACCGCATCCCTTTCAAATGTACCGCAATCTGTTTATCGAATTACCAGTCAGAAATTATTGTCATCTGGATTTGTATAATAGTTCCTTAAATGTGTTCTTACATTTCTAATCTACCTTCAAATCGTTGGAAATATGACACCACTCGTGTAAGAATTAATTACACTCAATTGCGGTAAAAGACAAATTGGAAAACCAACATAACACTATGTAATTACTAATTACTGTTAGGTGTAAAAAATAAATGCCATGTTTCTTTGCAACATCTGTTTTAATATAAGTACAAATGTATATTTAAGGTTTTTAGATCGGGTCATATTTCTAAAAAGTATTTATTTACTCAGCAATAACTTCCCACCACATTATTTACGTTAAACCATGCAGACAGCCATAAATTAGTTTCTTATGTGACATACAACAACAATTTTTAAAAGGTAGGTACATCTAAAAGGGTATCACATTTTTAAATTAAATTTGTACCACTTAAAGCAGGTTAGTGTTACAGGCCCGGACTCGAAATTTAATAAAACTTTAAAATTTATTTTCTCCAAAACTATTCGTTTGAAGAACAAACTTTATAACGAAAATTTGCTCTATTATATTCTACCAAGCTACCATTCAACCAAAATCCTTTAATTAAAATACACCCTGTATACTCGTACTCGGTATATTCTAAATATTTCTAAAATTTTCTAAAGAGTATTTATAATAGTATATAGATACAGCTTTTCATAAACTTTCATTTGATACATAATATGTTGTAATATGTTTGAATCTGTGAGTACTCTCTCCTTTTAATGGTTCCCTTGTAAGATTTAGGTACACAATTTGAGTTCCAACTGATTGTAGAATACGATCTGCCATAATTAGTTGCTTGTAAATAGTTTATTTTTAATCTAGAATTAATTACCTGTACCTGATACTGAATTCTGAATAAAATGTTCAACTCTTTCTAAATTGTACTAAATAATTGCAATCTCAATGAATTTTTCACCAATAAATTAATTACATGTTCTAGATGTTGGTGGTTTATGCCCAACGCAATTATTATCAGATTGGCAAAAACTACAAAGAGTTCGAGGTACCCCTGATGTCAGTCCAGAAATTGAAGCAGGAATAAAGCTATCACGACGTGTTCTTACATGTTGTTGGACGTCAGTAGTATCAGTTTTAGGATTAGCCTTGGGAGAAAAATCTTTAAGTGGTGCTGGTACTTCAGCTTTAAGCAGATTAGTCGCCAGGAGATCCAAACAAAAATTCAGACAAAGGATACGCGACGATGTAATAACTGCGTGCTTAGAAGGTCTTCATAAGGTACTTATTTTGCTAACAATAAACATTCTGAATTAAATTATTACTTTCAAAATTTAGGCTGCAAGTTTGAGTA
Organism: Agrypnus murinus; assembly: GCA_929113105.1. Taxonomy (NCBI): domain Eukaryota; kingdom Metazoa; phylum Arthropoda; class Insecta; order Coleoptera; family Elateridae; genus Agrypnus; species Agrypnus murinus. Next base: position 169,072,898 of record OV816025.1, on the reverse strand, counting down.
ATACTTTGAAGTTACAAGCAAGGAGCAGTAGCATCCTGGCTCTTTTATCAGCATCATCTTGTAAAAATCAAGGAGCCAAAATCCCTGCATCACATGCTTTATCTCTAGATGTTTTACTGTCTAAAGGTCAGTTCTTTGGCTTTTACTTACCAACAGATAGAATCTAAACATTACCTTTTTAATGTTTTAGGTTTGGCTTTAGGGTCTCATAGTGCAGCTTGTTGGCCGCATGTTTTCAACGCCTGTATAGCAGTAGCAAGTCTAGAACATGCTCTATTCAGCAAAGCTGGATCAACACAACTGCTAATGGTAGCCCAAAATCCTCAAAATAATGTTGTTACATCTACCACCTCAATAAATGCTGCTGAAAGATTAAATCTGAGTTTCAATGGTGGTAGTAGTGATGATGAGACTTGGTACAATAGTTCATTTGATAAATGTCTATGTCAGGCTTCATACTCTTGTTTTAGTGTGGATGTATACAGCTTCTTACAAAACAATACATATTCTTCAAGCTCAGGATCACAAAACGATGCAAGTGTTGCAGAGATTGTAGAAAGAAGTGGTGTACATAACGGTCAGGGTAGAGGTATTTTAACAGGAGTACATGCAGCTAAAGTTTGTTGTGTGCTGTCAGTGAGAGTTGATGAGCTATTCCATTCTGCAGCATTGAGACTCGCTTTACCAGGATTCTGTAGCTTTTTAAATGAACTATGTAAAGCTTCATGTGCCCAAGTAAGTTATATATAGAATATGATAGGCTATTATTAGATATTTCAAAAGACTGAAATTATTTTTATATTATAACCCTACATATGTTAGGTACTATCTGTTTTGGTTTACTCTATCAGATACAGATACCTAAGAGTTTTACTGCAGATTAAATTAAATAATCATTTAAATTTGATTCTTTTAGTTATTTACAAAATTAGACGAATCGCCCCGTACTTCAAAAAAATGGTGGAAAAAAGAACTTGAAGCACGACAAAAACCTCCTGCGACTTTATTGTTACACAGAATTGGAGAGGTTACATTAAAATGCATTCGATCTGGTAGACCATTGATCCATACAATGAAGGTTTGGTCAATCGTTGGGCCTCATTTTATGCAGGCTGCTTGTCATAAAGATACAAGTGTTTCTAAGAAAGCAGTTGCTTGTATCCATGATGCAGTCACAGCATTGTTAAATGAACAAACAGAATTACCTCATTTCCATTTTAATGAAGCGTTGTTCAAACCTTTCGAAAATTTACTTTGTTTGGAAATGTGCGATACGGATGTTCAGGTAAGAATCATTCTCTTTTGTACGGTGAAACCAATTTATTAGGGAAGGGACTTTAGTCAAATTTCTAAATTTCCTCCAACTATTTTACCCTAATAAAATAACTTGCGATGCCTCTGGTGCACTTATTAAAATCAAACTACTATAGGCTATAATTTACAACCGTGATGAGTAACCTATGCACATAGAATTTCAAAACATGGGTCCAACTATTACCATAATTATTATGCAAAACATGATTGACCAAGTCTCACTTTAGAAGGCTGTGACTTGGTAACTCTTTGGTCCACTGGGCATTCCCGAGTAGCAAAATTTGTCTATACCAGGAAAAGATTGCGCACACGTACAAATAAAAATATATGTGATGTTATTGATGAAATGTAAGCACGTACACGCAGTCTGCATTTGGTATAGACAGATTTTGCTACATGGGTTTGCCCGGTTGCCCTGCGTGTTAGTCTGAAACTAGTCTAGACCAACCCTAATCTGTTCAAATCTTAGAAGGTTTATTTAAATTCATCTTTATTAATGTTGTACCCATTTCTTAGCTTCTGGGGCCTGATTTCCAGATTATGGGTTGTAGCAATTATTATTATTATTGTTATTATTATTTCAATGCAGTTCCTGAATTAAACAAATTGAAGTTTGAGTTCTTATGCCATAGCACTACTAATTAAGGCAAGACCGTAATATAAAAATATAAAGCAAATTGTTTGCAATTGAATAACTAAAATCATTTCATTAATTACATTAACTACCCAGCCAGCATACTGACGTCATAATGTCAAATGACGTATTAAAATGACGTCAAATTGTCGTAAAACTGACAGCATTAACATATGTCACAGCCCAAGGATGTCAATATAAGACGTCATTAAAACGTTACTAATTAGAGAGCAAAACAAATACACGAAAGACGTTGTTGCTGTTTGTATTGCGGCATGTGGTTACATGCAGTTCAGTAAAAAATAAAGTAAAACAGTGTTGTTTGATGTGTCTCGCGTACATCAGTGGACCTGACAATATATCACTTTTTGATTACCTAGATTGATCATAATTAACAATATTAGAAGTCTAAAAACAACCTTATTGTACGTCAAAAAGACGTCGTTTTGAAAACGTCTACGTACGTCGCATAACATGACGTCTTATGGACATCATTTATTAGTCACATAACGTCGCCGACCAATAATCACTTAAAAATAACGTCAATGTGCTAGCTGGGTAATGTATTAAGTTAATTTAATGTAACTCTTTTATTTAACAGGATCAAATAGTTTCGTGCCTATGCGAATTCGTAGAAGCAAATAGAACAGAAATATGCTCTGGATGGCGTCCACTGTTTGGAACATTACGTGTAACAAACAGCAAGAACAATGTAGCAGCAACTTTGGAGGTATTCAGAGTATTTCTTTCTACTGATAACACTCTCGTATTCGCAAACGCTGCCCTGGATTACATTCTATGTTTATTATCTCATATCAGACATGCAGATTCCGATATAACATCTGAAACTCCTAATAGTAACACTAACAACAACAATATAAAGGTGTTGAAAAATGATAAAAATCTAAAAATACAAGAACAAAAATATACAATCTTTGAAAGTCTTGATTCAAAACGAAAAGATTCAGAATTTATACCTGAAGACATAAATAGCAAACCCATTGATTTATGTATGGAGTGTCTGAAACTGTTAGAAAACTGTGCTACAATTTTGTCTATGATGTACCATATGCCAAAATGTCCCACTTTCAATTTAACGCATCGTGTTAAAACTGACATGAGTCCTCAATTAGTTGATCCTGCAATACCAAATCCAGAAGTTGTGTCATTACCATCATACTTTGAACAAGTTGAACAAATGTCTTATGAGATATTATCCCCAAAAATTGATTTAGAAATTTGTATTCGTAATAATATGATGTTACCAAACATGGATAAACCCAGCGGAGTAGTAAAAATATGGTATACTCTCCTTGAAGGCTTATCAATGACTGCTGTGTTGTCAGCTGAAAAGAATCAACCTTTCATTCTTGAAACTTTATTTAAACTGTTGAGAGACTTAATCATTAATCCTGGTATAAATTTTGGATTATATTGTATTAATCACCTACTTTTGCCAATGGTTCAAAACTGGTTACGTCAAAATACCAAAGTGCAAAAGGCAGTAGATATTGGGCAAAATTTTAAACACTATTGTGGTATGTCAACAGAGCTTGTTGTAGAATATCTTCAAACATTGCAACAAAGGCAGGAAAATGAATCTGGAGAAAATATAATTGTAAAAAAAGAAAATCCAGGTGCAACTTTAGCTTTGAAACAGCTTCTTCTAATATTAAATGAATGTGTCGCTCAACCCATTGAAAGTGTAGCAAGACTAGGTACTTCATGTATTCGTCATCTAATCCTGAATGTAGGGCAAATTCTCACTACAAATCAATGGGAAATCTTGGTCACTGCTATACATAGAGCATGCACAATTAGTTTGAATCCTTTACAGCAGATTACTTCTGCTTTTAAACAAAACTCTGATAGTTTCTATGGTGATTTAGCGACAGTTAAAGTTGCTGCACGTAGGGACAGTACTCCAGAAGAGAATGAACGCCTGTATGAGCTTGCCCAACAAGTTCTATTAATGCAATCGCAGAAAAGTTGCAATAAGTGTATGGGAAAACAATGTGAATGTGAAAAGAATATAGCACCTAGCATAACGATTGATGATAGAAGTTATGTATTTCTACTATTTCCTTTGGATGCTACTTCCACGTTTAATCCAGACTTGTTTACAATACGTGTACCATTCCGAAATCTTGTTTTAGGAATTTTAGCTCATCAAATGTTAATTCAAACTATTTCTAGTGCTCTTTTACAAAATCTAAATCACGTTACCCCAATCTTAAACATACTTCAGATAAATTCTTGTACTTTAAGAGGGATTTTAACGCATGTTAATGCTAAACATGTTAGCATCCTCTTGAAATGTTTAGAGATGTCTAATGAACGTGCAAGAGAATTTGATAGCAGACCAGGATTGAAATTTTTAATGCAAAAAGTAGGCAATTTAAACAAATCTGCAAATTTATATACGCAAGCAAACACCTCAGAAGTTGTTGAAATTATTGTTTTAATTGAATTATGTTTGGATGGTATTGAAAAATATTCAATTACTCCTACAGTCATGAAAGAGATATTGGCAAAAGAAGACAAAGAGAAATGTTTAACTGATACCGATTATGTTGAACAGTTTCTAAGGAAATTGCAAACCAAGTGGGAATACATGTGCGATTCTTATGTAAATCTTACAATTACTATTCCAGAAGCTAAAGATGAGTATGAAAATACTAGTGAAAACTCAAATTCTAACAGCGTAAATGAAACACCTGTAAAAGAAGTTAAGGTAGAATTAGAGAGAAGGAAACCATTTAAGTTATCCGATTTCAAACGTAGTGATAGTTTCTGCTCTACAGATTCAGAAAGTTATTTGGAAAAGGGGATGTTACCCAACCTCAAAAATGAAGAAGCATTATCAGATTGCAAAGATGAAATTGAAAATGACAATAAAAAGAAAAGTAATACCATTAGAAATATTGATAGTTGCAGTGCTACTGATGATGAAGCAAGTAGTGAAATATCAGCAAAATGTTTTAACGAAAGAGTAAAATATAAATTTGAAACTAAAATTATTAAATATGATACAAATACGTTAATGCAGATTAGATCTACTGTTTCTACTGAAAATTTGGTTAATGATAAATTGATGGTGAGATCTGAAACAGCAGATTCAGGTAAAGATATTGATGAGAAAATGGATGCCATGATGGAGCAGTATCGAAAACGTAAGCCAAATCATGTATTGGCACCACCACCAAGAGTTAATCCTTTCAATACTTCATCACTAAATTCTATTCCACCACCACAACCGGTACCTCCTGAAATCCAACAACAAAGAGCCATGAGTATTTTTAAGGTAAGTAGGTTTTAATGTTCTTAAAAGTTCGTTTGCGGTAACCTGTCGCAGGACGTAAAGAAATCATAAGCGATGCCATTGGTCGGCGCGCACGTAGTCTCATTAACGCTCAACCTACTTTACCTACAAGCAGAAACGTATATGCAATCAGTTTTCGTTAACGTTTGTACTGTGCAGTTGCATTTGTTTCGTAAGAGTGTTGTGTTTGCGTAAGTGTTCAAGAATGGCGGAAAATCATGAAAACACTCATTTGAAAAGGAAACAAGTCGAAATTCCCAGTCGCGAAAAGGAGATCATAGTTAATAACTATATGAGGTTTACTTTCTATTTTATGAAATCTGGAATTCTTGTCTCCAATGGAGTGGAGATAATGACGCACGCCATTAGAAAAGAGAAAGTTATTTCTCGGAAAAATCAATTACCTACTCTATTTTCATTTCAAATAGGTACATATTTATTTTGTAAATGCAGATCATACGCATAATAGCGACTGACGAGTGTGATTTAATTGTGGTGTATTTAATTTTCATCGGTATTATTTTCCATTCCATATTACTCTGAAACCGTAAGAGCGAGTTAAGCGCACACGCTACGCAAACGCGCGTCATCGTAAATGAGGCTTCAAGGATCAGCTAACTTCAAGTTTGTTTACGCCCTGCGTCAGGTTACCGCGAACGGACTTTAATATACAATTGCTTTTTGGTTAATCTATATACTCTTAGTAAATATAATTTTTAGGATTCTGAAGCTTATAAGTCAGCACGAATAGAAACAGTAGAAGCTTGTATGGAACTACTAAGTAGCCTTTCTTCAGAAAAACTTGCACCTTTGGCTACTGTATTAAAACAAGGTGCAGTGATGCTGGTCGGGGCCCAAGATGATAAAATAAAAATTGCAGCTGAGAAATTGCTGCAAAGAATGAATATATCTTATGTAGAAGATGACAATATTGATGTTTAAATATTGCATATTACTATTTTCTGTTTCAACTCATGTAATCAGATAAAACAGTCCTATTTATTATGTAACTATGACAATATTAAAGAAAACGCTAATAATTATTATGTCCAGAAGATTGTAAACTTTGTTGAATAAGACAAACTTATTTATGCTTAACATAGCATAACACTTATTAGTTTAGGAAAATAATATTTGTGAATATTATAATTTGCAAGCATATTTGCAAAATTTATTAATAACTTAAAAAAATTGATCGAAATTAATAAATAACGTTTTATTAAAGTTAGAAACTCAATATACTATATTTTCATGAAAAAAATCTATTGCCTTATAATGATCTATAATAATGTTATCTAAGATCTTTGTTGTTAAATTTTGAAATTCTAATTTGCTAATTTTGTGCAGTACTATTGTACATTATAAATGGGACATTATTTAGTCATATCGCAATTCTGTTATATATTCTTGTGATAGTTTTATTCTGCTATATTTTAGTTTTGATCTCTATATTATAAATAATTTTGTAGGATATATCTTAGTAAAATGAATGTAAAGTATAACATGTATTTTGTGATTCGATGTACAAAATAAACAATTATAGCCTCTACACTCTACAATAGTTTTTTTGCATTGAATATAAGCTCGAGTTGCATTTATTAAAAAACTATTAAACCCACTTAAATATTGTAAGGGTCTTTTTACGATAATACCAAAAATGTTGTTTAATTGTCTATTAACAAGAGAAATATTATTTACATACACTAATTACAAACACTATAATTATAAACTGTTAACGAACTTAAATGCTAGATATTTACAAACTTATTTAAGAACTATTTATTTTTAATACAACATTTATTATTCACTGGTATTTGACTACTAATTACACAAAGCACATATTCAATTCACCGGTTGAACAGCCTTGGTAGTGTAATGTCTAGAGTGCTGGACTATCACCCAAGCGGCCCGAGGGCGATTACCGGTGTCGGCAGATCTGGTTAAGGTTTTCTGCAGTTTTCCTTAGCTGTGACACAAATGTGGAATTTGCGCTGTTTCATCTGTAAGTCGACTGCAGCCGCACTTAGAGCCTACGTAATAATAATAATCGCCCCCTCCCTCCCGCACAAGCTTATAGCTTCTGGGGCCTGGTTTCCGGTCAATGGGTTGTAGCAATTATTATTATTATTATTAACAATAATAATTCTATTTCTTCGCGGCGGCCCTTATATCCATACGGGAGTGTCGAGAATGTACTGTTGTAATACAAGGTTGTTTATATGGTCTTGTACACAATCTTATAAGTTATCTTTTTTAGAAGGTAATAAAAGACGTGTATCTTCTATGAGATATATTAGATATATGAGTTTTCCCAATCATTACAATATATTATATGATATATTATATAAGAAGCACAGAATTTCAGACAAAACACTCTTAGACAATTGTTTCGCCCTTACTTTGTGCCTCTTTTTGCGGTTTCTATTTAAACAAACCGCAAAATAACATTAATATTTGAATTATCAAAAGACTTAGTGGTGACAACTATTTGATACCAACCGAGCTACGTGGTAGTCCAGATCGTACCTAAACTGCATGTAAACAATATTTTTAAATCTGAAAAGCATGTGAAACTTTCTTAAAATTCTGCATCTCTCATATCAATTTAAGTGAGTTTAATAAAGAGTTTTTTATAAACACATTTCCCCACTAAAAACCAATTTCTATTTTTATGAAATATAATATAAATACAAAGATTAATTAAAGCTTCACAAGTTTTATTAATATCTTAACCTGACAATATTGTTTCGACACTTTGTGTCATTATCAAAGGTAGATAAGATTGATAAACAAACACGTTGCTAAGGATAAATACATACAGAAAATAGGTAACTAAATACAATACATACAAAAACTAAATACCTAACACTTCTAATAAAGGAGAATTACTAAGCTCTTAAGAGTCTTAAGTCTAAGAGACAGTAAACGCTATCATTTCATTTTCGTTGGAAGAACAAGCCAAGCTATATAAGAAACTGATGATTAAACACGGAATCGCTAGCCAGAATGTTTGGTTCAATCAAGAATGTATTAAACGTCAAGTCATTTCCAAATATGTCAACATCACAACCATGACTAGTAATTACATTACTGAAAAATTATCAAAAATGCAAAAAGAAGATGGGTCAAAGAAGAAGCAAAGAAATGGTTTAGAATTAGAGACAATTTGCACATTTATATAAAGGTACTACACACAGAACTTGCACATAAATTACATAATATTCAATTTGACATTTTAGATTTTGATGTTACAGAAACTGTCCGTCATATTAACTTTCAAAAATACAATACTCTGAAAAAGAAACTACAAAACCTTACCCAACAAAAACGCTCAATACAAAGTAATTATAATACCCAGAATACGACAAATTTCTATCCACGTTTTATAAACCTATCAGATACACAATTCAACGACAGAGAAACACAATTTCTTAACAAAGGTTTCAAATTTTGTCCTTTTCCAAAATTCACTAACAAAATTAAAGAAATCTTGGCTGTTGAATGTGAAACTATTCTCAGAAAAGATCACAACAATTATGCAAAATTCCAAATCTTGAATCTGATAAAAGAAATATCTTTGAAAAAGGACAAAACACAGAATAAAACATCTAACCTGTCACTACTTCAATCTATCAGACATAAAATTACAGAAAACAATTTAATTTCTGTTAAAGCAGATAAGGGTAACACTTTGGTAATCCTTTCGAAAGATGTTTACACACAAAAGGTTAATGATTTTATTAATAAAGAAAATTTAGAAGTTTTAAACAAAGATCCTACCACAAAATTCCAAAAAGAAATGAAACAAGCTTTAGCAAACTGCAATATCTGCTTTAACGAATTAGAAAAACAACAACCACCAAACTATATGGACTGATTAAAACACATAAACACAACATGCCTATACGACCAGTAGTATCATATATCAACGCACCTAATCACACCTTGTCCAAGAAACTCAACCATATTATTAACATTGTAACAAGAGAGAAAAAGAAAGAACCCCTTCTCGAGCAGCGGATGGACTATTCTGCGGCATTCGAGAGAATGACGCATAGCACCAACAATGTAAACGAGGCACTGTTTATCTAGCACCTTCCAGAAATACATGGTAGTTTCTACCGGCTTCTAGTACGATTGTAGGAGGGTATAAAAGCGACTCGCGGATAAAAGGGGATCAGTCAACAGCAAGTCATTAACTGTGTATTACAAAATAAATAGTGAATATAAATGTTGTATTTATATTCACATATATTCGGAACAAGATAGGGTAATAAAGATGGTAGAAGAGAAAATAGCCCAAATGCAATTACCACCAACAACTAAGAAAGACGATATGATCGAAATGCTGGAAGATAGAATGAGGCAACTACGGTTTCCCTCAACTTCTGAGTGGCCGTTTAATGAAGTAAAGAAACAATTTAAAGAAGAAAAGGTTCCTGCCGTAGGGATAAAAGTAAAACCACCCACGTTCGATGGAAAGATACCTTGGTCCACCTACTAGAAACAATTTGAGGCGGCCGCTGGGGCCAACGGATGGACAGGCAAGGAAAAGGCCGTTTCTTTAACTGTGGCTTTGCGTGGAGACGCGTTGAACGTCCTGCAAACAATCCCAGCAGGACAGGAAAATGATTACCAATTGTTAGTGTCTAGATTGGAAATGAGATATGGAGACGCGCATCTTCAACAAGTGTATCACGCGCAAGTGAAGAATCGTATCCAGAAGAATGGAGAAAGCCTGCAGGAGTTTGAAGCCGATGTTGCGCGGCTTGTCCGATTGGCGTACCCTACGGCACCCGATTCATTTCTGGGACAACTGGCTGTGCAGACCTTCATTGATGGGTTAAGAGACGGGGAAACACAACAATCATTGAGGCTAGCACGACCAAGAACAACTGATGATGCGCTTGCTCACGCCTTAGAATTTGAAGCTGCAAAGCAAGCGTCCCGAGGTCACGGGCGTGTTCGGGCCGTTGTGGAGGAAGAAGAAGGTTCTAAAGATCACCTAGAGGAGTTAGTACTGAGAGTTCTTCGGAAGGAAGAAAGCCGTAAGAAGAATCATCAAGAAGTTCGAGGGCCTCGTTGTTGGAACTGCGGCGAACAAGGACATGTAGAACGTCGTTGTCCCAAAATAAGAAAAGTACAACCGTCGGAAAAGTTAAAAAGGGTTGGCAAGAGGGGGCGAACGTTGACTGCGAGTGAAGATGCCCCGGAGATCACGATCCATGCCGTAACATCAAAGAATAGTAATGGCAGTTTGTTTGTAGATGGAAAGATTGCTAACCGAACCGTTCCACTACTTATTGATACGGGGGCGACAAAATCCATCGTACGCCCTGATGTTCTACAATCAAGTATTAAATTGTTACCGACAACTACTCAACTCCGTACAGCAACAGGTGAAGTGATACCAACACGCGGAGTGGTGAAGATGAAGATTGGCATTGGAAGTGAAGAATGTGATCATGAGGTGCTGGTAGCCGATATCACTGATGACTTCATCTTGGGAATGGACCTCCTGAGAAAATTTGGTTTTACGTTGGATTTGAAAGAGGGTGTTTTGAAGGTCGGTAACGAAGAACTTCCTTTGCACCCACGAGAAGATCCGGTTGTAAGGGTTTTGTTGACTGAAGATGTGATATTGCCGGGTCAAAGCGAGATGGTTGTCGAGGCGGGTTTGGATGGAGATCTTCGGGTAGGGTGTGTGCGAATGATGGAGCCTGTTTGTGATAAGAAGATCCATAGTGGCATACTGGTGGGAAAAGCGCTGATCAAGGTTGGAAAGAGAGTACCGGTGAGAATTATGAACGTTAATGTGGATCCGGTGACATTGAAGAAGAGTACCCTTGTGGGACAGTGTGTGCCAGTATTCCGAGTAGCCAGGTGTATGGCTGATGTTCCAAAACCAGCGCCCAAAGACCATGGTGGAAAATTAGTGGGCATGGTTACTAGTTCGTGCGAAGACCTTAACAGAACAGAAGTGAAAGAGGTACAGGGTTTGGTTCACCGATACCAAGATATCTTCGCTCTTGACGATAGCCAGAAGGGACGAACAAATATAGTAAAACATAAAATCAATACAGGCAACTCTATGCCTGTCCGTCAGCAGCCGAGGCGTCTACCTCTAGCAAGGCGAGCAGAAGCCGAAAAGATTATTACTGATATGGAAGAACAAGGGGTCATCGAGCCATCCAGCAGTCCATGGGCATCACCGGTGGTCCTGGTCAGTAAGAAGGACGGGTCAACGAGATTTTGTGTGGACTATCGGCAGCTTAATGACGTGACCAAGAAAGACAGCTATCCCTTACCACGCATCGACGACACGTTAGATACCCTGTCTGGTTCACGATGGTTTTCGACTTTGGACTTGAAGAGCGGTTACTGGCAAGTTGAAATGGAACCTGAAGACCGGGAGAAGACCGCGTTCACTATTGGTTCCGGACTATGGCAGTTTACAGTTATGCCTTTCGGTCTATGTAACGCTCCGGCCACCTTTGAGCGTCTAATGGAGACCATCCTGAGAGGGTTGTCGTGGAAGACCTGCCTGGTATACCTAGATGATGTGATTGTAGTCGGAAAATCATTCAACGAACATTTGAAAAATCTAGAGGAAGTGTTCCGAAGACTACGTGGAGCCAATCTGAAACTGAGTCCGAAAAAGTGCCACATATTCAGAAAGGAAGTGAAATATCTCGGGCACGTCGTATCACAAAATGGAGTGGCAGCCGACCCCGATAAGATTCGTGCAGTTCAAGAGTGGCCAACACCGAAAGATAAACACCAAGTTCGTAGTTTTCTTGGGTTATGTACCTACTACAGGCGTTTCGTTCCTGGGTTTGCCAATATAGCGAAACCTCTGACAAGGTTAACTGAAGATGGGCGCGAGTATGTTTGGAGCGGAGAGTGTGAAACAGCTTTCCAACAGCTGAAGCGTGCCCTGACAACCGCACCAATATTGAGCTATCCACGGACAGAAGGGAAATTCATACTTGACACAGATGCAAGTAATCTGGCCATTGGGGGTGTACTTTCTCAGATACAGGATGGACAAGAAAAGGTCATCGGCTATTTTAGTAAGGTTTTGTCTAAAGCCGAAAAGAATTATTGTGTGACCAGAAAAGAACTATTGGCCGTCGTGAAGTCCGTTGAGCACTTTTACAAATACTTGTACGGACGGAAGTTTTTATTGAGGACGGACCATGCAGCGTTGAAATGGCTTCTACAATTTCGTAATCCTGAAGGCCGGGTCGCAAGGTGGATCGAACGATTACAAGGATACGACTTTGACACCGAACATCGAGCGGGCACTGGTCATCGAAATGCCGATGCTCTTTCAAGAAGACCCTGTCCAACGGATTGCCGTCATTGCTCTCGTTTGGAAGAGAGGGTTTGCCAAGTATTAAGGACTACCATCGTCAACGACAATTGGTTGCCGGAAGAATTGCAACGACAGCAGGAGGCTGATCCCGAACTAAAAATGGTACTGGAATGGAAGCGCGTGGGAGAAAGGCCTGCCTGGGAGGTCGTCAGCCCTTTTAACAGAACGCTCAAAGCATATTGGGCCCAATGGGAGTCCTTGAAGGTGGAAGACGATCTCCTGAAGCGAGTACTGGAGAGTGAAGATGGCACCACCATTAGGTCTCAGTTCGTGGTTCCAAGAAGCCGAGTGGCTACAGTATTGCGACATCTCCATGACGGTGCCTCAGGAGGACACTTCGGTGTGAAAAAGACTTTGGAGAAAGTTAGGGAGCGTTTTTATTGGGTCAATTGTAAAGAAGACGTGAAGGAGTGGTGCCGGAAATGTGAATTATGTGCCACTGGCAACGGACCCTTGGGGAAGCGAAGAGCACCTATGAGGCAGTACAATGTGGGTAGTCCTCTGGAGAGAATAGCTATAGACATTGCCGGACCATTTCCCGAAACCGACGATGGGAATAAATACATCTTAGTGGCAATGGACTATTTTACCAAATGGCCAGAAGCATATGCCCTACCAAACCAGGAAGCTGCGACTGTTGCTGACGTACTAGTCAAAGAGTTCTTCAGTCGTTTCGGAGTGCCCATGGAGCTGCATTCGGATCAAGGCCGCAATTTCGAGTCTGTACTCTTTGGAGAAGTCTGTCGATTGTTGGGCATTCGCAAGACTCGGACCACACCGTTACATCCGCAGTCCGATGGAATGGTAGAACGCATGAATCGGACAATGGGCAAATATTTGGCCAAGGTCGTCTCCGATCATCAACGAGACTGGGACCAATACCTGCATCTGTTCCTGATGGCTTATCGTGCATCGGTCCACGAAACAACCGGTCAGTCACCAGCGTCTGTAATGTTTGGACGCGAGTTACGGTTACCGTGTGATCTGGAATTTGGGTCTCCACCTATAGAGCAGGAGGTAGCTGGGAATGATTATGTCATCAACTTAAAGAAGAAGTTGGAGGATATTCACGACCGAACCCGAAATAATAGTCGAATCGCGAGTGACCGGATGAAGGCTACGTACGATGTGAGAGCCCAAGAAGGAGGGTTTCAACCTGGAGAGCTTGTCTGGTTATACAACCCGCAAAGGCGTCGTGGCTATTCTCCAAAGTTACAGCGAAATTGGGAGGGTCCATACCAGGTGAAGAAACGAATAAATGACTTGATTTATCGCATCCAGAAGTTGCCAAGGGGGAAACCAAAGGTGGTACACTCCAATCGTCTGGCGCACTATGAGGGAAATAATGACGCAGTCCCGGATCGGAAAGATGAGGCTGAGGTGACTATCAATACCGTAAGGCCTGAAGATGATCAACCAACCTTTAGAGAATTTATGGCTGCGTTCTCTGGAACTAGAAAAGCGCGATTCGGAGTCACGACTGAGATGCAACAAGATCTCTTCCGGGTCCCTGGTAATTATTCCATTGCCCACTGTGTCTCCGCGGATCTCCGTATGTCCAGGGGGATCGCAGTAGTGTTTAGAAATAAATTTGGACGGCTGAATGAACTTCGAGAACAAAATCCCTCTGTTGGTAAATCCTTACGCTTGCCTGATCATGACCGATCCATTTACTACTTGGTAACCAAGCAGTTTTATTACCAGAAGCCGAGTTACGCCGACTTGTGGAGGGCACTATGGAATTTGAGGATCGAGTTGCTTACCAGGGGAATTAACAAATTGGCAGTTCCCAAACTCGGCTGTGGGCGGGACCAGCTGGATTGGAGAATCGTTAGAAACATGCTGGAAGTTATCTTTAGAGGTACGGACGTCAAGATCTTCGTCTGCAGTTTTGACCCACAGCCCGCATCAAGGCCAACGAAGAGTGTAGACTGCTACTTCTACCGTAATGGAACGTGTAGTCGAGGTGAAGACTGTCGATATCGTCATGACCCGTTCTACAGGAACCAGATCATGAAACCTGTTCTGGGACAGAACAGACTTGAAGAGGGGGGCAGTGTAACAAGAGAGAAAAAGAAAGAACCCCTTCTCGAGCAGCGGATGGACTATTCTGCGGCATTCGAGAGAATGACGCATAGCACCAACAATGTAAACGAGGCACTGTTTATCTAGCACCTTCCAGAAATACATGGTAGTTTCTACCGGCTTCTAGTACGATTGTAGGAGGGTATAAAAGCGACTCGCGGATAAAAGGGGATCAGTCAACAGCAAGTCATTAACTGTGTATTACAAAATAAATAGTGAATATAAATGTTGTATTAGAAACTCATAGTCTGTAAATAATAGTTTTAATGGTTTATAATCATAGCGTTAATTTATAGTGTATTCATTAGTGTATAGAAATAAATATTTGTTTGTGAATAGACGATTTAAACAGCACTTGTATTATTATTTGAAAAAGAACGTTACAACATCATAGGATACAAATCGAAATACTCTGTCAAAAATTCATTAGAATTAGTAGAAAAACTACAGAACATACATCTTCCAGCACATTCAAAACTTTTAAGCTTTGACATTTGTCAAAGATTTCACCACAAGACTGTATTCCTTTGTTAGATAATTTCCTAGTTAATAGTAATGTAGAATTAGTAAAAAGATTAGAGTTAATTCAATTATTTGATCTTTGTATCAGTCAAGATTATTTCACTTTTAATAATATAATTTATTTACAGAAAGATGGTTTACCCATGGGTAATTCTCTGAGTCTTCTATTAGCTAACATATTTATGGATAATTTAGAAGATCGAATATTTGAATTAGATCTTTCTAAACACATTATTTTTTGGTTTCGTTACGTTGATGACATTTTAGCTTGTTTTGACAGTTCTTTTGAGGTTATCAATGAATTTTTAATTCTTATTAACAGTCTTCACACAAACATCACGTTTACACTAGAAACAGAACAAAATAGAGCTATTAATTTTTTTGGTTTTAACTATTACGATTAATACAAACAATGAATTTGATTTTTCCATATACAGAAAACCCACAAGCACAGACGTCACTATTCCTAACGATTCATGTCATCATAAAATGCATAAACTAGCGGCTTATAGATCTTTAGTACACCGAGCTTTAACTACTCCAATGAAACGATCACATTTTGATAAAGAAATTTCAATCATCAAACAATTCGCACATGCAAACCATTATAACCATAACATGATTGATACTTTAATTCAACAAAAAGATTATAGGTTAGCTATCAAAACAATATTTCCAATTGACACTCAAATACAAGACACAAACTACATATCAATACCATACTTTGGCAAGATATCAGAACAAATTGCAACTATAAGAAGAAAAACCATCAGTTACAAAATAACCTATAAAACTAACACCAACACCTTTTCATTTTTATTCAATGCTAAAGACAAAACACATGATATCATGAAATCCGGCATTTACCGTTTGAATTGTTCTTTTTGTAACTCGGTTACAAATCGAAATCGAAATAAGATACAAAGAACACGTACGGTCTTATAGACTTAAACACTCAGAAAAATCGAATTATGCCAAACACATTTTGGAACAGAACCACCCAATGACACTTCAAAACAACATTAAATTCTTACATTTTTGCAACAACAAACACAAATTAGACATTTTAGAAGCTTTTGAAATATACAGACATAAACGCACAGTACCTTTAATGAATGAACAAACTGAGCTTAGTAATTCTCCTTTATTAGAAGTGTATTTAGTTTTTGTATGTATTGTATCTAGTCACCTATTTTCTGTATGTATTTATCCTTAGCAACGTGTTTGTTTATCAATCTTATCTACCTTTGATAATGACATAAAGCGTCGAAACAATATTGTCAGGTTAAAATATTAATAAAACTTGTGAAACTTTAACTAATCTTTGTATTTATATTATATTTCATGATTATGGAGTTCCACAAAGTAAGGCTGGAGACAGTAAACGCTAAATTTCTATTTTATTTATCATACAACCTAAAAAATCAATTTTATTATAGATTCAGTTTCCCGATAATGCTGAAATAGTGGACACGGCTAGAATTTAAGATTTAATTTAATATACAGCATTAAAAAAGTTTATGTATGTTTTTTAATTTATTTTACATTTGTGTAGACGATACCTACTACATTGTGGCCATCAGCTCTTGAAGGGATTTATAACAGAAATGTTACCATTACTAAATTATATGGGTCATTCTTTCTAAACTCAACCACCGGCTAGGGCCAAAAAATTACGCAACTTAGAAAGGCCAGTTGGGGCTTATTTTAAAGCTTGAAACCTCTACTTTCGAATGTCACATGGCGGTGGTTGAGTTCAGAAAGAATGACCAGTGGCGGATTTAGGCACAAGCGTTGGAAGCGACCGCTTCAGGCCCACAAATCAAGGGGCCCCGCAGAGGGCTCCTGCCAAACACCGCACTGGACACGCGACATGAGCAAATCTCAATTACTTCCTCTCGGAAGCAACGTGGAGAATAAGTCTAACGACAGGTGCTCCACGTAAAACACTCTTGGAATCTTGGACACGCGACAAATAAAAGTTATTGGCATGGGAACTCACTTTGTCGGGGAAATAGAGTTTCGTGCGAAAAGCCAAGCATTCAGAGTGATAGCTAAAATTTTGTAACGGAATATACAGTTTCGCAGCAGTCCTGCAAGGAATGTATCATCATGGGTGAAATTCCTTAATGTCATTTATCAATTGACATTTCCTAACGTTGAAACAAATTTTAAAAAATCTTAACATATTGTAATACATACCTCTGAAAGGTTATGACAGAATATTTCCCTTCTGTTCGGTTTTTACAACCTAGAACGCTACAATTCGGCATTATAAAGTCTTTTAAGTTGTCTCTATTACGTTTAAGCAAATAAGCAATAATTTACGGAAAAATTTGAAAATATTATTTGATAAACTTGATGCTTCTAAAAGCAGTGAAAAGTTCCATTATAAATGAATTGATTATGGAATAAAATGTTTTTCTGAAATGGTACATAAAGTAGAACTTTTACGGACTCATCTGTCACAATGATATTTGTGAAAACTGACTTTTACGGACTCATCTGTCATTTTTATTTGCATTGTTGCAATGTTCAGACGTTACGAGCCTTATACATAGCCTTGGTGAGATCTATACTGGAGTACGGCGCGGTAATTTGGTCACCCCTTTATGAATGCCATATTCGTGAGATTGAACGAGTTCAAAGATATTTTCTTAAGTTTTTAGCTTTTTCTTGCGATGGTATCTATCCTGAGATTGGGGTTAGTCAAATTGAGCTACTTAACAGATTTGAGTTTATATCTCTGCGTATTAGACGCATTATTATCTCTTTACATCTTATTAGCATGTGCAATAATTTTAATCAGATATGTAGCAAGTGTGATATTCACTTTGATTCGATTAATAATATTGTAAGTTGTATTATTGAGATAAATGTCTAATTAAAGAACATACTATGCTCTGACATTAAGAGAGTTTGTTACAACGTTATTCATATTACCAAATTTGATACATATATAGCTTGATTTGAGATGTTTGTTATATACACACTAACTAAAGTTAGTGTATAATGTTAGTTTTAATAATTATGTTATTATTTATTTATATACTGTATTACGCATGTTTATGTTTTTACATTAATTGTAGGTAGCTTATATTTGTATTTCGTATTTATGTCGAACCTCTACTGTGTTTTTGTAATTTTAAATTTTTTTCCTGTAATTGGGTGCCCACCTGTTGGAAAATATATATTATTATTATTATTATTATTATTATTATTTGCATTGTTTGTATTTGACATATGTCGCACACAGTTACGTTGACTTAGTTGTCTACTCTACTGTTATCAAAAGTACATTTTGTATTTTAAATTCTCAATTTCACGATTTCAGAAAAAAATGTAATAAACACCTCAGCACTAACCTGATTTTTTATCACTCGTTATGGTTGTTTTCAACAATCTCCATATTCGCGATAAAAAAGTATAACTTTATTTGGTATACAAGTAACTAATAATTCATCTACGACCTCTATAGAAAATTACACATTTCACACAGTCTAGTAACCATGAAAATGACTCATTGTTCATAATCTTTAAACTGTACGGAAATGACCGTGGAAAATGATTTCGCATTTTCAGTGATTCTATTAAAATGCTATAGATGTCAGCACATGCTATATATATAATTTAAAATATACAAAGTTATAACTTTTAGATAAAGATTAATTTTTCTAAAAGTTGAAAATTGTTAATGGACGACTATTATACTCACAATCTTTTAGTGATATGTGTATAAATCACAGACGGCATCCTAAGACAGCTGCTTCGAGCTTTTGGCTCTTCTCAGTTAGAGTAGCTCGTCTGTGAATTCTACATACTTTATGTCTTCCAAGGTGTAATCTATCTAGTTCAATGAAGTCACTATTTCATAAAGGCTTGAATGAATTTAACAAATTACCTCAATATATAAAAAAATCTAAAACTTATGAATTTAATGCAACATGATCTCGTATATTAGAAATCGTGCATAGCATTTCTGTTACATAATTCCTGATGACTATTGATTATATATAGCATACAATGTGTAAACTGTTTATCAAAAAAAAAAAATAATAATAATCTTGTTTATTGTAATAATTATTTATAATAATAATACTATTTTTTCTTATATAGAATTTGTATTGTTATAAACTATTTCAAAAATATTGTTTTGTATCTGTATTTGTTATATGTGTTAAAAATATTGTGTATATTAGGACTCTATTGAAAATAAAGGTTCATTCATTCATATATCACCCGGGCGTATATACTAGCTCGGAAATAACATTAACACCATCAAAAAACTGTGGTACCTCCTGTAGGTATTAAACCGCACTAAGCGGCATAATTTAATTATCAAATATCCGACCGTATAATTAATATAAATAAAATACAAAATGAACACAAGCGAGTTTTAATAAAGTGGGTTTTTAATAAATTTAAAAGTTAAAAATTGTTAATGGACGACTATTATACTCACAATTTTATAGTGATATGTGTATAAATCACAGACGGCACCTTAAGGCAGCTGTTTCGAGCTTTTGGTTCTCCTCAGTTAGGAGCAGCTCATCTGTGATTTATACACATATCACTATAAAATTGTGAGTATAATAGTCGTTTATCAACAAAACTCACTTTATTAAAACACTTTGTGTTCATTTTGTATTTTATTTATGTTAATTTATTTTGTTTAATTAATATTTTACTTTAAATTATATTTTGAATGCAAATCCATATAGAAAAAATTAACACCCCAGCTGGAAATCGAACCCTGGACCTTCCACTTTCTGCGCGATATCTTTAAACTTCTGAACGACCGTGTCGACTACCAGCATATAAAGTTATTATTACTATATAAAGTTATTACAAAAATTGTTATTGAATTAACGTAAAATTGATATAACAATACATCCTTCTGATGGCTTTAATCCATACATTTACAATAACCGGTCTATTTCATGGAAATTTAAAAATATTTTGGGAATGTATTATTTCAAATTACATTCAAATGAAGCACTAGGTATTCAATGTATTTGTAAAATTGAGGTTATGATTTACTTACATTAACAATAAAGCAGCGGCGGAACAAGACGACGTACAAAATACATTTAAAAACGTGTCTATGACATTTAAAACATTAAAGGCATAAAAAAACTATTATTATTAATTTAAATCATTGTTCAAATTTCAGTATTAATTTTATAAATAAACGATTATTACATTGAGTTATACGCATTTCTTAATTTTAACACTTGTTTTCCACAAACTCGCATATCAACCTCAAATCATAGTCTAGGTTAAATATTTTTCCTAGCTTTTGGTGTTTTATATGTTTTTGTGGTCGTAGATAAAGTATAATGTGTAACACGTATAAAAACGCCAATTTCACACTCGTGTGACTGTGGCATGAGACGAAGTCGGATTATTTAAAAAATCTTGGGAAGGAAATTTCCTCCATCCCAACCCCCGTGAATTCGCTTCTGATATTAATAATTATATCCTGATACTTACTTTTTGATAAAAAAATAAAAGGTATATAAAATGTAGTAATTGATTTATACTATGGGGCGCCAAAAATTTGTAACGCTTCAGGCCCCTTAAGTGTTAAATCCGCCACTGAGAATGACCCATATACATTAAAGTTATATAAATTTAGTAATCGTAAGGCTGTGGTTATTATTCTCATTAAAATGAAAGATTACAGCATAATGGTAAGAACAGTCAATTGATGACTACTCTTTAGAATCTCCCGTCATTCTCTTCCACAATACATATTACTGCATACTGCGCCATTCGATGAAAGCTTTTTGCTTTCAAGAATCTTTTCGTTTCGGAAACAGCTGACAATTCGAGGGAGCTAAACCTGGCGAGAATGGGGATGGTCATTCTATCAAAGGCAACTCAGTCAATTTTTTGCAGCGTTATCAGTTGACTATGAGTGACTGTGAGCAGGTGCATTATCTTATAAGAATAAACATTTTTCATTACTTATGCCAACACCTGGTTATATAAAAGGAATATGAAAGTATCGAAAGTATATAAAAAGGTTCACAAGTTTATTAGACTTGTATAATATTTCTGTAAGCTCTAGGCATATAATGAAGTGATAAATGTTTTCATAAAACTTAATATATAACCAATAAAATTAACACTATAATCATTATCTCATTATAAAACTAGCATTTGCGGAGTTATATAGCTGTGTTGTTAATTATTTTCATATACTAGGTACTACCTGGCTGCAATATGTCATATTCATAAGCTTCATTATTTGTTGAATGTTGTAATACTGAATATGGAATGTTTTACTGCTCATATATATGCAAGTGGCTTATTAAAAACTTGGAAACAGTTAAATAAAGAGAATACATTTCGGAAAGTTTCAAAAGGTTCCCTTTATAGTGTACTTTTCTTTTCCCATACCGAAACACAATTTATTGTTAAGGACGAGAGCTTACGCCCCGGTTCTTTCGTTTGCAAACTTACAAAAGATGAAAACTAGAATTTAGTGAGGTTAGGTAACATTTTTATGTATCACAAGTTTTATAACGTAACAGACTTTTATTATAACCTTTATTTAACATTTTACTGTTAACAAACTGCATTGTAGAAAAACAACGTCGTCTTGTTCTCTTCATCCTTTCTATACAGGGTGTAGAATAGCCCGAGGCACAATACAGTTTGGTGTGCATTTTGTTTAAAACCTTAATATTAGTAGTATTCTTTTGCTCTATAATGATAATGATAATCGGATTGGTAATTTTTAAGCACATTTCGTTCTTTTGAATACTGATTAACCCCCACCTAGTGAGATATTTTTAGCCTGATTGGTAATCTCCTTATCTCTTTGAATCCTAGAATTTTGTGATTGACATGATTAAATCATAAAAATGTGTTGTGAAGAAACTTGTAAGTATTGCCAATGTTGTTTTGTGATAAAGCATTCTCAAATCATGCTAAAATTTTTATGATTGTTTGGATTCAATCACAATATGCAAAAGAATACGGCTTTTATCTCAAACCAAACGCTCAAAATACGCTAGCCGATTAACATCTTCCATATCACTTAGGGATCATTTAACACTAAAGGTGAAAAGGTTTCGAAACATCACAATGCGCAGAAACCGAAATACGTATGAGCATTCGAAATTGCGTCGCACGCGCATGTTTTTCTTAATGCAGTAGCGTCCGTATATTTCCATTCTGTCTTGTTGCGTGTGCGTTTGGAGGTTATAGGTGTGTTTACGTTTGTTGTTGAAAGTTGAAATCAGTTTGCAAAACAGTTCTTTTTAGAGCTTCTGCATATTTATTTGCGAATCGTAGGAAAGTTAATAACTGCTGATGCAGAAGATACGAATATCACATAAATATTTGTTGTAGTTAGATTTCAACGTGAAAAAGTAAAATGCCGCCAAAGTCCAGTGTAGGTGTACGTGGAAAGGTTCTGCATTCCCAAGCACGCGAAATGATCGCAAACGTCATCTTATTTATGGAGAAAGAAGCTAAGGATGGTGTAACAATTCCTGTAATAGTACAATGTATTAGTAGTTACTAAATAAACATAATATTATATATTATATTAACTCGTTTTAAAGAAAGAGTTCTGGCTGCGACAAAAATAGGGGAAAACAGTTATCGTGAGATTAAGAAAGAAGCCAAGCAAGTTGCTTCAGGCGAAAAAGTCAAGTTTTCCAGTCCGAAGAAAAATCGTAATAGACCAAATCCGAAAAGTGACCTACTGCAAGGTGAATTAGAAACCATCAGGTCGATTATTCACCAGTATTATATAATTGAAAAGAGACACCCACGTTAATAAGTATAAAACGAAACAAATTATTTTAATTGGTGTATTTATAGCGCAAGGTGGTATTTACAGGAATTCGTAATAAGATACTGAACTCTGGGATAGAATTTCAAGGTAGCTTATGGACCCTGGGAAAGATTGTAAAAAAGTTAGGTTTCCGGTAAGTTATTTTATAAGAACCTAACACATTTTATTACATATTCTAACTATTTATATATTTAGCTGGCGAGAAACCATGGACAAGCGTAAAATTCTAATGGAATCACATGATATAAGATTAAAGCGCATCCAGTACTTGGAACAATTACAGCAGTATGTACAAGATGAAAGGCCCATAATATTTACCGATGAGTCCTACATAAACAGTTGCCATACTAACAAGAAGACATGGAGTGACGATTCGGAACGCGGTTTTAGAAAACCTATTGGAAAGGGCGCACGTGTAATAATGGTGCATGCTGGCGGGGCAGATGGTTTTGTAAAGAATGCATTACTCATGTTCAAATCAGGTGTGATATTACTCTGAAATATTTGTGAATTTTTTACATTATTATTTGTTATTATAGTGTAACATTCTTTTTCAAATAATAATACAAGTGCTGTTTAAATCGTCTATTCACAAACAAATATTTATTTCTATACACTAATGAATACACTATAAATTAACGCTATGATTATAAACCATTAAAAACTATTATTTACAGACTATGAATTTCTAATACAACATTTATATTCACTATTTATTTTGTAATACACAGTTAATGACTTGCTGTTGACTGCCTCTCTTTTATCCACCATCCGCTTTTATATCTTCATATAAACGCACCAGAAATCGCTGGAACCTTCTATGTATTCTTAGAAAATGCTAGAATAAACCACGTCTAATTTACATGCTTGTGCGATACGTCATTTTCTCGAAGGCGGCAGAACACACCACCTGTCGCTCGAAAAGAGGTTCGTTCCTTTTCTCTCCCGTTACACTGCCCCCCTCTTCAAGTCTGTTCTGTCCCAGAACAGGTTTTATGCTCTGATTCCTGTAGAACGGGTCATGACGATATCGACAGTCTTCACCTCGACTACACGTTCCATTACGGTAGAAATAACAGTCTACACTCTTCGTTGGCCTTAATGCGGGCTGTGGGTCAAAACTGCAGACGAAGATCTTGACGTCCGTACCTCTAAAGACAACTTCCAGCATGTTTCTAACGATTCTCCAATCCAGCTGGTCCCGCCCACAGCCGAGTTTGGGAACTGCCAATTTGTTAATTCCCCTGGTAAGCAACTCGATTCTCAAATTCCATAGTGCCCTCCACAAGTCGGCGTAACTCGGCTTCTGGTAGTAAAACTGCTTGGTTACCAAGTAGTAAATGGATCGGTCATGATCAGGCAAGCGTAAGGATTTACCAACAGAGGGATTTTGTTCTCGAAGTTCATTCAGCCGTCCAAATTTATTTCTAAACACTACTGCGATCCCCCTGGACATACGGAGATCCGCGGAGACACAGTGGGCAATGGAATAATCACCAGGGACCCGGAAGAGATCTTGTTGCATCTCAGTCGTGACTCCGAATCGCGCTTTTCTAGTTCCAGAGAACGCAGCCATAAATTCTCTAAAGGTTGGCTGATCATCTTCAGGCCTTACGATTTTGATAGCCACCTCGGCCTCATCTTTCCGATCCGGGACTACGTCATTATTTCCCTCATAGTGCGCCAGACGATTGGAGTGTACCACCTTTGGTTTCCCCCTTGGCAATTTCTGGATGCGATAAATCAAGTCATTTATTCGTTTCTTCACCTGGTATGGACCCTCCCAATTTCGCTGTAACTTTGGAGAATAGCCACGACGCCTTTGCGGGTTGTATAACCAGACAAGCTCTCCAGGTTGAAACCCTCCTTCTTGGGCTCTCACATCGTACGTAGCCTTCATCCGGTCACTCGCGATTCGACTATTATTTCGGGTTCGGTCGTGAATATCCTCCAACTTCTTCTTTAAGTTGATGACATAATCATTCCCAGCTACCTCCTGCTCTATAGGTGGAGACCCAAATTCCAGATCACACGGTAACCGTAACTCGCGTCCAAACATTACAGACGCTGGTGACTGACCGGTTGTTTCGTGGACCGATGCACGATAAGCCATCAGGAACAGATGCAGGTATTGGTCCCAGTCTCGTTGATGATCGGAGACGACCTTGGCCAAATATTTGCCCATTGTCCGATTCATGCGTTCTACCATTCCATCGGACTGCGGATGTAACGGTGTGGTCCGAGTCTTGCGAATGCCCAACAATCGACAGACTTCTCCAAAGAGTACAGACTCGAAATTGCGGCCTTGATCCGAATGCAGCTCCATGGGCACTCCGAAACGACTGAAGAACTCTTTGACTAGTACGTCAGCAACAGTCGCAGCTTCCTGGTTTGGTAGGGCATATGCTTCTGGCCATTTGGTAAAATAGTCCATTGCCACTAAGATGTATTTATTCCCATCGTCGGTTTCGGGAAATGGTCCGGCAATGTCTATAGCTATTCTCTCCAGAGGACTACCCACATTGTACTGCCTCATAGGTGCTCTTCGCTTCCCCAAGGGTCCGTTGCCAGTGGCACATAATTCACATTTCCGGCACCACTCCTTCACGTCTTCTTTACAATTGACCCAATAAAAACGCTCCCTAACTTTCTCCAAAGTCTTTTTCACACCGAAGTGTCCTCCTGAGGCACCGTCATGGAGATGTCGCAATACTGTAGCCACTCGGCTTCTTGGAACCACGAACTGAGACCTAATGGTGGTGCCATCTTCACTCTCCAGTACTCGCTTCAGGAGATCGTCTTCCACCTTCAAGGACTCCCATTGGGCCCAATATGCTTTGAGCGTTCTGTTGAAAGGGCTGACGGCCTCCCAGGCAGGCCTTTCTCCCACGCGCTTCCATTCTAGTACCATTTTTAATTCGGGATCAGCCTCCTGCTGTCGTTGCAATTCTTCCGGCAACCAATTGTCGTTGACGATGGTAGTCCTTAATACTTGGCAAACCCTCTCTTCCAAACGAGAGCAATGACGGCAATCCGTTGGACAGGGTCTTCTTGAAAGAGCATCGGCATTTCGATGACTAGTGCCCGCTCGATGTTCGGTGTCAAAGTCGTATCCTTGTAATCGTTCGATCCACCTTGCGACCTGGCCTTCAGGATTACGGAATTGTAGAAGCCATTTCAACGCTGCATGGTCCGTCCTCAATAAAAACTTCCGTCCGTACAAGTATTTGTAAAAGTGCTCAGCGGACTTCACGACGGCCAATAGTTCTTTTCTGGTCACACAATAATTCTTTTCGGCTTTAGACAAAACCTTACTAAAATAGCCGATGACCTTTTCTTGTCCATCCTGTATCTGAGAAAGTACACCCCCAATGGCCAGATTACTTGCATCTGTGTCAAGTATGAATTTCCCTTCTGTCCGTGGATAGCTCAATATTGGTGCGGTTGTCAGGGCACGCTTCAGCTGTTGGAAAGCTGTTTCACACTCTCCGCTCCAAACATACTCGCGCCCATCTTCAGTTAACCTTGTCAGAGGTTTCGCTATATTGGCAAACCCAGGAACGAAACGCCTGTAGTAGGTACATAACCCAAGAAAACTACGAACTTGGTGTTTATCTTTCGGTGTTGGCCACTCTTGAACTGCACGAATCTTATCGGGGTCGGCTGCCACTCCATTTTGTGATACGACGTGCCCGAGATATTTCACTTCCTTTCTGAATATGTGGCACTTTTTCGGACTCAGTTTCAGATTGGCTCCACGTAGTCTTCGGAACACTTCCTCTAGATTTTTCAAATGTTCGTTGAATGATTTTCCGACTACAATCACATCATCTAGGTATACCAGGCAGGTCTTCCACGACAACCCTCTCAGGATGGTCTCCATTAGACGCTCAAAGGTGGCCGGAGCGTTACATAGACCGAAAGGCATAACTGTAAACTGCCATAGTCCGGAACCAATAGTGAACGCGGTCTTCTCCCGGTCTTCAGGTTCCATTTCAACTTGCCAGTAACCGCTCTTCAAGTCCAAAGTCGAAAACCATCGTGAACCAGACAGGGTATCTAACGTGTCGTCGATGCGTGGTAAGGGATAGCTGTCTTTCTTGGTCACGTCATTAAGCTGCCGATAGTCCACACAAAATCTCGTTGACCCGTCCTTCTTACTGACCAGGACCACCGGTGATGCCCATGGACTGCTGGATGGCTCGATGACCCCTTGTTCTTCCATATCAGTAATAATCTTTTCGGCTTCTGCTCGCCTTGCTAGAGGTAGACGCCTCGGCTGCTGACGGACAGGCATAGAGTTGCCTGTATTGATTTTATGTTTTACTATATTTGTTCGTCCCTTCTGGCTATCGTCAAGAGCGAAGATATCTTGGTATCGGTGAACCAAACCCTGTACCTCTTTCACTTCCGTTCTGTTAAGGTCTTCGCACGAACTAGTAACCATACCCACTAATTTTCCACCATGGTCTTTGGGCACTGGTTTTGGAACATCAGCCATACACCTGGCTACTCGGAATACTGGCACACACTGTCCCACAAGGGTACTCTTCTTCAATGTCACCGGATCCACATTAACGTTCATAATTCTCACCGGTACTCTCTTTCCAACCTTGATCAGCGCTTTTCCCACCAGTATGCCACTATGGATCTTCTTATCACAAACAGGCTCCATCATTCGCACACACCCTACCCGAAGATCTCCATCCAAACCCGCCTCGACAACCATCTCACTTTGACCCGGCAATATCACATCTTCAGTCAACAAAACCCTTACAACCGGATCTTCTCGTGGGTGCAAAGGAAGTTCTTCGTTACCGACCTTCAAAACACCCTCTTTCAAATCCAACGTAAAACCAAATTTTCTCAGGAGGTCCATTCCCAAGATGAAGTCATCAGTGATATCGGCTACCAGCACCTCATGATCACATTCTTCACTTCCAATGCCAATCTTCATCTTCACCACTCCGCGTGTTGGTATCACTTCACCTGTTGCTGTACGGAGTTGAGTAGTTGTCGGTAACAATTTAATACTTGATTGTAGAACATCAGGGCGTACGATGGATTTTGTCGCCCCCGTATCAATAAGTAGTGGAACGGTTCGGTTAGCAATCTTTCCATCTACAAACAAACTGCCATTACTATTCTTTGATGTTACGGCATGGATCGTGATCTCCGGGGCATCTTCACTCGCAGTCAACGTTCGCCCCCTCTTGCCAACCCTTTTTAACTTTTCCGACGGTTGTACTTTTCTTATTTTGGGACAACGGCGTTCTACATGTCCTTGTTCGCCGCAGTTCCAACAACGAGGCCCTCGAACTTCTTGATGATTCTTCTTACGGCTTTCTTCCTTCCGAAGAACTCTCAGTACTAACTCCTCTAGGTGATCTTTAGAACCTTCTTCTTCCTCCACAACGGCCCGAACACGCCCGTGACCTCGGGACGCTTGCTTTGCAGCTTCAAATTCTAAAGCGTGAGCAAGCGCATCATCAGTTGTTCTTGGTCGTGCTAGCCTCAATGATTGTTGTGTTTCTCCGTCTCTTAACCCATCAATGAAGGTCTGCACAGCCAGTTGTCCCAGAAATGAATCGGGTGCCGTAGGGTACGCCAATCGGACAAGCCGCGCAACATCGGCTTCAAACTCCTGCAGGCTTTCTCCATTCTTCTGGATACGATTCTTCACTTGCGCGTGATACACTTGTTGAAGATGCGCGTCTCCATATCTCATTTCCAATCTAGACACTAACAATTGGTAATCATTTTCCTGTCCTGCTGGGATTGTTTGCAGGACGTTCAACGCGTCTCCACGCAAAGCCACAGTTAAAGAAACGGCCTTTTCCTTGCCTGTCCATCCGTTGGCCCCAGCGGCCGCCTCAAATTGTTTGTAGTAGGTGGACCAAGGTATCTTTCCATCGAACGTGGGTGGTTTTACTTTTATCCCTACGGCAGGAACCTTTTCTTCTTTAAATTGTTTCTTTACTTCATTAAACGGCCACTCAGAAGTTGAGGGAAACCGTAGTTGCCTCATTCTATCTTCCAGCATTTCGATCATATCGTCTTTCTTAGTTGTTGGTGGTAATTGCATTTGGGCTATTTTCTCTTCTACCATCTTTATTACCCTATCTTGTTCCGCCAATCTACCTTCCAATAGTCCTAACGCACTGGCATTCTCCAAAAATTCTTCGAAAACTTTATCTTCCAACGCTTTGACATTTTCCAACAATTCTCCTTTCATCATTTTAACATTTTCTTCCAGTGCTTTAGTATTTTCAAGTAATTCTTGTTTTAAAATTCTAGAATTCTCTTCGGACTTTTCCAGTAGTTCTTCTTTTAGCATTCTAACATTTTCTTCGGACTTTCTAGAATTTTCTTCGGCTTTTCTAGAACTTTCTTCCATTTTACTTAACAACAAACTAGTATCAATTGCGGGTCCAGGTATTTCGAAGAGGAAACTTTCAGGATCTTCTTGCTGTTCTATAAGCCATTCTTTTAGCCGATTTATTAACACGTTTTTAAGGCCAGTTGTTTCCAAATCTCGTTCTTCCAGTTCATGTTTCAAGTCTATTACTTTCAGATCTTTCAACAATTTCATCGCCATCTTAATTGTTTGTTGAAATTATTTTTAACACTAAAAATTTAATCTCACAGCACTTTATTTAATTATTACGCGATTTTATTTATTTTAAAACCTCACACCTGTAACACCACTGTAACATTCTTTTTCAAATAATAATACAAGTGCTGTTTAAATCGTCTATTCACAAACAAATATTTATTTCTATACACTAATGAATACACTATAAATTAACGCTATGATTATAAACCATTAAAAACTATTATTTACAGACTATGAATTTCTAATACAACATTTATATTCACTATTTATTTTGTAATACACAGTTAATGACTTGCTGTTGACTGCCTCTCTTTTATCCACCATCCGCTTTTATATCTTCATATAAACGCACCAGAAATCGCTGGAACCTTCTATGTATTCTTAGAAAATGCTAGAATAAACCACGTCTAATTTACATGCTTGTGCGATACGTCATTTTCTCGAAGGCGGCAGAACACACCACCTGTCGCTCGAAAAGAGGTTCGTTCCTTTTCTCTCCCGTTACAATAGGAAGTACATTTGGTGACTACGACGAGGACATGAATAATGCAAATTTCATGCTGTGGGTACTCAAGCAGCTGTTGCCTAATTTACCCAAGAGAGCTGTGCTTGTGATTGATAATGCAGCATATCATAATGTAGCAATCAACAAGGATCCAACTTCACCATCGACAAAACAAGTCATGATTCAATGGCTTATCCAGCGAGGCATTCCCCATGATCCAAACGCCACAAAGCCTGTACTCTATAATATAATTAAACAAAGAAAAAGCACATATAAGCAATATATTCTTGATACAGAATTAGCCCAACATGGTCATGTAGTATTAAGATTGCCACCGTACCATCCCGAACTCAACCCTATTGAGAAGATATGGGCATTAGTTAAAAACCATGTAGCAGCAACGAATATAACTTGTAGACTGAATGATGTCATCGAATTAGCACAACAAAAGTTTGAGTCAATCACCACCTGAAGATTGGGCAAAGGTGTGTAGGCATGTGGATCGAGTTGTTGAAGAGTACATGCGTAAAGAATATTTACTTGATAGTGCGTCAGATGAGTTTCGGTTCACTGTAAACACTGGGGATTCGGATGACGATACATCAAAGGGAGAATTTTCTGAGGACGATGTAGATGTTGGTATTTCCCCACTGGAAATTTTAGAGGAACCGGGGCCTAGCACCAGTACACTGTAATCCATGGGATTATAATATAATATAACACACAGATTGTTTTATAAACGATGTTATAAATTATGTCACATAATGAAATATAATATAAATACAAAGATTAGTTAAAGTTTCACAAGTTTTATTAATATCTTAACCTGACAATATTGTCACATAAGTTGTCAAATGTTTTACATAAATAATATTACGTTTATTTAGTAACTGCTAATACATTGTACTATTACAGGAATTGTTACACCATCCTTAGCTTCTTTCTCCATAAATGAGATGACGTTTGCGATCATTTCGCGTGCTTGGGAAAGCAGAACCTTTCCACGTACACCTACACTGGACTTTGGCGGCATTTTACTTTTTCACGTTGAAATCTAACTACAACAAATATTTATGTGATATTCGTATCTTCTGCATCAGCAGTTATTAACTTTCCTACGATTCGCAAATAAATATGCAGAAGCTCTAAAAAGAACTGTTTTGTAAACTGATTTCAACTTTCAACAACAAACGTAAACACACCTATAACCTCCAAACGCACACGCAACAAGACAGAATGGAAATATACCGACGCTACTGCATTAAGAAAAACATGCGCGTGCGACGCAATTTCGAACGCTCATAGGTATTTCGGTTTCTGCGCATTGTGATGTTTCGAAACTTTTTCACCTTTAGTGTTAAATAATCCCTAAGTGAAATGGAAGATGTTAATCGGCTAGCGTATTTTGAGCGTTTGGTTTGAGATAAAAGCCGTATTCTTTTGCATATTGTGATTGAATCCAAACAATCATAAAAATTTTAGCATGATTTGAGAATGCTTTATCACAAAACAACATTGGCAATACTTACAAGTTTCTTCACAACACATTTTTATGATTTAATCATGTCAATCACAAAATTCTAGGATTCAAAGAGATAAGGAGATTACCAATCAGGCTAAAAATATCTCACTAGGTGGCGGTTAATCAGTATTCAAAAGAACGAAATGTGCTTAAAAATTACCAATCCGATTATCATTATCATTATAGAGCAAAAGAATACTACTAATATTAAGGTTTTAAACAAAATGCACACCAAACTGTATTGTGCCTCGGGCTATTCTACACCCTGTATAGAAAGGATGAAGAGAACAAGACGACGTTGTTTTTCTACAATGCAGTTTGTTAACAGTAAAATGTTAAATAAAGGTTATAATAAAAGTCTGTTACGTTATAAAACTTGTGATACATAAAAATGTTACCTAACCTCACTAAATTCTAGTTTTCATCTTTTGTAAGTTTGCAAACGAAAGAACCGGGGCGTAAGCTCTCGTCCTTAACAATAAATTGTGTTTCGGTATGGGAAAAGAAAAGTACACTATAAAGGGAACCTTTTGAAACTTTCCGAAATGTATTCTCTTTATTTAACTGTTTCCAAGTTTTTAATAAGCCACTTGCATATATATGAGCAGTAAAACATTCCATATTCAGTATTACAACATTCAACAAATAATGAAGCTTATGAATATGACATATTGCAGCCAGGTAGTACCTAGTATATGAAAATAATTAACAACACAGCTATATAACTCCGCAAATGCTAGTTTTATAATGAGATAATGGTTAAAGTGTTAATTTTATTGGTTATGTATTAAGTTTTACGAAAACATTTATCACTTCATTATATGCCTAGAGCTTACAGAAATATTATACAAGTCTAATAAACTTGTGAACCTTTTTATATACTTTCGATACTTTCATATTCCTTTTATATAACCAGGTGTTGGCATAAGTAATGAAAAATGTTTATTCTTATAAGATAATGCACCTGCTCACAGTCACTCATAGTCAACTGATAACGCTGCAAAAGATTGACTAAGTTGCCTTTGATAGAATGACCATCCCCATTCTCGCCAGGTTTAGCTCCCTCGAATTGTCAGCTGTTTCCGAAACGAAAAGATTCTTGAAAGCAAAAAGCTTTCATCGAATGGCGCAGTATGCAGTAATATGTATTGTGGAAGAGAATGACGGGAGATTCTAAAGAGTAGTCATCAATTGACTGTTCTTACCATTATGCTGTAATCTTTCAGTGGCATCGTACTCTTGTTGAGAAGAAATACGAAAACTTGTTTCCAACAGCCTCAAACTTAAACCTTTTCTCGTTTCTCTTGCCCTTACTGCGTGTACTGTTCTGATATTTCCGCTTTATGTATATACACAATTATATGAATTAGGTCACGAAAACAAAAATATATTTATATTTTCTAACAGAACAAATGTGCGGCAAATAACATTATGAGCGAGTTGCGCCTGAGCCAAAAGCGTGCATAGCTTAACGGCCCCCTATAGAGTCACTACATCTAGTTACCTAGGCCGCTGGTCGACCAGAGTACCGCAAACCGGCGCCATATTGGGGCAAACAAAGCACGAAAATGTTAATTATTTGGTCTGTATTGAATTTAATCAAATCCACGTTTACTTTAAAAGGTTTTCCTTATTCTGAAAGATCAAACCTCTAATATGTCAAACACGTAAAACGTGGTTTTAATTTGCCCATT
Organism: Agrypnus murinus; assembly: GCA_929113105.1. Classification (NCBI taxonomy): domain Eukaryota; kingdom Metazoa; phylum Arthropoda; class Insecta; order Coleoptera; family Elateridae; genus Agrypnus; species Agrypnus murinus. The sequence continues at coordinate 169,039,493 of OV816025.1, read as the reverse complement.
ATTAAAAATCACCCTTCTCTGCCCCAATATGGCGGCGGTTTGCGTTACTCTGATCGACCAGCCGGCCTAGGTGACTAGATTCAGTGACTCTAGCCCCCTATAGAGTCACTCTATATTACTTTATCGAGTGACTCTAGCCCCCTATGAGTTTCAGCTCCTTCTCGTGGTACTTTAAGGTACCGTTTTCGACCATCTTCGGAGCATGTCGACCAAAGTCGTCGTTTCAAATAAATCAATACAGCAATCAATTAGAGAACAATATTGTTAAAATTATATTTGCCGAATAAAATTAAAATTGACATTAAAATTAAATATAGACAATGAATAGTGCATTAGATTTCATATTAAATTTCATGTTAACTCGTAGATATTCGTCTCTTTAGATTTATTATTCAAATTTACTGTTTGTTATAACAAACTTTATACCGTGAGATCATTTAAATTTAAAATTAAAGTAGGCGGGAATTTTTTTATACGTTTGGCGATCCTGCCAATTGACTCGCTGTGTAAATTAGAGGTTATGCAATTTTATGTTCTAGATTAAACATTTTGGAGCGTCACTTTGACAATTCAAATCAAACTGTGAAGTGAACAGTTAGTGTTGCCAATCTAATTTAAAAATCACAGCCAACTTTAATTATAAATTCAAATGATCTCGTGGTATTACATATTTCAGAGAACAATAATTTTGTATATTATATTTTAATTGTATCATAATTTTTAAATAATATATTTAAAAATATCTAGCATTTCATACCGAATTAATACCGCGTTCTTACAGTCTATTTTAACATAGTTTTGATATATTATCAACGTTAAATGAATTTTAATTTAACATTAAACGGAACGATAAAATAACGTTACTCCTGCTATCAGAAATAAAAATATACAAATCATCTTTATTACATGTAACCAAGGAAAATTTACATAACTTTGCTTCTATTAATGATATTATTTTTCAAATAAAATAAAATAATCTTTCGCAGGATCCTACAATGAGAGAGAATTGGTTGTACATTAGACTACCACGAGAAGTCGCTGTATATTCTAGGGGGCCGCTCAACTGTGCATGCTTTTGGTACATACCGCTACCTTCGGAGTTTATCCTCCTTAGAAGAGCACTATGGGATTCTCAGTAAATGTGTCGAATTCAGAGTTGCTAACTCTGATTGAAAATTATTTTATTCCTTGCAAGTTTACTCGAAACACATGGGCTCCGCTAGTGAAAACGTTAATCATGCCAGAAATACTCAATTCTAGGCAGTATTAATCCAAATCTGCATCACTAAGACATATTACGGCTTTAATAGAAATTTTTGGGGTATGTCTGTAATATTTAAAATAGTTTATTTACTTACGTCACCAATTACTTTTCAGGTGGGGAAGTCTTCATTAGAAGGTTATCTTACGAGAAAGATCAGATGAATTGAAGTCTTCTACTTCCGATAAGCGACGTAAAAACAATCTTTTTTGAAACCGCTTGTTTAGAAAAGATCTGCAACAACACAGATTTGGCAGTATAACAAACCATTTGGTACAACTCTAGAAATTAGTATGTTCGATGTTAGTGGACTGTATTTTTGGGGTAATTGAAACGCCGGTAAAAACCTTAATCGTATATTAAAAATATAAACAAATAAAAACAGTTTAACTACAAATATTATAATTAAAGAGGAAGCGACACTTTTCGACCGTTCTGGTCCGTTGTTCTGAAGAGACTCTGTTTTACATCTTAAGATTCTTCAAGGCCCTTAGGGATACACCACCCACATTCTCATATGCACCAGTTTAACGTAAAACAGATGTATCCCTTAACAGGCCACCCTGAACATGCCGCCCCCTTTGAAAGCCTCGTCTTTCAACAACAATACCCATTACACAAATCCAAACTAAAACTACACAATGTTCTTTTCCTTAAAGTCCTATTTGATACCTAACTTAACCTATACATGGACCACGTAGGTCTTATCCCGACAATATAAAGTACGAACTCACTCTTCACTCATTGGTAACACACAAACTCGCGTTAACCCCCTTTTAACCACACTTCTTGGTGTCTTTATTGATATGACGCGACACTGCCCATCACTTCCAGGATGGAGCTCCACTACTCTACCTAAGTTCCATTTTAAAGGAGGCAGATTATCGTCCTTAACTATCACGACGTCTCCTACCTTCACTGTGTCCTTAGCTGTCTGCCACTTGCGCCTTTGCTGCAACTGTGTCAGATAGTCTTTAGACCACCTTTCCCAAAAACACTGTACCATCTGTGTCATTAACTCGTACCTCTTGAGTCGACCTGGCTTCACATGTCGGAGGTCTTCTTGTGGTAAGGCCGACAGTGAACTACCGATAAGGAAATGACCGGGTGTAAGGACATTTAGGTCCTTAGGATCTTCAGTTAATGGGATCAAAGGACGGGAATTTAGACATGATTCCACCTGAGCCAATATAGTTTGTAACTCTTCAAATGTCAATCGTTGTTCTCCCACTACCCGCTTAATATGATATTTAGCCGATTTAATTACCGACTCCCATAAACCCCCAAAATGAGCAGTTCGTGGTGGAATGAAATGCCAAGATATTTTTTGTTTTAGAAAGTGCTCATGGAAGGCTACCTGTGTTTCGCAATTTTTTAATAATTTATAAAGGTCTTCTAATTCGTTTCTTGCGCCCACAAAGTTCGTTGCATTATCACAATAAATATTTAAGCTCAACCCCCTACGAGATATAAATCTCTTGAAACTATGTAAAAAAGCTTCCGTCGATAAATCACTCACGGCCTCAAGGTGAACAGCTTTCGTTGCCAAACATACAAATGCGCACATATAAGCTTTTATTGTTTTGTGTCCCCGTGTTTTGCTAACCTTTATTTCAAATGGTCCACCGAAATCTATCCCACAGTTAGTAAAAGGTCTAGATGGCGTTACCCTAGATCTTGGCAAGTTACCCATAATATATTGAAAGTCCTTAGGTTTCACTCGAAAGCAAACTATGCATTTTCTCAACATTTGTTTGACCATGTTCAAACCTGTCAATGGCCAGTATTGAAGCCTCATCGTTGCAAGCAAGGCTTGCGGGCCCGCGTGCAAGTTTTTATAGTGAAAATGCATAATAAGTAACTTCGTAAACCTATGATGGTTAGGCACAATAATGGGATGGCGCTGGTCGAAAGATAAATCCGCATGTTCCAACCTACCACCCACTCTAAGAATACCCTCAGAATCTAGAAATGGATTTAATACCCCCAATTTACTAACCCTTGAAATTTGTTTACCCTTGCCAAGATCCGTTATTTCCATTTGAAAGGCTTCCATTTGACAGCTCTTAACCAAAACCCTAGTCGCACTCGTTAATTCATCCACAGTCAAACGTCCTAACCTCTTATTAATCTTATCCCTACAACTATGTACAAACCTTAAACAATATGCTATTACCCGCTGTAATTTGTAAAAATTTGAAAACTTGTCCCAAATTGAAAAATGCTTTCTAACCAAAAATGTTTCTTGCTGTTTTCGTTTTTCTGGAATCTCTATATCCACAGCATATTCAAAATCTGGCCAAACCTCTTCATCTAATGACAACCATCGCGGACCATTCCACCATGACTCACAATATCCTAATTCATCTGGATTCAACCCCCTCGAAATGACATCAGCTGGGTTGTCATTAGATTGTATATGACGCCATTGATATCCCGCTGTAAGCTGTTGAATTTCAGCTGTCCTATTACCAACGAATACCTTCCACTCTACAGGCTCCGTTGAAAGCCAGGATAACACGATAGTAGAATCGCACCAATAGGTGATTTTACTCGGTGTAAAATTGAGTACCTTTAATACCTCTGATGTTAATCTTGCACCCAGCAAAGCCCCACATAATTCTAAACGAGGCAAAGACACTACCTTTAATGGCGCAACCCTGGATTTCGAACACAGCAATTTTACATCATGTTTTCCCCGAATATCTGTTGAACGAACATATAAGCAGGCGCCATATGCCAGTTGTGATGAATCACAAAAACAATGCAACTGTATATCTTTAAACCTCTCGATTAATACCCTTCTAGGAATAAACACATAATGACGTTATTTTTCCCGTTACAACTTTATCGATATGCATTATGTCCTTCCCAATTCCCATTATCGACATGTTAATTCCCTTTGCAGGAAGCTGCAATTTTTCCCGAAGTTCCTTGGTCATGAATGAAGATTGCGACCCTGAATCTAATAATGCCCTGCATAAATGTTTATTTCCCTGCACGTCTTCTATTCCTACCATGGCCGTCGATAACAGTACATCTGACACTGCAACCCCAAGATTATCGTCTGTCACAAATGCTTGACTGCTCGCAACCAAATTTTCATCAACCGCATTCTCTGCCGGTACCGATGCCCCTGTTTGTTGATGTTCATGCAATACAAAGTTGTGTTTTCTTCCACAATATTTACAACCCCTTGCGAAGCAGTTTTGTACCTTATGCCCATATTTAAGGCAATTCCAACATAGATTTGCTTTAATAATTTCGTTTCTTTTGTCAGTTAAGGACAAATTCAAAAACATTTCACATGTGTGTACCGGATGGGATTCATTCTTACAAATGACGCATTTTTGACCCAAGTTCTTTAACCCATTTGTTACAAACGTCTTGGTTCCCACTGTTTGTTTTTTTTTATCCGATTTACTAAAAATGTGTCTATTTGTTCCGAAGTTGAAGTTCGGCTTATTTGTTTCGATTTTACCACTAACCCTATGATGCGTGTCTGGTTCTAATAACTTAGATTTATCAGAAAGAAATTCCAAGAAATGGTCTATTGAAGGAAAATTATTTACCCCAATTTTGGCCTTCCATTCCTTTTTTGTTATTGTGTCTAATTTCTTTTGCATGTGAAAAATAAAATATGTTTCCCAATCTTCTACATTGTGCCCCAAATTATTTAATGCCCTAATGTTTTTTCTTAATGCACTCAGAAATTTACTAATTTGTTCATACGACTGCTTATGACCCATCATTGGAAATTCATCCAGTGCCTCTAAATGACTATATGTAATAATTTTTTTATTTTCGTACTCTATTTTTAATAAATCCAGTGCATCCCTATAATTAGCCTCAGTAATTTGCATGTCTTCAATTAGTTCTGCGGCTGAACCCATCAATGACCGTTTTAAATAAACAAACTTTTGATAACTTGATAATTTTGAATTTGAGTCTATAAGTGTACTGAATGCATCCCAAAAACTAACCCATTTATTATAACACCCATCAAATTTAGGTACATCAATAGGCGCTAACTGCATATGTATACTGGCATTATTAGGCTGTTCCCCTTGATATTGTACATTTCGTCGTAAATGATTTTCTACATTTTGCATGTTCTGATTTTGCGTATTTTGAACTCCTTTTGCAACTAAACCTTTTGCTAACGCAAGTGTATCATAATACGTTTCCTCAAAATGTACACTTTCCTCCTGTTGTTTTTCACTTTTATCATTTTTTTCAATTTCTAATTGAATGTTTTGAAATTCAGCCCACCATTCATTACACTTTTGAATTCTTATTTCCACCCTACTAATATCATCTAAACTGACTGATTTTATAAAATTCTCAAACCGCGTCAATTGACCCTTTATTATCCCACGCTTATGAATTAAATCGGCTAATTCGGCATTTTGTGTGCATTCATTTGCAATTATTTCATTTGGCATTTTGAAAATCAAATTAATATATATTGCTCAGACAGAATACAAAGAAATATATATAACAATGTGAAACAAAGGATTTTGTGAACGGAAATCGGTACTCACCAATAGTTGTCGAACCTACGCCGATGTCAATTAGACACGCTCCTTGCAAACCTTTTATTTTTTCTTAAAATACCGAATACTTAAAAATGTGTGGTTGAAACCATTATAAAACTATCCCAATCGTCCTCTGCTGAATGCCCGTTGAGCCTCTTGACCTGTTTTATGGTTCTCACTGGGTGCCGCTTCCCTTCGGTTATTTCTTTGAAACTGCACTTGACCCAACGATTATCACTTGATTGTATGTTTATTGCTACTGTAAATCCCAATTCACTTAAATATTTTACAATAGCAACATTCCCTTAATTAAACTGCTTCCTTGAATACACGATTCTTATCGGTTTTGCACTGATTTTTCACACTGAAATATTTCTTACAAAGAAATATCCGGCTCGATTGGACCAAAATGTTCGATGTTAGTGGACTGTATTTTTGGGGTAATTGAAACGCCGGTAAAAACCTTAATCGTATATTAAAAATATAAACAAATAGAAACAGTTTAACTACAAATATTATAATTAAAGAGGAAGCGACACTTTTCGACCGTTCTGGTCCGTTGTTCTGAAGAGACTCTGTTTTACATCTTAAGATTCTTCAAGGCCCTTAGGGATACACCACCCACATTCTCATATGCACCAGTTTAACGTAAAACAGATGTATCCCTTAACATGCCACCCTGAACATAGTATTTAATCAGTAAATTCAGTATTTGGTTGATGTAAAGAATGATCCGCTCAAGAAGGGAGAGGACACATTATACATATAAAGTTTTAAAATGTATAGGTCATAAATATAAATAGTTAATGTGCGCAAAATTATCTGTGAACAAGCTTCAGTTAAAACTACATTCCTTAGTTCATTTTTACAGTATCAGAGTCGAAGCAGTGGCGTAACTATCATGTGTTAGTTCGGGGCAAAGCCCGGGGCCCGGCGACTTTGGGGGGGGCCCATTGTGATACCTGAAAAAGCTAGAAAAAGAGACTTTTAAAATAAAAAATGATTATAAATAATACTGAAGTATTTGTTGATAAGTTGATATATTTATTATTTATCATTTCTGTATAAGAGTAGTTGCTTTAATGATTTACTTTTAATTTTATTTTTGTGTTACTGAGTTACTGACTGAATTACGTTTCTTATTCTTAGGATGAATTCCACAAAATGTAGTGAATAGAAAATCATACTATATGGTTTTATTAGTTAAATCGTAAGCTAGCATAGTTTAGTTACTAACCAAGACTTTTTGGTTACCAGACACCGTGAAACCACAGTATAATATAATACAGTAGTTTCACTCTGTGTCGGTCTCTTTGATGTTTGTGTCGCCGTCGTGTTTTGGCGCAACTACCCAGGAGTCGATATGCCCGCTTATTTTCTAGCGGCAATTTCAAATTGTTGTAGCGGGATATTTGAATATCTAATCTCTTTAGTGATGGTTTTTGTACGGCCCTTCTAAAAGTTCCGTTATAAACCAACAAAAAAAATGCTGAGAAATAATTTAATGACGTGGAGTTTTCAAAATTTAAATTTCTTGTTTCTTTAATTCTTGTAGAAAGAATAATCATAATAAACATAATAGGGTAATCCAAAAGTATCAAGTTACTGGACGACAAACATAAGATATAACCTCAAATGATACCATAAATTGCTCTCTATTTAGATAAAATATACCCTAAAGCAAACATTGAATGTTTAAATTACTAACATGCGAAACAGATATTTAAAACATTTAGTATTTTTAGAACTACAGAGCTTCAAACTGTTTATTTGTCCCTCTGCGTTCCTTGGAGAAATCTTGAATCTTATAAAATTCATAGGTGATACCTTTTATACAGTGTGAATTAGCTTTGAGCAAAGCTCTGTACCCCAGGATTATATTTTTATCTTGAAAATTCATTGTAAGAAATGTTATATTTAATACAAATATACATTTACTAATAAAAAGTAGATAATTGCATTAATATATTTTATTTTGCTTATAAGTTTTTAATTTTTTACATACAAGTTATACAGCAGAAAACACTTTAATTAATATTTTAACAACGTAATTAAAACTTGTATCGTGGCATTTCTCTATTTTTTATCTTGGTGAAAACCAAAAAACTTAGCACACTGTGGAAACGGATCGCATTTAAACACGTGGTATTAACACTTTAACAGTACAATTTAGTAGAATTTACTGCGCTGCTCGCCCGGAGTCGATTATGCGCGTAGAAATTATGTGACAAAAAAACCAGGGAGTGAAACTACTGTATTATATTATACTGTGGTGAAACAGATCCTCATTAATTTAAGCTAGTTAGTTAAACAATTTAAAAAATGTCTATTCTTTCACTCTGTCACAATCAACACAATAACAACATATTATTTTCTCCCCCTTACGTAAGTCGTTTACTATTTTGACGAAACAACTGTAACCGAAAGTGAAATATGCAAGGTGCTCATTGCTAGGTACGAAAGTAGCACTTACATGGGCAGAACAAGAAAAGTGAATTACTTATATCTAATTTTTACGCGAAGAAGAAAAAAAAAGGTTCTCACAACCAACCACCTCATAATTTTCAGCCGCGATTTTAGTTATTAATATATTTTAATTTAATTATTTTTTTTCATAATTATCAATTAAGTATTGGGGTGGGGAAGAAGCAAAAAAACTAATACATTACACGATGCGTAAGCTCTTCTCTTCGCCTCGGAGACCTTTACGGACCTCGGCTGTCTGCCTCGGACCTAAGAGTGTCTCCTTGGCAGAAGAGTTTACTTATGCATCTCGCAATATAAATAACTTTTGGTAGTTTTAACTAATGCTTAACTGCGCATTAATTTAATAATATTAATAATTTAGTTCTAAAAGCTATATTAGAAGCCTAAAAGTTAATACAACGGTTTTCAACCTTTTTAGTAAATTGGAACCCAACTTTTCATAACAGTTTTTGAAGTTCTTCATATTTTTTCTATATATATTTTCCCTTTACTGCTGATACGCGACTGTAAGTCTAAATTTCGGCATTTGGCAACACTGTTGCCTCCACCGTATTTCTCGCGTTTTTATGAGGAAGTCCCAATCTGCGTTGCACATTCTAAAGATGCACTTGCTACTCCTGCTAGTATAAATGTCGTTGCATTTAGCATGTTACTTATAGTATTTAACTATTTACCTTCTATTTATCTGTTTTTGAGTGTGACATTTTATTTTTGTATTAACAGAATGTATCTTTTCTTATTTTGGTTTCAATAATAAGTTTTTCGAATATTTTGTCTTTTTCATGTCTTCGCATCCGCCTTTTGTTATTTTGCATCTCCTTAAGGAGGCCCCACAGGTTGAAAATCACTGAGTTAATAAGTGCTTTGGCTTTGATTCTCCCGTCGCACGTAATGTCAAATATCTATAAATCTGTCATCGTTGGTTCTTGGTTAAAATCATGAAATGCTTAAATGAACATGAAAACAATAATAAAAGGCCGTAAACTATTACTAGTAATAAAAATACATACCAATGTCTTATTATTAAGATTTTATTTAATTTCTTCCTCTTTTTTGCGACCGTGTGGGGTCCTAATGATTATCTTGCCCTGGGGCCCAAAGCCGTCTTGTTACGCTACTGAGTCGAAGATTCTAGTAAAGATATATCCAATCCGTGTGCCTGGATAAATTTGAATCTGCCACAATGTTAGGTCAGAATCGATCCGTACAATCCATACAAAACGCAAAACAAATGCTTGTTTTTGAAAGAAACGGTAAAATAAGAAATAATTTTTTGACTTATGGCTATCCGGTATAATAAGATTCGATATTCTAAACTCGGAATTATTACAGATTCTAAAAATGGAATGAAAGTGTTTGCAAAACCTTTTCAATCTGAAAATTTGTAAAAAGGCAACCGTGTAAGACCATAATTAACAGAAACCATATCAGTAAAGTATAGGAAATACAATCATTTTAAAAAACCCTTAAACAGTCATTTTTCCATGGTCAAGCCTTAAGCTTGTATTACATTATACTTTTTTCTACTTCTGCTTGTAAATCATCTGTTTTCATCTTCTTCAGATACACCCTGTACGTATTGGGTTGGATACAAAAATTGACTAGCACAGTGTACTCTCCTAAGAATTAAATTGCCAATACGAAACTTTCATCCGACTGGCACCAAGGATAACGATAATATCGTCTGATAGATTTTGCCGAAGAGATGCTAAGGTAAAAGACGACTGAACCACGATCGCGTCCGGCTCTCAACGATTTTTTTAATCTATTACGTCCGAAAGTTCCTTGATCAAATTTACTGGAGCAAATTGCTCATTTATGTATGACATATCTTCTTTCTTCGATAACACAAAAAGAAGGCGGAGAATAAAAAAACATTCGGACATTTCTGGTAGGGATTTAAATAAACTTTAACTTGCCTAACCTTCTTTATCTCGGTAAACCTAATAGTTTCCGAGTAAAACGACAAAAACCGTTAGGAGGCGTGGTTTACCCTCATTATCTCCTCGAGCTCGCCACCTACAGGCGGTGACTTATAGAGGGATTATTTAACAGCCCTCCAGGAAGGCCTATGCAAAAATCCACGGACTTCCCTCAACTTTCCGCTATTTTTTCTAATTTGACTGGACTTAACTACGAATTGGCACTTTCGGGCAGTTTACGCAAATGAACTGCAACTTGATAATCAGATAAACATAAACGGGAAAATTCAAATTTCTAGTTTAGTGTTTCATCTAGTACAAGTAGGCCAGTAACCGGATAATTTATTTCTGCAATCTTCTACAGAATTGATTTTCTTGTTGGAAAAAGTTCGGGGGTGTCCCCTGAATGTAACGTCAAGTTGGCGGGACGGGGGCGGTTAAGCGTTAGCCGCCATCTTGGAAAACACGTTTCATCAAATATCTCGTAAACCGTGCATCGTACAACAAAAACAGTAGAGATCATTTTTGTAAATAATAACATTTTCTACAACTTTTATTCGGACCTTTTTTCTGTATAGTGCATAGGTTTATATTTATAGCGCGCCAAACTTTTTCCAACATGGTTATTGCTAAATATATAGTTAACGGTTGATGATACATTAAAAAGGTAATAACCAAATTTGTAGAACACAAAATTTCCAATAAAATTTATTTAAAGTTTTTTTTTTATAAAATTGATATTTTAAGAGCTATAGCTTGGTAAACTATTGCACAGCGTGAATTATCAGTGGAAATGTTGTGGAAATGTGTGCTCGTAGTACACGGAAGACATTTCATAACACGCATAAAACGGCGAAAAGTGTTCAAAAAAATGACAATACTGTGTAGTGAATCTATTACGTAATATTATAAATAGTGTGAAGAAGTACGGCACGTTACCATTTTTCTAGAACCTACCACCAGGTTCAAACTTGGCTTGGCTTTTACCATGATCCTGAAGAATGGGGTTGGAAACGGTCTACAAATGGATTCAACCAATTCGTGCTACTATGGCTCCCGCACCATCAAGTTTGCTACATATAATATCTTGCAAATGCACAAAAAATTGCGGGGCTGCCCGTGAATGCCGAAAAGCTGGCTTAAAATGTTCCATTATTATTTGTTCGAATTGTAGTGGACTCACATGCGACAATGTGCCAGATACATTGGATGCCATCGAAGACGAAATCAATGAAGATGAAATTTTCGATTCATCTCCCAGGGATATAGCAGAGGCAGAACAGGGATGTGGAAGGCGATGAGTGTCTTCCTTCATCATCGAAACAGATGAGACTTATGACATAAAATAACGTGCCACTTTTTGTATAAATAAATGTTTTAATCCGTTTTTTTATTTCAAAAAATTAATTTGCATTCATTGAACCTTATCCATTGATCTGTTATCACTTTCTCCACCTTTCCCTTCGCATGATTATTATTATTATTATTTCTTATTTTCACAGAACATATCTGGTGTACATAGAGTAGGGTATTATGCCATTCACTCCATTCTCTTTTAGCCAGTAATATTTAGGCACTTTCTCAATATACATGTGGTTTCGAGAATCACAGACTTTTGAGCGGTAAGTAACGTTGGTATTATCTTTAGACCTATTTTTTCTATATATTTACTAACATTCTTGCTTACTAGTCCATGTACACACAGAGAAAAATGCAGTAGCGTAGTTTTGCACAACGTTGGTTAATTGTGATTGTACGATTTTTTTGTACAATTGGGTTCTATTATTTAAAAGCGTTGCGTATTCTTTCTTAATAAGATTGTTTGAAGACGTCGTGAAATTTGATCTGACAAATTATGCAAAGCAAATTGAAGTAACTAAAGGAATTAATAATTCACAAAATTGTGCTGCGTCTGTCCACAATGTTGTTGTATATTTTGATACAAGTTGTTTAAGTGTAATCATGCACAGTATTGTGCAGCTTTTTAATTGTATATAATGAAAAAATGCAAATAAAATTTGAAACTGTTATACAATTTGAGTGAAATCTTATATCAAGGTTATTTTTAATGTGGGATTGACCTATTGCATTTATTTCCCCCTCAGATCAGAGACTCCAGACATAAACAAACTGCAAAAAACGCTGTGCTAATTGGAAATGGAACACATTCTATATCATCATTTCCTAGTTCTGAACGTCTTAATTTTTCCTCTATGATGTTGTTCATTATTTCTAAGTATTCCCTGACCTTGTTGTTTATCCACATTCTCCCGACTTTCGGTCTCTTTTCGGGTAATGTATACTCATATATGGAGATATTTTTGTTAAACTCAAATGTAAGTAGTTTGTGTGTTTGTTCTCTTTTTGACTGTTCATCAGTTTTATCTTTGGTTCTGATACCGTTTTGGGTTGTTTGTTGCTCCATTGTTGATGTATCAAGACTTTCAATTTCTTGTACACATTCCGCATTTTCTTGTACATTTTCCGATTCATATAGAAGTCCCGTATCTTCCTGTACATTGTTTGGGACTGTTCTTTTTGTAGATTTCAGTGTGAGTTCTATCTGTCTTTTAATATCTAATATTTGCATTTGACATAGTAAATTGTTGGTTCTGATTACACGAAGTTGATCTGCTAATCTTTGTTCCGATATCTGTAAATCAGGTCTAATTTTGCTCCATTCCATCAAGGTCTTTTTTCTATATCCTACTTTATTTCTTTCGCAGTTTGTTGCGATGTAATAAGCCTTTAGGACGTCTGTATTGTTTTTCTCATTCCATATTTTACGGCTCCTAGGGTTCACTTTTTGAGGGTCTTCAGAACGGTTCTGAGACAGTCTCTCCAAGTTTCTATTTATATCTGTTTCCATTGTTGGTGTATCTTCTGTTTCATTGTTTTGTCGTTTAGTTGCTTCTCTGCGACCCGCATTCCTATTATTAGGGGCGTAGTCTTTTCTTACTTTTTTTTGTCAGAATACTGCCTTCGTCTACAGGACATACTGTCTTTTTTCCTTTATTTATAATTTGTACATTTTCCTTTCTTGTTCTATTATTTGTAACTGGATCTATAGATTTACAACATGCGAGATTTTTATTACTATTACCTGAAATAGAATTTGAATTATTTTTGTTGAAGCTACATTTTGATTTACTTGAACTGGTGGCCTGATGTTGATCCTGACTTGTTATTTCAAATGGAACAAATAATCCTTCTCTTATCTGGTCATGACGAGGGAATGTTCTCAAACATTTTCCATCATCATCACTAATGGATGACAATGACAATTTGTTTTCTAAATTTTTGGGGTTAGGATTTATTATTAATTTCCCTTTCTTAGAATTTAATTTAGAGTTCCCTTTTCTTTTTGTATTTGCTTTATATTTCTGCGGATTACTTGTTGTTATTTTCTTTGAGTTAGTTATCTGTGTTTGCTTAGTTTCAGGTAATTTTTCAGGTAATTTATTGGACAATGGCCGTTGGGCTTGTAGAAGGGAAAATTTTTCCTGTTTTCTTATGCTAAGTCCATGTTGATTCTTCAGTCTACCATCTTCGTTGGACGACACTGATTTTTCAGTTCGTGTTTCATTAAATGCATTATAAATATCTTCAAATTCTGTTACTGACATTCTGATGTTGTCAATCATATTGACATTACCTTATTATTATTAGTATTATTATTATTTTTTTAAATTATTTTTCACGGATTTTCCCGGTATTAAATAGTAAGAGAAAGAATAATTCAATTCCGTTCTCATATCCCAAGAACTTCCGAACTATGCGACAGGTTTCCAAAATAACTGCTTTCTGAATGATGATAAGCAGTCCGGCAGGTAATTTTAAAGCATTTATATATTTTGAAAATGAGCTTGTGACAACACCATCAGCAGATATTACCACAGGTATTATTTTTACATTATTTAGTCCCCATATTCTTTTTATTTCTATCGCTAGATCTTCATATTTATTGATTTTATTTATCTCCGTTTTCTTGATATTGTGATAGTGGTATAGCTACATCTATAATCACACCAAGTTTTTCTTTTTTGTCAATAACAAAGATGTCAGGACGATTGGCTGTCACTGCGCGCACAGAGAGAAATGTTTGTATATTTAGTGCATAATTGTTTATAAAATTAAAACAATTTGTGCCTAAAACGGTGACAGGAACAATTTGTGCAATATAATTGCATTGGTTTGTGCAAAACAAATTGTAATGTTCATCCAAACAACTTATTGTTTTTATCTCCATACCAAATAGGTAACTACCTAAAACAATTTGTTTAAAGAATCTTCTACATTTTGTAGAATAGTTTTGCACAATGTTGTATTAAACAGTTGCGATCCTTATGTGGAATTTTTGCACAATGCTGTTGGAAACACATACGAACATTGGAGTAATTGTGTATATACAGGGTGGAAATAAATGATTATCAAGTTACCATTGCATTCCCCATGTAAAAGCACGACGTCCCGCTCTACGAAAATAGAGAAGGCAGTACCATAACCTCAAAATATACAATTGTTTATAAAATATGAATTGTTTGACAGATTGATTTCATTTACTGACAGAACTAATTTAGTACTAAATCAAAAAGAGTAGAGCGGTACAGAAAAATTTACATGTGAAAAAATTCCAAAGGGAACTTGATGAAAATCATTTATTTCCACGCTGTAGTAGTTTAGTGCGTATTTGCACAATATTGTGCTTATTTTTCTTTAACCTTTAATATTGCTGAAAGAAACGCTAAACATTGGGTGATTTAATAACACAAATTGTGGATAATTTTATTAAACAATTATATATTTAATTTAAACGCAAAAATACAAAGAGAAAACATTCATATAAAGAAAAATACAAATTAAGCAAACGATCTAATTAAAATAAAACGATTTTCTATTTAAATTAGTAACAAATCATGGCATATAAAAGTAAATTTTCAAGTTGGAAACATGAACTTTTTATTATTTAGGATATCTCAATAATGCCAAACACTGCAATATCATCGGTCCAGTTCTGAATTATTAGAAAATTTGGTTTGTAAAGTGGTTGATCCAAGAAGAGAAAACTCCGCACCCAATTACGCCTGGAAAATGAATGTATAAATTAGTTATTTATTACATAGCACTTGCACTAAAATAAATGAGTAAATAAAATGCGTACCCAATCATAATAATAATAATTTAAAATATACGGTATAAAATTAAAAATACTTACATTAATTAAATTTTTATTCACCTATATTATTTCTGTATTCTGCAACTATCACAAACTTACTAAACGAATGTGTTCAATTGCCACGTAGCACAGCGTTTTTTGCAGTTTGTTTATGTCTGGAGTCTCTGATCTGAGGGGGAAATAAATGCAATAGGTCAATCCCACATTAAAAATAACCTTGATATAAGATTTCACTTAAATTGTATTACAGTTTCAAATTTTATTTGCATTTTTTCATCATATACAATTAAAAAGCTGCACAGTACTGTGCATGATTACAGTTAAGCAACTTGTATCAAAATATACAACAAGATTGTGGACAGACGCAGCACAATTTTGTGAATTATTAATTCCATTAGTTACTTCAATTTGCTTTGCACAATTTCTCAGATCAAATTTCACGACGTCTTCAAACAATCTTATTAAGAAAGAATACGCAACGCTTTTAAATAATGGAACCCAATTGTACAAAAAAATCGTATAATCACAATTAACCAACGTTGTGCAAAACTACGCTACTGCATTTTTCTCTGTGCGGTCTGTAAGTATTTGTCTATCCCAATACATTAAGGTATGTTCATCTTCTAATACTGGTAAAGGGTTATATTTATAATAAGGAGGAGGATTTGTTATAAGTTTGTAGTTTATTGCTAGTCGTTGGTGAACAAGTTTAGCTGCTAAATTGTGCCTGCCCAGATATACGGTTTGTGAGAGTTCTGGACAGCCTTCTATTACATGTTCAATAGTCTCACCGGTTTGTTGACATTTACGACATTTATCAATGATGTTATTATTATTATTATCATTATTATTATTATTATTATTATTAATTTTTATAATGTACGTAATGTACAAACAATTGTATCTTGCTACATTGACAATTTTTTATGATAATAGGCTCTATCCATGCAAGTAAGAAAGATCTATAAATTATGTATAATAAATTATATCTATCTATCTATAAATAGATTACTTCTTCACACTATTTATAATATTAATAGATTCACTACACAGTATTGTCATTTTTCTGAACACTTTTCGCCGTTTTATGCGTTATGAAATGTCTTCCGTGTACTACGAGCAACATTTCCACTGTTAATTCACGCGGTGCAATAGTTTACCAAGCTATAGCTCTTAAAGTATCAATTTTATAAAAAACAACTTCAAATAAATTTTATTGGAAATTTTGTCTTCTACAAATTTGGTTATTACCATTTTTAATGTATCATCGACCGTTAACTATATATTTAGCAATAACCATGTTAGAAAAACTTTGGCGCGCTATAAATATAAACCTATGCACTATACAGAAAAAAGTTTCAAATAAAAGTTGTAGAAAATGTTGTTATCTACGAAAATGATCTGTACTATTTTTGTCGTACGATGCACGGTTCACGAGATATTTGATAAAACGTGTTTTTCAGGATGGCGGTTAACGCTCAACCCCCCCTCCCGCGTCTCGCCAACTTGACGTTACATTCAGGGGACATCCCCGAACATTTTCCAACAAGAAAATCAATACTGTAGAAGATTGCATTATGAACCTACTTTTTTTTTGGTTCTGGTGCTTGGACTAAAGACTTGGTCAAAGTTTTCTAGACGAAAAAGTGTAACATAATAATACAAGCTTTATACAAAAACATTTGGAATGGACAATACATATTTTTGTTGTTTATTGTTTCCAGCCTTACTTTGTGGAACTCCATAATCATGAAATAAATAAAGATTAGTAAAAGTTTCACAGTTTTATTAAAATATAACCTGACAATATTGTTTCGACAGCTATGCTGTCATTATCAAAGGTAATATAATTATAAACAAACACGTCGCTAAGGTAGATACAAAAATAGGTAACTAGATAAAATAATAATAGTAATCAGAATTAAATATTTGTAGTGCGGTATATATTGGACAAACACTTCGAAATCTTGACATAAGATATAAAGAACACGTACGTCATTACCAAAATAAACATCCTGAAAAATCTAATTACGCCAAACACCTTTTAGAACAAAATCACACAATGACTCCTCAAAATAATATTAAATTCCTACATTTTTGTAATAACAAACGCAAATTAGACATTTTAGAAGCCTTTGAGATATACAAACACAAACTCAGGGTATCTTTAATGAATGAACAACTTGAGCTCAGTAATTCTCCGTTACTGGAAGTATTAGATATTTCATTCTGATTACTATTATTATTTTATCTAGTTACCTATTTTTGTATCTACCTTAGCGACGTGTTTGTTTATAATTATATTACCTTTGATAATGACAGCATAGCTGTCGAAACAATATTGTCAGGTTATATTTTAATAAAACTGTGAAACTTTTACTAATCTTTATTTATTTTATATTTTTGTTTATTGTTTCCAGCCTTACTTTGTGGAACTCCATAATCATGAAATAAATAAAGATTAGCCAACCTCGGTGGATTAGTGGTTTGCATGTTTGCTTCATAATCCAAGGATCGCAGGTTCGATCCCCGGCCGAGCTGGTAATTTTTCATAGCGGAGAAAAATTAAAAACATTCCTTCTTCTCGGATAGGAAGTAAAACTGTAGGTTCCGTGTCAATGCGATGTTTGACACGTTAAAAATCCCTACCGGGAGTGGAATTCCCCCAGATTCTGCTAAATTCTAGTAGGGTCGGCCAAATGATCATAGCAATCGGTGCTATGAAGGATGCTCCGCCATCCTGATTCCTCGCCCAAAAACAAACAAAACATATTTTACTTAAAGTTCCCGTCATAGCACATATAAACACATTTATTTCTATCTTCTGTCGGTATTTGATCCACACTCATATTCTGTCATTTTGACGTTTGGTAAATTCGTGCATTGTAGGTTTTATTATTAATTACTTTATTATTTTTTGAATAATAATGTCGGCAATAAATATTGAAAAAATTAGTATAGCACATTGGTATCCAGATCTAGAGAGCCATAAATGTGGTTATTGTAAAAATCCTAATGGTGCAGTATCCTATGGTTAGTACTTTTCATACTTCGAAGAGGTTATATTGAAGTTATGATTTTAAATAGGTATGTGGGCCGAACAACTTACAGTTGAGGATTATCAAAATTTAATTGACAGAGGTTGGAGAAGATCCGGGATGTATTGTTATAAACCAATGATGGATCAAACGTGCTGTCCGCAGTATACCATCAGGTATTCTCCATTGTTTACTTGTGAACCATGTATAAATAATTTAGTGTTTGCGTACCTAATAGGTGTAGTGCTTCAGATTTTCAACTGTCAAAGTCTCAGAAAAAAATAATAAAAAAATTTAATAAATATTTAACCGATGGTTCAGGAAATAAAGGAGAAAATCAAAGTAATACACGTAGTGAAGGTGAAGATGATGCTCCTCATGAACAAATAATTTTAAAAGAAAGACCAAGTGCTACAGAAAATTTATTTAATAAATTAGGGTGTAACAATGGAGATGAAAAAATGGATAGTGGCGACTCGAGAAGAATTAATAATTCTGGGGAGCCAAGTTGCAGTAGTAGTGCTGGTACCAGTACTAGTAATATTTTTGAAAAATCTACTGACGATAGTAATATTTCGTCTTTTATCTTTATAGTTGTAGTTTCTAATGAAAAAATGTTTTTATTTTATTTTAGGTACAAAAAGTCAAGTACAAGAAAATACTGAAAACAAAAAGGCTGCTACTTTTAAAAGAGGTGATGGTGCTGATCCAAATAAGCCACAATGTAAAAAGGCAAAGTTAATGAGATTAGAAAGAAAGCAGCAGAAATTGTCAGAAAAGGGTATGACTGTAGAAAAACCTGCTCTTAATAATGAAGCTAAAAATATAGAGCAATTTTTGAATGAAATACCAGAAGGTTCTAAACATAAACTTAAGGTATGATTGATATAGGAAAATTACTGGGAAGTCTCATTATTTTTATGATAGATAAGCTTAATTAATCTTAAAGGAAACTAAGTTTTGAACCATTTATGAGAGATAAAATAAATCCTATAAGATATAATTATCTTTATCTATGCTCATACAAAAAGTGACTACTGTTTACACCGATTTTCATGTAAAAAGTTAATATTTATTGAGCTAGTGTTATAAAATTTTTATTGCACGCTAATGTCAACAAGAATGTATGATAAATGATTTATGAATATTTTACAAACTGGTTGCTAAACAACTTAGCACATAAAAATCTAAGCACGCTAATTAAGATATGTACAGGGTTAGTTTTATTAATGTAAACCCCCCTTTATTATTTTAATTTTTGACCGTTTCAAGAAATTTAAAAACTTCTCTTATGTGATTTTTTATGTAGATTCTACTCATGCTAACAGTTTTGCGGTAGCATTTTATATATACAGGGTGCCCGAAAGCATGTTTTTTTTAAATTGAACAACCTGTATATTTTGAAAATTTCTATTCCTTGAGTCATTCTGATAACAAATACAATTATACAATATGCATATTGTATAATTGCTTTACTGGTCTTTGTGTTATTCGTCAATTATTATTGAATAGTTGTTTGTGAATACATTTGAGCAAGCGTTATTTTATAACTCATATTTTTGTGATAACCTTATCATAATTATCAATTAATCAAATAAATTAACACACGAAGCAAAATATATTAATTAAAATAAATTACATGACATTTTCAACATAACCACCGTTAACCCCAATGCATTTTAAATATCGTTTTATAACCTTAGAAGAAATTTTCTGAAAAAGTGCTACATCCAAATTTAGCACATTTACGTTCTCTTCGATTTTATGTTTTAATTGTTCAATATTTTCCTTTCTTTTTCTTTTTTCATTGAGAGTCCACCATAAAAAGAAATCGACAAGATTCAAGTCTGGACCATTTTTTCCTACACAAAGGCGATATGTGCCATTTAAGAAGTCTGTCACTTCTCAAATATTATAAGGTGGGGCACCATCTTGCTACCAAGAAGCCCTTATCATATCCAATATTGGTAACTCATATAAATAATCTTCAACATTGGTTTGTAGAATGTTCAGGTAAGCCTGGCCTGTTCATCTTTCACCAATAAAAGAAGGACCAATAATCTTAGCTTTGTGAATTCCACATCAACAGTTCACAGTTTTACGCCCTCGCTTTTTTACTTGAACCAGGACATGTGGATTTTGTATTGCTCAATAGTGTGTATTTTTCTATTAAATATGCCACAAGTAGAGAAAGATGACTCATCCATCCAAAAAATGTTTTTTTTTAATTTTCGTTTTCATTAAATCTGTTTAATCATTTCTTCACAGAAAATTCTTCGAAAATCATCTTCATTCAAATGCTGCACCTGGTATAGCTTGTAATTATTTCTTTTCATAACCTTCGTTACACTTGATTGAGAAATGTTTAAGTGTTTGGATACAGACACCGTGGACCGCCACGATTCCTCTGTCACTTTTAATAAAACTTGTTATAAATTTGCTTGAATGAAATTCTTGTAGGTGGTGCTTCATTTGAAAATCCAGGGTAAGGAAATTATCTCTCGCGAATGGAGAAAATTTGATTCTTTTCTTATTTTACCACTCGTGAATGAAATTTATATTTAAAAATTTATGATTCATTCTTTCAAGAATTAAATTTTAACGTCAGCAGTTTTATTCGTTCGGGAATGAATGCAAAATTGGCTGTTTAAAAAATTCCACTCGTGAATGTATACAAACGGAAATGAATCATTCGTTTTCAGTTCTTTTATTATTCTTACTATACTCATAGTTCTTACTACTCTGCAGTTTTATTTATATAAAATCATTGACCAACTTCATACGATATGGGCCGACACAAACAATTTAATTTAACCAAATATATTAATTATGATAATGAATCAAATACTTCCACTTGTTTAGAGTGTGAGAAGAAATTGAAAGGAAATTAAACTGGAAACATTAAGCGGTATTACGCTAAAGTGCATAAAGAAATTCTTGATGAAAAAGAAAACGAAAATGGGGAATCAACTATCAAACAGGGTTCGAAAACAGAAACAAACCCAAGTTTCTATAAATATGAATAAAAGTGAGTTCCTATTGTGTTGCATTGGACTTGTTACCGTAAAAGGTATACCTTTCAGAATTTTTGATGATGGCCAATTTTTTTAAGAAACTACAACCAAATGAAAAAGAATTTAAGACAAATATTAATTCTATACATGTAGTCGAAAAAGTCAGTTCAGTGTGTAATAAAATAAAACAAACATTTATCTATAACATTAAATAAAAAATGGTACAGAAACAAAAAGTACATAATCAATTAAACTTTTTTGATGCAAACAAATAATTCGAAAACAAGAGTATCAAACAAAATTCGATAGCGCCATACAAATTTGCAATTCTCCGTGTATTAATGTATTAACAAAACTGTATCTTAGCATATATAAAGCTGCGTTGTTATTTAAATCGCGAATGATTCATACCTGATAAATTTGTGAACGAAAGATATTTGTTAACGGTCAGCAAATATGATACGTTCAGGTACGAAATTTATTTCTACTAGAGAATTAAAACATAAAGTTCGTGAGCGAATAAAAAATTAAATTTATTTAAGAATTATTCTTTTGCCAGCGAATCAAATGTTTTCATTCTTCCTACCCTGCGAAAATCTAATAAACTTCCTTCTAGATTTCCTTTTTCAATGCAATAATACATTGTGCTAAAGAACTAATCAAAGTCTCTTTAGAAAATGCACTTAATTAAAACTCAATATTCAGATTTAATGACATTTAACAATATTTTCATTTGTTTTCGCAGCCTACTTTGGATATTGTTATTCATGCAGTTAGCAGAAAATTTCTATATCTTTTGACAAATAGCACAAAAATTAGTATAGTAATTATACAATATGCGCAAGAATCGCAGTTTGCCAAAATATGCAGGGTGTTCAATTTAAAAAAACATACTTTTTTGAGTATCCTGTATCTATAAAATGCTACTGCAAAACTGTTAGCATGAGTGGAATCTACATCAAAAATTACATAAGAAAAGTTTTTAAATTATTTGAATCGGTCAAAAATTAACATAATAAAGGGGGGTATACGTTAATAAAACTAACCCTGTATCTACATGCCATAATCACAAATTTAAAAAATATATCAAATACAATTAATACTTTAGCGTTATGATCGTAAATAAAACATTGTATGATACACGTATAAAAAGTCTCTTTATTGCACTCACATCCTCCCCCAAACCGTTCGCGCAATAAAGAATGGCTTTTTACACTTATCTTAAGGTATATTAACGTATTACGTATTACACGTATCTTAAATATCTATTGTACTTGGATAAGAAAGCATTATGTCATTCATTTAAGTGATATAATGAAGATTATTATCACAGTGGGATAAGTAAATCATGATCATAATTGCTTGGTTGCTATGGCTTCGAATTCTAAGCTGCTCTGAATTTAAATAAAAAATTTCAAGATGTACGTCCAAAAACTGTTTCAACTTATTAAATAATTAGTGGAGTAACCTTACGTTTTTATCTCGGAACCGGTCCAAACTACTTCGATTTGAATAATTTTTTTTCTAGTCTTGTAAATATAAAATACTAAAACCTTTACAAATTAGAAATTGACGCTCAGAACGGGAAATGTGGTGAAACTCGAATAACCTAGAAATCTTCCAAGGGGTCCCGCACCGGTTGCTCGACCATCTCAGAACAGGATAATTTTTGGTGTGTTATCACATCTATCTATTGGTAGTTTGAAGCCACTATTAATTTATTTTTATTCCTTTTGGTTTAAATACGGCAGCCATATTTGTTTTGTGGTGTACGACGTTTTTTGCAGTTTTCTATGTAAACGAAAATCTTGATATCTCAAGAACAGTTGGTCGTAGAAAGTCGCGGTAAAAACTATTGCATTGTTCACATTTCGAACTACATTTGTTGTTCTAAACATAAATTTTGTAAGATGCTTCCTTATGGGCGCAAATTAAGTCCGAAGTTTAACGCTTTTTTTGCAAAATTTTGGCTTTTTAGAGTGTATATTTCCAGACAATGGCGAAGTATCAGCACTCATTCTTTTTAAAAAAGTACACAGTTAAGGCTAGTTTATGTTTAAAATATTTAAAATCTGAAACTTCATTATTTTGGTATTTATGGGCTTTTGAAATTCCCGTTTTCTTCATTTTTGAGCAACTTTGGACCTCAATATCTCTGATGGGCATAAATGGATTTTTTTTATATTATCTGGATATGAAGCAGTATGTGATGGTAAACTATGGTGAAAATGGTAACTTTGATATTAGCTTGAGAACAGAGTTATGCTCATATTAGCTGTCATTCAATTTACACGGATTGAGAGGAAAATCAGCCACGGAAGAAAATACAAAGAAAAAGCACCCTTGTTATATTAATAACTTTAGTTATCACTGCAAGGACTTTTATCAATAGCATATAACTATGTATATATAATAATAGTAATAATAATAATTTTACTTTGCCAAACCAATATTAGCACCTGAATAAAATACATTTAATCAGTAATACTAATGGAAATGGTATACATTTACAGTTTTCAACTGAGCATAACTCTGTCCTCACGATAATAACAAAGTTAAAGCTTTTACCACAGTTTGCCATTATATGCTGCTTCATATGTACACTGGCTTGCAAAAAAATCGCATACACTTTAAAAATCAAGTAACCGAGTTTTTATGTAGTTTTTGCTATGTAAACGTGACTTTTCTGACTTTTGACATTACATTTTTGACGGATAAATCTGTCATTAGGAAAATAAAACAAAATAATTTTAACTGACTGACACTGGCAACTTAAAAGTTAAGACCGACTTAATACAATCAAAAATAGGTGTACGCGAATTTTTTGCAAGCCAGTGTACGTAATATAAAAAAAATCCATCCATGACCATAAGAGTTGTTGAGGTCCAAAGTTGCTCAAAAATGAAGAAAACCAGAATTTCAAAAGCCCATAAATACCAAAATAGTGAAGTTTCAGATTTGAAATATTTTAAACATAAACCATCCTTAACTGTGTAGTTTCTATAAAAAGAATGAGCACTGATACTTCGCCATGGTTTGGAAATATGACACTCTAAAAAGCCGAAATTTTGCAAAAAATTGTTAAACTTCGGACTTAATTTGCGCCCATAAGGAAGCATCTTATAAAATTTACGTTTAGAACAACAAATGTAGTTCGAAATGTGAAGAATGCAATGGTTTTTACTGCGACTTTCTACGACCAACTGTTCTTGAGATATCAAGATTTTCGTTTACATAGAAAAGTGCAAGAAACGTCGTGCACCACGAAACAAATATAGCTGCCGTATTTAAACCAAAAGGAATAAAAATAAATTAATAGTGGCTTCGAACTACCAATAGATAGATGTGATAACACACCAAAAATTATCCTGTTCTGAGATGGTCGAGCAACTGGTGCGGGACCCCTTGGAAGATTTCTAGGTTATTCGAGTATATATGATCTAGTATATAATCTATAATATATGAATATATAATCTAGTATATATGAAAAAAATATTTAAAAAAATCTAATCATTAACAATTTATTAATAATTTCTAATAAAACAGTAGATTTACCTACACTTTCATCAGTTCTAGCACAGAAACTATTCAAACTAACTTGATGAAAATAGCATATGTTACTCATTACATAAAGACCATTGACATCTCATCAATATATTTTATTAATTGTTTCATGATTATGAGAATCAGCATCGTTAGTAATTACTGCTGTATTTGATTTGCATAAATCAAAATTTAAAATAATATTACGTTATGTCAAAGATTACTACTATTACATGATGCAGAAAAAATATGAGTATTGTTGATACATCTGATAAAGAGTAATTAATGTAGAAGATTTAAAAATTAAAAAGTACACACCCACTATTGGTAAGTACCTACCCCTCATCTTTTGTTAAAAAAAGTAAGCCAACCAGTAAAATTTACTGGTAAATGTAATATTTAATATTATCTACAAATTATAATTATTATTAACATTATACATTTCTTATTATACATTTCCTAATGCTATACTTTCTTAATAAGTTTGCATTCTGAAGAACATCCATTTTATATTTCTTAATATTGATTTTTAATAATTAATCGATTAAGAAATCAATATTTTAATGGTTTTATCTTATTTTAAGAGGTTACCTGATAGACCACAGTCAGCATATTAATTCGCCTATAATTTTTTGTAATTATTGGACTGTTGTATTTGTCACTTTGTTCACTATTATTATAATTATTTTTAATAGATAGGGAGATAGGCATTAGTTTGTATGTACAAAAACAATTAAAAACCGCTGTACACTGTATTAGTAGTATATCCTAACTACATATTACCCGTTAAACAATAGTATTTGATAATTGTACCAATTTGGTATTTGCAATGGTATGGTTTGCAATGTTTGTGTATTTGGTATGCGTTGAAGCAATCGAAGTAGAAGACTGTAACTGCATAAACTTATATTACTAGGAAATGTAATAAATACAGTCTTTTTTACATAGGTATCTACAATTTCTACAATTTAGAAATCTTATAGTTACTTGTTTATTGTTTCTAGCCTGACTTTGTGGAACTCCATAATCATGAAATAAATAACTATTAGTAAAAAGTTTTACAGTATTTATTAAATTATAACCTGACAATATTGTTTCGACTGCTAAGCTGTCATTATCAAAGGTAATATAAATATAAGCAAACACGTCGCTAAGGTAAATACAAAAAATATGTAACTAGAGAAAAAGATAATATTGTCAGGTTATAATTTAATAAATACTGTGAAACTTTTTACTAATCGTTATTTATTTCATTATCATTTCAGTAGCTAGGATTAAAGTATTAGTCAGATTTATAACGTTTCCTAAATTTTCTAAGCATCTTATCCATTATCTTAACAGGTGGTTCAACCAAGTAGAGAATAATCTGCTTTTGGACCTCAAGCCTTCTTGTAGGACTGTCACTTTCTATTCAAATAATTTAGAATTTTAGAATCTGTCTTTGCTACTTTGCCGCCAATCGTAAAGAGTTTATAAATGCAATAGACTTCTTCATTGACTAAACTGAATTTTTTCAAAGAAGCATACAAATATATTTCTGGGACGTAAGAGTTTTGGTGTCTAAGAAACAAGAAAAACGTAAATATAAAATCTACATACATCATTTCATATTCAGTGTTTGTAGTACTTGTACGCTTCAGAAGTTTCTTATTTTTTCGTAAAATATGCCAAAAACAAGAGTGCTTTTGTCTAATAAAAAAAAAACGATGGAAAGTAGAGTACACATTGTATTTATTTGTTTGTACCAGTGAAGCTTATTTAGCTACATATTACATTGTTTATTATTTTTTAGTTTAGTTCAATATTATTAGTATTAGTACCTAATAACCAGGGGCAACCACATGGTCGCTGAATGGGTAGTTAAGTGCACAATTTCGTGTAGTCGAATGTATAGGATAAAATTACGGTAGGTTATGGTATGGTTAGGTATACATTCGACTATGCGAAATTGTGCATTTAACTACACATTCAGCAAGCACGTGGTTGCCCCTGGTAATAACTAATAATGGTGTAATAAGAAATACTTTTTTAGGAAAAATGATTTGAGCCAGATTGAGTAATCAATCAGATTATGGTCAAATCATAAATTTATGTACCAGATCCAGGGGCAGTTACCCGTAATGGACCGTGCATAGTGCGATCTGGTATTGTTCTCTAAAGATGATTTCCAAGTGGAAAGAATCCTCAAAAATAATTTGATATGAGATAAAATGTTAAGGAAATTAAAAGAATTTTATTTTGATTGCCTACTGCCTGAGTTATCCTCGAATAAGCAGGAGTATGCCCATCAAGAACACTTTAAAAGTAAAACATGTTCTAGAAAAGAATGAGAAATTTGTAAAAAATAGTTAATCTTATACATATATTTTTTTAAATAAAATTTAATTAAAATATTCACATCTTTTCTTTTATACACATTATGTCCGAATTAGAATTTGCAGTGGCTAGATAAGAAACATTTATTTTCAACTTGGAATGATTTTCTACCTGCTATCCGACTACAAATGCAAAGTGTCACAATAAGCAAGCTTACTGCAATTACTGACGCTCAACCTACCCTTGCTGACTGATTGATTTATGATCTGTTGCAGAGAAGGATGGTCCATTCGTAAAAATTGTATATTGATATAAGTGGCGCCCCTATAGTGGAATTAGTTTTTGAAGCTACGTATCCTAGGCCCTTAACAAGCAAGCAAGTAAAAACATCTGTTATAAATATTTTATCTGTCATTAAAAGCATAAAGTGAGGTTAAATTACATTGTTTTAATTTATGTATTCATAGTGTGCAGTTTAAAACCACGATATGTTGTTCAATTTTAAATTACCACCATAAATCTATTGAATAATTTAAATTTTTTCTTCCTGCGTATATGACACTGAACTTTCTAATATTCTAATGACAAATTGTAATAAAACTGGTTTTTATGAAAAAAAATAGTAACATACTATTATCATAATTACCGTAGAAATCCATAATCCGAACACACTGTATTCCGAACATCCAGTAATCCGAACAAAAGCAATTATGAGCTATAATTCGAAATCCCCTTTAATTCGAACAAATCTCTTTAATCTGAACAAAAAAGTTATATGTACCTACTATTGCAAAATAATTGGCACAGTAGGTTTTTTCTGCTTAAATAGGACATTCTCCATAGTACTCTCTTCCATCGTGTGATATGCCAAAATTCTTAAAATCTGCCTATTTTATAATTAAATTGTACCAATTATTTATCTTGCAATAGTACATACTAAAATTGAATATGTAATGTTCTTGGCGAATGGGAATGTGAATATTATAAATGAGATGTTACAACCCGTCGGGTGTAATAAAATTCTACGGAGATCAACAAACACTTTTGTTATTATTTAATATAAAGAGTAATAGAAATCCTAAATATAGTAACTGATATCATCACAAAGGCTCCCTAAATGATTTTGATGTTTATGTAATGATATCATCTACCTTAAAACTTTTTTAATTTGTTATACACAATTTGTATACGAGGAGTTCATATCTTATTTAAAACATGTCAAACTGTGTTTTAAGGATTGATTTAAATCATGATATTGGTAAATCGACAGTCACTCATAGTTCACTAAAGAAAAACAAAACTAAAATTCTAGAATACGTCTCGTCTTCTGGCAAAGGTACAGAAAATCGAAAAACACTAAAATTAAGATAAAGAAATGCAAGCATACGCTATGGAGGAGAAAAGAGAAAGAAGCTTTTAAAGCAAAAAATTACTTATTTTTTTTAATTAGAAATAAAAGTTTTGTAATAAAATTAGTAAATTATATAAATTAAGTTCTTTATAGTAAGGTATTATCGCCTGAAGCAATGTTTTTATTCGAATATCCAATAATCTAAATTCCTCGTTAATACGAATTTGCCTTGCATTTATAGGTTTGGATTAAAGACTTCTACTGTATTTTAACCTCGCTTTATGCTTTTAATGACACATAAAATATTTGTGACATAATGTTTGTTTGCTTACTTGTTATTGGTAGAAATTTACCTAGCCATGATTGCATTCTTTGTTCTGCTAGCCATAAGGTTTATGTCTTGCTTGTTGCACTCATTCATTTTTGTATGTTTAGACTATACCATTTACAGTATGATTTCACACATATTAATATGATTTCACATTAAGGAAGCTGTGGTTGTAGAAAAATATGATGAAAATGTAAAAAAATTATTGCAGTTGATAGATTTTAATGTACAAAATTATTTCCTAAAAAATCATCAATGTCAATATGTCAAAAAATAACACGCAATATTATGCAAAATGGTAAGTTGTTGATACATTTATTATAATAACTTAATAAAAATTGATGAAAAAAATTTGACACCAAAACATTTCACCTAAAAACGTTGTAAGATTGTGCCGTTAAAGTTTCAAATTTGTTAGGAGAATAGTTTTGCCAAAAAATAAATTAATACGAAAAATTTGTCGATTGAACGCTTGATATAGCCCACTTGGTAACAATGTCATATTGCAACAAACGAGCGGGAATCTTGAATGCTTTATATAGCTACATGCAGAACCACTGGCCGCTCGTAATTTACATCTCGAAAACAAAATCAGTTGTATTAAATAAAAAGATACGCAATTCGGAAATTTTCTACTGCTACGTTTGAAATAAATCTGAATAAATAGTGTTTCATCCATCGTTTTAATATACATATATTTCTAATATTTGCAAAGATAACCTCAAAACTTCAGTCAAATTAATTTACTGCATTAACTTGTTTACAACAGAACAACAATAGTTATTTACATTACAAGCTGCGAAAGTTTACTTTTTGGTGCAAGGTGTTTTTGATTGGCCTAGGCGAAGCGTAAGTGTAGCCGAGGTTAGTTAAAAACACCGAGCACCTGAAAGGACTTTCGCAGCATGTAATGTATTACACTTTTCATTCTCCCTGTGACATTTATTAACCACCGTAAATAAATAAATAAAATGATGATTCAGTGATTATAATAAAATAATATTTGTATATACAACAGTATTGTTACCAAGTAATGTTGACAACAGCCACCATATAATATTATATTTTTAAAAAATTGGCAGTTTTACTTCGTTGTCCAGGGACCGAAAGTTTTTCATACCTAGCAACCACCTTGCATGTTTTACTTTTGCTTTCGGTTTCTTTATCAAGATAGATAGTTACACTTTCGTAAAGGGGAGAATGAAAACGAAATACTGGTGCCAACTTAAGGCAACATTGTCACTTTTTCACTACTCTAGAAGCGTATAATTTATTTATATTCTAGAGAGATTACTTTATTTTTTTAGTGTTTACATGGTAATATTATTTTATTTTTATTAATAAAAAAGTAAACTTGAATGAAATTTCTGCTTAGAAGAATTGTACTTTTCGTAATTTTTTCGCGTTCTTAAGTTTGGACTAGAAAGTCAAAAGTTAATCTCTGACTTTAAAAAGACTAATAATTAATTAAAAACATATATAAATAATAACTAAACTGCTTTCACATGCATTCTAATAAAACTAGTATCGTTTGAGCCATTATTTGAAGCAAGACTATGTAATTATTTATATTTATCAAAATAGCACAGCTCCACAACTTTTGGCTCAGACTATCCCACCAGAACTTCCTTAACAAAAACTGATTTTACATAAATGAAAACAGAATTCGCAATACGTAACGTCATAAAACTAATTTATCAGTCACGAATTATAATTTTGCAATAATGAAAACAGAATTTGCAATTTTTAAAACTAATTTCAATTAAATAAAAATAGATTTTGCATAATAGGCAATAAGTTGCAAAATTTTATTATAAAGACAAATTTTATTTTCTATAACGTACCAAAAATGCCTCTTCATAAATACAACAAAATTTCGCCGAATAACAGAGCTGGATTGTTCAAGAATATATGATGAAGACAAAGATTGGAGAAGAACAGCAAAGCTTTAGGTCTCAACATAGGGTCAACCGGGGTAAATATGAAACGAAGAATAAAACTTTTAATTTTAAACTACCTTAAAATTAAAAAAGTCTCCGTTTTTATACATCAATAGATTCCTTTTAGCCTTACCTATAAGACCATATAAAAGCAATTTATATAAGATTATGTTTGTAGTCATGAAGAGGTAAATACTGCGTTTCATTTATAACCTGGGTATGGGGTAAATATGAAACGCAAACGGGAAAAAGTGAAACATCACCTTAAGTCTTTATTTAATGAGGTATCAAGTACGTCAAGGGCATACCGGGTGTCCACTCTCAAAGTTGATCATAGGCAATTAACATTATATATTTTATTTTTATGTATTTCGCTGTACTAAACCAATACATATTAAAGTAATGAACATTTTAAATAGTCGTTATCCAATTGTGAGGTTTGAAACCGTCATTATTAACTTCCTAATAACCTAGGTAAACAAGCGTGTATGCGCTAAAATAAAATAATTTGAAAATCATAGCTTGTCATACTTAACAACAGCCAACTTTTAAATTAGTATTTTAAAATAAAAATCGCACTCTTAATACTATTAGTATCATTTGATGCGCAATAACTTTCTCTTTCTATTGATAACAGTTTTTTCGGTAGAGATTGTAAAATATCTATTAAGCACAACAAAATAAACGTCAAGAGGCTGTGTTGTAACCTCACTTCAATTATGCCGGTATGGTAACTAAACAAACCGTATTTAAAATGTGGTGAGCAAAACAACTTCCGGTGACCCAGACCGGTAGGCCAATGAGCCCAATGTTGGAGTAGGTTTCACGATTTTCTTCCCGCTTCAACTTTTTCACTTGAATACTTAGTACCATTCTTTTAGTAAGTAACACAAACTATTAAGAAGAAATAAGAAGTAAATCCAATAACATCTCTACCTCTAACTCATGTTGAATCTTGCAAATGGTGTTTCATTTTTACCCAGGCCGTGTTTCACTTTTTCCCAATTTTGTGTTGCATTTTTCCCTGAACTTTGTAACTGAATAAAACAAAATCAAGATGTTATGAAAGCAATTTATTATATTTGCTGTGTTAAGTAATCTATTCCTTATTTAAAAAATAAAAAATTAATATAATAGCTGGTATAGAATCGTAATTACCAGAAAAGTTTTATACATGCTTTTCAAATTTGTTTTGACGGTTTTTAGCAGATTTTATACTGAATAAAATAAATTGTGTATAAAGGGCAGTCCAACATGTTATAATTATACATCATGTAATATAAACCTGAAGTAATTATATTAACGTTTTAGAATTCTCTAAAAATTAAAAATATAGTGGTTATCAACATGTTTCACATTTACCCCAAATTTTTAGTGTTTCATATTTACCCCGATTGACCCTACATACCGCGTATGCTGTCGAAAGAGGTTGTCCTTTTTTCAACCATTACAACTAAGAACTAGCCATATCCGAATTTGGAATGCATATTTTGGAAGATATTGTCAATGATGCAATTTAAGAGATGTCACGTCTCTTGGATATGCAAACCATGTCGAACAATATTATGCTGCATCATTGTGGGACGGAGACATTGTTGAAATTTAATTAAACTTAATTTTCAACTTATTCTTGTTTATAAAAATCTTGTTAAATGAACATTATTTTCATTGTATTTACTTAAAAAACGTTGTAACATTATAGGGAATAAATATAATTTAAAATCTGTTTTCATTTAGATGAAATTGGTTTTCAAAAATGCGAATTCTGTTTTCATTTGTGTGAAATCAGTTTTCGTTAATGTAAAATCATTTTTCATATGTGTGAAATCACACTGTAAAAGGTATAGTTTTTGGATAATTTGTGTATAAAATTTTTAAGTATTTTTTTCTGGTATCCCTGTAAAAGCTTCCAAACAGAAACAAACTAACATCTACCAAAGCAAAAAATTTTAAATAAATTTAAATTATTTAGTTAGCTAATCTTTTTGTGGTACCTACTAGGTATATATAATAAATAGCAACTTTTAATGTCCCAGGGAACATTATTTAAAAAAACAAAGTTATAAGTTCAAAATTATTATTTTAAGCATAAGAAACAAAACAAAGAACAAACATTATTGTGTACGATATTTTAGATTTCGTTTCGACAGATGGCATTACTGCTCTAGATTTTAATTTAACCCGAATAAAGCCATCCCGACAATCTTCACCGCAAACGGCAGCCGAAAGTTCTGTAACCAGGTATACAATTCTTTCCACCGCCTGAGTATGGCAAGGATAAGAAGCAAACTTTACTTTTGTTGTTAAATATATCAACCTTTATGAGAATTACCAAATTCGTTATGAAATGTTAGAAGAGGCACGGTTAATTTTTCTGAATTTCATGAAATTATATAATCCGAAGCCTGAAAAAAGATCGTATCTGATGCAGCTAAATACTAATTCTCGTATAGCTGCTTGTTTATCAGACAGCATCGCTATCAAAATATTCTCAGGGTGGCCAAAATGTTCACTTCTTTGTATAATGGAATTATATGGTTCCAACTATATGGTAGTGGGTTCTAGCCAGACTGAACCAATTGATCTATATCGTACCAAACCTAAAGTTTCATTAGAAATACAACCAGTGTTTGCAGATTTTCAAAGGACTTGTTGGTGGCAACATGCAATCTTAAAATTCTGTGCTGTAGTGCCATAGCATAACACATTTTGAACAAATATTTGTGATCGGTGCTAAGGTCAGATGTATTGATACTTACAGGAACATTTGTTTCAATTCCGGAAAAAGTAACAATAAACTTCTCACAGTTTCCCAATTTTTCCTCAATAGGTCCTAAAAATTCTGGAGGTCGTGTAGTTTGTCCATCCACCTAGTAAAGTAAATAACGGAACAGCAATTAATTCGCATGCAATAAACAAACAGGCCATTGTCATGGCCTACCTAGTTCTTCTTCCAAAAACCGTACTGACACTACCTTTACAACCGGTATTTACTGCCATCCCATCACATCTAATTACCAAATTTTTGTCTCATCTACGTTGTTTGTTTTATGAAGAATCTTTGTGATACTTTAATATTAAGACTTGATCCAGATCTGGGTGCAACGTGGCCAAAATAGAGGGATTTTGGTTTCTTAATTAAGGAATAATGCGCCCCTCAAGTATCGTATTTTTATGAAATCTTCCATTGACTAAGTCTTCTTTTAAAGTTTTGTTCTTCTTCTCGTCGAAATATAAACCAAACTTAACTGCTCTTTCTAACAACTCTTTTCCTATTTCCAATTGAATTTCTTTTGTAACCCTTCTGATTGCCATTCGAACCAATACATTTGAAGCGTCTTTTTTGATATTAGTTAGTCCAATATCGTCTAATAGTGCACTAGCAACTGTTGCAGCAGCACAATCGGATACGACGGTCAAAGCCAAAAAAGAAAATTGTCGGCCGCAAGTACCTTTGGAAGTTAATGGTTGTGAAGAAGATGGCATCTGTGGCTGAGATAGAAGAACAATATTGTATCTTCACTGTCAGATGTTTCCGATGATATTGAACAATGATATTCTACAACTGAGAATTATGATTAAAAGTATTACCTATTCAATTGGGCGCGTTACCTTTCTACAAGTTTTGAACTTTTAAAATAACGAATGATGCCACCGTGAAATGCAAATATCGATGCGCGTCCAAATAATCAATAGGCTCATACTACTTCGTTTTTACTAAATAATTATTGTTTTATACCTGGAGTGTTAAATTCTTGCATTTAAGCTAAAACGATTATTAAAAGAAAATTCTCTGCAATAAAATATCGTTTTCATATTGCACAAAGTTTGTATGTGTGCAGTGACATTATTTGTCTTGTGCAACATGAAAAAACATTTGTTTGGCCCCAATTTTTTTCTTAACTTTAGTTTTAGCCCAAATGGCAACTTTATTCGCCTCAGGCATTTTAGTTTTTAATTTTTTTTTAATGTTTCATTCTATTATGGAATAAGGATCTCATTTAACTCCTCAAAACATGAAAATACTTAAATTACGATTAAACATGTGCTTTTCTTTTCAAATGTAAAACAAAAATATACCAAAGTTTTATAGAAAATAACCTCTAGCGGAAGTAGATTAATCTTGACTTGCAATGGTTACTGAAAACTAACCTCACATTAAGTGCATTGTTAACTGGGTAGTGGGTAATTCGCTCTCCAACCATGTAAACCACTAGCCAGAAACAATGCATAACAATGTTACCAGTATTTTTGTAGACAATGTTACTAGAGGGTGACCCAAATCAACTGTTCTATGGCCTTCTTAATCAAATAAATTATCGAAAAGTAAGCTTGAGATGTATGAATTTTAGCGACACATACAAAATCTTTTATACTGAAATAACATCTACGAATATATATCTGACAGATTTACATTTGATTACCATTCGTCTTGTCATTCATTTGACAAATTTAAAATTGGAATGACTATAATAACCCCCTTATAAATTAGTCAATTTTGAAAGCTGTATACCATAGCATAAAGATATACAACATATCCACTCGCGTGTCGGCACTTTGAAGTCGTTAACCTAGCTTCAAACATCACGCTGACAAAACGATGGTTCGCCATCGGTTTGTTGATCAATCGTCATTGTGATCATCATCGTCTGCATATAATAATATATAATAATAATAATTACTACAACCCATAACCTAAACCAAGGCCCCAGAAGCTATAAGCTTGTGCGGGAGGGAGGGGGTGATTATTATTATTATGTAGGCCCAATGTGCGGCTGCAGCCGACTTATAGATGGAACAGCGCAAATCCCACATTTGTGTTACAGCTAAGGGAAACTGCAGAAAACCTTAACCAGATCTGCCAGCACCAGGAGTCGAACCCGGGCCGCTTGGGTGAAAGTCCGGCACGCCAGACATTACACTACCAAGGCTAATATGCAATAGTAAACAACAAGTAGGGATGTATTAGGTAAAATTATATTATCCTGGCAAATTTTGTAAAAACGGAAAAGTCTTGGGATAGTGGTAGTATAATAGGAAATAGAATTGTATGTAAAAACAAAATTAATTGACGCCTTTGAACAATTCGTTTTTATTAACTTAAATAGGTACCTACATAATTCACCATTTACAAAACTGTTACAAAACTAAAGCTATTTTAAAAAATTAAATAATTCTTTATTATAATAATTTTGTATTTTGAGCACTGGCTGCCAATAAAACATTATATACAAAATATTACTGTTTTGCCTATCAATATAGAATTTTTCAAGTAATTTTTTTATTAGTGACAATCCAACTCGAAAATTTTTAACCAATCAAATTACAGAATTTTTCAAATTGGGACCAATGAAATTAGTTTTATAGTGAAAAAACCACTAGTGGTTTTTTCACTAAGAAAAAACCACTTGTCAAAATGAAATGTCAAATTTAATTAAATTAATATTAACTACACACGCTAAATAAAAATTTGCTCGGTGGATTGTCAAGCCGAATACAACTCGTGGTCTAATTTTTTCTTGCAAAATTTATCGTTTAAGACATTCGTAGCTTTTGCTTTTGGAAAATTACACTCCTCTCCTGCGTCGACTCATGTAATTTTCGTTGCAAAGCTACTCATATCTGAAACGACAAATTTTGTTGGAAAAAATCAGACCACTTGTGATATTATATATGATAAGTTATTAGTTAAAAATTATTGATCTAAAATAAAACGGTACATTTAGATTTGTATTACGATATCTTTATCTAATGTTTTTGGTAGCTTAAGTGTTTAAAATTTTTATACGTCTTAGTTCCCCAGCGTCCCAAACTGCAATCCCATAACAGAAATTTTACGTTGTACTAACTGGATTTTTCTTTATAAAAGTTAATTGTTGGATTATTTAATTATTTAAAGGTCAATAAATATTAAATAAACAAAATAATAATAATAATAATAGCCGCCTTTCACAGGCCATGAAGGCCCATTGGGGTATGGGGCAGGGTAGGCTGCTATTACTCGAGCTGTACGGTACTCAAGGGTGGTAAAGTGGCTAGCTTTACGTACCGGCCGCCTATTATTACCCCAGGAAATGATTTCCCAGGTACTCATTTTCACAGGCTGAGTCGACCTGGAAGCCTTAGATATTTAAAAATTTCAATGTATCATTCGTGGGATTCGAACCCAGGACCTTAAGATTGGTAGTCAAGTGCCTACCCACTGAGCTACCATGGCTTAATGGCTTAATAAATAAAATATTCAAGTAAATAAGAAATTTATTTTAATTTTTGTACTTTGTAGACTTTACTAGAAACAGTATATTGGTACCGCTTGGTACCAGATTCTAAAGGAAATAATTGTTGTTATAAGTAGCGTTGTATTAATACTGGTGGATGTGTACTTCCCTAGGTAATCAATACTGCTTGGTACCAGATTCTAAGGGAAGTAATTGTATTTGAACAGTAGAGATTTACTAATGTTTATTTGTAGGAATCAATTTTTTATATACCTTTTCAACCTATTTTCTAAAACCTGTGATGCTAAATAGCAGCTTTTTAGCTGTAGCTAAAAATGATAGCATTTTTACTTACCTGTGTGTGTTGAAAAAATATGTTTATATTGCAAGAAAACATTATGTTTATATTTTGAAATATAATCTAGCCTAGAAATTATTAACCTTTTAAATTTATATTATTTTCTAGAAGAAATTAAAAAGAGTAAATTTTATGTTTAGTTTAAACAATTACAAATAAATCACACAAAAAAAGCTTAGCCCTCAATTTAGTCCCCTAATCTAAAGTGACTTATTTGTAAAATAACACAAAAGTGGCATACAAAATTTTATCTCACAACTGCATTTAAATTGTAATTACCGTTGCAACCGGGTACATACATAATACTTGTTTACCATTTTGAAAAAACTTTATTAGTACCACATTATAGGGGAAGAGGGGGAACAGTGTTACACAAAAAATATTTTTTGATATAATTCAGAACCAAATAAAAATTTTAAAATTTATTCTCTTCGTAGTTTAAGAGTTACGAATCTTGTTTCAACTTTTACATTTAACTTGCTTTGATTATTTCAACTTTTAGAGAAATTAAGATTTATTCAACTTGGTGCTCTGTGTAACACTGTATCCTAATAGTGGAGTACAGAGTTACAAGGCAAGGTTAACAATGTTAATGTTAATAAAACAACTTAGAATTCTTATATTCTTGCGTTGTACGTACGAATTTATAAGTTGGATTAACTTCTGTATTCATTTTACGTGTAATTTCCTCAATTGACAAAATTCTGTGTTTTATTGTAGCCTCTTTTTGTATTACCACAAAGTTTCCGACATCGATATCATTTGAATGGAATAATGTATCTTTGTCACTTAAATGCAACTTGGACTGATCACTGTCTGCACAAGTGTTACATAAATAATGTTACACCGAACCCCACTATCCATGTAACACTAGACCCCAATCATCAAAAATCTATACTCGAATAGTTAATAAGGGCACAAACCTGCCTTTGCTTTTTGTATGTGACGTTTACAATATGTTGTGTGGCCTTACTTATGTCCCAGCTAGCACACTGACGTGATAATGTCGGCGTTTCTTCGGCAGTAACTACGTCAAATGACGTATTAAAAGTACATCAAATTGTAAAACTGACAACATTATGTCACAGCCCAAGGACGTCAATATAAGACGTCATTAAAACGTAGTTCAACGACGTCATTAAAACGTTGTTCAATGACGCCATTAAAACGTCCTATACTAGGACTAGGACACGAATTCTAAATAAATAGTTGAATATTAGAAATAATATTTATTATATACATAATTATTAAACAAAAGTAAACATTCAATAACAGAACATACATCTCTTCTATTAACTCAACATCTCATAATTGTTAAACAAAAGTAAACATTTACTAACTGAAAAGCTGCTAAAATAATATGCAGAATAATTGATGATACTAAAATAATAAAGTCCGTTTACCGAGACCTGTCGCAAGACGTAAATACACTTGAAGTTAGCACTAAACAAGCTATAAGCGATGCTATTGGTCGGCGCGCACGTGGTCTCATTAACGCTTAAACTACTTTACATAAATGCGGAAACACGTATAATGCAATCAGTTTCCATTCGATATTACGCTGCAACTGTAACAGCGAGTTAAGCGCACACGGTACGCAAACGCGCATCATCGTAAATGAAGCTTCAAGGGTCAGCTAACTTCAAGGTTGTTTACGTCTTGCGACAGGTCTCGGCAAACGGACTTTAGTAAGTACTAAGAAACCATTGCATTAGTATTAATTTAATAAAAATAGTAATCTCACAAAATCATTGAACGAGTAAAATTGTATAGGTTATCCAGTATTGCGACGGAACAATTAATTATTAATACTCACCCTTTGTGACAAACCACACAATTATTATGCCTTAGTTGCACCTACACATACACTATAAATGTAGGTACGTCAACAACTTTAATAATAAGTAGAAAC
This sequence comes from Agrypnus murinus, assembly GCA_929113105.1. Classification (NCBI taxonomy): domain Eukaryota; kingdom Metazoa; phylum Arthropoda; class Insecta; order Coleoptera; family Elateridae; genus Agrypnus; species Agrypnus murinus. The sequence continues at coordinate 169,000,091 of OV816025.1, read as the reverse complement.
GTTAGTAATTAAAGAGCAATACAAATATATGAAAGATGTTGTTGCTGTTTGTATTGCAGCATGTGGTCACGTGCAGTTCACTAAAAAAAAATAAAGTAACATGGTGTTGCTAGAGTTGTCTCTCGTACATCAGTGGACCCTGACAATACAAAAATAGTGTAATTGAATATTGAAAACAGTAAAATAATGTATTCTATTTACATTGTGCAAATGTAAAAATAAAAAATATTTTATGGAATATATCATTTTTTGGTTACCTAGATAGATCATAATTAATAATATTAGAAGTTTAAAAACGACCTTATTGTACGTCTAAAAGACGTCGTTTTCAAGACGTCTACGTACGTCCCATAACAAGATGTCTTATGGACATCATTTATTAGTCTTTTGACGTCGCTGACCAATAATCACTTAAAAATAACGTTATTATAACGTCAGTGTGCTGGCTGGGGTAGGTGGTGTTGGTTATATCCATAACTCATGTGTAAATTAAGTAATAACTTTACTAGTCTAAAATGAGATCACTAATGACTATAACTAGCAGGTGTTGGGTAAACAATTTATAATTATAAACATTTATATGCATTTTGTTGTTTCAGTAACACAAACTTAAGAGCTTAAAACACTCCAAAAAACGACAGTTTGCTGTCCCGACTCTATTTTACTTTAAGAATTAACAATTATTTAGGAACTCAAGTTCCTATTGTAGCTCAAGCTACAATAACTTTTTCACTGAAAAAGAGTTGTTATATGCTTATAAGTCTTATTTGTAAAGAGTTGTTGACAGTTTGATACACCAATAAAAATTGGACAAGCTTCTATTATAGCTTATATGTAAAAACTTTTCCAATTTTTTTTATTTCTGATATGAGACTTCCTAGTTAATAAAATATAACTATTAATTAAAAAATAGTTATTCTTTTCTAGTTAAAGTTGATACCAACAATACAATTTGATAAAGAAATGGAAAGTACAAAAAATGTTGAGTTTCAGCTTTATAAGAAATATCAAATGACCATTCATAATGATCCCCCTGAAAAATGTACTATGTTAGGTTTTACAAGATTTTTAATATCTTCTCCCTTGAAGGTAATTTCAAATATAATAAAAAAGAATGCAGAATGAAAGAATAACTATTTTGAATGCAAAGTTTTCTCTAATCAAAATTAATATAAACGTGTTACTTGCAGATAAAGCATGAACGTGTAAACAAAAATCATTCAACATTTAAGGTATGTGCTGAACTATTTAAAAAATATCAAATGGCAGTACATAATGAACCCTTAAATGAATGCCAGGAAAAACAATTTTGCGAGTTCTTAGTTGATACACCATTAAAGGTAAAATCTGTTGAAATTCTTTTACTCTGCATTGTTTCATGTGTTTTATTGTGCTTATTCTTTTATCATTTTAACAGCATTTTTGTAGTGTGTTAGAATAAGAGGTGAAACATCTGTTGTTACTTTTGGAACCTTCCATCAGCAGTATTGGTTAGATGATAAATTGATTGCAGTTGCTGTCTTAGATATTCTGCCTCACTGTGTGAGTTCAGTTTATTTCTTCTATGATCCTGATTATAGATTTTTAACACTTGGTACTTATGGTTCATTGCGGTAAGTGTTATAGCATTATTGTTTTCATTAGCACTAACTTTAAGTTTCTTTACTAGGGAAGTCGAATTTGTTCGATCTCTTCATAAAAGCGTACCAGCAATAAAACACTATTACATGGGTTATTATATACATTCCTGCCCAAAAATGAGATATAAAGGAAAACTAAGTCATTCATTCCTGTTATGTCCAGAAACATATCAATGGTTTCCATTTGAAAAATGTACAATAAAATTAGACGCAAGCAAATACTCTAGATTGAATGATGACAAAGATGTTGTTGATGAAAATCTGTGTACAGCTGATGATATAGATCATATAAGAGTTTGCGTATCTTACAGTTTTACAACATTTGGTAATTATAAACGTAAGTATGGTAGTCAAGAGATTTTTGACAATATTGGAAGATTAATAGGAAAAAAGTGTGCGTCCCGTATATTGTTTGTTAGTTCTAGAGGTTAACATGTGTAATTAAAATCATAAGCTTTAAATTACAAGCATCTCCTTTTTTTTTATTTAAGCAAAAGTATTATTTTTTAATTTATTCTTAATTGAAGTTTAAAACTGCAACAAGATGCTTTATACATAATACTGTAAAAAGTTTTAATATACGAATGTAATAAAAAGTGATAGTAGAGGCTTTATGTCTTTAAATATATTATTTATTAAGTAATTAATGTTGTTTCTGTTATTGTTACCGTGTTTTGCAGAGCTAAATCCATGTAGAGTTTGTTAAAGAGTAGAGATATTTAGATGTTAACATTAAATGCAGTGCGGCCGTACTGCATTTAAAAGTGTTATATCAGTAGTAGTGTTGTAAATGAAAGAATGTTCTGAAAATGCTGATGAGAACATTTAAGCGAATGTTCGCGCATGATAAAACCGTATCAAAAGAACGTTCTCTTGGGGAGCATAATCTTAACAGGGTCCGTATTCGCTACATATTTTATGAAAAACTACATATTTTTCATAATACTGCATATTACTACATATTTTTAAACTCTATTTCAGTGATGCCGAACCTTTTTGAGAAGTGGGTCAAATTTTGTTCATTATTTTTTAATACTAGCCCATGGGTCACTAAGTCAGTGTCGTCACTTGGAAGGGGATGGAGGTAAAAAGGGTACAAATAATTTGGAAACACCGAAAATTTGACAGAACACAGAAAACTTGACAGTTGACCCTTGTTTTGGTTCTCGCTTTAAAAATCTTCTAAAAAGGTTTACGTTTCCTATTTGTTTTACAATTTTTACTTTTGTAAGTGAAGAGCAAAAAATAAAAGTCGACGTCAAAAAATTGATATTAATAGGGTGACACCATGAGTTACCGCACCAAGTGACACCATGCCCAGTTGCGCCTCTGCACTGAGTATTTGAATGAGCAAGGAACAAAGAAAAATACATATACGAGCCCTGTCTCACTGACATTTGCACACTCTATTTTTGTTATTTAAAGAGCATTTTTTTCTTTGATATATGCATAAGCTGTTCTTTGTTGTTAGCGTGAAGTACTGTCTTTGCACTTACATGAAACTTAACATACCATGTTAAGTTTCATGAAATTCTATCGAATGAACTTCTCACGCCGCCCTTTCAATTCTGATCAATCTGCGGATGCAAAGAGGCGGTAAGAGGCAGCACTACCTAAGTACAATTTTATAAAACGTGCCATGAAGTAGGTGCAGAAGCAATACCTTATTCTAACAATAAGGAACTGTCATCTTGAAGACCAAAGGAAATTTTGGGGAAAATGATTGTGGAATTTACTTTGTTTTAAAATATAAAAGATAAATACACAACTAACAATTAAAACAACATCACTTATAATATAGGACAGTACTTTACTCTAGCAACAAGAAATAGCTACTTCAAAAAACCAAAAAAATCCATAGCGAAAACTGCGAGGCGCCGTTTAATAGAAATAGATGTGTGCGAACTTCACTGAGACAAGGCTTGTATATTATGAAATCTTCTTTATTAATCAACATACTTACAGATATGTGTATGTATAATAAAGTTGATAACAATGTATTTAATGTGAAATCCGTTGTTGCTTATTTTCAGATAGTTTCTTAATATTAGGTTCTGGTACATCCCGGTTCTATGATGCAACGAATATGCGAGATAAGTTTATGACCGACTGTCAGGAGTCATACACAGGTGCAGTGATACGATAGAAAATCAGTTAACCAACTTCCACTTGGAAATATTTTTTTTATAAATTCGACATTAGAAATTTATACCTTAATTTTTTTAATATTTTTGATTGTCTGTCCTCTTTTATGATAAAAAAAATAAGTTTATAAAAATCAACGCGTGGGTCATTTAAAAAGCCTTCGTGGGTCAGTGTCTGACCCGCGGGTCATAGGTTCGCCACCACTGCTCTATTTCATAAACTTCATATTTTTGAAATCTTTATTTACTCGTCCTGTAAAATAAGTTCCCGGCGGCGGAATGTAGCCAAGACCCAGTTTGCGCGTTGACAGATTTGTGCTTTGTCAAAACTGCTGAACACGTGACACATGACGTTGCAGCCATTGCACTACGAACAAAGAATTTCTATGTTTTTGTATGGTTTTTGTTACTGTTCTATCGTTAAGATTATTAATTATATGATATCCTGACGCCAGGTAAACCAATGATACTAGGTTATAGAGAATAACTGGGAGAACAATAATCTGAAAAAAGTTTTGGCGCTCGCCCATAATTAATAATAAAAACAACGCTAAAGTCGCTATTTTGAGGTTAGAATGTTATGATGTTAGGTTACAGTTAGTAAAAAAGTTGGCTATATTTATGTGAAAATGGCGTAAAAATGCTGTTGTTTGTATCATATGACGAGAAGATTTTATAATTTTTACTTGTTTTTGTGACGTTTTTTAACGAAAACCCCTTAGTGCTTGATATTTCACCGTTTTAAATTTAATAGAATACCTTTGGTAAGTGTATCTTTTAAGCAAGTTCTATAGGGGTCAGGATATCATCAATTCATCTTTACTGATGTACCAGCGTTGAACAGATGGAGTTAAAGCTTTCTGGTAAATTGTTAACATTTTTTCTGCATTCAGGTTGTCAGTAAAAAGGTAAAGGTTCCCAAATCCTTGCTCCGAGAAGCAGTCCAAAACATGAACCTTTACTGTGTGTTTAACTGTTCGTTGGACAAGTCTATTGGTGGCCGTAGGCCAGGATCGTTACACTAGACAATGTGCCCAAGTAGAAGATTCGTCCGTAAAAATTACGTTACTCCAGTTGCGATCTTTATTTTCGTGTGCCCAAGCTAGTCCTGCGCTCACATGTTTCTCTGATATGATGGTTTTTGGATTGTGCTGCGCCATCGTATATCATGTGCACGGAGATAACATAGAATGGTTTCACACGACATTCTCAAACCTTTTCGTCGTAATTTTGCTTGTCCTTGGCGCAGTGACAACGTACTATTGCTTTGAAACAGGCGCATGACTGTCTTCACGTCTTTTTCTTTATAGGTTCGTGCTGAGCCACGATCCGGCAAATCGTCCACGGTTTTCGTCTCCGTATAACGTTTAACCCACTTTTGAACGAACGATCTTGATTTTTCCATGTATTTGGCGACAGCAACTTGCGACATTTGTGGTCCTTTTGGGTGTAAACACAGGAACACTGCTTTGAAACGAGATGTGTACGCAGTACTCATTTTGAAAATTGACAAAATTCAAACAGTAACTGACACTTTAGCTATAATGCATGATATAGCCCCTCTATTTCAAATAGTAGCGACATCGTGGAGCAAACCTGACACAAATGTTTTATGAGACCAAATAAAGTGTTTCTTAAACTTTTAAATGATTTTGAATTACATATTTTATACCTATTATTTTTTTTTACTTCATAAATAGTACATATTTTTAATATTTCTGCTACATATTTTCATATGTTTTTGAGTATAGTTAGCTACGGACCCTGTAATCAAGTACGTTCGCAAGCGTTCTCATAATAATTCTCGAGAACTTTCAGAATAATACAGCACAAATGAACATAAACAAGAACGTTAAAAATAAAGAATGAAACCGAAACTAAACAATCTTAAACCAAATGCCCAGGCAAAATGTACACGTGTTACTCACATCTGCTGAGAGCATAATCAAGCACCTTCGCGAACGTTACCTCGAGAATTATTATTATGGTAATAATTCTCGAGAACTTTCAGAATGATACAGCACAAACGAGCATAAACAAGAACATTAGAAATCGAGAATAAAACCGAAACTAAACGATCTTAAACCGCATGCCTAGGCAAAATATACACGTGTTACTAGCAGTTGCTGTCAGCGTCGGTTGTTCCAAAGACAAACACTTTTATAAGCATAGTTTGCACAATTTATGCATTTGAAACCATTGACAAGAGGTTTGGGTTACCGCCTGGTAGCACCTCTTTTGTTTTGTTCTAGTTATATATGAACCTCTTATTTAAATTTTTTATATTTTGTTTATACATAAAAGTGACAAATGTTGGTAAGGTTTTTAAAATGTATTACTTGTGCATGCGGCGGCTGGACACTACGCCGACCCCAAGCGGTAGACACTTTGCCAAACGTGGCCGTGTCCGCGATTAGCGTATTGTCCACGGTCAACAAAAGTGTCCAGTAACAAAATTTATTTTAAGGGTCGGCGCAGTGTCCACGGTCGGCGAAGTGTCTGGCGTGAGCGTTGTGTCCGGTCGGCGTAAAAGTGCATACCTGAGACGTATTCATGAAAGAAGAGAGCTTTATCTCATTCTAATAGGTGGAAAAAGATTAGAATTGATTACCATGGTAATTAAACACGTTATTACTTTTCAACACATTACCTTCCAACAGTCAAATTAACTATAACTAGCATTATAAATGAGAAGAGGAAAATTGGAGAACATTCGAGCATTTTGAGAATATTTGGAGAACTTTTGAAATTATCATTGAAATTATTATATTATTGAATAATAGAGAGTTAAAGAAGGTCAGAGATATAATCTAAAACTGAAGAAAAAAAATTGACTAGCTTGAAAAAATCTTTTTTTTTATTTGTAAAAAATTGTTTGCAGTGCTTTTTGCTAATGCGGCCCTGTTATATTTTGCATCAATTTGTTAATATTAGTTAATAAATAATAAGCCTTCCAGCATTGGGATAGCCAAAACATTGTAAAATGATATGTAATAACCTGCAGAGTTGACAATAGGAAACATCTGAGTTAAAACACAAATATCAAGATCAAGTCTTATAAACGATGCCATATCATCGTAATGAGAGTCTTAAAGTATAAACTATCATCAAACTAAATATTATTATAAAGACCTTATTCGAAGTTATCGTGTTTTCTATTTTAAATAAAATGGATTAATGGTAAAAATTGCTCTTAAGGTGCTCGCAGACTTGTACACTTTTTGCATTGTGCAATCTGGAAAATGGCACAATGTGTGAATACTGCTGCAAGTCAAAAAATTGCACGCGACTTTTCGAGTTACATACATTTTTAAAATTGCCACATCTGAACGGTACCAGGTAATTGGGAGTTGCACAATATAAAAAATTGACTGACGCGTTGGTTATATAAATTGGCACAACATCTGTTTTAGTGCAACTTTACCTGTAAATAATTGTTTTTTAAATAAATTACATTACATATTTACCACTGATTTAATTGTTAAGTGTTGTATATTTATATTATTAACATAGCTGCTTAAAACATAATAATAATTATGTCAGTTACAAAGTCTTGTCTTGTCAGTCTTGTATTTATTTTTGTACTAATAAATATTGTACTAGAAGAACCCAGTATGTCTGTCTGTCTTTATTAATGTATCAGTAAAGATACAACATTTTGGCGACGAGTTAATAAAAATCTAGAACAATATAAGGAAAACATAAAAAGTTTGTCGGAAAGTCAGTCTGTCAAACATTTAGATATTTGTTGCAGAAATAAAATATTTAAAATGGCATTTGTTGGAAGTATAGAACATTATAAACCATGTGAAGATTTTAAAGATTATATAGATCGTTTGGAGCAATTATTTATTGTTAATGGTATTGAAGAATCTAAAAAAGTACCATTATTAATAACATTTATAGGTCCAGAAGCTTATGGAATTTTGAAAGATTTAGTGTCACCAGATACACCATCAAAGAAGAAATATGAGGAATTGAAAGAAGAATTAACAAGACATTTTGCACCAAAAAGATTAGTGCAGAAAGATATGCTTTTTATAAATGTGTACAAAGACCAGAGCAATCAATTAGTGACTTTGTTGTAGAAATTAAGAAGCTGTCACAATCATGTGAATTTGGTGGTTTCCTGGATGAAGCACTGAGAGACAAATTTGTTTGTGGACTAAAAAATGAAGCTATGCAAAGAAAATTATCAGCTGAAACAAAATTAGTTTTCAAAGATGCTGTTGCCATAGCATTAAGTATGGAAAGTGCAGAAAAGCAAACTCGATTGTTGCAGCCAGGAATTCATAAAGTAATAAATAAATCACATGGAAAAGTTGCATCAAAACAGTTTATAGCAAATGATGGTCACTGTAGTAATGATCTTCGTATCAAATCGCAACACAACAATCAGTCAAACGTGAAGTCAAAAGCCAAAGAATGCTGGAGATGTGGTAGGTTTCATTCTCCTGACATTTGTCCCGCAAAGTATTGGGAATGTTATTTATGCAAAAGGAATGGCCATACCTCTAAGAAATGCAAGCAAATAAAGGTAAAGTCAGTAGAAGACAATGAAGAATCAGAAAATTCTGAAGAATATGTTTTGGGTAACATTAAGAAGATAGGAGAAAATGAGTCTTACATCATAGATGTCATAGTAAATGGAGTCAAAGTTAAGATGGAAGTGGATACTGGAGCGTGTCGCTCAGTAATGCATCTAAATGATTTTGAAAAATATTTTGCTAATACCAAGCTGGAAGTTCCAAAATTTAGTTTAAAGTCTGTCTCAGGTGAAAAATTGCATGTAGCAGGTATTTGTAATGTAACTGTAATGTGTAATAATGTCTCAAAGAATCTAGATTTAGTTGTTATTAAGTCAAGTGAGCCATTTATACCATTATTGGGTAGAGATTGGTTAAATATTTTATTTCCTTACTGGAAAGATAAATTTAAAATGATAGTAAGTGTTGTTAGTCCATCCGAATATCAGTCAAGTCCGTCAGTCTCAATAGTAAATCAAAAGTCAAACGAAAAAGAATATTTAACAACTATTATAAAGCAAAGGTTTAAAAATCTAACTGAACTAGATAGATCATCTAGTATTAAGTCATGTGTGGCTCAAATACAATTAAAAGAAGGTGCTGTACCCATTTTCCATAAGGCATATACAGTACCATATGCTTTAAGGAATGACATTGAATCAGAATTGAATAAGTTAGAGAAGTCAGGTATTTTAAGAAAAGTTCAGCATAGTCAGTGGGCAAGTCCAATAGTCGTTGTACCAAAAAAGCCAAGTGGTATATGTTATGTGTTGATTATAAGGCTACAATCAATAAAGTTGTAGATATCAATATTTATATACGTTGATTCTCTATATTCTTTCTTACTTTCTTGGCGTGACTATTTCGCTTATGCAACACTTACATTTGTACACATTTGTGTTTAGATTGTGGAAATTTTACACTAAACTAATTTTAGAAAAAAGTTTTGTTTTCAGAGCCTTACTCCATGTGATATTTTCAATGCTACAGAATGGCTGGGACGTTATTTTTTGCTTTTTTTATTTACGTTTTTAATGGTTTCTAAAATATTCTAAAGTCATTTTTAGATGTTTCCTAAAGCTTTTTGGTACTGTATAAACAAAACTTTATACCCGCATAGCAGGTATTATAACCTAGTTGATCATTATCCACTGCCTTTGCCTGATGACATATTTATCAGTAAATGAAGGGCAAATCTTCTGTGTCTTAGATTTATCTGGTGCATATCAACAGTTATTAGTCTTAGATTTGAAGTCAAAAGAATATTTGACTATTAACACACATTTAGGTCTTTATCAGCCCAGTCGCTTACAATTTGGTGTGTCTAGTGGGCCCTCAATATTCCAGTCTGTTATGGATAGAATTGTAATGGGTATAGAAAATGCTAAATGTTATATTGATGACATAATAATATCAGGATCCAATATTCAACATTGTTATAATACAGTTATACAAGTATTGGAAAGATTTACTGAGTTTAATGTACGTGTAAACTGGGAAAAGAGTAAATTTTTTGAAAAGGAAATACAATTTTTAGGGCATACTGTTAGTGGGGAAGGATTAAAACCTCTTCGGGAAAAGGTACTGGCAATTCTAAATGTACCAGTTCCTGATACTATGCAAAAGTTGCAAGCCTTTTAAGGTTTATTGAATTACTACGGTAAATTTTTACCCAGATTATCTGAAAATTTACACCCACTGTATGATCTTTTAAAAAAAGATAAACCCTACAATTGGTCAGATAAATGTCGGCAAGCATTTGATCTAACCAAAAAATTAATTACAGAAAATAATCTTTTAGTTCATTATAACCCAAATAAAGAATTATATGTAACTTGCGACAGTAGCAGTTATGGAGTTGGATGTGTATCAAGTCATAAAATTGATGCAGAACCAATTTATTTTGCATCAAGCACTTTAACAGAAGCCCAAAAGAATTATTCACAACTAGAACGTGAGGTGTTGGCATTAGTTTTTGCTGTTAAAAAATTCCATAAATTCTTATATGGACGTAAGTTTATTTTAGTCAGCGATCACCAACCACTTCAAAGTATTTTTAATGCAAATAAGAAAATACCAATTACTGCAGCTGCTCGAATACAAAGATGGGCAATTATATTGTCTGGTTACAATTATGAGATTGTATACAGAAAAGGCACTTTGATAGGTAACGCTGATGCATTGCCTAGGCTACCTTTACCAGATGAAATCAACTTATCTGAAACAATTAACTCATTTAATTTTACTGAAACTGTACCACTGTGTTATAAGGAAATAGCTGCAGCTACAAAAAAAGACATAGTGTTAACTAAAGTTATGATTTTGTTATGAGAGGCTGGCCAGAAAATGTTAAAGATGAGTTGTACAGACCATATTTTCTAAAACGATCAGAATTAACCGTCGAACAAAACTGCATTATGTGGGGTAATAGAGTCATAGTTCCTTTAAAATTAAGACCAGAAGTCCTAAATTTATTTCATGAATCTCATTGTGGTATAACCTACACTAAAATGTTGATTAGGAACTACTGTTGGTGGCCTAAGTTAAATGAAGATATAGAAAACTTTATATCAAAATGCGAAATATGTCAATTATCCCAGAATTTTACTAAAAATTGTGAGTTGTTACCATGGTCTTAAAAGAAATTGTAACTTTGAAAGAGTGCACGTGGATTTCTTTTATAAAAATAATATTACTTATTTGTGAATAATCGATACCAGAACAAAATGGTTAGATATTCATATAATGTCGAGCACATCAGCAGCAAAAACTATAGAAAAATTGTGTAAAACGTTTGCAATAGTAGGCTTACCGAATGAGCTGGTCAGTGACAACTGACCTTATACGTCAAATGAATTTACAACATGTTTACAAGCTAATGATATTACATCCATTAAAAGTCCTCCATACCATCCTCAGCCTAATGGCATAGCTGAAAGGAGCGTGCAAACGGTCAAAAAGGCTTTAGAAAAGCAGTTGGAAAATTCAAAACTAAAACTGGCAGCAGAACAGAACATTCAAAACTTTTTATTTTTATACCGTAATACACCTAATGTAACAGGAATGACACCTAATGAAATGATTTTTAAGCAAAAACCTAGGACTAGATTTGATATTTTAAAACCTGGGTCTATCATCAACAAGAACAATAGCATAGAGTTAAAGAATAGAATATTGTATAACGTAGGACAAAAAGTGGTATGTAAAAATTTACAAGGTGAAAAGAAATGGATAATAGGAACAATAGTAAAAGTTTTAAGTAATATAACTTACTTGGTCAAAATAAACGAAGATGTTAAGCAATTTCATGCGGATGTCTTAAGACCCTGCTATTTAGATGTACGATATCCTACTGCAGTTCAATCCGAAAAGAGTACATTAGCTACACCTGGACGGATTATTGAAAACACAAGTACTGAAGGGTCAAAGAGTGAAACCAATGATGTTGAGAATGAAGATGAAAGTAAGAGTAATACTCAAAATAAAGAAAATACAGATATAGACATTACTGTAGATATACCTACTGATATAAAAGAAACTCAGTTACGTAGTTCTACTAGAATTAAAAAGCCAATCGTGCGTTTAAATCTTTAATTGTATCTAAGCATTATTTTAATTTGCATTAATGTTATTAAATAGTAATTTCTGTTTTGTACTTTATCTTTAGAGGGAAAGAAATGTTGTATATTTATATTATTAACATAGTTGCTTAAGAAAACATAATAATAATTATGTCAGTTACAAAGTCTTGTCTTGTCAGTCTTGTATTTACTTTTGTACTAATAAATATTGTACTAGAAGAACCCAGTATGTCTGTCTGTCTTTATTAATGTATCAGTAAAGATACAACATTAAGAATAATAATTGTTGAGGCATTAGTTTAATGAATTAACAACTGATTTTTGTGGGTTGGAATAACACTTGGGATTTTTTAAATTTTTTATTCTTTAGGCTCAAAGTACTAATTTCCAAAAATTAAACAAACTTTTATTTTCAAAAGCAGTTAATTTTTGCTTTTTGTGCAGCTAATAATATGGATCTTTTTAAACTTAATTTTGCAGAAATTTTAAGTCAACATCTACAATAGAATATTATATTGTAAAAATGTCAGCAGCCTGCAGTGCATACAAAACAGTGGAAGCAGTTGCGATACGACGTATGCGCTATTCAGGGACGAACCCATGGGGGGGTTGGGAGGGGAAGCTCCCCCCTCAAAGTTGATAATTTTGAGCGAGAGTTGGCAATTTCACAATTTGAGAAAAATGAGAAGATAAGAAAATGTGTCCAAAACAATTTATTTTTTTAAATTTAATCTAATTGCCATACAAAGGGTCAGTAATCCAGTTATTGACCATCACCCAGTAGTTGACCCAATTTCACTTTAAAAGAAAAAAATGAGATACCTGTACATCTTTATGAATATTTTATGTTTCACAAGCGATTATTGCACCTCTAATTTCTATATGGTGCCACATTGCTGCATTATCTTGGTCAAACGGTTGTCTAAATACATGTGGAATTTGTATTCGTTTATTTGACAGCTAAATTTGTGCTTTTACAGTAAGCATGGCAAGTAAACAACTCTATTGAAATCTGCAATCATCCGGGATTTTAATGAAAATCGTTATATTATACATATTTTTATACTTTTTTTGCAAAAAATGTGGTGGTCAATTACAGAATTCGAAATCTTATCAGTTTTCCAGTAGTTGACCAACCACTAGTTTTATGCAAAATAAAGAATTTTGTTTTTTTGTCACCCCTACAAGATTAGTGAGTTACTCTTGTTCCTGTTTTTCTTAATAAAATTTCAAATAAATAGCTGTTTCCAGTATTTGTTCGCACAAAACTACTGCTCAACCACTGGCTTCGTAAAGTGGTCAACTACTGGTAATTTTTCTTTCCATTTTTGTTTTTAGCATAATGTCATCAAAAATAATATACATATATTTTGATATTTTTTAAGAATGTTCGTTTTTCTTTATGCAATACATACTATGTGGCTCTATAATAATATATAATAAAATAATAAAAAACTGATGTTTTATTCGTTATATTATAACACTGGTCAATTACTGGGAAAAATTTGGTCAAACACTGGGTTGTTTGTGGTTAACTACTGGAAAATTCTAACTTTTTTACTCTTATATTTTTTTTCTATGAAACAAAATGTTTTTTAATTTGTGTATTAATAATATTTAGAGTCTTAGACTATAACTGCACTTTATACCATTTTTTATTTTGTTTAAAAAAATATATTACAAAGTTATAAATTTATATTTCTGAAAAATCTCTTAAGTGGTCAATTACTGGCATATTGACCCTACACGTTGGAGAGTTTTAAATAAAAATAAGATTTATACTAATTTTGCTTCATATAATGTTAGGTACAAATAAAAATATTTTCTTACTAGTAGTTGGTATTTTCATCGTAATAAGTTGGCAATTTTAAGGTTACCCCCTCCAAAAAAACTCCTTAGGTTCGTCCCTGGCGCTATTACGCTTGTACGCAATGTGTACGAGTGATACGTCATATCGGGACTGCTTCCACTGTCTCGTAAGCTCGTCATGCTGCTAGAAAATGTAAAAATATAATTCCAACACCTTTTTTGAAATTCCACGTTTTCCAGTGAATTAAGCAAATGGTTAATCTTTAGAATAACTTAAAATGGACCTTTACAAAACTGACGGCTACTTCTTTCAGTGTATATACTCAAAAAACATTAGAATTGACTAAAATAAATGGAAAAAATAGTAATTTGGCCAACAGTGTAGACCGAGGTGTAGGCTAGGGTTTCCGACGGGGAAATTTCCGGTAATTATTCTATTTTTTTCTTTCTTGAGTCCCGGGGAAAAATCATTCGAGACACGGGACTTTTGTATACAAGGTGTTCAATTAAAATTCTTACTTTAGAATTAAGGTTTTATTTGTTTCAATTTCTTGAGCAAAATATTATTAGTTAAAAAAGATAATTCTGTACAAGATGTTGCTTTGCGCACGTATGTTTTTCTTAAGCAGTTGTTTAAAAGTACTAAAGAGTCTGCAAATTTCTATAAATACAAATTATTTACAACCTATCTATAAACCATCAAAAAAAGGTAAAGGGATTAATTTCAGTAAGAATTAGTTTAGTTACAGTTAGGTATGGTGCCTCGTCAGAGCATTCTTATAAGTGAACTTGCAGTTTCAATTCAATTATATTCAAAAAGGGTCTCCATCCGGAATTTCTTCTCTTATTTATAAACAGACAAGGTATTCTTCTTAAAGCCTAAACAGAATGTTTTTACTTAAAAATTCATATGGAAGTATGAATATTATATTTTTGCTAATTTTCCGTATCTTTGAATTTCGTTTAAAACAAAAAATAATTATTATGAGAAATCCGAAAATATCTTACAAGTTAATGCTATTTTAGTGATTTTTCATGAAAAGAAACCCACTCACCAATTCGTATTAAAACCAGAGAGGGATTGGCAGATTTTCTTCGATTTCAGAAAGAATGACTCTTAGTTGATTGTGTATCTGTTGCAACTTGCAAAAGGCATGTTGCACTTGGTGTTAAAGAATCGTTTTTATTTTAATTGAGAGATAGAGATGGAGAAATACACTTGTTTAAAGTCTGCATCGTTCGGTACAAGCACGGTATGCATTCTCCCTAGCGTTAAGATACCCGGTTTTTGCACTGGGCCCTCAATTGCATTTCATTGAGTATCACATTTGTAACTTGTTAAAATCCCCCATCTTATAATAATGTAATTTTGTATGCATTATTAATAAAGAAAACCCTGACACGGTCCTGCATTCTTCAATGTATTTTTCGTTGAGTTAAAATCTGCAGACTTCAGTTTAATTCAAATGGTATTTTCTTAAATATCAAGGGTCACCTCTATATGTTCCCATACAGATAAAATTCCTTCCAGAATAAAACGTAGACTTCTTATTACAGCAAATGACGTCTTTGCATATGCCAGATTTATTTTAAGGCGTTGTCACGACTACAAAGGTCGTTTCGAAGAAAAGACTCCAGATAAAAATGAATTTATAAATATTTAAAAGTGCTGCTTCCCTTCTAACAAAAGGATTAAATGACAGTGATACCTAAACCATAAATACAAGAAATGAGTCATCACAAACCACCTGGGCAACAGCGGGTTGCTTTCAACGCATTATTGTATTCCATATCCCTCTATTGTGTCACGAATATATGAAAATAAAAAAGTAAACAATAAAGAGAGAGAGATGGAATACACTAATGTGTTGAGAGTTCCCCGCTGTTGCCCAGGTGATTTGTGATGACTCATTTCTTGTATTTATGGTTTAGGTATAGTTACATTTATTACTTCCTATGCGTGCTTATCGGCATGAACAAGTCTCCTTGAATGCTGACGAATAAAACAATATTGAAGCCATGTGTAAATTTGTGGTGAAGTCCCGCAAAATCATGGGTAAGTTCGGCATTGTAACTCTTTTTGCTCCAAAAACTCTGTCATAGTTACAATTATTTGCAGTAACGGATACTATGGAAACCGAGCTCTTCGAGTTAAATGGATCTGAATGCCGAACCTACCCCATATAGAATTCTCTCAAAGCTTTTCGAATACTTGTTCCCGTTTGGATTATAAAAGTCAGGCTATTTCGCAATAGGCTAGTTTAAGATTTCCCCCTTAAGTTTATCTACAAAGATATAAAAATTCTTCTTCCCCGAAGCAGTCTCGAATAGAGCCTCATACAGTGAGGAGTAGCTGTCAAGTTAGCGATAGGCATTCGAATATAGTACAGGGGTCAGTTGGACGCATCAAATTAAAATACAGTGTACTTTTTGTTAACGTTAGTTCAGTACAGTGCAGGATAGCCTAATCAATCGATTAGAAAAGTGTTTAAAAATAAAAAGGTTTTCAATAAAAGGGGAAAAGAGTTCACTAACTAATTTTAGGTGATATTTAAATTAAGTTTGCCGAGTTAATAATCCAATAAAGCCTGTGAATTTATCGTTCAAGTGTAATAACGGTTTTTATCGTAACTTAATTTTCAAGTTTAAATAATAAGAGGCTTTCTAATACAATTTCGAAATTTAAGTAAAAGCTGGAAAATAAACCAACCTAATACGACGGCTTAATAATAATAAAAATTTCTCTGACGAGTTTTAATTCAAAATTTACAAAGAGAACTCAAGGATTAGTTAACTTCAATATTAAAAAATTAATCTTCCCGGTTTTGTTTTGTTCTACTAATTTGGGACACCAACCAGTATTGTTTCGATAATTTTTTATAACTAACGGAAGTTTGTTTGACTTCATATGGTTTTAGTTAATCATTGTTTGCAATGAAATTGTTATTAAGTGACTATTATTGTGACTTTGGTTTCCCTTTGAAACTCCAAAGAATTACAATATTTGAACAATGTATCAAGGACTAATAGATAACTTGTTTGATTAGAGTAAGTTTTATCCAAAAATTATCTGTACTACTTTTTTATGTTAACGATTACTTCTTGTAAATTTATGCATACATTTATTATTGATATGCATAAAATTATGCATGGTTTATATCTTTTAAAACTATTACCTTCAAAACCATTAGTATTGTCTTTTGAGACAATCAAATATTTTATTTACACATTTGAATCAAACCATACTGTAATGAGGTGGGACCATTTACTTGCAAAATTTAATGAAATACGTAATCCTGCCGAACAATAACTCAACTAATAATGATTAGTTATTGAATTCTATCAATACATTCAGCATTTCTTTTTGGTTGCAAATGCTGAAGTTACAACTAGCGTCTTGCAATCAAATGGCGCCCAACTTTTGATTCATTATGTCTATAACACCCTTATTCCTCTTTATAAATAGTAAGCTGTGGAAATCTGACCTACGCCCAAGTTATAATTTGTAATTAAGATGTTCTCAGCTGGAGCATTAGAAAGTAACGTAAGTATCGTATTTATGAGCCGTATAGTAAGTATTGTGTTTATAGAATCTCTTCTTTTTTAAACGTTACAATTGGCGCCCATGAATGAGACTCATGTTTGTCTGTTCAGAAACGTCTCTCAATTTTAAAATGTTACAAGTGACAGTCCATGGTGGAGCTTTCTTTTTTTAGTTGTTACACATTCTCTTTTTAGTTGTTACACATTCTCTTTTTAGTTGTTACACATTCTCTTTTTATGTATTAAAACCACTTCTGTTTATCGTATTGTAAAAGGGCGAACTAAATAAAAGTTAATTGTTTCGAAGCACTAATGAGATTTATCAAAAACATATAGGGCCGGTTGCATAAAGAATAGTTAACCATGTTTTCAAATTGATCACGCTGTTAAACAACCTGACTGGATAAAACTTAACAACAGGTTTGAAGGAACCAATCACACTACAACACTTGATTTAAATTAACCAATCATGTGTTAACAACGCATCTAAATAACCATGTTGTTAACAATGCTTTATGCAACCGACCCATAGCATTTTATGACTCCTATTTAGGCAAATAGACTGTTATTTTGAGTAAAACTTCTTCGATATAAAATGTTCACAAATAGTCCAGTAAACGGAGGTCGAAAAAGAGTGGTTACCCTACAAAAGGTCGGGTAGTTCTAAATTTTTGATATGTTGTATAGATTGGTGGGTTAGTGAAAAATCCAAGGTTTCCAATTCCATCCTCCTCCGCCATCTTGAAAAAACCGTCGAAAATCGGCACTTTTTCTAGTGTTTTGCCTATAACATCGTTCCGGCGCATCATAGCGCAAAAAAGTTATTTGCCGACTTGTAGAGGACAAGATTTTCTATAAATTTAGTATGTAAAGTTGTTTAGTATGATAAATAGCAACGGAGCTGTGAAGCTCGCAAAATAGGCTAAAATTGCGTACTATGCAAATTTTTTAGTTTCTTGTCCCTTAACATCGCGGTAACTCCTTAATACTTCATTTTAGCGTAAAAGACTTCAGAATCAATCATGTAGACAATTTAATTAGCTATAAATTCTGTTATCAATTTTTTTATTAAGCTGTATACAACGGAGTGGGGGTAAATTTAGAAAAATAACGAAAAAGTGACTTTTTTTAATACTGTAGTGCAGCAAACCTCTTCGGTTCATTATTTCTAATGAATTGCCGAGTTCAGACGGAATAATCTTTATAGATGCAAAATGAAAGTAATTGTGTGTATAGGTATTATATACAAAGTAAGTCGGAATCACCACGACGGAAACCCGTCGCAGGTATGGAGCGAGCAGGTCAATTGTCACAAGGCTCAAGAAGTTGGAATGACAGGAGTTTCAAGAATCATTGGTGAAACTTTTGGAGATGTGTCATTTAAAAAGAAGGACAAGGTGGTTACACTAGCTTTTGATAAAAACGCCTTGAAGGTAGGTGAAAAGAAGGTTGCTGTCGACCCACTCACACTATTTCAAAGGATGTGCATATCAAAGCAATTACAAAAAGATCTACAAGAGTACCTGTCATACGAACTTGCGCCATTTCCTATGTCCGTGTTCAATGAGGACGGTATGCGTAAGGGCACCAAATCAGCTTTGTATGCTGCATTGTCACCACTTCCAATTGACTTCCAACTCCCTAAACATCAAATGGTTGTAGTTGATGGTGGGTATGTTCTCCACAAAGTTGTTTGGAATCGTAATTTGACCTTTGGAGGTGTTTGTGCAGATTATGTCAAGTACATTCATCAACATGGCACTACAGTGAGGGTGGTTTTTGATGGTTACCCTGAGGAACCTGCACTGCGAAGCACCAAGAGCGCTGAACGGACGAGGAGGTGTAAGACGAACATCTTAGCTGACGTCATGTTTGACAAGACAACTGTCAACCTAACACCTCAAGAAAAGTTTTTAATGAGCACAACAAAAAACAATTCATAGCACTTTTCATGACTGAACTAAGGGCTTCAAACATCGACACCAAACAAGCTGAAGAAGATGCTGACGTATTAATAGTCACCACTGCAAAATCCGTGGTTTCACAGTATGATGCAGTGGTGATTATTGGTGAACATATCAACTTGCTGGTTGTGCTGACCGAAACAACACCTACGGTCAAGAATGTGTACCTCCAAAAACCTGGGAGAGTTAATTCACCTGTCATTCTGTACTCCTCCTCATCATTCAAGTACAACTCGCCGAAGAACACCCTGCTCCTTGACGCCATAAGTGAATGTGACACCACCTTCAACATTTTTGGTTTCGAAAAGAATAAGTTTTGCCTCCTTTAAAAAAAAAACCACTTTTGTGTGAACTTGCAGAGGAGTTTCGGAACCTATATGCCGTTGCACCAAAAATTTCAGAGGTAGGAGAGCGCATTTTGGTGGCTTTGTATGGTGGGGATAATGACCAATTCCTAAGCTCTCTCCGCTATTCATGAGCAGCAGCACCAAACTGAATTTGGCAAAGCTACCACCTACAACAGATGCTGCGCAGTACCATTCCCTCCGGACATACCACCAGGTCATGGAGTGGATGGGAATTGAAAAAATCCTCTGGATTGGGGCTGGACGAGAGGGAGCCGAGGACTACAACCCATCAAGACTGCGAGAGATGCTGCTCCTCTCGAATTACTGAAAACAGTATCTTGTAATATGTATAACTGGGTGAATGGGAGCTTGTGGTTGCAGGAAAGCTGGCCTCAAATGCTCCACCCTCTGCAAGTTCTGTTATGAAGACGTTCTTCTCGACGAGGACGCAGAAGACATCGATCCAATACCACCAGCACAACCAGATTCTAACGACAACTCCTCCCCTCCTACTCCACTCCCTTATAAACGTAGGAAGTTGTAAATATTGTATTAATTATCTTTTGTTATATTTTCTGTTTTCTTTACCATGTTTCCTTGAGTTTCCACATTTTCTATATTGTGTTGAAAACTTTGAATTAATGAAACGTGAATGTGAAACCCTTGAATTGGCTATATATACAACTTATAAATGAGGCTCGTAGTATATAATTGTGCTGATTAAGTTATTTAATGCTAATACGAAATTTTTAAAATGGATGTTTGGCGAATACAACTAAAACTATATAATGAAATGTGATGATAATGATATTTCTTACAAGATTGATTCTATTCAAGTGCCGAGGAGTTTTTATTTATTTATAGCTACGAAAAGTGGAAAGAAACTATATTTTTCTAAGATCGCTATTTTTGCCTTTTTGGGAGCGGCACAGCCCCACCGCTATTGATTTCACAAAAGACATAATATGCTCAAGTTTTACAAAAATGAGTCTTAGAATATTCCACAAATCACTCATTCGGCGCTAAAGTACAGTAGAGATAAGTCGCAGGCAAATAAAAGAAGGAAGTGCAGTTTTTTTTAAGATTTTTCTAGTAGTCGCACGAGACATCACTGACGTTCACCAACGTGAGTAATTACGTTCATTTTGCATCTATAAAGATTATTCTGCCTGAAATCAAAGGCAATACTTTCATAATTAGAAATAATGGACCAAAGAGATTTGCTGCACTAAACATTAAGAAAGCCACTTTTTCGTTTTTTTCTAAATTTACCCCCCACTCCGTTGTATTGAGCGTAAAAATTGATACATAGAATTTGTAGCTAATTAAATTCTCTGCAAGACTGATTCGGAAGACTTCTATGCTAAAATGAAGTGTTACGAAGTTATCGCGATGCATAATGGCAAGAAACTCAAAATTTTGAAAAGTAGGCAATTTTAGCCTTTTTTGCGAGCTTTACAGCTCCGTTGTTATTCATCGTGCAAAACAACTTCATATACCAAAGTTTTAGAAAATTCTGTCCTCTACAAGTCGGCAAATAACTTTGTTTGCGCTAAGATTTACCAGAACGAAGTTATAGGCGAGAAACTAAAAAAAGTGCCGATTTTCGACGGTTTTTTCAAGATGGCGGAGGGCGCGGAGGGGGATGGAATTGGAAAACTTGGATTTTCCACTAACCCACCAATCTATACAACATATCAAAAATTTAGAACTACCCGACCTTTTGCAGGGTAAAATCCCTCCATTCACTGGACTAAAAAGAGCATATTATTGCTTTTGGAACTGTATTTTACGTCTACGAGACATAATTACAGTTTAGATAAAGTTAAATTCTGTTAACTTTTTTCTGGTCCTGAATTCTATTTTAGTTGTCTGCGCCTGTTAATTAAATACACGAGAAAAAACTTGGTCGAATCTTGCAATTGGTAGTAATCATGTCATGATCAGCGTATGGTTGATTGGAACTTTCAGGAATATAGTCGCCTTTTTTCAAATTTTAAAATAGGGATAAACATGTCAGGTTTTGTGGAAAGTTAGTGTGAAGTAGTCACCAGGCAGTGTGGACATACACGTTCGGAGTGGGCTGTTGCAATGAGGCGACCCAGAGGTGCGAAATTCTTTGCTATGTATTCTGTCTTGCGGCTTGTTAGTGGAATTCCAACAGGGAATTTGTTAGTTTCGTTTTGGTTTTTTGTTTTAAGCATATTACCATATCCTTACGTTTATTGTTTGAACCTTTGTAAGAAATTAAGTGTTTTGGTAGTCAGTTTAAAAGTTTACAGTTTAGCACTCTGTATGATTTAATGTTGAAATGATGAAACAATTAAAAAGTAAAATAAGTAAGGTAAGCTGGCCCTTTGAATTGCAGGAGTTTTGTGTGGGATAATTTTCCTTACTAATATTCACTAAATCTGAGTGTACGAGGGTGGTCCCAGAAGTACCCGACCCAACAAAGAAAACACAAAATTTTGAAAAAAGATTGATTTATTTTTCAACGTAATCTCCTTTCAGCTCTATACACTTTTCCCAGCGGTGTTCAAAAAGTTCGATACCCTTTTTATAATAAGAACTGTCTTGCTCCTCAAAATAGCCATTAAGTGCTGACATCACTTCTTCATAGTTGGAAAATCTTTGACCACTGAGCCATTTTTTCAAGTTTAGTAACAGAAAATAATCCGAGGGGGCTAAATCTGGCGAATATGGTGCATGAGGTAGCAATTCAAACTTTAATTGATTAATTTTGGCCATTGCAATAACGGATTTGTGAGCTGGCGCGTTGTCGTGATGAAACAACACTTTCTTTTTAGCCAAATGCGGCCGTTTTCGCTTGATTTCTTCGCTCAAACGTTGCAATAAGTTTGCATAATACTGGCCGTTGATAGTTTTTCCTTTTTCGAGATAGTCAATAAAAAAAATTATTCCACGCGCATCCCAAAAAACTGACGCCATAACCTTGCCTGCAGATGAAACGGTCTTCGCCTTCTTTGGAGCCGGTTCTCCCTTTTGAATCCATTGTTTCGATTGTTCTTTTGTCTCGGGTGTGAAATGATGGACCCATGTTTCATCCATTGTTACGAAACGGCGCAAAATTCTGCTTTGTTGCTGTGAAACTTCGCTAAACACTCAATTGAAACATTTTCACGACACTGTTTTTGCTCGAGTGTGAGCAAACGCGGCACCCATCTTGCACACAGCTTTCTCATGTCCAAATTTTCAGATAATATGCGATGTACCGCACTTTTTGAAATGCGCGTAATGTCTGCTAGCTCGCGCACTTTCAGTCGACGATTATCAAGTACCGCTTTGTGGATTTTCTTCGCCATTTCTGGAGTCGTCACCTCATTTCATCGACCACTGCGATGCTCGTCTTGGCAGCTCGTACGGCCTCGTTTAAACTCAGCTACCCAAAATTTAACTGTCGTAAACGAAGGAGCAGACTCACCCAGAGTAGAATCCAGTTCAGCTTTTATATTGGTTGGGCTGAGGCCTTTCAAATAAAAGTATTGTATCACATAACGATGACCAATTTTCTCCATTTTCACAAATTCACTGACAACGTTCACTATTGATGGCTGCCAAACAAATAATGAACAACGTGGCGCTTTCAAACTTGAAACATATGCTTTATAGACTGCGTACTTTCCAATACAAGTGATATTTTCAAACAACTACCGCCACCTCTTGGTCAGGTCGGGTACTTCTGGGACCACCCTCGTATTAGGAGGAAAGCAGTTTTAATAAACCTGATGCGATTTTGAGGATCTAGGAACGTAGTAAATAAATGTCCTGTTTTTGTTTGAAAACCAACCAATAGTTTGAATTTGTTTGGGATAATAATTCAATCCATTGTGCAGTAGTGACTCAATAAGTAATAAAACCATTAAAAAGCGGAAATGATTGTAAGATTTGATTAAATTCACTGTGTAATTTTTTTAGAGTTCAAAAAATAAGAAATATATCCATATATTTTTTTAATGGTGTTATAATAAAAGTCATACATTATATGCTTAGCTAGATCTAGCACACAGAAACCAATATATATCGGCTTATCGTAGTGAACTTGTAGTTTCTCCATATGAATGGCTTACCAGATCCTCTGTAAAGATAGCACACTCTTTAAATTGCGGTGTTGAAATCATACTCTCGACATTTGATTATTTATCAATGAAAACAATAAAAAGTATATCATTTATTATTATTACAGGTCTTGAAAATAGCTTCTTCTTCTTAAAAATGTGTTACTAATTAATATCCCTATTATATGTAGGTAGAAACCGCACGCAACATCCATTAAATAGGTAGTCGCAGTTTTAATAAAACAAAAAAGAATTTATTTACGAAATAATGCATAACATTATATATTAATTATATAAATCTAATTACCCTAATTAAATTTATTTGTTCTAATTAAAAACGCTTAACGTTATTATCAAAGATCGAAATTAAAAATAACAAAATCAAAAAAATTCCGGGTAGGCGACCATATATACATATGAGCTTAATATATAGCTATCATTGAAAATATGAAAGAGGGATTGAAATATACGCTATAAATCGGGTCAGGGTAATATACCTTAACGATCCACAGGTAACAGAGCCCGCGTTTTTCCCACGTATTATCATTTAACTGCAACATTTTATTTTAATTACATAAATTTAATTAATTATATAATACCTATAAATAACATATTATTAATAAAGAATTAATAATATACACAATTCAAATTTAAAATACCTTTCACGACTGAAGATATACTAAAGGTTCTCTGTGGATTTTTCTCAGGTAGAAAGGGTCACATTTGTAGGCAGGTAATAACTACGGTAATTTTAAAACACACCAGTCTATCAAATACTATTAAATATTTGCAATATTACATATATCATTTCCACATATCTTTCGTAAAATTCAGTTTATCCACAAAGAAAATTAATTAGTTTGACAACTCTTCACATTAATAAAGGATAATTGATTATATACTATTATACATTCAACACCAGGTGATCAGTTTGTATCAACGATTTAAAAAGATTTATTAATTTCTAGTTCGAATACGAAAACATAACGTATTATTGTATGTTATGAGGACCTACAACGGGTCTATTAACGAGATAAATAATAATGATAATTAATTTGTAACGCCTAATAGATATGAGCGTTTTTAAAGGATAAACTAGTGAATAAAACTATAACCGATAAAGCTATCGAAACAATTCTTAGATAGATTAACATTTTTGCCTGTCTGAAAAAGATATTAGGCTGTCATTAACACAGATGTGTATCACGCAGGTAGGCGGATATCATAATATTATATCAACCTTTTTACCTCAATACAACAAAGGATGCATACAGATAACATCTGGACATCACGGTCGCGGGGAAAAGGGACTGAAAGCGATCTATTTTTATGTAAGTTATTTCTAAGAAAGCAATTCATTTATCCAAATCACATTTTAAGGGTCATTAATACTCTCGTCTCTATAATACTAGATCTTAAAAATCTAATTTATGCCGGTATTGGTTATTTGCATCTTCCTATTATTACAGAGCTTGAAAATAGCTTCTTCTTCTTAAAAATGGATTACTAATTAATACCCCATTTATATTTACGTAGAAACCGCACGTAATATCCATTAAATTCTAAAATTGAATAAGAAATAATAAATTATCCATAATGCAATATAAATATCTAACAGATGCATACGAAATATGAAATTAATATTTATCGATGGATACAATAAAAAGTATAGTGCTATTTATTATAGAGTTCGGATACAAAATCCCAAATACGTTGCTCCATTCCAACGTTGTAACAGCTAAAGGTAATTATAAAGTTCGATTTTACAACTCTTTTCAACCGGAATTATTAGTATAGTATTATGTTTTTCTATTTCATAAAGCTCTAATGAAGCTAACATAAAACATTTCGAATTTTGATTCTTGAGTCTCTATAATATACTTTATAATAAGTTGTACATGTAAACTTAACTAGCTTCTAAATTATCATAGTTAAAAATACAAGAAAGGGTTCTAGGGGAAAGAAATTCTAATCAATAGTTAGAAATCATATAATTTCCCCAAGCTAAGGTATCTCCGTTCCCGCCAGCAATAATGCATCGGTTCAGAATTCCGAATTGATTATTCTCATTAAAGTTGGCCGTATCATACTTATCCAAATATTTTTTCATATCCTCATAAAAAACATCTGTGTCAGCAGAATTAACGAATCGGTATCTGTGTACAGCAGCTGGACCTTGTTCCCATATATTTTTTTAATGGTGTTATAATAAAAGTCATACATTATATGCTTAGCTAGATCTAGCACACAGAAACCAATATATATCGGCTTATCGTAGTGAACTTGTAGTTTCTCCATATGAATGGCTTACCAGATCCTCTGTAAAGATAGCACACTCTTTAAATTGCGGTGTTGAAATCATACTCTCGACATTTGATTATTTATCAATGAAAACAATAAAAAGTATATCATTTATTATTATTACAGGTCTTGAAAATAGCTTCTTCTTCTTAAAAATGTGTTACTAATTAATATCCCTATTATATGTAGGTAGAAACCGCACGCAACATCCATTAAATAGGTAGTCGCAGTTTTAATAAAACAAAAAAGAATTATATATAATTTTATCAGCTTTATTAAATCGAGGCGTTGAAAGGTTCAAAAATTTCTATTTACGTAACATTAGATCGATATGAACATTTGAAGGCATATACGTGTATTTTGAAATATACTAATAACAGATTCTAAACTATTAATATTTACAGCAGTAAAATCTCAAATGCAGGAATTTCTCCAAGAAAAGCAAGTAGAGATCTTAATATTTGCAACAGTAAAACTCAGATTATGGAAATGTCTACAAGAAAAGCAAAAAATAGAAGATATTTTACACTTTTCAGACCAGTTAACGTATTTTTTATTCTAATAATAATATACATCCCCTGCGACCTAAAATGATATTACCTATATTGTAATCAACAATAATTGGAGATTTAATTCTATAGAGCGAGATAATTGAACATTTCTTAACATTAAGGAGCAATTTATTCATATCAAGCCTTGATACGGCGTTCTGCAGACAGCTTAACCGCCGAGTTTATAAAAGCGCATCCCAGAATTCCTTGTAAACGACCCAAATTTAAGATCAATTCGTTCAATAATTCCTGCCCTACCTGTGTGTTTTAAATGTCTACGTTCTAGATAATTATCATTTGTTTTGTATAACAATTAAATTTATCAAGTGTTCATATAAAAAAGAAGGTCAGGCAGGCAGGCAGGCAGGCAGGTAATAATTACTAGCTTAGAGGGCTTATATTTTAGAAATCGGATACAGTCACATATATGCCTGTATATTACTCAAAATTTTACTTAATCTACATACTTTAACAATAGATGCAGTCAGGTTTAGCGTAAATAACAATTAGGGATATCAAGGCCATACTAACTGAACGTTAACATATGTTCTAAAGGTCAACCTTAATTAATTAACCCCCGGGACTATACATCCTTAGGCTAAAAACAGTCTTGAAGCAAAAAAAAGTGACAGAATCCGCTCTGTTAGATGGTCAGACAAGAAAGCAGAGTAGCTGACAAACATCTTTGAAGAACGCCCTGATTCCACCACCTGTTATCCCGATGACGTTATAGGGTGACATTATGAAGTACTCTATACAAAACGCCTCTATACAAAATTAGAGATGAAAATTAATCCTATATGGTGAAAACGCAAATATTCATGGAAATATGGGGTGCATGATCCTAATCAGCATGGATTATAATTTATATTATACAAACGGAGAGACAGGAGTAGGTACAATCGGTTTATGTTATGCTCCCTCGTCGTCTTAACAGAGTAATTATACTATGCAGGGGTAAGCACTATCTTTTTCCTTGAGGTTATGTTTTAGTTCGAGTTTAAGATTAAATAACTTTACTATTGATGGCATAGACCCTTTATTTTCATATAGTAGCGACAACGATTGATCTCGCCGCTAGCTCAAAAGCACCAGAACGATGTAGGCAACATTGACGATGACTATCTCTGTAGCCGGCATAGAAGCTTCTGCAGGTCTCGGAAAACTTCTGCTGCTGCTGTCTCTGGTAATGCTATGAAATAAAAACGTATCAAGATGATGCAGGAACTCAAAAGGATCATCTACCAGAACGTTTACTGTGAGAGGTAAAGAAATAAGAAACATATATAGAATGTATATCGTTTATTTTATCATCAGTGTTAAAATATCATATTACATATAATTAGCAGTACAACAAGATCATCTTACATAGCACAAATTAAATATTTACTTATTCTATGATTTTTCTCGTTTTAAGCTCTGTGATGACTGAAATTATTTCGTTTTCGTTTTCGGGACTGCTGCTATGAGCTTTCTTTGCGGCATACAACAATTGGAGTCGATCCACTAGTTGATCAGGCATACTCTGACGTATCAATCCGGTTTCATCTTGTTTAACTTTTTGGGAAGACTAATCCCAAAGTCTGTTATTCTATATAAATTTGGCCTGATTACATTTTTGTATTTCCAATGTTTAACGCTTATTAGTCGACCGTTGCGCCTATAGTCTTTCTTATGAGCATTAGTAAGTGAGATTATTTTCATATAGTTGTCGATATCTTCCTCTGTTGGACTAGGAGAGCTTATTCGTTTAAGCGTTAGTAAAGTAAACAGGCCGGATGTTCCATTGAAAAGTTTGTTTTTAATTAAAATATCTTTTCCCTGAAACTGTACTCGCGAACAACCAAATCGCCACTCATCGATGTCGTTATATAGAGCGTACCTAGTTTTGTCTACGTTTTTGTTTTCTCCGCTAGCTAATAATGCTCTATAATAGTTAGAGAATTCGTGATAATCTTTTAAGCTAGAATCGCATTCTTCTTCTTCATCATCAGCAGATGTAGCGGGAGATGATTGTTCAAGCTCTGGTGAGAGATTGATAGCAACGGTCTCCGATCGCGGTATAACACGATTATCATGAGGGTCTGCTTTGTCACAGTGAAAGTAGGCTAATTTCTTACGTATAGCATTACGAGCGTTTATTATTCCATCATCATTAACATCGTCGTCGTATCTTATAGCACAGGATTCATTGGTATGCATACGTTTCAGATTCACGTCTTTAAATATTTCATTATTTCTAGGTGATGACTTATTATCAACAACTATGGTATTATGAACTGTTTTCAAATGACTTCTATAGTTGTCGAGGCGTGTAAAATACTTTAAACAAATAGAACACTGAACTTTATACCCCTGGTGTATCTTCAAATGGCGAGCAAACCCTGAGCGTAAAACGCTCATACAACATACATCACACTTGCGTCGCTGGTTCATATCGACTAATAATTGATCATGAACTCCTATTTATATAACATGTTCTTCAGGTCACTCTTAATTAACCCTAGCACTACGTCTATCATCACCCTGTCGATCTTCCTTCATCATCATTAATTAACCCTGGCTAGACGTCCTTAAGCATGAATTCACCCTTGACACGGTTCAATGCTTCGATAAATAACTGAGAAACCCATAACATAACATAATAACTGATTATGTGTAATAATAATAATAATGTTTATGCGTCTGTTTCTCTAATCTACTAACTTTATCAATAGATCTCGTCGGTAGAGCTATGGAGAGCATGACGTCATCAGATGACAGTTACAAGCATTCAGGGATACATAGTTTAGAACCAGCGCTTGATTCTCGTGCACGAGAATTTGCAGACATTCAGGGTAGACATAATAGCGCCACATACAAATTTCTTTTTATACCCCAAATACCATCAGTATGAGATTTCCGTAATCAAAGATGGCTGCCAACAAATTACAGCGTAGTAGGCGTGGTCCAAGATAGGTTAGGTTAGGTTAGGGAACACGTGATGTTTCATTTACTAGCAAGAATAAGGATGAAGGGAGAAGGGTGATATACCTATACGAAAACGTTTCAATACTAAATTCTGAGTTTGACTCTTTGAAGCTTTTAATGAGATAAAGCAATGTACGGTAATTGTTTTGCGAGGTCATAAATGAATTTTTGTCTTGCATTTAATATATTATTTATGAACCCGAAAACAATTACCGTACTTTGCTTTATCTCATTAAAAGCTTCAAAGAGTCAAACTGAGAATTTAGTATTGAAACGTTTTCGTATAGGTATATCACCCTTCTCCCTTCACCCTTCATCCTTCACCCTTCATCCTTAATCTTGCTAGTAAATGAAACATCACGTGTTCTAACCTAACCTATCTTGGACCACGCCTACTACGCTGTGATTTGTTGGCAGCCATCTTTGATTACGGGAATCTCATACTGATGGTATTTGGGGTATAAAAAGAAATTTGTATGTGGCGCTATTATGTCTACCCTGAATGTCAGCAAATTCTCGTGTACGAGAATCAAGCGCTGGTTCTAAACTATGTATCCCTGAACGCTTGTAACTGTCATCTGATGACGTCATGCTCTCCATAGCTCTACCGACGAGATCTATTGATAAAGTTAGTAGATTAGAGAAACAGACGCATAAACATTATTATTATTATTACACATAAACAGGGTTTCTCAGTTATTTATCGAAGCATTGAACCGTGCCAAGGGTGAATTCATGCTTAAGGACGTCTAGCCAGGGTTAATTAATGATGATGAAGGAAGATCGACAGGGTGATGATAGACGTAGTGCTAGGGTTAATTAAGAGTGACCTGAAGAACATGTTATATAAATAGGAGTTCATGATCAATTATTAGTCGATATGAACCAGCGACGCAAGTGTGATGTATGTTGTATGAGCGTTTTACGCTCAGGGTTTGCTCGCCATTTGAAGATACACCAGGGGTATAAAGTTCAGTGTTCTATTTGTTTAAAGTATTTTACACGCCTAATACCATAGTTGTTGATAATAAGTCATCACCTAGAAATAATGAAATATTTAAAGACGTGAATCTGAAACGTATGCATACCAATGAATCCTGTGCTATAAGATACGACGACGATGTTAATGATGATGGAATAATAAACGCTCGTAATGCTATACGTAAGAAATTAGCCTACTTTCACTGTGACAAAGCAGACCCTCATGATAATCGTGTTATACCGCGATCGGAGACCGTTGCTATCAATCTCTCACCAGAGCTTGAACAATCATCTCCCGCTACATCTGCTGATGATGAAGAAGAAGAATGCGATTCTAGCTTAAAAGATTATCACGAATTCTCTAACTATTATAGAGCATTATTAGCTAGCGGAGAAAACAAAAACGTAGACAAAACTAGGTACGCTCTATATAACGACATCGATGAGTGGCGATTTGGTTGTTCGCGAGTACAGTTTCAGGGAAAAGATATTTTAATTAAAAACAAACTTTTCAATGGAACATCCGGCCTGTTTACTTTACTAACGCTTAAACGAATAAGCTCTCCTAGTCCAACAGAGGAAGATATCGACAACTATATGAAAATAATCTCACTTACTAATGCTCATAAGAAAGACTATAGGCGCAACGGTCGACTAATAAGCGTTAAACATTGGAAATACAAAAATGTAATCAAGCCAAATTTATATAGAATAACAGACTTTGGGATTAGTCTTCCCAAAAAGTTAAACAAGATGAAACCGGATTGATACGTCAGAGTATGCCTGATCAACTAGTGGATCGACTCCAATTGTTGTATGCCGCAAAGAAAGCTCATAGCAGCAGTCCCGAAAACGAAAACGAAATAATTTCAGTCATCACAGAGCTTAAAACGAGAAAAATCATAGAATAAGTAAATATTTAATTTGTGCTATGTAAGATGATCTTGTTGTACTGCTAATTATATGTAATATGATATTTTAACACTGATGATAAAATAAACGATATACATTCTATATATGTTTCTTATTTCTTTACCTCTCACAGTAAACGTTCTGGTAGATGATCCTTTTGAGTTCCTGCATCATCTTGATACGTTTTTATTTCATAGCATTACCAGAGACAGCAGCAGCAGAAGTTTTCCGAGACCTGCAGAAGCTTCTATGCCGGCTACAGAGATAGTCATCGTCAATGTTGCCAACATCGTTCTGGTGCTTTTGAGCTAGCGGCGAGATCAATCGTTGTCGCTACTATATGAAAATAAAGGGTCTATGCCATCAATAGTAAAGTTATTTAATCTTAAACTCGAACTAAAACATAACCTCAAGGAAAAAGATAGTGCTTACCCCTGCATAGTATAATTACTCTGTTAAGACGACGAGGGAGCATAACATAAACCGATTGTACCTACTCCTGTCTCTCCGTTTGTATAATATAAATTATAATCCATGCTGATTAGGATCATGCACCCCATATTTCCATGAATATTTGCGTTTTCACCATATAGGATTAATTTTCATCTCTAATTTTGTATAGAGGCGTTTTGTATAGAGTACTTCATAATGTCACCCTATAACGTCATCGGGATAACAGGTGGTGGAATCAGGGCGTTCTTCAAAGATGTTTGTCAGCTACTCTGCTTTCTTGTCTGACCATCTAACAGGGCGGATTCTGTCACTTTTTTTTGCTTCAAGACTGTTTTTAGCCTAAGGATGTATAGTCCCGGGGGTTAATTAATTAAGGTTGACCTTTAGAACATATGTTAACGTTCAGTTAGTATGGCCTTGATATCCCTAATTGTTATTTACGCTAAACCTGACTGCATCTATTGTTAAAGTATGTAGATTAAGTAAAATTTTGAGTAATATACAGGCATATATGTGACTGTATCCGATTTCTAAAATATAAGCCCTCTAAGCTAGTAATTATTACCTGCCTGCCTGCCTGCCTGCCTGACCTTCTTTTTTATATGAACACTAGATAAATTTAATTGTTATACAAAACAAATGATAATTATCTAGAACGTAGACATTTAAAACACACAGGTAGGGCAGGAATTATTGAACGAATTGATCTTAAATTTGGGTCGTTTACAAGGAATTCTGGGATGCGCTTTTATAAACTCGGCGGTTAAGCTGTCTGCAGAACGCCGTATCAAGGCTTGATATGAATAAATTGCTCCTTAATGTTAAGAAATGTTCAATTATCTCGCTCTATAGAATTAAATCTCCAATTATTGTTGATTACAATAAAGGTAATATCATTTTAGGTCGCAGGGGATGTATATTATTATTAGAATAAAAAATACGTTAACTGGTCTGAAAAGTGTAAAATATCTTCTATTTTTTGCTTTTCTTGTAGACATTTCCATAATCTGAGTTTTACTGTTGCAAATATTAAGATCTCTACTTGCTTTTCTTGGAGAAATTCCTGCATTTGAGATTTTACTGCTGTAAATATTAATAGTTTAGAATCTGTTATTAGTATATTTCAAAATACACGTATATGCCTTCAAATGTTCATATCGATCTAATGTTACGTAAATAGAAATTTTTGAACCTTTCAACGCCTCGATTTAATAAAGCTGATAAAATTATATATAATTCTTTTTTGTTTTATTAAAACTGCGACTACCTATTTAATGGATGTTGCGTGCGGTTTCTACCTACATATAATAGGGATATTAATTAGTAACACATTTTTAAGAAGAAGAAGCTATTTTCAAGACCTGTAATAATAATAAATGATATACTTTTTATTGTTTTCATTGATAAATAATCAAATGTCGAGAGTATGATTTCAACACCGCAATTTAAAGAGTGTGCTATCTTTACAGAGGATCTGGTAAGCCATTCATATGGAGAAACTACAAGTTCACTACGATAAGCCGATATATATTGGTTTCTGTGTGCTAGATCTAGCTAAGCATATAATGTATGACTTTTATTATAACACCATTAAAAAAATATATGGGAACAAGGTCCAGCTGCTGTACACAGATACCGATTCGTTAATTCTGCTGACACAGATGTTTTTTATGAGGATATGAAAAAATATTTGGATAAGTATGATACGGCCAACTTTAATGAGAATAATCAATTCGGAATTCTGAACCGATGCATTATTGCTGGCGGGAACGGAGATACCTTAGCTTGGGGAAATTATATGATTTCTAACTATTGATTAGAATTTCTTTCCCCTAGAACCCTTTCTTGTATTTTTAACTATGATAATTTAGAAGCTAGTTAAGTTTACATGTACAACTTATTATAAAGTATATTATAGAGACTCAAGAATCAAAATTCGAAATGTTTTATGTTAGCTTCATTAGAGCTTTATGAAATAGAAAAACATAATACTATACTAATAATTCCGGTTGAAAAGAGTTGTAAAATCGAACTTTATAATTACCTTTAGCTGTTACAACGTTGGAATGGAGCAACGTATTTGGGATTTTGTATCCGAACTCTATAATAAATAGCACTATACTTTTTATTGTATCCATCGATAAATATTAATTTCATATTTCGTATGCATCTGTTAGATATTTATATTGCATTATGGATAATTTATTATTTCTTATTCAATTTTAGAATTTAATGGATATTACGTGCGGT
The DNA here is from genome assembly GCA_929113105.1 of Agrypnus murinus. Lineage (NCBI taxonomy): Eukaryota > Metazoa > Arthropoda > Insecta > Coleoptera > Elateridae > Agrypnus > Agrypnus murinus. The sequence goes on along the minus strand of OV816025.1, from coordinate 168,966,043 downwards.
TTCTACGTAAATATAAATGGGGTATTAATTAGTAATCCATTTTTAAGAAGAAGAAGCTATTTTCAAGCTCTGTAATAATAGGAAGATGCAAATAACCAATACCGGCATAAATTAGATTTTTAAGATCTAGTATTATAGAGACGAGAGTATTAATGACCCTTAAAATGTGATTTGGATAAATGAATTGCTTTCTTAGAAATAACTTACATAAAAATAGATCGCTTTCAGTCCCTTTTCCCCGCGACCGTGATGTCCAGATGTTATCTGTATGCATCCTTTGTTGTATTGAGGTAAAAAGGTTGATATAATATTATGATATCCGCCTACCTGCGTGATACACATCTGTGTTAATGACAGCCTAATATCTTTTTCAGACAGGCAAAAATGTTAATCTATCTAAGAATTGTTTCGATAGCTTTATCGGTTATAGTTTTATTCACTAGTTTATCCTTTAAAAACGCTCATATCTATTAGGCGTTACAAATTAATTATCATTATTATTTATCTCGTTAATAGACCCGTTGTAGGTCCTCATAACATACAATAATACGTTATGTTTTCGTATTCGAACTAGAAATTAATAAATCTTTTTAAATCGTTGATACAAACTGATCACCTGGTGTTGAATGTATAATAGTATATAATCAATTATCCTTTATTAATGTGAAGAGTTGTCAAACTAATTAATTTTCTTTGTGGATAAACTGAATTTTACGAAAGATATGTGGAAATGATATATGTAATATTGCAAATATTTAATAGTATTTGATAGACTGGTGTGTTTTAAAATTACCGTAGTTATTACCTGCCTACAAATGTGACCCTTTCTACCTGAGAAAAATCCACAGAGAACCTTTAGTATATCTTCAGTCGTGAAAGGTATTTTAAATTTGAATTGTGTATATTATTAATTCTTTATTAATAATATGTTATTTATAGGTATTATATAATTAATTAAATTTATGTAATTAAAATAAAATGTTGCAGTTAAATGATAATACGTGGGAAAAACGCGGGCTCTGTTACCTGTGGATCGTTAAGGTATATTACCCTGACCCGATTTATAGCGTATATTTCAATCCCTCTTTCATATTTTCAATGATAGCTATATATTAAGCTCATATGTATATATGGTCGCCTACCCGGAATTTTTTTGATTTTGTTATTTTTAATTTCGATCTTTGATAATAACGTTAAGCGTTTTTAATTAGAACAAATAAATTTAATTAGGGTAATTAGATTTATATAATTAATATATAATGTTATGCATTATTTCGTAAATAATCGCATCCCCTCTATGGTAACAACTATCATTAGCCCATATGTTCGCATGTATACATGGTTGCCTGCCCGAGGTGAGGAAGTGAGGTCCCAGAACCCGCCATCTCCCTCTACTTACATTTATTATGAATACTATTTTTCATTATAAAACAAACTATATCGCATACAAAAAAAGGATTTAATGTCCTTTTATATAGATGTTCATATGCTCTATGCATCTATTTGAGGCGGCTGACCTCAGGGATCAAATTTTGAGTATTGTCAACTACAAACGTGTTTCCAAAACATATTTCCGAATAGTTATCTGGTTGGTTAATTTAATGTTAAATGTTATAGCAAAGTATCTATTATTAGTCAATCTTGTACCAATACAGTTTTGCAGATACTGTGTACCTGGTAAGCATGGCAGAATAATCATCTTCCAGTAGAAACAGTGTTGCCTAGGTTACAAAAACTATTTATAAGTTCCCAATCCTTTTACCGTCCAATAAAAGTAATTACTATTTTATGACAGTTTAAATGTGACAAGTACTAAAGTCAAATTGATTTTTTCTTGATATGCCTAAAACGTGTGGACCATGCAAGGCAATACCAATTAGAGCATGGGTAAAATCTTTCAAAATACTTTTTTTGTAGAATTTATTTTGTTGGAGTTTCAGGTAGCAATTCTAATATTCTTTGGTTCTTTAAATTCCTATATGTTAAGGGTAAATATGAGTATTGCTGTGCTTGGCATAACTGATGGAAGAAACTTTTCTATAGGATTAGAAAAAACATGTAATGTTACTAATGTAACTAAAGACTTATTTTATGATTTGAGATTTCATTTTCCTTCCGTGAGTTAAATGCTTTATATCTAAAGAACTCTTATATAAAAATTACTTTTAGTTCAATCACAAGCCGTTAGGACCGTTAATGGTTGCAATCTTATTTGCTATGTACGACTCAGGTTTTTTGTTTTCTATTTTAATTTCAAAAATGTTTGCTGCCAAATGGGGTCCTACGCGAGTTATTGGTTATAGTACTTTACTAGCATCTATCTTGACGCTTGCCACACCCAAAGCATATTACTTTGGAGTCAATATCTTGCTTGCAACTAGATTTCTAATTGGATTTTTGCTGGTAGGTACTTATTTATAAGCATACTATTATTTGAGAAAAGAATTACCAATAATTAATCTACAAGGAAGAATGTATAAAACATTTTACTCCCTTCATCTCTGACATACCTAGATTATTTAAAGCAAAGCTCATACACCTGCGTTTTTGCGACTTGTGTTACTGCGACATTGATGCTGATGATCGGTTCAAGATAATTTGAAGAAATAGGTCTGGGTATTGTCCAAGTACTATCGGCTCTCCTGATCTTAATTCATTTAAAAGTCATCCTAATTCAAGTAGGAAAAACTCTTGCCAATATAAGAGCTCCAAATAGTATTCTGATTGTCCGAGAGCAAACTGAAATAATAATGAACCTTAACATTTATTCTCATCATTAAAGTTAAACTCCATTATTGTTAGGAGATGGTTCAGGTTGTCTAGGTTAAGGTAGTCTATTTGCATAGCATTCTATGATAATCAGTAGTTATATAAGAGCTTTGAATTTTTCAATTAATTTATGAAAACTTGTTAGTTAAGAAGAGCCAAAGAAAAGAATTTTAGATTTGACAAGTATTAAATTTTTTTATTATTATTTTTTATTGCTACTGATTAGAAGCCATTTCGTTTACAAAACAATACCCTATAGTGTTGGTGTTACTTGTGTTAGTGAATCCACAAGCATTTGCCTTCTTGACCGACCAATCATCTCATATGTCCAATGCTCAACCACCATCCGTTCAACCAATCAGAAGTCATTTCGATACAGCATTGCAGCTTGTTTGACTTTGAAAAATTGTATAAATGTCCATTGTACTTAACATTACCAAACCACTGAAGTAAACACATACTTGTGCGTGGTATAGGACGGTTATTTTTAATGACAACTACAGAAAGATGTTTATCTGATTGTCGAGACCGACTGCTTAACGTGCCCATCTGACAGCATGCCAACACTTCCTTTTTTCGAACCGATGATGCTACAGCCCTAATTCTTTTTGGAAAATATTTTGATAGTATACCGCACCTATCAAGGAAGCCTTTGGCACTACCTACTCTAACTGTTCAAATGATTTATCGTGATGAAAATAAAACATAATGAATGGATAGAGAAGGTAGCCAAAGGTTTGCTTGACAAGGGCTCCATACAAAATATTTTCCAGTAAGAATTACACCTGTATCATCATCGGTTCGAAAGGAAGTAAAAAAGTAACTCGATAATAGATATGTTGATACTTATTCGAAACACACGCACTTAGAATTTAGAAAAAATGAAAATTCTTTATCGTCGGTTCCTTTCGAAACTTCTTTTAAAGACAGAGTTTAGTTTTTTCAATGTAGTACAATTTTATAAAGTGGATGAAATATTGTCGGTTAAAGATGCATGAAAGAAATATCCTACAGGAGTTCTAAACTTAGTACTCAACCCATTTATCACGAAACACAATCTATTTGCAATGACGAGGTTTTCTTCAGTAGTAATAGATTTACAGGTATCAATGTCATAATTTCGATATTCTGTGCTGCTGTTTGATTTTTCGAATTTTATCGGCAAAAATGCTAACTTGGAGATTTATCAACTGAGAGCGCCACGGTCCCAACCGCTATCTAAATAGATCAAATAAATTATCGATGAAGATCTTTTAATATCTTAGTACGAACTACTGCAACACTTGCTTATTAATACCAAAGTCTACGCATAAGATTGCCAGACTCCGCTACGCGTCGTCCGGTAACTTTTTTATTCGTCACAAAAACATGCAATTTTTCGTACTAATTAAACAAATAACTATATTACATTATTGAAGTCAAAAGCTAAATATAATTACTCAATAATTAACTTATTTATTTTAACATATTTAGAGTAGGTATAACTAAGCCAAAACGGCTAATTTTCATTATACACTACTGTCATGGAAAGCCGAACATCATGAAGGACAAGTGTTTTAACATAAAATTGATTTTATAATTTTTAAAATTTACAGGTGTTTGGCTTTTTATGAACAGTAGCATAAGTACATAAAAAGGTAACAAAGTTAAAAGTTCTGAAGAATTGTATATCAAACCTGCATGATATATATGACTAGTAAGCTATGCAGCAAATCGGGAACTTCTTAATCTTCTTAAATGTAAACTTGAAACTATCATCCACGATGATGTGGTCTTCAGTGATGGGACGTGGTCTTCGACAAGTTGGGCTTCGAGTTGGTTGCACAATAAAATCATACATATTGTTTTTTAGTAAAACTGTTTATCAAAATTAAAGAAATAATTATTGATTTATTGAAGCCAAAACTATCTTTTATTTTGATAAACATGTTTTACAGAAATATAATACGTAGAACTTTATTATACAAACAATCTCGAAGCCCAACTTGTTTACAGTGGCAGCTTGTCGTGGTAGGCAGTGCTCACCCTGACGTTGAAGCTGATTAATAGGAATGAATCTTTAAAATAATTAAAATTTCTAAGGTGAAATTAGTAGATTAATATAATATTTAATAACCTCTTAAACGGCTTTTACCCCAGAATTTCTTCCATACATTCAGTGGTACGAGAAAATGCGAATGTTATGTATCATTTTAACACGATGGGCAAGCCCGCTGCATCGCCGTAAAAAAGTCATACGTTCCATTTTTAGTTAATGTGACATACATGACACAGCCTTGGTAGTGTAATGTCTGGCGTGCCGGACTTTCACCCAAGCGGCCCGGGTTCGACTCCCGGCGCTGGCAGATCTGGTTAAGGTTTTCTGCAGTTTCCCTTAGCTGTAACACAAATGTGAGATTTGCGCTGTTCCATCTATAAGTCGGCTGCAGCCGCACTTTGGGCCTACATAATAATAATAATCGCCCCCTCCCTCCCGCACAAGCTTATAGCTTCTGGGGCCTTGGTTAAGGTTATGGGTTGTAGTAATTATTATTATTATACAGAAAAGAACTCTCGGCGCAGGTTGTTGTGTATCGCCTCTCTCAGTTCCGGTGAACGTTTGTTCGAGGGTTTTGTTTCTTGCCCTGCTTCGATATAATTCTGCAATAAATGACGCTCGATGAAGCATTTTTTTTAAATTATTTAGATTTTTTAAATTGATGATTGTCTAATAAACCAATGCAAGGCGTTCACTAAATCACGCTAAATTCGGGTTATACCTTTGGATTTACGTATATATCCCGTGCCTAAATTACAAACAAATTTACAAATTACAAACTATAATAATAATTATAATATTGCCGACAACTTTGTTGTAGGAAATTTTGTGTTCTACAAAAAAGTTCTTTATACATATATATTTTGCTTTATGTATTTGCCTTAGTTTATGCTGCGTAGGCAATTAATGTTCACAAACATAATTTTGAAAATTATAACAATTTTTATAACTGTATAAACAATTTCTACAAGATTTTCTTTTGTACATATTTATATAGAGGGGTCATTCTTTCTGAACTCAACTACCAACTAGGTCCAAAAATTGGCGCAACTTAGAAAGGCCAGCGGGGGCTCATTTTAAAGCTTGAAACCTCTACTTTCGAATGTCACAGGTCCCCTATATGAAAAAATTTATATTGTGCGCCAATCCTTGGACCTAGCCGGTGGTTGAGTTCAACAAGAATGACCCATAGATATTTTAATTAGTTAGCTTTAAAATTAGTACAAACAAAATTTTAATTTGAGTTTATTCGGATTAATTATTTCATTCTCGGATTGATATTTCATTTTCTGATGGAAAATAGGTAATAATAAAGGCTATAATAATATTAAACGGGTATTTAACTTAAATATGAAAAGGTTTGATAATTGATAATATAAATATTTATACGTTATAACCAAAATCTCCTGCTCGTGTCGGTTCGGTAACATTCGGTAGAATAGTAGAAACGCCAGAAATCAAAATTTAATCCCTTACAGTTTGTTCTGCGTTGTTATGCAAATTTTAGTTGGTGGTATCTACTTTGAAATTTTAATTTTAAAATGGCAAGTGCAAATACAGGCACAATTCGAGACATGGTGAACTGATAAAGAAGACACTGTATATTATTTATTGAAGAATAAGTTCAATAGTTTGAATTTTGAGGATAAAATCTTTATTCACAAATTAAAACCATGTCAGAATATGAAGAACTAAATGGTATCTAACAATCGCGGCAATAGTAGGGCTTTCAGTTCAAATTGGCACAATAAATATAATTGGCTAACAGTAACTGAAACAACAAATAAATTGTATTGTTTGGATTGCTTACTTCTTACCAAAAAAGCTCAAAATTTTTGGAATTCAACAGAACTTCAAAATGAATTTTTAAATAAAAACATTCTGCTCAGGTCTTTAGGAAGACTGCTATTTAAAAATATTAGTACCTGTTAATAAATAAGGTAGGAAATTCCGGATTAAAACCTTTTTTGAATATAATTGAATTGAAGGTACAGTTTACTTATTGAATGACTTGGCCAGGTATGGTACCGAACAGAAGCTTCTTACTGAAAATAATCTCTATCCCTGCATTGATTGTGTGAGACATGTTGTGAATAATTTGTTTATCTTTGAAATGGTTGTTTACTAGTTTCTTTAAAAAAAAACTGGCCAAGAAAATCCTACAGTCCTAAAATCCCCATGTAAGGCGACACTCTTGTTCAGAACTACATTTTTTAACTTATAATTTGCCCAAGAAATTGCAACAAATAAATCCTTAATTGTAAAGAATTTTAATAAAATATCTTATATACAAAAGTCCCGTGTCTCGAATTATTTTCTCGGCACTCGAGACAACAAGAAATCGAGCAATTCTCGGGACTTTCTCCGGCCAGAGACCCTAGTAAATATGGTAATTTTTTCCAGATAAAACAATTTCTCATGCAATCATTAAAATGCAAAAACAAATTAATTATCGTAGTAGCAATGAAACAGCATTAAAATGACTCATAAAGCGTAGAAGTTTTCGCAGCACAAATGAATTTCATGCGAATGAGACTTTTATCATTACTGCCCACCCGCTGCCAATCACACGAGCCACCACTGTTTGTTTATGCATTAAATTACAGCAAATCTAAACATTGCGCTATTATCCGGAGCACTTCGGGTATGTCATCGTAGAAAGACATCCGAGACCACATCGCGGATGATAGTGCATGTTCAACTTAACTTCTTTATCTGGGCTAATTCTTAATTAGTAATTATAGTTAATTAATCGAAAAAAGTACTACGCCTATCGGATCAAATCCGTCCGGTGGTGAGAGAACAATAGCACTGTTAATTACGATAAAAATAAAACAGAAAAAAATTTCGTCAAAAATCAATGCAAGCATTTTTGACGAAATTCTTTTATAATATTTTCTATTTCAGGGTTTTCTTTTTCCTTTATTACATATATTAATTATGGAATGGTCAGCTGAAAGGGAAAGAAGTTGCTTTGTTTTTACGCTTTATGGTATATAAATACTGACATTATGTTTACAATTTAATTTTTAATTTCTATATATTTTAATATCCATTATTATATTATTGATCATTTATTAAAATTTATGGAAAGGTAGGTGCTAGTATTGGTATGGGTGTAACATTTCCGTTGTGTGCATATATTTTAAAAAAATTATTTTGGAATTGGATTATGTACATAACGGGGCTAATAACTTTGATATGGTCCTGTATTTGGTTAGGATTTGTAACTGATTCCATTGACGAACATCCATATATTACGGAAGAAGAGATTTTCAAAATACAGTATCGTAGAGCTGCAAGCTCAATCTCTATGGTATTGCATAATATAGCAATACGTTTTATTAAAAAAAGTCTGTTCGATAATAATTTATCTTTAGTCAGCGTGGCAAAAAATCCCTTGGAGAAGAATGGCGAAATCTATTCCCCTGCAAGCACTAATTATTTTATTATGGGGCAATACATGGAATCTAAGTTTTTATATGGACTACATGCCTATGCTTTTTTATTATGTATTTGGCTACGACTTAATAACGGTAAGTCTCGTTTTATTCAGAATTTTATTTATTAACTGTATAACATTCATCTCTACAGGCATCGCTTTTATCTGCTGCACCGATTTTAGGAAGAATGTTCATTAGTTGGATGTGCATGCCATTAGTCCACTGCCTTATCCTAAGATATAAACCACACATTGGTGTTATAAGAAAGATCTTTACTGTTTTCTGTAAGCGAAATGTTTTATTTTCTTAGATTTCATATATCATGTATACACGATGATTCGCTACCCTGTGATCAGACTTTGAAGATAAGCTTCCCTGGTCATTAGCAACCTAATAATAACATTTTTTGATTAAATGAACTCGAAAATTTCGAAAATTTTGCCCGACGTTTTTAGAAAAGTACGTATTTATAGTAGATGCAGGCCAGTGTTAAGACTAATAGGATTAAATACAAACTCTTTAGAAATTGACACCATCAGTATAAAACGTGACTTCTGTTGAATGAGCACAACAAGAATGCAGACGCTCACATTCCATTTCGAATGTTGTTGAAACAACTTAGAACGCTCTATTATTTTTTAGGGATAGTGTAGTCAAAACAAATCCTGGGGCGTTTCCTGTGTTCTAGTAGTTCATTCTAATACTGACCCATTTATTGATATCATTAAGTTTGATTTGTCTTTCGTTAATAAACAGGTTTTAGTTAAGTAAAGACATGTTTAGATAATTTAATCTATCCAACAATAGGTATTGTTATTTTTATTGGAATTCTAAAACGTTCCTTTAGTAAAACCTTGATTCTTTTTTATGTTTTGATAGAACAACCCTGATAGATGGTAATTTGTTTACATAGAAAATAACTACATAGTATAAAAATAATGCGTAAAAAAATAAGTACAGTTACTGTTTTATTACTAAAGACTGCAGTGTAAGGAGTTTGCAATTTGTTATTATTGCAACTATTAGTCACAATTCTTATGAATGCTTATGTTCTTTATGGAAATAAATTTTATCTAATTAAGTAAATAAAGTTTATTACTTTATTACGATACCTTGCACATTTTAGAAAACAAGCAGTATTGTTTATCTGCTTGAACTTCAAAATATGTGTCAGGTGCATAATTACTATTTTGAAAACATTGGGCTGAACTTCGATGCTGTTTTTGATCAAAAGTATAGAAGTATGAGAAAAATTGTATATAGAAATTTTCTTTCTTTAATGATTATCTAACCACTGGCTAAATCTGACTATTCCTTAACGGTCACCTTGTATATATCATCATGTTATAACTGTAAACTTGCAGAGAAAAATGACATTCTGGCTGGGGTCGAATCCTTGTTATTTCATCATTTCAGAAGGTAGGTTACGTAGTTATCGAAAGGGGGTTCAGAGTAGCGTTACAAGGGGTCGGGGGATACCAAATTTCTTCTAAATATGCGTTACGTCATTTAATGGCGATACCTTATTCAGTATTCAATCATATGTTCATAAATAACCGTTACCAGAAAAAGAGTCCATAGCAATAACGCCATATAATCTATAATTATCCCTATCCCTTTTCCATTTTTGAGGTACAGAGAAAAATACATTTTACAACTTTGTATGCATATAGTTTGTGAACACTTCGCTTTTGGATCAATGGTAAGTTGAATTTACTCGATCTATTTTGAACCTATCTCCACCTTTTCGGGACACACTGTAGATGTAAAGTGTCCGGACAAGGATGATCTCTGGTTAGATAACCAGTTAACAAATCAAGAAAGAAATCCAGTGAGGATGAGTACCGTGACTGTTTTAGCACGATGCCGTCTAACAAAATAGAGGAGCATAAGGACAGTTAGTTAGAACAGTTAAAACACCTTTTTTGTGTTTTCACGGAACAAAACCCTGTATAGCAGCGTTTCAGAAGATGAAACCTTCATCTTTGCTAAAGCTCAGTATGCTGAGAAAGACAACTCGCTTCTGGTAGATAATATATTATGTAATTAGGAGATCAAGCGATACTTTAAATCCGAGAAGATATATTATAACGCCTCGGCTGGCGCCTCGGCGTTATAACATCTTCGAGGATTTAAAGAAGCTTGACCTCCGTATTGCATAAGTTGTTTTATTTTATTTCGTATTTCAATCCTAATTTCTCCCTTTTAAAATTCATCCAAATCTATTTTATAATGAAGCAAGTTGCCTTGTCTGTGTCATCATACGCGTAACCAAGGAGATAAAAAGCAGCATGTCACGTGTGGCTGTTATGCAACATCAAATGATTTTTACGTTGCCAACAACAACGGATATCAAGAACGTCTTGGACTCCGGTGTCATTGAGAACGGAGATCAAGTTATACTTTATTTTACTAATTGTAGTATATAAACAATTGTTTGAAATACGAAATGAAATAATAGTAAACATATTACGTGACCCTACAGCCAGAATTAAACGAGAGGTTGCTTTATGTCAAATTGCCTGATTTATCCGCAGATATAGCATTTAGTGATATGTCGATGAGTTCCACTTGAGTCCAAACCATTCGGTTGATAGTATTTCTAAAATAAACAAATCAGACGCTTCCTTTCAACAACATAAACTGGCTGACTTAAAAGCCAAGTATCTCGCAAATCGTCTTAACAGTTACACAGGAAGTTTCATATTTTCAAGTCTGTGCTCTTTGTAGTTACAGCACATCTCAGACGTTGTAGTTGACCCAGAATAAATATTTGTTAGCTTTAGTGCGACTTTTCTTGAATTGACAAATTTTAATTCAAAGTGGAAAATTGTCTAGTCTAGAAAATCTGACAAAATGTGAGGATTTTCGACATAATTTCATTTTATTTTATTAACAATTTTATCATCAAGTGTTCGACGCAGCTATCGGTCCTCTTTAAGCTCATTTTGTTAAAAAGATTTTTGCGGACTCTTTTGAAATGGTGACTTGGAATCTTTAGAATATAAGATTCATGTATCTCACAGAGGTTGAAAACTTGGAAGTCTTACTTTGGAGGACCATTTCTTTTAGTGAAAGTTAACATACCGACTCTGACACAGAACGTTCTGTTATTAACTCTCCTGAATATCGTGAAATTACAGTTTCACAATCGGACAATCTTTATTTAATTTAGGTTATGTTTGGAACAGCCTTTTTGCCAATGGTTACCGCAAAAGAAATATCAAAAGTGTTGGAAATCGTCAAAATCTTCCCATTTTATTATTTGAAGCGTATTGTGGTCTTGTTTACATTGAACAAACAAGGTAATCGGTCTGAACGAAGCTTTCTGAATATAAACGTTGTGTAACCTCGTGACCTCTTCTCACTTCAGGCCTTGCTTCAGCATTAGCTATTGCCGAATGTTAACATGAAAGCGGACATAACGATTTTTCGATGAATCGTCTAGAATATGTATCTCCACATTATTTTACTATAGATTCTGGAAAGATGTGGAGATTTACAAACATAAATGCAACTTAAATTGCTGGTTATTCAATGGCTCTCTTTTGTATCACAACGGCTATCGCTCCGACCTCCTCTTCTTACTAAATGTATATAGCTTTCTTGCTTCCGTCTTCACTCGGTCAGATTTCGCTTGTGACATGGATCAGTAAGTACCAGTAGGCCTTGGCACTTTTATTTCTAGAGGCCTGTGTTCGAAGGTTTTACTTATTCTGATGCTAGTTTCATCGTTTTGCAAGCACGTATTGCAAGTTTCTTTTAAAAGTATTTGTTCGTGGATTTCAATACTCCGTGAACGCCTCTGAACTCCTGCTGATACAAGATTCTGGGTCCGCAATCAGTTAGCGATTCACGATACGTGGAACACACAGATATCTAGATAAATATTTCAAATTAAAATTTGCATTATTTTATTATGGATTTTTCGTTTTTTCAATTTATGTTTTTATTGTTTCAAAAATATTGTATGTCCTAAAAGGTTCGTAGATCTTAGTACTCGGCCTAACAGATAAAGCAGCACCAGTTCTTTATGCTGTTTTTCTGCTCATCTCCTCGGTGCTCTATTTAACTTCTTTTCAAACTAAAAGTAAGTTCTATACACTCTCTACGTGACACTGTTCAAACCCGGAATGCGTTATTTGTTCATTTAAGCCATGACAGTCTTCATATTTTTTTATATCAGTATATTTACTTTAAGGAAATCTGCTTAAAAGTACTTCAAAAGATATTGCTAACTTGTCACTTGCTGTCTTGCTTACTTGAACCGAACAAAATGGCAATTTTCGTTTTTTGCGGTGGAAACAAAAATCTGTATAGTGGAATAAGATTTTCTGCCGGTTTTTTATCGATGAGCTTTTCTATCTCGTCAGTCAGCAAGTTCATTCTGCAACATTACTTGAATTTCTTACCGTTCAAACTATTGTCTGGTTATTTTAATCAACAATTACTATTATGTAAGTAGTAAGTGGCAGCTTGTCAATTCTAAAGTAATAATTTAGTGAGAAATAGTAATAGTAATTCACATTGTCTTTTCACTTGGCGTGCTGCAGATTCTCGATTCATTTTTGCAGGGATATAGGGTATAAGAGCCCAAAGGTATATTAGTTCGTCTGGTTCCGCAACTTTTACCCCGAGTTTTTTATTTTGGTTTGCTAACTACTGAGGTACTCTTGCCAATCTGCAGATGCTAAGGGGCGGTATAAGGGAACTCCCCAACAAAATTTCATAAAACTTGACTTAAAGTAGGTGGAGGAGTAAAATACTTCACTCTAGCACCAAGAAGCACCCACCTCGTAGACCAAAAGGAAAATTCGTGCTAATGATTGATAAAGATAAAAAATGAATACCCCACAAAATATATAAATAAATTTATGCATAGTTAGAGAATACATTAGAGTTATATGTTAATTTTATTATTACATTGTGTCCATTCATATGAAGGGAATTATTAAAATAATTTTTGATTGTTAACTCATATCCAAATCGCATGAGATCTTTCAAAAAGTTTTTCTTATTTATATTTCGCACATCCATGGTTTTCAACGATACTAAAAGAAAAGAAATTGTTAATTGTATGTTATGTTTTCTCTACCTATTTGACATTAAGTTCCGGTATATCCATCTACTTATGAATTTATCTAGTGAATCATTGTTGGTTACAATTGTTTCTACAAACATGTCTATGTCAATTAACAATTATCTTGCAAGACGATTAATGAATTTCAAGACTGTCAACTACTAGAAAACTGAAGAAACAAATATTGAATATAAGTATTTACTATAAAAAAGTGTAAGAGAAATATTTATGGAGGTGGAAGTGCTGTAACACTAAGAATTGGAACATATATTTTTACGCAAATGTTTTCAAATACCATTTTGAAAAAATTCCGGGCTTAATTTAGGCGTGGTATAATCTCGGACAAATAAAGATGTCAGCAGCTGATTCTCCAGAAAGAAAAAGAGTGGAAATCTGTCCAACCATTGCACAACTGGGATGTTTGTGAAAGGGATGGACTAAAATAAAGTGGTGTATAATTTAATAGTGGCACTTCGTATAAAAAAAAGAAGAGTTTATTTTACTTACCTGTGTATTATTGGAATTTATTCCTATAATTAACAAATACCATGTCAAATGTAAAGTAGGTTGCAATCTTGATTAATGATTGAAGTTACTACCTTAAATCAAAACTAAAATTTATTTAATCAGGAATAAAATCAATTATAAATTTCAATATTTACCTGTTAAAGTGGGGTTATATTTCATTGTTTGACAGAGTGATAATTATTTTCTGATTGATGGTGCAAACTAATAAAATTTTCATTTAATGTTGATTAGTGGAAGTGAATTTTTAAAAAGGAAAGAGAACACTGTTCTTTTTAAAAATCTGATTAATATCGTGTATATTTCATTAAAGTTAAGTAGAATTTAACAATAAACAAAGAAAAAGAATTAAATATTATATTATTTTATTATTAGTAAGTTGGGTAAACTATTCTATATTACAAGATATATTAATTTATTTATATATTTTGTCGTGTATTTATTGTTAAGAACTGCAAAAAGTTTTATAAGGAAATCTCCTGATAAAATTTTAAGAAACTTCGGATGGAGTAGGTGCAGAAACTGCAAGGGCAGTACTTCATTTTTTACATTCTGAATAAAAGTTTACGAAATAGTAATCGTTAGGTAATGAAGAAAATATTACATGTTAAAGGATAAAATTCGTTAGACCTGGAGGTTCTAAACGAAATCACAAAACTCAAAAATAAAAAAAGACTTACACTGCATTGCTTACTAAACTAAAGTAGGGTTTTGGTAAGGACTCTTAGTGTTTGATCATTTAAAAACTGTAATTGCATTTTTTTTGAAAATATTGTTTTGTCGCCTAAAAATCTTATGGTGTTGTTCAAAAAAATTTCTTGACAACTTATACAAAACAAAACAAGTCTCACTGGTCCGCCAAATAGGTCTGTGTATATTTGTGGCTGATCTACTTTGCAACAAAAATAGTTAAAGCGGGTGGGTATTTAAATTTTTAGTAGCCTACTGTAAGGTTACAGAAATGTACAGAAACCACCAGAATACAGAACTTTGCAAGGTCTACAAAGATGCTGCTAATCATAATCATTCTTCTGGTGTTAGTTCTAGTCTTTAAATGTCAATATTACCATGTTGGAGATTTTATTTACATTTAAGAAATCCGTGTGTTTTAGCACATATTTTACCAGGAACCATCCAGCTCATAATGGTATCTAGATTTTGTGACAGACAGTTAACTACGATTGAAGTCGTCATGTTCCTTATACTAAATGGCGCTGTTGTTAGTGGTGGTTTGGCAAATACTGTGGATTTAACGCCTCGTTATGCTGGGAATCTTTATACAGTCATGCAAGGATTCTTGTGGTCGGCCAGTATTATTATGCCATTTGCAGTTGCTATATTATTGATATATTATGTAAGTTTTAAACTAGATTCTTACAATTTTAAAAGATATGACATTAGAACAGAAAGATAGAAAACATGTTTTTTATGTAAAAATCTTTTATTTAAAATAGCACTAATTACCAACTAAACTACTAAAACTACCACTAACCTGGAAAAATACCTATTACTACCTTCTTAAGTAACTCATCCGGTAGAGAAAAAAGTACGAGAACTGAGACAAAGAGGAATATTCAGACATAAACTTTTAAATTCTTTCAATTTTAAATTTGTAATTTTAAATTCACACATTCATCACCGATATAGAAATATATACCAAGTGATCCATAAAGCATATTAATTGCTTTCTATTTATAAAACATTCCTGTTTTATAAGACAAGATTGCAGATTTCAGATATTAGCTGTGAAGTTATGAACTGTCTTTGATGTCTCAGTTGCGCATAATCACCTGTATTTTATAAATACACCACACTTATTGTATAATCCTTTGTTTTATTTCAGAATCGCGCCAAAGGATGGGAAATAATACTGATTGTAAACGCAGCAATGTATTTGGTTGGTGGTATACTATTCTTAGTTTTTGGTTCTGGTTCAGTTCAGCCGTTTGATAGTGCAGCTGAAAGAAGGAGTTTTATAAATTATAGTCTAGAAAACCTTGATGATCGAATACAGTCATATCGTTCCCGAAATCAAACCTGATGTCGTAATATTTAAAATCTTTAGATCAACATTTTCTTATGCTGTATATTGAATAATAATAATATATTAGTGTTATAAGAATATTGTCTGATGACCTTAATTATTAGATTGTTAAAACTAATAATTATTATGCGATTGGGTTACGCATTAAGGATTAAAAATTACACGAAGAATTTAGACAGGCATCAAAACTTCAATCATCGTTCTAGGAGGGTGGGTGAAAAATAACTCCCTATTTTAAATTGCTAAACGTCTGGGAATGTCTGCAACTGATTTCTATTAAAAACTGCGGTGGTATGTTGTTTAGTACATGCTGTATTCTCTCATCCAGTTCATCAAGGATTCCAGTTTTTGTATGATAAACATCTTCCGTCGCCCACCCCCATAAATAGAAATCACAGAGCGTGAGGTCAGGGCTATCAGCAGGTCATTCACATGGACCACGACCGTCCAATGTCATGGAAATTGGTTGCCAAGCCAGTGTGTGCAAAATGTAGCGGAACTCCATCTTGCATAAAGATAGTCCTTGATATTGACCTAAGTTTATAGAACAGGTCAAACATCGTTTGCAGCATATTTAAATACCGTTCTGCATTCATTGTATTTCGAATAACGAATGGAACAACAACATTAGTGGATGTGGACCGATTTTGCGTCTTTTTGGCCGTGATTTCTGGATCTAGTTGTGTCCAGTAATGACACACCCCACATGAAATAATGTTTTCAAATAACCGGGGCCAGTCGGTGTGCCAGCTAAGTATGTATTTCCCATACACCATACGCATACGGCGATCGCAATCTACTGCGTATAGTCCCTGGCAGTCATACGGCTTCTATGGATGGAAATTAAAGTCCTTCAAGACTGTTCAGATTGCGTGACATATAAAATCTAAGGACATCTTCACGAGCAGTTTGACGTGCTGATTTGTGAGGTCTTTTCTTAAACCTATTACGCATCAAGAGACGGAAGAGAATGTCCAAGAGGACATTCTCTTCCGTCATGGATGTTGAGGGGCAGCCATTTTTGCGGATATCTAACACAGATCATGTAGTCATCAGCTTAACATGACAGTTCTTGATGGTTTCCGAATCCCACACAACACGAGGCCCATGAATATTCCGCCACTACCTATCTACTTATACCACTGACTGCCACACTTCGTAACAAGACGCCACTTGAGCTTGCTCTCGTGCTGTCAATCGTTGTGCCATTTATGTGCTGATTGTAAATTATAAATTTATTGGTTACAGTTTAATTGTTGTTGCCTTAGATATCAATTGCCTATCCAAGGCATGCTAATCACTATAGTACTTAGTGAATAATTATTTATAGAACGAGTTGCAAAATTGTTTTGTCACTAATCGTACTGTAAATTGCGATGAGTGGAAAGAGACCATTTTACATGTTGTACACACAATCTTTTTACATTTCACGAAGACACATACCTCTTTCTCCTTGTTAAGCTTTTCCCCTCATGTATAAAAGCTCTTTATTTACTTGACCATCTTAATATTTAAGTTCAAATTTTGATGTCAACATGTACAGAATCTGCATCAGTATTTCTACTCCTAAAAATATAAGACATTCATCTATTTGGAACCAATTTACTGTATTTTGTAACAACGTATGTAAACTCGATCTGTTTGAGAAAATCACTTGAGCTGACAGAACAGTTCTCGTTAAATTGCCAATGAAAGTAAGTATTCGAAAACAACCATAAAAAATATCCGCCCAAACCTGAGCTCTTATGGTATTGTCACGTAGGGTCTTCGTGACTGAGGGTCGTAGTCAGAGATAGAAATAGGAAGTAAACACAGACCACAATTAATCATATACTAAACAACAAGTTACAAAACATTGGGTTTACAAATAATGTGTGAGGACGTATAAGTCCTCCTAAACCTAACATTGAACATAAGGGTGATCGGAACCACCCTATACTAGCACTAAATCCTACAACTAAGCCTTAGGAAACCAGGTAATCACTGTCCCTGGGCATCAGATTCTAGGTCCCCTAAATCACTACAACTTGTTGTATCTTTACTGATACATTAATAAAGACAGACAGACATACAGGGTTCTTCTAGTACAATATTTATTAGTACAAAAATAAGTACAAGACTGACAAGACAAGACTTTGTAACTGACATAATTATTATTATGTTTTTCTTAGGCAACTATTTTAATAATATAAATCTACAAGATTTCTTTCCCTCTAAAGATAAAGTACAAAACAGAAATTACTATTTAATAACATTAATGCAAATTAAAATAATGCTAACATACAATTAAAGATTTAAACGCACGATTGGCTTTTTAATTCTAGTAGACCTACGTAACTGAGTTTCTTTTATATCAGTAGGTATATCTACAGTAATGACTATATCTGTATTTTCTTTATTTTTAGTATTTTCTTTATTTTGTGTATTACTCGTACTTTCATCTTCATTCTTAACATCATCGGTTTCACTCTTTGACCTTTCAGTACTTGTGTTTTCAATAATCCGTCCAGGTGTAGATAATGTACTCTTTTCGGATTGAACTGCAGTAGGATATCGTACATCTAAATAGCAGGGTCTTAAGGCATCCGCATGAAATTGCTTAACATCTTCGTTTATCTTGACCAAGTAAGTTATATTATTTAAAACTTTTACTATTGTTCCTATTATCCATTTCTTTTCACCTTGTAAATTTTTACATACCACTTTTTGTCCTACGTTATACAATATTCTATTCTTTAACTCTATGCTATTTTTCTTGTTGATGATAGACCCAGGTTTTAAAATATCAAATCTAGTCCTAGGTTTTTGCTTAAAAATCATTTCATTAGGTGTCATTCCTGTTACATTAGGTGTATTACGGTATAAAAATAAAAAGTTTTGAATTTTCTGTTCTGCCGACAGTTTTAGTTTTAAATTTTCCAACTGCTTTTCTAAAGCCTTTTTGACCATTTGCACGATCCTTTCAGCTATGCCATTAGACTGAGGATGGTATGGAGGACTTTTAATGGGTGTAATATCATTCGCTTGTAAAAATGTTGTAAATTTATTCGACGTATAAGGCCACAGGTTGTCACTGACCAGCTCATTCGGTAAACCTACTATTGCAAACGTTTTACACAATTTTTCTATACTTTGAGCTGCTGATGTGCTTGACATTATATGAATATCTAACCATTTTGTTCTGGTATCGATTATTAACAAATAAGTAATATTATTTTTATAAAAGAAATCCACGTGCACTCTTTGAAAGTTACAATTTGTTTTAGACCATGGTAACACCTCACAATTTTTTGTAAAATTCTGGGATAATTGACATATTTCGCATTTTGATATAAAGTTTTCTATATCTTCATTTAACTTAGGCCACCAACAGTAGTTCTTAATCAACATTTTAGTGTAGGTTATACCACAATGAGATTACTATTACTATTACTTATTACTTATCACTTGTCACTTGTCACTTGTCACTTGTCACTTGTCACTTGTCACTTGTCACTTGTCACTTTTCACTTTTCACTTTTCACTTTTCACTTTTCACTTGTCACTTGTCACTTGTCACTTGTCACTTGTCACTTGTCACTTGTCACTTTTCACTTTTCACTTTTCACTTTTTACTTTTCACTTTTCACTTTTCACTTTTCACTTTTCA
Organism: Agrypnus murinus; assembly: GCA_929113105.1. Lineage (NCBI taxonomy): Eukaryota > Metazoa > Arthropoda > Insecta > Coleoptera > Elateridae > Agrypnus > Agrypnus murinus. The sequence goes on along the minus strand of OV816025.1, from coordinate 168,946,495 downwards.
CTTATCATTTCTTACTTATCACTTCTTATCACTTTATTACTTTATTATTATTATTATTATTTAAATTTTAACCTTTCGTGGCACGGATTAATATTGACCAAATAAACTGAAATTTTGCACAGCTCATTTTTTTGACATTTTAAAGAGATCTAGGGGGGGAGACCTAAAAAGCTTTAACTTTTGCAAAATAACGGCCAACCTAGTACATACGTATGATTGTTTAGCTGTACCACATAAATAGTAGATTGACTGAAATTATACAGATTGCAAACGTATGATTACTATTATCTTTAAAAATTTAATATTTACTTTTGTCGTTTTCAAAATTTTAGATTTATGATGAGTGAATCCGATGATGGGAAAACAGAGTGCACACTTGTACACCTCCAAACATTGTGCAAGCTGCTCACATTACATCTCTTAATTTATTGCCAGAGATCTCACGTAAAAAAAACTTTTTTTGCGTTCGTAGATAAAGTATAGTGTGTAACGCGCGCAAAAACACCAATTTCACACTCGTGTGATTGCGGCATTCGACTTCCTTTCATGCCGCAACTTCTTCACACTCAGGCAGAGAAATTGGTACTTTTCTGCACTTGTAACATGATAGACTATTATGGCATTCATTCGTGATTCATTTTTTCGTGATTTGGCTAACTTCCAAACTCTTGCCATAAAACCAATTTTTACACACTTGCTATATTAAATAATTAATTTCAATCTGTATTGCCTACAGGAATATTAGCAAATAATTGTTTTGTTTGTTTAATATTACCTATTTATGAACTTCTATGACTAGAAGATATTAACACAACGTGCAAATTAAAAATGATGCAATATAATTTACAATTTACTGAATTATTTACCTCTTTGTAAACCACTTTTGCTTGTCGTATTATTATTTATTGTTTCCATTCTCCTAAGTAACATGAATTTGGTACAAGTTACAACTAACTACCTTTGCAATTTATAACTCTTGCAGGCCTATTTCTTTACTAAACATTTTTTTGTAGTGAAGTCTACTATAGTGTATGTAGATATACAAAGCTTAGAAATGTTCAAGTAACTAGTTAGTATACAATTTTTAGTTGTTTTGTGTCTGCAAACTCGTTGCTCTTTATATTGGCATAAATAATTTTGCAAATAATAATAGAAAGACTGCTTATATGTATACCTTGAAAATGTTGAAGTATAGTATAGAATTATAGAATCTCGCTTGACGGTTGGTTCTTGTTTTCAAAATCAAATCAGATTGTTTATTGTCTTGCTGAATAAATCTTTTATAATCACACTATGTCTTTAACATTTTTTTAATATTCCTCTTTAATGTTTTTTAATATTTAATGCTTCTTCTACACTTCTATAGAGAAACTTGTGTATTCGGTATTTCTTTGATGGAATGTTTAGAGGGTCATACGGATGGTTTTCGACTCTGGTGTTTCACCGCCAACACGTACGCTTTCCAGAATGAAAGTAGCCAATAACATTGTCTACATTTTTTATTAAAATAGTTTTTTAATATTTGTAAGCGTCTCAGACATTATCGCAGTCAATGTCAGAACTATCGACTTTTTCTCTCAACACTTTCTTATAAAATAATATAAAGTTTTAATAACACAGCATTCAAATTACAGACTGTTCTTTTCTGTACAATCCTGCATAAATTATAAGTTTCAAGTTGCAATAGTGACGACGATAAAGCTGATAAACCTCGAAGTCAAATTCTCCTGGCCACTATCCTTTATGGCATTATTTCTGAAAATTGTACTTGTGACGGCAAAATACCAGAGTCTAAAGTCATCTCTGTAGTATTCTCTCAGCATTCCAGTAAAGAAATGCAGATTACGCGATTTATTTAAATACGGCTCGCATTTGTGAAAAAGAAAATCTGTTGAGTGGAGAATGAATAAATCGAAAGAGAAGTATTGTTTGTCAATACTAAAATTTCACTAAGTCGTAAGAAATTTAAATACCACTGGAGTTCTTTATTAGCCGGATTGAGAACCACAGGAAATCCCGACGCTGATGCGTTACGTATACATATGTACTATATGCATTAAGATCTTATCAAATATCTTACCATTATAACCAGTTAAATTGTGTAGACATTTTGAAACGAATCATTTAGAGTATAAAAATAGAGACAAACAGTCAAATGAGAGTTAAATTAAATGAAGTTCCAATACACAAATGACTTTTAAAGAAGAATATATCCAAGAAGAAGAATATCCAAAGGAGTACGCCACCACGTAAATAGAAATCTAAAGACCAGTGGATTTTGTTGTCCAAGGGAATTGAAGACAAACTTTAATTAATATAATTTAAATAGGTTTCATTTCCTTAAAGAAACACTTTATAACACACTAAATAGAAAAAGTATAAATTTTAAATTTGAATTTTCTCTTAATTTTGGTAAAATTTCTTGGTCAGCTGACGATTATCTATCGTTACATGATTTTTGTAAATAGAATAAGTATCAAAACAATTTCAAAGTTTGTTTTGGTTTGAAACAAACAAGGTGCATGTTAGTGAAGTTTTATTACCTTACCTGCAAGTTTAATTTGTAAAATAATATAAAGATTTCTTGAGACCTAACGATATAGGTAGTTTCATAATAATTTTGTTATTTTTCAATATTAAAAAGTCTGCGGCCTTATATATTTCATCCTTGGATACAACTGAGACATATATGTAAATGTGGGGATAATTTCTAGTAGAAGATCTATGGGTTTAAAAAACACATATTTCTGCGTTTTATTTTGATGATCTGAAAACATGAAATTTAGTAGTTATTTAATATTTTGGATGTCTAAAAAGTTGTAATCATTGTTCAATATGATATAAGGATAGAATTTGTAACAAGAAAAGGAGCTAACAAAGTGTTTTTAAGCATTTATTTCAAATTTTAATAAAATCTCAATGCATTGTAAAATTGATTTGGTTGACTTTCTCTTCTGAGTTTAATTTTAACTGTTAAGGGAAGTTTTGCATATCATTAAATAGAGGAATTTCTTTCTATCTATTTATAATATTTGTTTAAACAATTAAGCTAATTATAAATAACAATATGGTTATGTAGATTTAGTTACCATTTTATTCAATTGTTTTACACTAAGATTTATTAGAAAAGTAACTAAGTTTTCTTTTATTTCTTGAAAACATAAATTGAGGAAATCTGGTAACGCTCGCTCTGGAAAAGTTTAGTTGTTCAAACCAAGCGTTTATATGCAAAGCAAAATATACAAAATTTTAAGGTTATGTTATGAGTAGAAATGTCAAAGCTAACCAAAAGTTAAAAATCTGATGTTATATTTCAATGTTACGTCAAAATGTTTTTGTATTATTATAGTTTTTGAATTTAAGTAGTGCAAATAATAACAAACAATTTCAATTAAATAAATAAACAGTGCTGTGAAGTTAATTATAGCGAATTAAATTTTTTTGTGGAAAGAGAATTTTTTTATGGTCAAGATTGATAATGGTTCTTGCAATTGAGATGGAATTTGAAAATTAATTATTTTATAAATTTAAATGGATTTACCGTATGTCCGAAATACAGCTGGTTTATATAATTTCAACTTTATTTAACAATACAATACTTTTTCATGAAGAGAGGTAAATTTTTATGGCATTTCAACCATTTTGATGTCGAATCACATGGAAGCAGGAAGTTTTACAGATTAATACTAATTTCAGTCGGTAATTTTAAAAGACGCCAATAATTTAATTTTTGTAACTAATGTCCTGGTATTTATTCAAATTTAGTAATACAAACAATAGAAATATTAATTTTAAAAATAAAAAGAATTATACTGTCTTAGAATTAATTTTTCTTTTAGTAGAGGTATCCAAACATACTTTTAATTTTTTATAATTCATAACATTTAAATTTTAATTTTGTTTGTTTATTTTTTTGTGTTGTGTTAAATAAATTTTATCATTTAAATATTAAAAAAAAGATAACCTTTGGTTTATTTATTTTATTTGTGTGTGTAGTTAATAATTTTTATAGATCCATGTTTATTTATAGCCCTATTGAAGCGACCCGCCTGATAGAGTCTCAATTGAGACCATAGAGTAGGTTCACAATTCAGTTAATTTAATAATAGTCGAATCATTTAAGATCGCGTGTATAAATAGAAAAGAGAATAGGCCTCAAGATACTTTCATGTGGAACACCACGAATAATGTTAAGAAACTCAGAATTTAAATTATGAAGGGATACAGCTTGGGATCTACCTCTTAAATAATCTTGAATCCAAATTAAAAGAAGAAGAAACTGTAATTTGGCTAAGAGAGTAAATCGAAGTCACTAGGTCAAATGCTTTGCTTTGATCTAGAAGCACTAGAAAATTAACCAATGAATTAAGTGTTGGGTGCAAATCGTTCGGTACTTTCAATAATGCCGTTTGTGTACTATATTTTTTCTAAAACCTTACTGAAAAGTAGGTAAACGTGAATACTAATCTAGATATTCGATTACTTGTTGTGCTACATATATTTTTCAATTATTTTAGACATCATACGAAGAATGCTCAAGGGCCTAAGTAGTATAACTTCTGTGGGGATGGAAATTTTTGGAAGAGGCTTGATAATAGCTGTCTTAGTAACTTAATTTTTAATTTTGCAGTTAATTTGATCAAGCACTCAGGATTTAAATAAAGAAGATCAGTTTTGTAAATCTCTAAAAACCTTAACGAAAATATGCATACATGCATAAGATGCAGTCAACGTAACCAATGAAATTTAATTAAACTCTCGCCCAGAAAACTAAACATACGAGGTAAAGTTTTTGAAATATTTACAACTTTAGCAAAAAGCATTTCTAGAGTTGTAAAGAATAGAAGAATACATTTTTAATTTCTAGTCCAATAACATGTATTTATGATGCCGAAAGCCATGTCCTAATTACTGTATCGGTGTTAAGAATTTTCATTTAATAACCTTTACCGGCATCTAACCTATTATAAGAACTTTTAATAAACAAACCTATGATTGGTATTCCCATTGCGTTTTACGTATCTCTTTAGCGTACGTTGGTAAAGTACGTGCGATTTTTTATGTCAAGGTTTTGTTTGGCCAAATTTCTTAATTTAAAATTGTAATTTTTAACCCAGAAAATATAGATGTGTTTTTCTCTTTTAGTTGATTTATATCAATTACACAATAAAAACCTTAAATAGAGATAGATAACATTGGATTAGAAATTTTACGATATACTCACCTATGTAATATAATACTTACATAAGTATGTAAGTTAAAAACGTAGATATCTCTGAACTTTGATTTTAAAGATCGTCCTTGGTTGTTTACCAAAGATTCCTTGACCATGAACCACTACAGAGAGCTCTTGAACGTATTTATTTTAAAATGATCAGGTTTTAAGAAGTTCTTAGTTTTATTGCACCCATGTATCATGAAACTTGCCAGGGGGGTTCATTATATAACTGCAGCAAGAATGTATTTTCAAGGTTCGGTTATTACTTAAAAAATGATGGAAAATTTTTTGCAAATGGTTATTCATATTCAAGTATTTAAAAGCGAAATAAAACTATAATTATTAGTTTCGGATGTTTCGGTAATTTAATAAAGTAACAGGAAAAACGCTTATGTAACTCAAACATAAACACAATGCGGACAAAGTATTAAACAGGAATTTAGGATAATTTTAGTTTAGTAATGGGCTTTTTGAATGAAAGCGCAAATATAAAAGTTTTATTTAGTTTTAGTTAGTTATTAAACGCTTTAAGAGTGCTATTAGAAGATTATATGGTCTAAATTGCATGAAATTCCAGGACAAAATTGCTCTTCTAATGAATAAGTAGCTGGAGGTATTGATGAGACCTACAAAGTTGTGCCAAAAAAAATATAAAAATTAATTAGAATTGGGTTTTTTTGTATTCACAAGAGACGTAATTATTAGTTTTTAACTGTGATGTGTCCGGTGTTCCGGAACTATGTTATACTATATGTCTAGAAGTGCCCTGAAAGGTCGACTAAATCTGTCCCTAAAAATAGCCTCATTGTTAAAACATAATAGACTTGTTTTAATTTTACGATCAATTTAATTTTTATATTGAAACAAAGTAATCAAAATTTCCTAAACTGAACAAGGTGAAACTACAGTGTAACAAATGCGTTGATTTGCAGGATGTTTTCAATCCTCCTGAACTTGAAAAAGGTTGTACAAAATACGCAGTTTTATATATTTATCTACATATGTTAAGCCGGTTAACCTTAAAGAACAAAAATGCTCAATGAACGAAAAAACGACCAGAACGGGTTGTACATATCTTTAGGAAAACAGCCGCAACAATAATAAATTACGCGTTCTGGCTACTTTTGTGAAACTGCTACCAGTTCTGGCATATTAAAAAAATGGCACGATGAGAAATTTGGTCGTTCTGGTTGTTAATGAAAATTACCACAACGCGATGTGGTTGTTTCCTTTTATAACCACATAATGTTTATAGTTCAGGTTAAAATGATGATTCAAGCATTCGTTACTACTGAAAGACCGAGAAGATATTTGATGCTTTAGAACAGTGATGGCAAACGTTTTTGAGAAGTGGGTCAAATTTTGTCCATTATTTTTCTTAATACTAGCCCGTGGGTCACTAAGTCAGTGGGGTAACTTGGAAGGGGTAAAAAGGGCATCAATAATTTCGAAACACCAAAAATTTGCTAACAGAAAAACTTGATTCTCACTTTTAAAATCCTCTAAAAAGGCTTACGTTTCCTTTTTGTTTTACAACTTTTACTTTTGCAAGTGAAGAGCAAAAAAATAAAAGTCGATGTCAAAAAATTGATATCAATGGGTTGATACCATGAATTACCGCACCAGGTGACAGCATGCCCAGTGGCGCCTCTGCACTGAGTATTTGAATGAACAAGGAATAAAGACAAGCACATATATAGGGGAGAGTTGCCCAAATTGAATCTTTTTTAGAAAAAAATTAGTATTTCAGATCATTGTCGGTTATTTAAATTAAAATTCACACTAAGGCATACTTAAACTTAAAAAAATGTACAATCAGTTCAATTTAAGGAACCAGTTGCCTAAATTGAACCAAGAGTTCCCTAATTTGAACCATCACCAGATATTTAAATAAACAGATTTTTCAATAATTAAAACAAAAAAAGTTTATTATGTATTAATGACACTGGGTAATACTACGTATACTAGAAATCACAATAAACCTGTAAGTCTAGCGATTGGAACATGGAAATCCTCATCTTCTACCCCAGCACATTCTTCGTAGGTCTACTTAGGCACTGTGCACTCATTTTCAAGTGAATTCAGGTAGTTATGTCGTTACAATAAAGACATGAAGCATCTTCTGAACACTACTTTGCCAAATCATGAGAAGAACTGTTTGCCATTTGTCTTTTCAATGAACCTAACCAGTTCAATTTAGGCAACACTCATATGTTTTATTCAATTTAGCCTCAATTTTTTTCAAATTATAATTAGTGCCGAAATCGCGCCAGACTGTTTAAAGTAGTATAACAAAATAATAGTATTTACCGCCTTCCTAACGGTTCCGCAATTATCTGCATCAGCCTTTACGAAACATACGGAGAAAATTACATAAATGAAGACATAAACATACAGTTTGCAATTACATCAATATTCGCGGGAACACCGAACTCATCCGTAGTCCTCCTGTTACTATTTTCAACGATAGATGACATAGCAATATAGTCTTTAAAAAGATAATCGACTGGTTAAATTTAGGAGGCGGTTCAATTTGGGCAACTCTCCCCTATTATGAAATATTCTTTATTAATAAACATAGTTACAGATATATGTATATATAATACACTTAATAAAAGTATATTTAACGTGAAATCTGTCGTTGCTTATTTTCAGATAGTTTCTTAATATTAGGTTCATATTCCGTATTTATTATGTTATGTACGTCGCCAACGTCCACTTGGAAATATTTTTTTTTGTAACTTATATTAATATATTTATACTTTAATTTTTTAATATTTTTGATTGCCTGTTCTCTCTTTTATGATATTTAAAAAATAAGTTTATAAAAATCAACGCGTGGGTCATTTAAAAAGCCTTCGTGGGTCAGTGTCTGACCCGCGGGTCATAGCTTCGCCACCGCTGCTTTAGAACCAGCATATGCCAACATAAGATACAAAAGGTTAAGAGGTAACGCACTGTTTTATTTCTGATTTTAATAAATAAACAAATAACAGATAAACATCCTCTCTATCTATCTTTCTCAATTCGTGATCCTTTCATTAAGCCGTAGAAGCTAAGAAGTATTGCAACGTTAATCGACAAGTGATAAACCCTTTTCTGACACTCAGCTAGCCGCGTAAATTGAAAAAATACCCTGAAACAGGGATTAGTTGTAGGTCCAGTACTTTCAGATTACATGAATACTCTTTGCGCTAAGTAAACTTGATTGATATGCAGTCAGAACCAGATGGAAATTACCAATTTATTATGACCAACTATCAAGACCACTTGACTCCTCAAGAGCAAAAAGATTCCATAAGGAAGTGGCTTATCGACTGCTGACTGTCTGTTGCATGTTCGGTACTCCATTCATACTGTAGCGCGTTTACGAACATAGGGATATACAACTTGGAGGAAATATGACGAGAAATAAACTGATGTATGAAAAGTTGGGACATTCTCAAGCTCAAAGATCATTTAAAAAATTTAACTATTTTTCAATTTTGTCCGTTGCCCAAATTAAGCAACATTAGACAAAAAAAGTAAAAAGCAATCACATAAATTTACAATTAATGCTGTGAAATGTCAGTGGCGTATTTAGGAATCTTTTTCGAAAGGGACTAACTAACTTTTCGGGTTTTTACGGAAAACCACGGTTTCAGTACATAAATGGCTTAGACTATTAAAAATTCTCGGGGGGTACTACAGCCCGTTAGCCCCCTCCCCCAAAATACGCCACTGTGCAATGTAATACACCAATTACAATTTTATCGTTCTGATACCGTTGTAATTATCGTCCCAAAAATATTACTTATTAAAAGAAATTGCAGCATTACATATTTAAAAAACATCAAGGACGGTGTATACTGTTCCCCAATATATTACTGGCTTCAACACAAGTCCAGAAGCTCTTATGACGCAAATACTACCTTTCTTAAAAATTGAATAAAACATGACGTCGTGGCTGCAAAACGAAACGACCCGACTCGTATTTTCATAGTACTTAATCGCGTCGTAGACATTTCCTTTAACAACTCCGACTAAAATTTGACAATTTTTAATATCTCAGAAAGCGTTGCAGCTATTCTCTTGCTGTAGCTATTATTCTAAAAAGCACAACGTGTTTTAGCGTTTGAGTATTCGAATTTTGAGATTAACATAGTATATAACTGCTAGTATATAGTATGTATAATAATAATGAATTACATAAAATTATATTTTGAATGCAAATTCATATAGAAAAATGTATTACCCCGGCTGGGAATCGAACCCAGGACCCCCCCGCTATCTAGGCGGTATTTCTATCAACTGAACTACAGGAAGACGAATATCAGCAAAGCGATAAATCTTCCATATGAATTAGATATTTTAGCACACAAAGCCGGGGTGATACACTTTTCTATATGAATTTGCATTCAAAATATAATTGAATGTAATTCCGTAATTAAACATAATAAAAGTTAACCTTCATCTAAAATTTATATAATTAATTTCCTTCCGGAATGATTCATAATAATCTAGATGCTTTGAGAATATTGATGTTGTCAACGTTGTCAATTATTGATCTTCGATAATAAATTAAAAAAATATCTAATTACTTTGTATGTTTGCTAAAATATCTACTTCATATGGAAAATTTGTCGCTATGCTAATAGTAGTGTCCCTGTAGCTCAGTTGGTAGAGATACCGCCTAGATAGCGGAGGATAGCAGAATTGTGGTTAAGTAGATCAATTAAGTAAAAGTTTAGACCTGTTTAACTAATCCTTTATTCCCAAAGCCACACAAGAAGTAATCTAAATAGTGCAGGTAATACAAATACAGTTTTATTCTGATACAGATGCAATTTTTGCTCTCACGTATGTAGGTATCAAAACTAGTACGCGCAGTAGGTACGAAATGACTATTAGCGGTCAGCTCTATGTAAACGATATTATACCGGGCGTACCCAGATATTCCATCTTTGTAAACAGTTAGCCGCATATGTCGTAATTTCTCCTTTGGGTCCAAAAATTTAACGTTTGATTTACGTTAACAACGTAAATTGTTTTGCAAACAAATACCGTTTAAATTTTAAAAGTCCAAATATAATTGCAAGCCGCTCTTTCTCAATTCCATTGTACTTTTCCTACCTTCTGGACAGTGTCGTAGAAGCATAGGCTATTGACCTTTGTACCCCATTAATATAATGAAAAATTACGGTGCCCACCCCATAAGGGGACGCATCTATTGCTAACTGTATATAGGCAATTTGGGATGAAAGTGATCCAAGACTTACCAATCATCGAAATTATTCCGAAAGGCAATCTATTATAATAAAATAACCCTTCAGATCGTATTAAAAGCAGTTAAAAGTTTAGACTTCTTATCTGACTCAACGTGTTGGTACGCATTTGACAGATTAATTTTAACCACCCTGTAATTTTACAGATGGTTTCTCAATTCTTTTATCAATATCTAGATCTGGATTTATCGTTATTTTATAATCACCTCAAAATCTGTTTGTGCCATTTGGTTTTAAAATTGGGACAACTGGTGTATCATAATCGCTGTATTCTAGGTGTGAAAGAATTTTCAAATCCACAAATCTATCAATTTCTGCCTCCACCTTTTCTTTTAACGCAAAAGGCTTTACTGGGGACTTTAAACAACTTGATTGAGTAAATAAATTAGACCTTTATTACAGCATCCTAATCTTGCATTAAAAAATGAGACACTATTCATAACAGAGACTGAAGCACCAGTATTTAATTGAAACTTGAAATTTACAACATTTCTTGATATTGTAACGAATAGTAAACCCACATATGACGTCATCAAACATTCTAGGTGTATGAGTCATCAACTGTATGACTCATCAATCAACACCTGCGAGTATGACTCATCGACACGCCTCATCAACGTCACTTATAAACAGCTGCATGTATGACTCATCAACACGTCATCGAACATTCTAGATGTATGTGTCATGGATGGCGGACACTTCGCAGCCTCCGATTAATACGAAAACTTGAATGTAAACTCACCACACATCCCCCTACATACTAAACAAAAAAATTGCTGTTATCAAGTCTTGGGTGGATGGGAGACCACACGACGTTCACCCCTAGAACTGGCTGTCTTCTACCCTATCCTGCTGACGGGCAACGGATGAAGCTGTCAGAATAAAGCGTGTGGTAGAGAAATTCGTGAGGATTCTCGACGGTAACTCATACCGACCAGGGGGAGCCCTGGTAGATGAGACCGGTGTGGGCGGATTCAAATCTCGCCTAAAGGACAAGGTCATTTATGGTCACCAAAGGAACCCGCTGTTTGACCGAGGTCATTTATGGTCACCAAGGAACCCGCTGCATGACCTAGGTCATGTATGGTCACCAAAGGAATCCGCTGTTTGACCGAGGTCATTTATGGTCACCAAAGGAACCCGCTGTTTGACTGAATCTCTAGTGCAGTGACTAGAAGTGAGGTTTATCCCGCTTTTGGGTATATGGGAAACTGCAAGCCGCCAGGTAAATGTGCTTAGGAGCTATCCTGACCACCCTATGATCCGGACTGCAGGCGGGTACAGTGATTGGGAGAAGCTCTGAAAGCCATTACACTTAAGGATAGTTACGGAATACATAGCCTCTCACTATTAAGACAACTTCACCAAATTCGGGTACGCACCGGGAGTCTATAACGTGTAGACTTAAAAGAAGCTCTGTCGAGGGCCCACCAAGCCTAAAATTGGTAGATCGGGGTGGCAAAACCGCTTAAAAACCAAGTCCTGCCACATTTGAGGTTGGATTCGATCGGGCAGTGGTCCCACTTGATAACAGCGTCAAGTTGGGGAATAGTCCTATTGCTGGACGAGGTACTTCACCCCGTATGAAAGAGGACGGGAGGGTGCCGGAGGGTGAGCAGCGTGTTAAGTCAACTCCTCGGTCACTAAGCGCGACTTAGCTAGTAGAGGGTGGATAGGCAACCTCGCTCCTACCAGTGAGTCAATCTGGTAGCAATTGCACGACTGCCGGTTATGCAACTTGCGCGCTGATTGGGCGTATCCCAATCACTTCCTTATAGAAGGAACGTGGGGGTAAGTTCACACAGGTACCCCACGTAAAACAAACTTGACATTCATGTTATTAAGTCTTGTAACTTTTCCCATATACCAATTTCCCTGTCGCCTGGACTAATACGCAATTTCGATAACTGCGTGGTAGAGAATTCACTTTCCCACATAATTATTACCAATATTTTCTGCTATTGCTGTCTTATTATCTTTTTTCTTTCTTCCTTCTCTCTATCTTAAGTTGTTAATTTCTGCTTCATCAATTAATTCTTTTTTTATGGCCCGTGGCCGATTCATTGTTGTTTTTATAACTCGCTTCCTTTTTTCCTGCTATTTCTACAGCTTTTTCAAATGTGAAGTCTTTGGCAATTTCCTTAAAAAGATCTATGTTTGATAAGCCCTAACATGCCACAAATAAATATATCCCTTAATAATATTGGCAATTCTGCTTCAAATTCACATTTTCTTAACTGTTTTAATCTTGCTGTTCATTCTTGTACTATTTGTTCTTTATGCTTCGTTGCATAATAAACTTTTTCTCTTTCTGGAAATACTAGCTTTGTTATCGTAAAATGTGTTTCGAAAAACGTCACCAGTTCTTGCTTGCTAGGGTGGCTGGGCCCAACGTAACAATTCCATTGTTACTGTTTCCTCTCCTTTCCGGCCCTGACGGACGCACAAATCACAGGCCATAGACGCGTTTTCAGTGGAAAATCGTTTTTCACAGGTCATCGCTACAACCACCCGAATATCGGTCTTTCGCGGTCCATTCGTTTTTACTGACCATCGAATACCAAAAAAAAAAACTCTCCGCCGAAACTGAATTTTTCTGGATACGTGTTGGCATGAAACAAATGGTAGAAAAGATAATAGATAATAGATAACAACACGAAGATAATCTTTGAGTTTATTACAATTTGTAATCCTCAAGTTTAAATTGTTTAAATCGAGCAAGCTGTTTTCCAGATAATGACTTGGTTAATAAAAACATGCAACAAAGTCATTATTTACGACAAAAAAAAACCATTAAGTGTTGAGGTTAGTTAATAAATTATAACCTTGATGTATTAGTTATTAAAGAAAAACTACGAGAAATGCATTTTTCATCGAAAAATAGAATTTTAATGGCAAAATGGCATTAAATACGTGTCTCTTGCGGTGCCACGCAGCATATTCTAAAATAGAACAATCTCCTGCTTTTTACTATATTTTGTTATTAAAAGAGTTGTGAGATAAGATAAGATGTAACTTCTAATTTAGCGTTCAACAAAATAAATTAAAACAAAAACATATACATAGGGGTTATTAAATTTGGGGTATGTAACAAATTCTAACTTTGTAATTGAATAATTTTTTGCGATTCTGTGGTAATTAAATAATACAAAATTTTCTTTTATAGCACTTTAAATATCATTGAATATATTGTAATTCAAAAAGGCGGTTAATTAATTATTATTAATCTTGACTATTATAAAAATTATGATAAAAATATAATAATTAAAATATAAACCAATAAATAGAACTTTGATAAAAAAGAGCTGTTCGTAAGAGAAATCAAGGGTTTCTTTCCGAAATAAGGACAATTAATTTAATCAGCTGCTACTACAGCTAAACTTGAGGTTACATATAATCATCTGAAACTATAAAATAAAGAAACAGTTCTAATTGCTTTACACTGCATCTTTTAATTACGATTCTGCAGTATTAAAATCTTTCGACACAAGCAAAACTCTACCGATGGACAAACAAGAATAAATTAATTGAGACGTGAGTAGACCAATATTCTTAGATATAAAAAGCGGCAATCATCGAGAAAACAAAAAACTGGGCAACGGCAAGAATTCCGTGATCGGACTTTGAGAAGTAGAAGTAAGCTCAAGTTAATGGGAAGTAGAGAATTAACATTTCGAGAAATTCAGGACTACGGTTTAACAAATTAATAGCAAAGCTTTCCTAAAAATATTTTTTATATGGTTATTTCGAAAATAGGTTATGTGGGGACAAAAACGTGTTATTAGTTTATGTATAAATGCATTACTGTAGTATTCGCTTAATTAAAGTATTTAATATGTATTTAAAATGTGTTTCTATTTCATTCCACATTTTAGATGATTTTATGAATATTTTATAAAATCTCTATTGTTATCACTTCCGTGAAATACGACCAGGTAAATGGTCGAAGGTTGATGTTAGCGCGAAGCGACTTATCAGCGGTACCTTAGCGTGCCTTTTAGTGACGAACGTCGATTACATATTGCACTGTTTGAATAGGTCAGCTTTCTCTTTTTAATGTGGAAGTAAATTAAAAATCATTAGTTTTCCCTTTTTAGTTTAGTTTAGTTAGGAATGAACTCACCAGCACTTTACAAGTCCAACCCTTAATCAAGTAAATACATTAGTCCTTTATCATATTTTCTAAATTTCTTTATGTTTATTATAGCAAATTGTTATTTTGTATGGGGAAGCTTGTACCCCCTTTTTATTCGTACCTTTTCAAAACTTTGTGAAGACACTTTTATCTTCGCACACTTAACATACACTACTTGGTATGTTGCTGGTTATCACCTCCTCGTGATGACTTGGATTCCATATGTTTTTCTTGTTGGTCTGCATTTAATTAGTAGATACACACTTCTCATCTCATTCTAGTTGACACGTGGACCAGGAATATGCCTACCAACGATGCTGATAGCTTATATTTACCTCTCCCCAATGTCGGAAATATCTTCCTCACAGCCGAGAACATGATCAACGAAAGTGGATCGGAGAACACACAAGTAAAGATTTTTCTTATGCATTTAAGATTTATTTTATCTAACGCAGACTATTTACATTTTCCGTATATTCAGTTTTCATCTATTTAATAATTTATAAACCGTTTTCTTTATTTTGTACAAATGGTATTTAATTTTCCAATGTTTTTAAATTAGTCCAAACTCAACAGAACTTTATTTATAAGTCACCCTGACTAACCTCCTTTCTTACCAGTCTTTAATTTTTTCATTATCAGCCATACATTTAAGAAAGTGAAACCACGACAAAATATTGCATTCTTCTTCATATTATATTTTAAACAATAGTAATCTTGCTTTCTAAGTAATGTTCATTGCTTGTCATGCTTTACTTCTCAATGTTGGTGGTGCTAGTACTTGAAATGCTTAACTTATTTACGTTTTCCTTTTCTTCAGGAATAGTTGCTTGTGAGGTAGGATGACCTCACAACCTTTTAATATAGATTAAGCTGTATCTATTTTTTTATTGAAAAGCACATAATGTTCCTTTCCCAAAACTTTAATGATTCATACAGTCTGCATTTGAACTATCCTTATTTTGACATTTTCAATATCTTAACTGTGTCAACTGCATAATTGTATTATGCATTAAGTATTATGTGTGTTATCCAATTATGTATTATCTAATCGTTATGTGTCCAAGTGGTGATTCAATCATGGTGCGAAACAATAAATATGCATCAGAATGACCACACTCCTCGTACTGTGCGGTTGTAATATGTATCACATTTATTGCAACTATTCAGTTATAACTGTAAGCTTTTATGTAATTACAAAAGCTAACAATTGATCAAACAAAAATTTATGATGTATTGGAGAAATGTTGATAAACACATGGAAAAATCCTGGATTTAATAAGAAAAAGATAAAGATACCGGCACAGACAAACAAGGGTACATTTTATTTTTGTTAGGAAATCATCACCAATTTTTTAAGAAATAGAGAAATTGTACACTTTGCTTGGAATAAGAGGTTGTAACGGTATATTTTCATCAGTCCTGAACAAATGTAGTTTTGTCTACATATTTACTAAAAATCTTAAGTCCGGTTCTGCAAATTTACGTTCTTTTTAAAATATGAACTTGTAGCATTTGGTTTAAACAACCCTATAAAAAAAGAAAACTATTTTAAAAAAGGTTGGTTTCAAATCCTCTTAGAATTATAAAAATCTCTTTGGTTACTTATATAAGCTTTTAAAAAGTAATAACTTGAAGCGTTTGCAGTTTTAAAGAAAAAATCAATACTTGCTTTTGAATTGCTGTGCTCTGATTCGTTGAGGCCAAAACACGCGACTCGCTGATTGGTGTACACGATTTGTACCCTACGAATTATTATAATACAACCTTCAGCTTTTAAAGAAAAAAATCAATACTTGTTCTTGAAGTGAGACCCCGCTATTGGTTGAAGTCGATTTGCATCTGGTAATGTATTTCTACGCAGGAAAAGAACCCTGAGTTTTAAGAAAGAGGAGACGCACTTCAGTCTCACTTGAGTTTCCAGACAGTGTAGACGCACTTAAATTTTAGTTTCGACACAGATAGTTTATAGAAAATGGCCGGTATCGGATACCGTGCCTTGTTAATTGAAAATGTGCAGTTAATATAAAAATACCGTTGTATAATTCGTTTTCTGGATATTAATTAAGAATTTGCTGTTAATAAAAGTACCGTTATACAGTTAAATCTTTTTCCGGATGTTTGTGTGTTTCGAAAGACTTGCTTTTGAGCTGCGGTGAAGACGCGACGCTTGTCTTGAAGTGAGACTCCGAGATGGTACAGTTTTGTATAATTCAGCCGATAAATCTGAATATACAGTACAGTTTATAGATAAAAGTGGTTTGTTATTTTGTGATGGATCATTAAAACAATTATCTCTACCGTCCCAGTTGTAATTAGTGAATTTACGTTATTAAAAATTGAGTGGTTTTTAAAATATAAAAACAAAAATAACCGTGGCGTATCTGTTTGTGGATTATCGTTTATTTGCGGATGGACTCATAATATAATTAATAAATTTCCGTTCCATAAGTGGATAAAAATAAATAATTATCGATTTTATCGGAAGTAACTAAACTAGCAAGTGCTTACTGAGTTTAAATTTGTTTAAGATTTTAAAGATATTACCGTTATTTATCAGACGCAAGTTATTATAAATAAAACTGTAACAGAGACAGGATTGTTTAAACTGTGTTTTAACAAAGAAAGTTGGATGAACTATATGGAGTGTTTTAAATGTTTTGTTTAAAGAAAATGAACTTAAAAAACAGTTTCTTTGGATCTGCTGTAGTCAAAAGTAATTCATCATCGCTAACGTTCAGCAATTATCACCTAATGAGAAGCGTTTCCAGGTTCTACCAGTCAATAGTAATGATTTTTACGATGCAAGTAATTATTGGTTTAAGAGGAACGAGTTTTAGTGCTTTATGACAAACCGGTTTATGTTGGTTTTAGTATTTTAGACATTTCGAAAACTGTGATGTATGATTTTTACTATAATTTTCTAAAACGTTTGTATGGCGATCGAGTTTCCTTACTTTATACGGACACAGACAGTCTAATAATTGAGGTAATCACGGAAAATTTTTACGAAGACATGAAACTGCACTTGGATAGATTTGATACTTCAAATTTTAAAAATGATAACTTGCACGGAATTCCACCAAATCACAATCGGTGCTTGGTAAATTTAAAGATGAATATATAGGCATTCCCCTAAGAGGTTTTTGGGGTGCTAGCGCGAAAGCATATTGTTGCGAAACGATAAATGATGTGTGTAAAAAAGCGAAAGGAATAAAAAAAAATGTTATAGAAAATGTATTAAAGCGCGAAGATTATGAAAATATCGTTGAGAATAAAGTCAGCGTTATTTTCTGTAAAATGTTTATCTTTAAGACAAAACGTCATAACATATATACGGAAATGAAAAACAAGATTGCACTTTCCGACGTAGATGATAAACGGTATTTGATTCCTGGCACCACAAAAACCTTAGCTTGGGGGCACGTTGATATTATTCCAGAAATGGTAAATGAAAATTTAGATATGCTTATGGAAATTATTGATGACGATTTACAAAGACAAGTTTTAAGTCGATTGATAGAATTGCTAGAGAATGAATTGTAATTTTGTTTTTATTTAATTTCTATTTAATTTTGTTATTATTAATGAAATAAATGTAACATGTTAAAAGCGTGTGTCAATGTTTGTCTACTGTATATAAATAATTATGTAAACGTGTGTTGATGTTTGTCTACTGTATATAAATTCAGTATAACTAAATGTTGTATTATGTTGTATTAATTTTGTCTGCTGTATATAAATAATTATGTAAACTTCCCTAGTCTATAAAATCCGGGTGGGAATCTTCAAAAGTGGTAGAGATGTAGCTTAAAAAGCTTTTAACGTAGCGTATTGCTCAGTTACAATCGAAATGGGTTTAATCAAAGTGGGTTGGCAACATCATTGGGCACTTGAAACAACAGCTAATCGTGACATTGTGTTTTCTCGTTATAAGACTCACAATACTGGGTTGTTAATCGAAAGAGCGAAACTTCCGGATACTGTGGTTATACGAAGTCAAGATGATTTTCGATACACTTCCTGTGCAGGTATAGAAGTCCATTATTTGTTATTAAAAAATGGTAACCTCATAAATATGAAAAATTATGGATGCACAGAACATGGTTTGTTCCAACATCGTCATACTATTAACTTGTTGCCTGATAAATGCGATTTTGTTCTTTTCAAATGTAAATGCTTTACATCATATAGTCAATGGCGTGCTGCAAATCAACGTGCACGTGACAACCTTGCTGCCGGGTTCCCTGCTGGTTTGGTGCATTATCTGACTAGGGAAGTAAATGATAGTAATTGTTATATATTTAATTGTGAGTAATCATGTGAGAGAGATAGCTATACTGTGACGTCACGTTTGTCTGCCTCAAGTGTCCCGGTGCGTTATCTGACTAGAGAAGTAAATGATAGTAATTGTTAAATGTAAATAATTGTGTAATGTTAAATTTTGTTTAATTGTGAGTAATCATGTATCAAACATAAATTAGTTTGTAGTAACAATGAATAAATGCTGTAATTAATATGTTGTTTTTAATAAAACCATTAACGAATTTAAATGAACTTTATTCTGAACAATCCATTACATGAGTTTTATGTAAGTAGTATACATTGCTTAATGCACAATAGCAGAGTTAATGACGATGATAAAAGCATGATGGAGGCATAGCTTTGAGAGCTGGTTCCTCTTTTAGCTCCACCACCTGTTGTGACACTAAACGTCGAATGTAGTTGCTCTTTTCAGACCCCTTCACGTAAACGGTGTCCGCCTGCTGAGTCAAGCGTTGAAGAATTATGGAAAACATAAACGGAGGAGTGAATCCTTCATTCCAATCGAGACAATGATGATTATGCATTAACCAAGTCGCTTGTTGGCGAAACTTGGGAGGTAAGTTGCGAAAGGTAAACGGAGGTTTAAAGGCGTAGTGAGACACGTGATGTCCATCAAACACGGCTAATTCCTTGGGCACAAAGTCTGTGTCGGAAGTCTTGAAACCTTGAACATCGACAAACAGCATGGTCGATGCGTGCTGCTATACTAATAAATGTATATAATGATTTCGTTTATAGTTGTCGTACTTGCTTCGTCAATGCGTTATACGTAAATACACGATCGTGCAAAATGAGACAGTAAGCAGTAGTGTTCGCTGGAATGCTTTTGTGGGTTTCGAAAGTAACTCGAAGAACGACAGCTTTCCCTAGCAAGGAATCTTTCTGTCGCGAACAGTCGATGACGATTAGAGGTGTAAGTGCCTTAAATCTATCAGGAGCCAGTAGTGGTTCGTTGGGTTTATCATAGTAAGTAGGTATTAGGGCACCTGAGCCAGACGGAAATTGACATGCCATGTGGCATGCCAATGGCATGGCTCCTCCCCCTGCTTCTGATTGGTTACCCCCACTCCTGTAGCTCCTCCCCTTGCTTCTGATTGGTCGCCGCCATCTTGGATTTCCCCGCCTACTGCTCTCTGATTGGTTAACCCCCACTCCTGTAGCTCCTCCCCTTGCTTCTGATTGGTTGAAGGTCGCCATTTTGGAACGTCTGGCGCCGTTCTACCACGCCCACCCGCCGCCGCCATTACGGGGATCTGTATTACCGGCAATCTGTGTATCGTCAATAGAGGGCGTCATGAAGGGATCTGTATGACCGGCGGACTGTGTACTACTACTAGGGGGCGCGTCATGAAGAAATCTGTATTACCGGTATGATGATGTAGAGGCAACCATTTTATATCACAGCATGTGGCGCGCTAAATTTGAATCTGTACTAAATCTGTCAATTTTAAAATTTGTCATTTTTGCATCTGTCATTTTAAAGCTGTCATTTTAAATCTGTCAATTGTGCATCTGTCATTTTGCATCTGTCATTTAATCTGTCAATTATAAATTTGTCATTTTTGCAGCTGTCATTTTTTGCATCTGTCATTTTAAATTTGTCATTTTTGCATCTGTCATTTTAAAGCTGTCATTTTAAATCTGTCAATTATGCATCTGTCATTTATGCATATGTCATTTTTGCAGCTGTCATTTATGCAATGTCATTTTAAATCTGTCAATTATGCATCTGTCATTTATGCATGTCATTTTTACATCTGTCATTCTTAAAGCAGCCATCTTGGATTTCCCCAGATTTAAATTTGTTTTTCCTTCTTGCTACGACTTACAAGTTCTGCTACCTTTCTCTCTCTCACGCACCCTGTACTCTTTCCACCACCTTTTCTAGAAGAAATAATAAAGCCAGATAACAATTAAAATTATGTTTATTATTATTAATATATTGTTATGACTACATTTAATTTATAATAAAATGTTGAGATAGATTGCTGGTGATGATGATAGCTTGAGGACTTCAGGACTGACCTCTGTTTTCTATTTGTGGTTCCAGGGGCTGTAACAACAACAACAACAATAGAACATTAAAAGAGGGGTTTATTGTAAACTTGATGTTTCCCCATCATACCTTATCTGTTTTCACAAACATGCAGTCATCATAGCAGCAGCCTGTTTTTCCCAAGTACACTAGGCCCAGAGAAATCGTTTTAGCTGCAATCTGCTCATTAACTTCCTTAACCCTTTCATCTGTTAACTTGTCGCTGATCCGCTTGGGTAGAAATGTAACGTAGTTTTCACCAACAACAATCACGCATTGACGTTTATCACGGCAAACGACACTTTGGAATTGTAGTATTTCGACAACCTCTTTGACCCCGTAGTCGCACAATTTCTTGATAGGTTTCAGACCACCGCTGCAGGGTTTGTTCAATTGTTTTAACAAATCCATTTTTCTACGTAAAAACAAAGATACACACACACACATGTTAGAATTTAAATAGCAGCATTTTATTTAAAATTTTATGCGTAAACACGTACACGTTAATAATAAAAATAACATACCTGTTTTTAATGTTGAAGCAAGCACTGCTGAGTAAAAAACTAGTTAATAATAATAATAATATCACCGGAACGTTAGAAATAATTATCACCACCACCACCAATCCGTAGCGCGAACAAGAATAAACTAAAGGGGTGAGACTCGGTTTTTTATAGTTAGTTCAATCTGCAAGAATAAACTTGTAGGAACCCTCCCAAACTTGTATGCGGAGCGGAGACCCAAAATGCAGCTGTTTTTAACATTGAATTTATTGCCTTGAGAGAAAACATAATTAAAAGAGTTCATTTTCGTTAAAGCTGAAGATCGTTCGATAACAAGCAACCTTCTACCTGTATACACGGTGTGTAAAGAAACATACAAGGATAAAGTTGATATTTCAAAACGATAAAACTTATAAGCTGGTAGTAGTAGGCTCAGTTCATTAAATTATTGAAACTAGAGCGCAAGTACGTTTTCACCCGGGGAGTTTATTAAAATTAAAAATTATTGAAACCCCTTAGCAGGTAAACACCTATAAATGGAATACATCTTTCTTGCAAAAAGATTGTATGTAGGTTGTGATATTTTTTTAAAAGCTTAAAACTAATGTTGATAATAAAAACATAGACCTTCCTTTAACCCAAAAATGAAAGGGAAATAGATAAAATGTAAAATTGTTCTATGATATTTATTAATAAACAGAAACATTTTACTTTAAAGTTAAATTATCTGCTATTATTGCTGCCGCTGTCGTAGAATTTAAATTTTGAAACTCAAGAATCGTCAATTACACAAAAAATGGGTTTATTTACGGTTAAAGGTTATTTGGGAATTCGCCATTTGATCGCCTCATTAAAGACGACTGCATACTTGTCAGATAATTAAAGTTTACCAGGGCTTTATTTGAGAAGAAGAACATATATATCCATATAAAGGAAGAAAGAAAAATATCAATTGCTTTATTCCTTTGTTCAGTGTTAACAGGTAATTCTTTAATGGTTCTTTCTGTAAAAATTCTCCCTTTTAACGTAATTGCTGCAAAGCTTTGCTGTCGTCAATATAATCTTTTCAAAACTTCTTTAAAGACGATTTGTAAACTTGGCAAAAAAAATAAATATAAAAATGCTTGTTTTAAATGTACTTTGAGTTATTATTTTACATGTAGATTTTACTGTAAGCTCACATCTCTGTAAATTATAAATTTATATTACATTTTTTTTATTTACAAACTTTGCCTAGGTCGATTCATGCTCCTAATTTAAAAGCTAAATTTATCGTGATTATTACCTGCCTGGAAAGGTGGGTGCAAGAATTTACCCAGGTAGATGGATTTCTCTTTCTTAAACATCCATTAAAATCAGACGGGTATGTTTAAATATTTAAAATGAATCAATCGTTTTATGAACTATTGACTTTTGTATTCAGATGCTGAAATTAACAGCATATAATCTTGACTTCCGTGTGCGTGATTGCTCGATGCAGTTGCTTGATTTCAAAAATGTGAATTTTACCAGTTTTATTAAATCGAGGCGTTTAAAGGTTCAAAAATTTCTATTTCTCAAAATCTCAAATGCGGGAAATGTCTACAAGAAAAGCAAAAATAGAAGATATTTTAGACTTTTCAGACAAATTTAACGTATTTTTTATTCTATTAATAATATACATACCCTGCGATCTAAAATGATATTACCTATATTATAATCAAATTATTGAAACTAGATCGCAAGTACGTTTTCACCCGGGGAGTTTATTAAAATTAAAAATTATTGAAACCCTTAGCAGGTAAACACTTATAAATGGATTACATCTTTCTTGCAAAAAGGTCTTGAGAGAGAGAGAGGATTAGAAAGAAAACCCCTAGTCCGGCAATATGCTACTAATTTCAATGAAACATTTTATTTATATGGATACGTCAGAATTTTTCACTAAATGAACGCTCTTCATATGTACGTTGTGATATTTTCTTTAAATGTTGACAATAAAAATATAAACCTTCCTTTAACCCTGTTATAAAAATTCTTTTTTCTCTCAGGTAAATCTTTATCGATAAGTCGATCGATACCTTAATTAAGAGTTTAGATGTTATACGACGATAAAGTGGGATTACTAATTAATATCCCTTTTATATGTACGTAGAAACCGCACGTAATATCCATTAAATTTTAACAATAGATAGTCGCAGTTTTAATAAAACAAAAAGGAATTATTACCACGTATAGGTATCAAGGATGCATAAACTAAACTTTCCAATGTCATAATTATTGTACCCAGATGGCACTTGATTGATTTAATTTTTTATTGGAGCCATTTGACACTTGGAATTTTTTTAACATTTTTTTTTCTCGGCTTATAAAGTTCTATTTTTATGTGGGCTGTCAAAGAGTTTAAGAATTATCACCCTTCTACGTGATAAACATTTGAGAACGTTATTCTAAAAGATTTCTATCTTTCCTGTTATCGTTAGACGAGTAGGAAAATTGTCAGAAAGGGATTTTGTTTTCTCAGTTGTTATAGATCTGCTAATCAGATTTAAAAAAGGTTGGTTATACATGTAGCTTTATTTTTACGTAATTAAGCTCTCTATTGTATTAGAATTTATAGACATGCCCATTTTCCCCATAAACCGAGAACAGAGTGACTGTTAAGAAATATAGGTTGTTGCCCAGTCAGGGGAGTGGAATAAACTTGTCTATGTTCAGATCTACATTTTAAACAAAACAGCAATAAATAATAGGCAGGTGTCCTCGTGGGAACTTGATTTTACCCAACTCTCAGGCGATAACTATCAAAGGTATGCTGCTGCGCATTACATGATGCTTTGATGACTCTATGGGATATTGCGCAAGATCTTGTAGTTTGGTAACGCATTCACCAGGGGGCTCGTTTACTGTTTGGGTATAAAAACCCAAGCTCATAGCGATACTTGTTATATATACTCGACTACTGTTCAACAGCTTCATTACGGTTAGTGGTTTTAAAATAAAACTTATTTTTTTGTAATGATTCACTTGCACTAAATTTACGCGATGATGTTGTTTTAAGAGAGAAAAGGTAACAACAAAACATCATATCGCTATTATCATTAAACGAGATCGAAGACGATAGCAATTACAGTCTAAATGAGTTACATTTACAACACCAGTTTCGGCAGTGCATCTTAGACGCAGGAGTCAGCATACCTATTTCAGTAGCAGTGCTTGTAACGGTCTAAGCTAACTTCATACAAAACATGCAAAAGTTTGATAAAGTACATGACTGTATGCTCACCTATCTCAACACTTGATAAAAATAATTGTAGTACATTTGTGTATATTCTTTCACGCTGCAGGAAGTCTTTTAAATAGATGAAATATATAAATTTTGTATTTAGTAAATGCTATCAGTCATATTAAAAAATGATTGTATATGTTTTATGAGAACTCGATAAATGTTTTAATGTTTTTATTTTTCGTATAAAAGAAAATGAATATGTCAAGATGATGATGGATCTCTGACTAGAAAAACCAAACATGATAACATAGGCAGCAGCAGAGGCAAAAAAAAGGGAGTTAATGATATAGAATATAACACGATGATTGTAAATTGTGCGTGTTTATGCTTTATTATGTACGTCTGTGCGTGTATATACTTATAATGTACGTCTGTGCGTGTATCTGTTTGAAATTGCGCGTGTTTATGCTTTATTATGTACGTCTGTGCGTGTATCTGTTTGAAATTGCGCGTGTTTATGCTTTATTATGTACATCTGTGCGTGTATATACTTCAAATTGCGCATGCATATGCTTTATTATGTACGTCTGTGCGTGTATCTGTTTGAAATTGAGCATGTTTATGCTTTATAATGTACGTCTGTGCGTGTATCTGTTTGAAATTGCGCGTGTATATGCTTTATTATGTACGTCTGCGAGTGTATATACTTCAAATTGCGCATGTCACCGGTCACACTTGAGGTCACACTAATGAAATCATATCGAGGGCATCAGATCAGAGGGGCGTATCCGCCAAAGGTGTGATCTTCAATTTATTAGGTCGTATTGATTTCTGGTATCGACCTGCGTGTTGTTACATACAGGCGTATGTTTTGTAAGGCATTAATCTGGCCTTACAAAACATACGCCCGTTTGTGACAACACGCAGGTCGATACCAGAAATCAATACGGCATAAAAATTGAAGATCAAAATTTTGGCGGATACGCCCCTCTGATCTGATACCCTCGATATATATTATCGATGAATTGAGAGCTGCTAAAATTATCGAATAAATCATCACACGCGTATCGATCCGTTTCATAATATTGCTAACGTTAGTGCAATCATGACGCTCGATAAATTCGGTAAACATCTTCACAAAACCCCTGTCCGAGTGAAACTCGACACTCGTTCGAAAGTGTACCTATTAGAAGATATACAAAATGTAAGGTACACAACAATGATGTATATGTGGGCGGACACCGAGCCTGAGTCGAGCGAACCTACTATTTCCGACCTACAGAACTATTACAATTTGAAAGGTAGCAACAGTAAACGGGAATACACAATACCGTTTACAAAAGGGACTGTACAAAAAGTTTGCAGGCTCACCACCATGCATTATGTTTGTAAACGATGTTGTAGTTGGTGATGCTGCCACCTTAATTGGGACAGTATTGAGAAAAGGCGATAAGATTAAGGCGAGAGGTACGTCGCTATATCCGTCTACAGCCGCCCCATTTTACTTCGAAGCTCTTATTAGTCATCCATATCATCATATATCGTCATTACCTCAAAACGATGACTCTGGATAAGTTCGGTAAACATCTTCACAAAACTCCTGTCCGAGTTAAACTCAACGCTCGTGCAAAAGTGTTCCTTTTAGAAGACGTGTCTAATTTGCACTACAAGACAATGTTGTATATGATGGGAATATACAATCATGAAAACGGTTATGCACTTTTGAACTCCACCAACTTCGAGTATGTCGTTCCTCTAACAAAAGGTAGCATTAAACAAATCAAATACTATCCCACAGATGCGCAAATCTTTTTAAACGATACGTTATACGATGCCGAATCACTCATCGGAGTGTCATTGAAGAAAGGGGATAAGTTTAAGGCGAAGAAGCCTGGATCAAAGGACATATTTATTTTTGAAGCTGTTATTAGTGTTCCAGCATTTTCCAAATGAGTATAAAACGTCAAATAATTGAAGAATTGCATAAACCTGCTCGTAAACGATTTCGAAGAAGACGCGTAATCGTAAAAGGCTTGAACGATTTGTACATGGCAGATCTTGTGGAAATGATTCCCTATGCTAAAATAAGTAAAGGCTTTCCATATATTTTAGTATTGTTGAATATGTTTAGCAAGCGTGTTTGGGCGTGTCCACTTAAACGAAAAACCGGTGAAGACGTCACGAAAGCAATGAAAAAATTATTAACATCAACAGGAGGTACTCCGGAAAATTTACAAACGGATATGGGAAAGGAATTTTATAACACACATTTTCGCAACTTAATGCAAAGTTTGAACATTAATCATTATAGCACGTTCTCTAGTATGAAAGCAAGCCCCGTGGAACGTGTAATCGAACCCTCAAAAATAAGATGTGGAAAGAATTTTCAATGCAAGGATCGTATAAGTGGTTACAGTTATTACCTCAAGTAGTTGCGAAGTATAACTCAACAGTACAACCAACCACTGGATTTAAACCTATTGATGTTAGTCGGAAAAACGCTAAGAAGATTTTACAGACATTCTTTAAATTTCCAAAGACCATAGATCCGCGAAGTCCTAAATTTAAAGTTGGTGATCACGTGCGAATCAGTAAACACCGGGAAGCTTTCGCAAAAGGATACACTCCAAGCTGGAGTACAGAAATTTTTAAGATTAAAAAGGTTCGACTGACAAACCCTACAACGTATACTTTGGAAGATGTTAAAGGTGGAGAAATTCGCGGCGGATTCTACACGGAGGAATTACAGATAGCTAAACATCCAGATATATTCTTAGTGGAACAGGTCTTAAAGAAAAGTCGGGATCGAGTTCTGGTCAAGTGGTTGGGGTTTGATAAAACCCATAACTCGTATATAGCAGCACGTAATATAGTAAATTAAGTAGTATAGATGCATTACTTTACCTGTGCAAGAACATGCTTCAATTATTTTAAATATCCTTGTATGTTTTATGTTTATTTTTATAATAAGTTATATAATACACGTTCTTTTCTCAATATGTTATTTTATTTATAGTATATAAGATACAAGAACCAGCTTATAATATGCATTCCAATCAAACCTTACTAAAGCGATCAATATAAATTCTATTTCTATGTTCTATATCTAAAATTCTATTTAACACTACACCACATTTCTCGATACGTCTTTGAAACCGACACCGATCTACAACACTTTCCATCCACAATGATATTCGTGCTTGTCTGTAGGCGTAATTCCACGTAAATAAATAATGTATTTTATTATTCTCCTCCTTGATCGTAACGCGTTTCTTTTGGTTGTTCATTTTTGTTGTCTACAAACTCTTTTATTGTAGACGTAAATGATTCCAAACCTTCCTTGTTTAATTTATCCAACAAGCCATCTATACAGATATTTCCTTCTAAATACGATTCACACAAGTCTACCCCTTTCTGAAACTTTAGAACTCTTTCTTTACACTCTTCGTCGGTATAATATTTCCCCAATCCATAGACAGCTTCGTGATCGGCATCAAAGCGTAGATCGCGTAACTCTTCCTGCATTCTCTGTACTGTACTTTTAAGATCAATAGCCTTAGGCCACGATTGTGAACTATAACACATCCACATCTTTATACAAGAACGTTTTGCAAGTCGATGTCACACTGAATTCTTTCCGGGTACAATGCCACCAGTTCCAAAGCACACACAACGTTCTCGGACGGTGGTAAAGCAGATAACACTTGTTTAACGTTTTCGGTGGAATCCCCGCTTAATACACTCGATCCTTTTAATAAAGCTTGATAAAATTGCACTCTACAAGGATTTTCAAACGGATTTCTAGCAGAGGAAGTAGTTCTAGAAGCTGAATGACGCTTTCAAATCCCAACCACACTTCTGACCCATCAATACGTTCGCGAAATATCAACACATTCTTTCCTTCGATATTTTGGATGATAATAGTCTTGCACGTTGATATAGTTACTGGATTGGTCGGTATTTCACTGCTGTACAACAAACTTTTTATAAGCGATTGTTGTTGAACTACATCAAGCCATTCCTCGAGCGTAAAAGTAACTAAACCAGTCCTGATTCCGAAGATTCTCACTCGTGGTAAAAGGTCTACCGGACACAATCCAATAGTTACCGCTTTACATTTAGATTTATTCAAATAGTAAAGTCGCCTTTCTAATAAAGGTAGGATCTGTGACAATTTTGCTTTGCTGTCCGGTGATGACGATGAACTTGAAGATGCATTTGATACTCGTCCACTCGCAACGTCCTTGACGACTTCAAACGCTTTAACCAAATTTTCCATTTTACAGAGATAGTAATATAATTAATTTCATTTCGTATTTCAAACAATTGTTTATATACCACAATTAGTAATATAAAGTATATCATAATCTCCGTTGTCAATGACACCGGAGTTCAAGACGTTCTTGATCTCCGTGGTTATTGGCAACGTAAATAATTTGATGTTGCATTATAGCCACATGCATGCATGCATGCTGCTTTTTATCTCCTTAGTTACGCGTATGATGACACAGACAAGGCAACTTGCTTCTTTATGCAATAAATTCGGATGGATTTTAAAAGGGAGAAATTAGGATTGAAATACGAAATAAAATAAAACAACTTATGCAATACGGAGATCAAGCTTCTTTAAATCCTCGAAGATGTTATAACGCCTCGGCTAGCGCCTCGGCGTTATACATCTTCTTGGATTTAAAGTATCGCTTGATCTCCTAATTACATAATATATATTACAATACACTTACTTATGTAAATAGTGACGCATTTCTTGAATGCTTACTGATAGATTAAGCTCACTTAATGTTGCAATTTATAAGATCCTATTTTTATATGGATCAATTCATGGTGGGGAGAATTAAAGGGTGGGGTTTAAACGTAGTGGTGGAAGTCTATCAAGAGTTCTTTTAGTCTACTTCCTGCTGCGAACAGGGTGCTTTACCTATAAAACTCGTAATAGTGCTAACCGCCTTTTATGATGGTGTTATGTACATCGCACGACCGTCATAGTCCATTTCCGGGTCAATAGTGTTCTCCCAAGATCCAACGCGTTACAACTTAAAAAGTGATGTTCTGCATGGACTAAACGTTTATAGTGTTTCATTAAGTAATGTTACACGTGTACCTTCATCATTCAAAGTGAAATTTCATTATCCATCACATGACATCGAGACCAGATGGCAAACAATTAGTCATGATCCGCACATTTGCAAACTTCCTGATTCACCACCGCCTGTTAGCTGTATAGTTGTCGTCTCAGTGGCGATCTTTGTATTGGTTATACTTGCCATATTTTTGATTGTTTACGTGGTTATTTATTTGCTTAACCTTAAAGTTTAATAACGTGCATGATACAACATATTGTATTAAACTTTGTATTTGTACTGCAACCGTTTTTAATAAAACCAATTTTTAATAAAAGTCTTTTATTTTTTGTTATAACATTGTATACAATCTAAACATTTATATGAAATTAATAAAGATTAGTAAAAGTTTCACAGTTTTATTAAAATACAATCTGACAATATTGTTTCGACAGCTATGCTGTCATTATCAAAGGTAATATAATTATAAACAAACACGTCTCTAAGGTAGATACAAAAATAGGTAACTAGATAAAATAATAATAATAATCAGAATTAAATATCTAATACTTCCAGTAACGGAGAATTACTGAGCTCAAGTTGTTCATTCATTAAAGGTACCCTGAGTTTGTGTTTGTATATCTCAAAGGCTTCTAAAATAAAATAAAACTGTGAAACTTTTACTAATCTTTATTTATTTCATGATTATGGAGTTCCACAAAGTAAGGCTGGAAACAATAAATAAACATTTATAATCAACCTTTTTGTAATTTGTCAGTAATTTATCAGATTTTTTATGGGCTCACGTTTAACGCTGGCGTCTGTCCTGGTAAATTTCAATCTGTAGCTGGAGATGGCGCGACGGTAGAAATTTTTTGGATCGGTCATATTCGGTTTGAGCAGTTCGGTAAACAAGCAACGCCTTCTAAATAAAAATACAACCTTGTGTTTATCAGACTCTGATATTATGTGTGATATTATATTACATAATTAAAATAAAGTTAAACCATTCTTTGTTTTACTTTTGTGAAACTAGAAAGTAAGCAAATATATCTCATACGAATGTCTGTGATAATAGCAAATAATATAGTATGTAACTGTAATTATATAATTTACTTTTCATAAACGTGTACAAATAACGCTTCCCGACAAAACAATGATAGTAATTTAAAAAAAATAGAAACGAGAGAAACGTCCGTCTTATTATAGCTTGAAAGGCAAAAACTATAAGGAATTTGAACGTCATCATAAGATTATTTTTACAGAAACAAAAAGGTAGCTTTGGAATATTTCTGCTACACTGCCGTCCAAAAGTTTGGATGCACTTACTATTAGTATAAATAAGATTTTTACTAGGATCTCTGAATGTTGATGATCAGGTCCGGATATAGAGACCCAGGGCCCCTAGGCAGTTAACGGGCCTCCCCTTTTTGTTAATTTAGCAAAAAAGCAAAACTTTTCTTTAAAGAAACTTTACTTTTACTTAGAATAGACAATCCGACATAGAAATGAAATGAAAGTACCAACTATACTTTTTTTACACATTATAATTTTTACATTTTCATACAATTACAAGATTACATTTCTACAATACAACCTTTCTGCAAAGGAACGGATGATCTCATTATAGTCTACAGACTGCATTATTTCTGACTGTACGGAATTAAGTCGATTTTCTTCTGTAGTAGATCATAAATAAATCTTTACTCTTTTTAGTGCTGAAAACGACCGTTCTGTCGAACAGTTTGACTCTGGTGTACACAACATTATCCGCAGCGCTATTCCCACGTTTGGATAAATGTCCAAAAAGCCTTCTTCCAGGATGTAGTTTGTATGTAGCTACAGTTACGATAACCCTTTCCCCTGTAACCTCTGCGAACAACAAATAAGATCGCAAGTGTAGACACTGATTTTCCAAAGTACCATCCCAATCCCCCGGATAGAAGGCTTACGGTTCCGTACTCCGCTACGGACGTCTTGAGATTCCAAACTATGTAGCTTCGTGAGAAAGTCAAATCTTTGACTTAACTTCTCGTAAGTAGCGCCACGTCTCTGCAATCAACCTGTCTATAATGACGTTGAAGATTCCGAATCTGCCCCTGCTGGAGAGTTTAACCTCTTTTTCCTTTACTTCGTCAAACTGGACTTTTCGCTTACTTTTCCTCTTCATATAGTATGCGTAGTTCTGTTCTTCGCTTTCTCCACAGCTTTCGACTAATAACCATCAAAGGTAGCGACTTTCCTTATATCTTCTAGGTATGTTACCAAGGACTGATAAAGTTCAGCAAACGTACCCATTTGGATGTTCGCAGATTGGAAACATTTGCTCACTTTGTTAAATCTTTCCAGGATATCATCCCACAACAGGGTAAGGAAGCACATTTCCAGGGAGTCGATTGAATTAAAAAAGACGTGGAGCCTCAGAACGCATAGATGGTTTTATTTGTTTCAGTGGCGGTTATCTGAAGAGCTGCATGATCTTACTCCAGGAGCAACAGAGACTTCTTCAGGCATCGCCCCGAGCAAACCATCTTGTCTGAGAAAGCTTTACAACTGTTGAATTTGGCTTCAGGTCAGGTAACAAACTTGCCATCTGCGTGACGAAACCTAGAAAAATTTCACAATTCCTGTAAAGTACCAAAGAAAGATATAGCAATCTCACAACATCCGACAAGATTCAGTGAGTCCAAGACGTGATTTTTCAAGATCTGCAGAACGACGATAGCCAAGTCTTCAGCTTCATGTCTACTGTTTGGTATGAATCTTATAAATCGTTCGATAGGAAATCCCTCAGCCGGCACATATTGTACTATGAGTGAAAGTTGATTCACCTGGTAGATGTCAGAGTCGAGTCGACAGAGATGGAAAAATACTTCGCATGCTTTATCTCAGTCAGATCGTGCTGATGGCCTTTTCTACCATAATGTTGATAATTTCTTCGCATAGTCTAGACGAAAGGTATGACTTTGTCCCGCATCATTTGTTTCCTTAGTTTTATGTGCGTGTCCAGAAAAGGATCGAACTTAGCCAAAAGTTCTACGGACATGACATATTAGTTCCCACTGTTTCTCCATCTAAATCTTTTCTGTGGACCTATAAACGGCAATCCGCATGCAGACAATCACCTCACAACAAACAAAATATACTACAAAACCTCATGCTAGTATTTTATTTCTTCTTTCGTTTAAAGAACAAGACTCTTGTCAACTCTACCGCCAACCTTCTTCCTCGCTAAGCGGACCAGTGTCGCACATGCTGATCTGTGATCGTTTGAACTGACCTACATTTTTGCAGTTATCATTAGCTAACAACCCCGATTTTACAATCAGCTTACAATGGTCACATAACACGTATATGAATAGTATTTTTACTCTTTAAAAATACTAATCAAGGCCGAGGTTGTTTTTCGCCATTAGGCAATGTTTGGCTAAAGAGTGAAAAGGATGGATATCTGGTTGTATCTGCGTACTGGC
Organism: Agrypnus murinus; assembly: GCA_929113105.1. Lineage (NCBI taxonomy): Eukaryota > Metazoa > Arthropoda > Insecta > Coleoptera > Elateridae > Agrypnus > Agrypnus murinus. The sequence goes on along the minus strand of OV816025.1, from coordinate 168,913,255 downwards.
GGCGCTTCGAAGATAAATCGGCATTCATATTTTGTTTCACGCCATTTTGTACGAAGTGTTGGAGTGTGGCACAGGCATCATCAGTATCCAATCGACAGGATCGTCACTAACAGATGGAAAGGATGGTATCGCAAAAACATATGTTCGCGTGAAATTCAAGATGTTCTCCAATGATAGCTGCGGGGTTTTCGGAAATTAAGCTTTGAGGATATTCAGGTAGCTGGTTACAGTTGCCTTTTCGATTGACGTTCGTAACTCCAATCGCCAAAGGCTGATGCGTACTAGGTCTAGAAAAGGCGAAGAACGAGTCCAACTTCGGAATATTACAAAAAAGCTCTTTTTCCTTCTGCAATTTCTTCTGATTTCTTTTTCTTTTCTAGACATCGGTAATTTCTAGAAAATGAGTGGATAATGAGTAATAGTTTTGTTTGTTTTTGACAAGGTAAAAATGAGAAAACAGAAATAAGCATTGAAAAACGAAGTACTATTAGCACTCTACTTAATGAAAGTCTGTCATGTCGAAAAATTGCAACAAGAGTGAACGTTTCGCTAAATGGTGCAATAGTCAACTATTGCGGAATTCAGAAGTATCGGTACTAATAATAATGATCGTCCTCGTATTGCAAGATCAAAAGTAACTAGCGCTTAGCAGGACAATCATATTGTGGTGACAAGCAAACGAGATAGACGATTAACTCTATCAAAACTATGTGCCCATATCAACAAAACGCGCTTAAACCCGGTATCGCTCACGGCAGTGAGGAGAAAGAAGTTTATGAGATGCAGGTTTAAAAACCTTTGTTGCCGTCGAAACCTTTACTACGGACAATAAATAAAAATAACACACCTTAAGAATATACTTTGGACTGATGAGGCTGTGTTTGGAGCTCGTCGACGTATTTCTGTCAGAAAACGCAGTTCGTTTCAAAACATGGCTGACATGGCTCCTCAGTGTATACTACCCACAGTAAAAGACTGAGCTGGTTCTATTATGGAATGCGCTCAGCATAAGAATAGTGCTCTGCAAAATAAAAGCACTCTCGCAAATATTTTCAGCCGACCGAGTGCGATGTTGATTGTTAGCGGGTTACGCAGCAACAGTTATGCTGTAATATTCGCTCCTTGTTATTACCGCAGCATACGATGACGATCGGTAACCTCGAACTGATAGTGATATGTGTGCGATTTTCGGAACTAACTGAAAAACTTTTTAAAGTGTTTCTGAATCAGCTGGTTATTCTTATGCTGTGGTGTGGGGTTGCTCTTCTGACAGAAATACTGGATATTTTACTAAAATAGACATGAGGAAAGAGGGTTACAAAGAGATATTCGCTAAACACGCAATACCATCTGTCTTAGAATCATTGGCCGTGGTATCGTGTTACAACAGGATAACTTTCCGAAGCATAGTTCCCGTCTTTTACGGGGGTAACTTAGAGAAGAAAGAAGCAGATGGCGTACTTATTAACATGACTTGGCCATCGCAATTGCTAGACATTAACTCTACAGAACCTTTTTGAACTCTACTTTCAAGAGCTTGAGAAGCAGAAAGGTGAGGATGTTCTGTCCCAATTCTCAAATTGGGTATAATTGAAAATGGTCTATTTCTAAGGTAACTCAATTTTTTTTGCTTAAAAGAATTTTACACAAATGTACAAATAAGATAATTGTAGATAATTACCAAATGTATAATATCTAAATGATGAACCTGACTGTTGTGATCTACTGCAAGACGTAGATATGAACTTTTCTTTAAATTTTCCTATAGCGGTGAACAAAAAGTCGTTTTGTTAAAAACAAAAAATCTTACAGAAAATTGATAAGGGATCAAAAAGGTTTTTCAAAACTTACTGCCATGAAGAGTTATGAGAGAGTCAAAATATTATATAAAGCCGATAGATGTCTTTATGAATAAAAACACAAGCAAGAAAAAATACATTACAAAAAGATGAAAATTATGAAACAATATAAGAGCAGAGCTGGATGGTCAGATGACAACCTATGCAATAAATATATAGGTAACAAAGACATGAAGCAAATAAAACTGAAAAACAAAAGAAAGAAATACTAGATAGTATAAAGCGTATAAGTTATTGCATATGCAGATGATGTAATAATTATGAGATTATGACTAAAGAACTCGTAATAAATTAATAGAAACTTTCCAAAAGATAGAGAAAGAAGCAGGTACCATTCGAGTAGTAAAGCAAATACGACCCAAGTATAAATGCAGAAGGGAAAGGAATAACCAAACAGAGTATACGACGATTGACCAAATTACAAGCTTGAAGAGATCAACATATCAATAGCGCAAATGATAGAAGCAAAATGAGTAAAGAAAGAATACTAGCTTGAAATAGAATATACTTTGCTAGTAAGAAGACACCAGATACGTCAATGGGTCTCTTGTGCTTAACAAAAACTGAAGAGGAACATCTCGAAAGTCTCGAATACTCGGATCAATCATTTCTTACTCTTGAAGTACATGCATTGTGTTTTCATTCATTCATTCATGTGTCTCGGTACATTTTTTCTGTGGAGACAGCCAGCGCTACCTAGCGCTGGATGACCCAAACCCTATTGAACTACGCGATGTAAGAGAGAGAGGTGAGGATCCGAGCTTGAATTCTTTTTTCGTATTTCAACAAAAGCAACAAGTTACTAAAGCTTACCCATTAGGGTAAGCAGTTGGCACCTAGTGAAGCATTAATGGTAAATACCATTAGAAAATAAATCATGAAATTCTAGAAGAAGTATGCGGAGAAGATATTGTAAGGTTTATCAACTCACAGTAGATTAGACAATTCAGCCATGCATGTGGTGTCATATAAGAAGATTCAGAACAAGACGGCAAAATGAGATGCAACAGGGATGATAATGCCAACAATAATAAAGCTATGGGGGGGGGCAAGCTGGTCATTCCAGAGGTCAATGTCTGCCAATCCATTTGTTGGAAAATACTTTTCCAGACATTGCGCAACTGGAACTGGAAAATGTGGTGGTGCACCATCTTGTTGATACCGAATGTTGGTAATCTTGTTTTTTTACTGAGATCTCGGTACCTATACCGCCTATACGGATGTCGAGTTTCTCGGTACAAAAATACACACAGCGCCGTCTAGATGTCCGCTATACTTTTGGTCACGCTTCTTAGTTAGACGATTGCGTCTCTTTAAAACTTCTCACTCAACGGTATCACTTACAAAATGCATGAAGGGAAATTCAATACGTTTTAAAAACTATAAAGAAATTGACTAGTACTTAGTAAGAAATTCTTTATAAATTTGGTTAATATGCATTACCTTATATTAAATCTACCTCATAGTTTATTATAATTAATTTATTTATAAACCTTGAAAACTAATTACTGTTCTTCTGTTGTTATATACATTTCAAGTGATAAATACTTGATAAATACAATAACACTCGCACAGAAATATTAATAATAGGTGCATTTTTTATTCGCATCGTGCGAATAAAAATGAATTAATTTAGAAAGAAAAATTAATTGAAATTACCGTACTAGAATAAGAAGGTGACAAAAAGTTTAAATTTATTTATGAAAATTAATCATTTGTGTGCATTACAACACAAAATTAAAATTAATAAAATATAGACGGTACAGTGCGCGTATAAAGTCTGGAACTATCGAAATAAACCTTTTATTAAATATTTTTGAAAAAATCCTCGAACACGTCGATTTTTATCGTAATTATATCATTATTTTAGTGTAATCGTTATTTGTAGATCGTATTGGCGATAGTGAAAATTTTTTTAAATGGAAACCCTAATTTTTTATGATGGATTTGGAAAGATAATGCAATTCTAGGAACTCGGAATTGTTTTTTAATTTTTGTTTTAAAACTTTAAAAGCAATTATCTCGGAAATTTCTTAATACAGTATCATACTTTTTTAGCATATTTGGTCTTAGAATTGCAGTATCTTTCCAAATCCATCATAAAAAATTAGGGTTTCCAATTAAAAAAATTTTCGCTATCGCCGTAACTCTGAAACACTAGACCATCTAGAAATAACAATTACATTAAAATATGTCTCATTTAAGATAAAAATCGATGTGTTCGAGGATTTTTCTCAAAATATTTAATAAAAGATTTCTTTGCATAGTTCCAGATTTTATACGCGCATTGTATAAAACGTACTAAAATTATAAAAATTAAAATTATTTTAAAATTCTAGCATTGATCTTTTTGCGTTTCTGATAAACGTATATGATGAAAAGTATAATAAAATAAGAAAAAACAAATATAATCTTTGGCTATGTTACGTTAGCAATAAAGCTCATCTACAATTTTTTTTTTATTTTTCAAAATTTAAAAAACATTTCATAACAAAACAGTTGGAAAAACTATAATCTTTCTTAACCCAGATATTTCTTGCCCAATTTCTTTTTTTGCGAAATACTTTTAGTCCTTGACGTTTTCTTAATAGTATAGGTACTATATAAATAGAGAAAAATAAAAAAGAAAATCCAGTGTGCCACAAATATACGATAGTACTATTATATTTTATACGATACTATGTATGTTTTTTTATTTCTCATCATTTTTTTCACTAGTCGTTCCGGTAACTCTAATTCTGTTCTCACGAATTGTCCCGGTATCTCTAACACCGAGTTTAGCCACTCCATCCAATCATGATATAGTAGTAGTGAAAAAATTGTCAAAATACAGATGGTAGCAAAATTTTCAGTTAGAAAGAAGAACTTTTGCATATTCTAAAACCACCCACGGACTCATTCCTTCTCAATTCCTTATATTCGTTCCTTATTTTACTGTTGGATCCATGCTAGGGTTCAACAATGCTGTATATCCTTTGTCACTAGCACCAACCCAAAATGTGAAGCCATACCTAATCGGTTTGGCATTTATAACTTGCTTGCACGGGTGCCTACCAATATAAGGCACCATGGCTTCATCGACTATGATATTCAGAGTAAGGTGCATTTTCCAAAAATGTTTCATCGATCATAGTGAAAAGCGGTCACACTTTTGCAAATTTGCCCAACTGGTTAAGTGCTTCGTTGTTACAACAATGGAAATTTGTCATTAAATGTACTGTTACAAAAACCGTTAAAATAACGAAATCATCCGATCAAATGAAGTTATTATCTACTTTGATGACATCTCTTGGGCTTAGAATAACTAGCAATAAATTAAACTGAAAACGTCCTTTTAAAGGACGGTGGGCAAATCACAAGAAACATGCTATACGTAATGCTATAGTGCCTCGTAAAAGTACCATAGAAAATATGTTTGACAACTTTTATCGAAAAATATTTTTTACAGACTAACAGTACGCTAAATTTCCTACAAAATAAGTGAGGAAGTTATGTTTTTTAACTTTGAAAAAGACGTTGGAAACTGAATTATTATATCATTCGCGTAAATAAAATGTTTACATAACATGCAGTGGCGTAGCTAGGGTGGGTGTCACCCGGGGCAGAAGTAATGGTATCACCCCTATCCTTAGATAGTAAAAAAGCTTATAAATCCTATAAATTAATGAAAATTTAGAGAGTTATACAATAACACAAGAAAACAAACAATACAATAAAGCAAATTAAGTTTTACAATAATAAAACAATAAAATTACTAACAAATGTACTATTTTATTTATTGCACGAAAGATTACAATATTGAATAAGAACAAAAATGACTGACTATGATTCTATGTCTCTTTTACAACAATTTTCTTCTACATTTTAAAGCAGCAAACTCATTTATAACATCTTCAAAATCAATTTTAGATGTTATTTCCAATAGACAATAAAGCTAAGCCGGAAAGCCTCGATTGACTCATCGTTGATCTCAAATAGTTTTTTATAAGTGTGAATTTTGAGAAAGTTACTTTTTATTTAAGCTCCATTAAAAATAATAGAATGAATGTTTGAGAACTATCATGGTATTGCATTGGCTTGAGAAATTTGGATAAGTACCTAAATTATAGTTTTCGAGGTATTTTTGGGCTTTGAAAGGAAATTGAAAGAAGGTACAAAAACAAATATAAGTAAAATTTTTACACCACTAAAGGTCGCTTTTAAATGCGCTAATTTGATTGGAGGATGGGTTAAAAAGGTGACACAGGGCGTTTCTTTTTCATAAAGAATATTCTCCGAACGTCCCTTATTATATTGCAATTTTAGACTGATAGCAATGTTTTTTCATGGAAAAATGAATTTTTTGAATTAAATGCTGAATTATAAATCTATGTTTTTATTTTGTCTTAATTGTGTTCAATATTCAATTTTTATTTAACTCTATTGTTCTATTTTCTTCTTTTTCCTTTTTGGCTTCTTTCTGATTTGTATGTATGAGTTGGATGTGTTGACATCATCTTCGCTATCCTCCGCGTAAGGAGAGACTCCTTAGCCACAAACACAAATCCCCCTAACATGGCATTTATAATCTGTTATAACACTTTTAGTTTGCAAAGACCACATCCCTAAGATGACCACCGTCTTCTTCTATTCATTGCTGCAATCTAATCCTGAAATTGAGCATATCATTTCTGAGTAAATCTTTGTTTATCGAATTTATCTCTTCACGAATCCTCTTTTTAAGGTCAAGAAATGTTTGGGGACTGGCAGAGTACATTTACATTTTAAGAATCTCCACAGAAAAAATCCGGGACCATTAGGTCCGGTGATCTTGTGGGCCATACAATGTCACCAAACCTTGAAATTAGGCGATTTGAAAACATCCGCTGTGACGCTGTCCTGTTGGAATCATGCTTCATTTTAATCCACTCTTTGGAACTCCGCAGCCACAAATGTTTCCAACTTTTCAACATACCAAACTGCATTGACTGTAACAATGTGGCCGCTTTCTTCAAAAAAGTATGACCCGGTCACACCAAATGTGGACACTCCACACCACACTGTTACCTTTTGGTCATGAAGTGAGTTCTGCTGATTAACGTACCCACTAAGCTGGAAGTGAGCTTCCTCATACATGATCAGTTTATAAAAAATCTCTGCATTGTTGTTCAATGTTTTCAGAAATTGGTTGCAGAAATTGAGGCTCTTAACTTTATCAATAGGATTCAGCCTCTGGACTATCTGTATCTTATACGGACGGAATTCCAAATCCAGATGTAAGATTTATCGCAAATTTCGCTCTGAAATTCGAGGTGCAATCGAGTGCCGAATTGCAAAACGTTGTAGACTCCGCTCAACTGCTACTCTGACGCTGTCAATACTCCCTTGTGTACCAACTGTACGGGTACGACAGATAATTTTGAGCTTACACTGCCCTTTTCGTTGAAATCGCTTACCCATCTAAAGATGGAGTTTCTTGTTGGAACTTTAGCGCGCTCTGTCAAATTAAGATCATGACGAAAACGACTGGATCAGAATAAACGAATTTACAACAAAGACATTGTACATTGTAACACAAAACCGTCAACAATAAAATACAATTTTATCACTATTTGACGTTTATCAAATAAACAGTATTTCCATAGCAATTTTTTAAAAACGTTCAATCCTTTTGCCGGACGCAGTATTTGTGTTTGTATCTACTTTCAATTTCCTTTCAAACAAGCCCAAAACCACATCAAAAACTATATCTTTAGGTACTTTTTAATAATTTTCAAGCCACTGCAATACCGTAATAGTTCTCAAACTTTAAAATTTAAAGTCTTTCCAAAAAACTTTCCATTCCAAAAGAAAAACTCTACGATACGAAAAGTCTCGCACTGTGAATATTTAGTTGACATGTTTTTTATAACACTTTTATTATGTGAATAAAATGTAGCGAATTAATGCTTTTCCTACTGTTAATAAAATAATACAAATATGATTTTTAATCGATAAGAATATCATAGATACATACATAGTAAAAGCTTTTATTTCATACTGTCCGGTAAAAGGGTATTTACCGGACTCATTTGAGTCCGGTAAATGAATTATTACGTTACAAGGCCGGTAAAAAATTTTACCGGACTGAAAATCCAATTTGAGTCCGGTAAAAAATTTTACCGGACTGAAAATCTAATTTGAGTCCGGTAAAAAATTTTACCGGACTGAAAATTTTAAATGCATTTTTTTAAAAAATGAACAATGTGAGGCAGTATGAAATAAAACGCCTTACGTCATACTTCCGGTAAACCATTACAGTAGCTCGTTTCAACATTCGAGACTCGGCTCCTTCGTCGCCTCGTCCCGAAACGTTTTCAACTCGCTACTGTAAACTTGGGTTTACCGGACTTATAACGTAATATACTATTACTACTTTTATTCACATGACCCATTATTACATTACATACGTATAGCATATTCCTAATAGATCTTGAATTGCTTTTTCTATCAGTTTATTCAGAATAGTTTTTCCATCTGTTTTGTGTTTAATAAACTGATTGATCTTTTAAGATTTTCTATAAAAATTTAAATTAAGTTAAAAATTCTAAATTAGTCGTTTGAGGAATTAAAAAACAATATGTATGGATGGAATTTATTGCTAACATAGCATAGGTATAAAGGCGGGTCTTCGAGAAAAATAGAAAACTTCAAAAGTCAGATTTCAAAAAATAAAACTCTGATTGTATAGAAATGAGAAATATTTAAATAATTTCAATAATAATACTGTAACAAGAGAGAAAAAATGGAATATTCTACAGCATTCGAGAGAATGACGCATCGCACCAAGCATGTAAACCAGACGCGGTTTATCTAGCACCTTCCAGAAATACATAGTAGGTTCTAGCGGCTTCTGGTACGATTATATGGGGGTATAAAATCGACTTCGCGGATGAAAGGGGATCAGTCAACAGCGAGTAATTAAACGTGTATCACGAAATAAATAGTAAATGTATAGATAAATGTTATATGGGAAAATTCATAGTCTGTAAATAGTAGTTTTAGTTTGTTAAACAGTTTGTAATCATAGTGTTAATTTATAGTGTTTGCATTAGTGCATGTAAATAAATATTTCTTTGGGAATAGACGATTTAAACAGCACTTGTCTTATTATTTTAAAAAGAACGTAACAATACATACAGCAGTAGCATACTATAAAACATACAATAGTATAAAAACGTGTTTATTTTATATCCAAGACTGTTTGGGTAATTTAAAACGATAAGATATAACTATCGCCCGCAAAACATCTATCCCGTAACGTATCTTCGACTGCGTTACGTCAGCAGCTATTAAATGTTAGCAAGAAATGCAATGCTGATTTATATATAATAATATCACAAAAATATGTTCGTCCTTCTCTGAAGTTTATTAACTCTCTCGTTAAGAAATTGCAAGAGGTCTGCAGGACACCCTTAAGTACAAAACTAATATATGTGAACATACAGTGTGACCTACATCTTCTATGCTTCTTAATTCTACAATATTGGGTAGTTTATCTGATTCAATTAACAACCCGGTATTGTGAGTTTTAAAACGAGAAAACTTAATTGCGCCAGTCTTTCGTTCAATGATGTTCCCAACACATTTTATACTAGATAAATAACTGGACACAGATGTTGAAGTTAAGTAGAGATTGAGGTGCGGTTTGGCGACAAGAATGTCAAGTAGAGAGGAGGCAAGTAGAGAGGGGCGTGGTTGTAACTGTCTATAGGTAAGGGGGTGTAGTCTATGAAACAAGTGAGGTAAGTAGAGAGGGGTGTGGTTAGGTAATGGGGCGCTTGAACCAGACAGTTCTAGGGACCCTAGGTTTTCTATCTCTCTCCAATCTAGTGACTATTTGTCTATCTCTCTAGGTGGTTAAGTATGGAACCTGTATTACCGACGTGATTGTCTATGAGACAAGTGTTCTATAAAGGGGTGTAGCTTACCAAGCGGGGGGGGTCTTAAAAACAAGTGAGGCAAGTAGAGAGAGGGAAAGCAGAGGGAGGCGTGGCTTATAAAGGGAGGGGTCTGGAGAGGGGGAAAAGAGAGGGAGGCGTGGCTTATAAAAAAGTTTGGCTTGGAGGGGGAAAGCTGAGAGAGAGGCGTGGCTTATAAAAAGGTTTTGGCTTGGAGAGGGGGAAAGAAGAGAGGGAAGCGTGGCTTATAAAAGGGTGGGGCTTGAAAAGTGAAAGAAGGGCAAATGAGAGTTCAAGGTTGTGTGGCTCCACTAAACCCATTTGTTATGTACTCGTAACTGTTCTCGAACAGCCACCGTGCTCCCCTGCTCTGGCACCTGCAGATTACTTTCTGTTTCCCCGTCTTAAGTCGGTCATGAAAAGTGAGCGTTTTGAGGATATGTTGGTCATCCAAGAATGTGTGACCAATACCCAAAGATGAATTTACTGCCAGTTTCAAGAAACTTTATGAACGTTGTCAAAAGTGTATTGTTTTGCAAGGCGATTATTTTGAAGGCCAATAAAGATTATTTGTTTATGTTTTTTGTTTTCTTTGTTCTTTGACATCATTCACCGAACTTTTTAGACACACCTCGTACATTAGTTTGTTAATTATTAAATAATGTATTCTTGTTGTTTCTTGGATTTTTCTAGCATAATTTAAGAACGCATCGCCCAATTTTGAATTTTCTTTTGCAGTTGAAGGGTACTTTTAGGCAGCTTTCATTTGATATGAAACACGATATAGGGTGCTATTTAAAATTTTTAGTTGATAGCGGGGGGGAAAGTGGAGAGATGTGAACAGGTCTCCATCCCTATGTTATAATATAATGTTTGTTTCATGTTTATACAATGCCTGGTTCCAAAGATATTAAATGTAGATCGTTTTCAGTGGTGAGACACCCTGTATGTAAGTAATCATTTACACTTATAATGTAACCTCTTCCTTTCCTTAAGTATCAAAACCCTGTTTCTATGTAAACAAATACCAAACACCAACATTGATTTTCAGTTATTAATAGACCGTAGTTACACAAACCTTGAAGATAGTTAAATACTGCTACTAAAATAGTAGCCTTCTATTTTATAGTACTCCTTTAGTACTCTTCGTAATATTCCATCTTTGTGAACTTTTAAATTGATCAGAATTTACATACATCCTGATTGAAACACAGTTTTAACAAAAAAATCTTATATTGAGGAACCGGTTGTAACTTTGTTAGAAGTCACTCTCACCAGTTCTTGCTTTTAAGCACTCTGCCTTAAATTGATAGGTTGAGATCGATTACAACTACTAACTGTGTGAATGCAATTGGTCAGTAACTTGAATTACGATGGCAGACAAAGCTTTTGGTGTGATGTATTAAATATCGAGAACGAGAAGGCTGATGTTCACCTTTTATAGGCTTTAATTATGACGTCAATGGAAACAGTTTATTTTATTTTCTTTGTCGCCAAGCAAAAATCTTCCTCTGTAGCCGAGTTCTGTATTTTCCTATTCACAAAACAAGTAAATATTACTCTTTTATACAACTTGCCAATAAATGCATCTCTCTGACCCTTTCTGGTAAGCCAGGTGTTCTTTTTCTTGTAGGTTTACCAAATTTTGCAAACCTAGCAAAACTGCTAGCATTAGCAAATAGAATTAGAAAGGATTTAATTATTTAAAAAAGTAGTTATCTTTTTGCAACATGTCTTATTATCGTCAATATATCTTATTTATTGATAATTTTTGAATTAAAATGTAGCAGTTTTTCTTTATAGCGGATCTTGATTCTTAAAATAAAATCAACTTATTTAAGAAGGATGTAACTTGTAAGTAACCTATTTAAAGCAGTAAATTATTGTAAACCATTTAAACTGATTGGTAATTTTTTATTAGGTATTAGTCGGTGATCTGTCTTTAGCCATTTCGAGGCTTTAATTAAAAGGGTCAGCAAGTAACATTTCTTAACACTCTTCAAAAATGTGTTAAGTACATATCAGGATAGTTAGAACTAGTAAGTTGTTAGTGACAAAATGAATCAAGTAATTAGCGGTGTTTTAGCACATCTAACAGCCGATAGAAGAACCATGTTGCAGAAGATCTACAACTCCTTGGAGGTAAAAAATCCAAGTTGTAAATTTTGCCTGATTGTAAATTTTTACTACTAAATATTTAAAGAGGGAATATAATTGAACCAATTTCTGTATGTGCCGACAATCTATCATACCTTTGAATAAATTGTTTCATGAGAACAAAGCACTAAGAAAAAATCCCAAGAAAGTCAAAAGACGTAAAATAAAGCTTGGTTTTTTTATATGTATGTATTAATGGATTTAAGATTTTACAGGTGATTCTCTTAATGACTTTTGGCAAAGAATATTATCTATATAAAAGGTGGATTATATTAAATTAGTGGATACTTCTATCAATGATGAGATGAGATCGATGATAAGATGATCTTGCAAGTTTTTTGTCACAATTCTCGTTGACTTACCATATGATACCATCACATCGGAATCGATCCACGGTTCGCGAGAAAGTGAATGTAATAAAGTGTAAACAAGAAAGTCCGACTTGGAGTGTAAGCAAAATTGCTGAGAATGTTGTCAGATAACTTGAAATCAAAAGAAAGCATCTTAAAACTTCGAAATAAATTGTTCAGTTTGTAGTAATATTTTGAAGTTGATTTTTAAGCAGACTATAGCGTTGTCATAACAACGAAAAGAGATGAAGGTTGTTGTTTATGGTGTAAAATTTAGATTACGACAGGTGTTGTTTTGATGAAGAATAATTTGTTTTGTACCCATTTGAGTTTAATTAAATGTTACTACAGTCACCACTGACTTTATTTGATTGTGTATATAAAGAAGAAAAGTTACTACAACACCTCAATATAAGAGACACTCTAGGCCGGTCCCAAAGATATCCCTAATAGCGAGGTTTTACTGTATTATAATATCTAGCCTACTACGGCACAAGCGAGTTTTTATTATTTTTTTGGAGGCAAAAGGATCTAAGCGCATTTTATATTAAAAAAATGTGCCACTCGAAAATTCCTTTATTAACTCTAAATCTAAATTAAACACAAATTTACTTTTTCGAAATGCTTTTTTCAAATTTCTACCGTAGGCTTTACAAAAAAAAGAAGGAAACTTTAATATCCATTTTTTCCACTTTTAAATTTTCAGTTTTTTAGATGTACATTACAATTTTTTGTTTTAATTATTTCAGAATATACACCTACCTAATTGCACACATACTACATATTACTATGGATATGTGGGGAATTTTATAAAAAAATTTAATACAGACAGAAGAAGATTTGCAAAAAGAGATGACATAGAATACAACTTCTTACCTTATAAAAATTTTATATAATGCTCCGGCTTTACAAATGTACTGTAGTGAGTAACATAAGTCCACTAGATTGAGACTCTCTCAGGTTTGGGTCGCTGATGTAGAATATTCTTATTTTAATAAAAGCTGGTTGTTAAACAAATAAGATTACACAAATGACAAAATACATAATAAAGAACACAAGTTATTTTTTTTTATTTCTTTAAACAAAATTAATTAATCACATAAAAAGAAAATAAAAAGAACAAAACTGATACCAAATTAAATTTTGAAGAAATTTAGAAATAAATTACTAAATAATAAATTATTTAACGCTTTGTTCCTCTGATAGAATATTGCTACTTAATTGTTAAAAAATGGATTCCCTTTATATACTCTTTTGGGAAACAAAAGAATTCTCCCAAAAAAACAAAAATCTTAACATTTCAGATTTTACATAACCCAATATAAACTTGCAATAATGTAAAAACTAATTACACTAATTAATAAAAAAGCAAATTTTGAATTCAACCATATACAACACTTGTATTAAAAAATAGAATAATAATCTTAATTCTAATGTCGACGAAAGAACAATTTTCTATATACTAATAATTAACTTCATTAATTTCATAAAAAACACCTTTTTACACATTCCTTTCTCCACAACTCTAAACATTCAATCATTAATAATATTATCTGAATGTTTTCAGATACCAAAAACATACAAGCCAAATTACATAGTTCAATTAAACGTTAGAAATGCGCAACTTGTCAAACATGTTTTTATGTGATTCCATCAACAAAGTTCAACCTTTACATAAAAATGTGTATCAATTCTGTGGTTATAATGTTACTGTACTTATTTCCACTAAAGCAACTAATCAAGTAAACATATCTCGTTAACCTGAATTTTATGTTACAACTATATTTCAACAGGTAAGTTGCTAAACAACCGCATATACCTTCAATACGATATATTTTGTCTGTTCCAGATGATCTCTATAATATTAAAATTGAACTAAACGTTATTAAGTAAAAAAATGCATAAACGATCCCCATAACGTTAAGTTATGAGAAAAATTACTATCTATTTTCTATGAAAATCTGAATTCCCACATATCTTTATCTGCTTAAAAAAAATTTGTGTGCATGCTAATCTTAATTAACTAAATTTATTTTCATTAAGATATTTTTTTTAATTTATTATTTTAAAAGTGAGGTTAGGCAACCAATAAATCGAGTAGTTATAGAATTGCATAAAATCTGCCTATTAAATATTATCGTGAGAGTAAATTCTCCATAGTATGATCACAGTATATATAACAATCAGTAGATTCACTTGCATGCTGCACCATTCATTTTATTAATCCACCTTCGAATATCACGCCCATAAACGAAGTAGTGGACCGACGTTTATCGGCCGGCATCGCCGGTAAATAAAACGCAGAGCCGCATTCAATAAAATGTCTCGAACAAATATGTAAACAAAATCTCTTGTTATATAATAGTATAGTAAAATATGAAGTAGAATTATGTGTAGTGAACCATTTGATTGAAGTTGTTTTACTTATAGAATCTAATAAATAAAACGATAATCAATTTAGATATTTAAAACATTTATTAAACTAAGTTAGAAGAGTTGTTTCTTGTTACGTCGTTAATTACCAACTAAAGTTACATTATTCTTTCAAGCCATTAACCATATTCTTGCGCTGCAATAGTCATTTCATTTTATTTAGAAATAATTACGAACAAATGCATAGCTGTATACAATTTGAATACCTGTTCAACAAACAAAGGGAGAATCTAGGTCACCGAAATCACATACGTACAAAATAGGAGAGATGAAATCAATTTACACTATAATAATAATAATTAATAATAATAAAATTTATTTTCATTCATATTAAATTAAAGACACAATGACAAACGAAATGCTAAAAAGTACAATCCTAACGCACGCTTTGACTTTTTTTAACAGTTGAGAGTAACAAAAGACGCTGTAGTTCACACCTGTTGATAAGGCGTTGACCTAGATTCTTTATTGTTGAACTCTTTTAATAATAAATCAGCATAAAAAAGTTTATTATGTAGGATTTCGTAATCGCTTATTTGTTCTATTACGTGTTAGTAATTCAATTTTAAGCAATTGGTAAATATATACAAAAGTGAATTCTTAAATACGGCATTGTTTTTACAAGCGTATTTATTAAAAAATAATAGTATGTAGGAAAAAATAACCTGAAATCGGAAACCTGAAAAAACTAATTGTAGTTCTTTCCGAGGTATTTTTACAGCCTTTGGCGGCACAACGACTAACACTATGCATTGTTTACTGGCACTAATACTGCACGCCGGCTCTGGTAATTTCGATACGTTCTGTTGCGGATTTGAAACAGAACTGCTGTCTGCATACTGCCAACTCGCGCCAGCATGTATGTTAGTGCGGTGGATAGAAATTATTTGCGACAGTCACATTACTGTATGTTATATATACTGTGGTATGATCAAATATCATGACAATATGTACATTTATTGATTTACTTATACTCATAGTAAATAAATAATTGTCTATCTTATCATTTTTGAAGAAAATTTTGTTCTTGTGAAAAGCGAGGAACGTTGTGGTTTGCCTAATGAAGTAGTGAACCTTATCTTTACCACAAGAAACCGAACTGTGTGGGATTAATAAAATTTTATTAATTTGGTTAATGCGATTTTTCTATTTGCATTCGAAATGTTTTATGATATTTTTAAAACACGTGTTTGTAAAAGAATGTTATAACATTTGTAAAAGAATGTTAGAGCATTACCAGTTCGAAGAAAATATAACTGTAATGCACTTAATTAATTAAGAATTTAAATTAAGTATTAATAAAAAGTGCAGCATAGCATTAACGATATTTTATTATAATTTAGTAATGCGTAAGTGAAATATTATTGATCTACCTCTAATAACAATAAAGCAATCAGAAAAGTTACAAACTCCTTAAATAACTTAAGTAAATTAAGTAATTAATAAAAATCCATAAAATCCAATAAAGCAGTAATTAATTATCTGACTTTGTATGTAAAACTGGCCAAGAATGTTTATTATTACGTTTATGTTCTGCTATAAATTTAATAAAATATTTATAGTTTATTATGTAAGTACTTTTTTATTTACAAAAAAACGCACCCAGGGGGCATCCACAACCTTGCATATGCTAAATTAATTGTTTTGTCGACTCCTCAATACAACCGTTAAAGAACTGATTCAAACTTTCTAGTATAATTAGATGCTTAAGACTGAACTCAAAAGTTTCCATTGCTCCTGTCACTACAACTTTTACTTCATTTCCAGAATGTTCTAAATTGATACTGATAACTATGCAAAAAAAGTTAATAATAATCGTTTAATAAAAGAAATAAGGCTTGTTTTTAAAAACAGACTATGTGCCCTTCAAATACATATTGCAGCACAACACGTTTTCGGTATATGGCATTAATTTACTATTATATATTTTTTTGTTGTGTAATTTTAATGTTTTAAAAGTTTTGTTGAGGATTGGGGTTGAACCCGCGATTTCTGATTACGAATCTGATGCATTAACCGCTAGGCCAATCGGCGTACAGCTTCCAGCTTTTCTTTATAGCTTATTACCAAAAGCAATAAATCAATAAGCTTTTTAAGTATTTTTCTAAATAGTCTTTGGTTTTCTTCATAAAGTTTAATATGTTTTTGACGTAAAATGAATTCTTCTTTCGACTGATACCAAAATTTCTACTTATACTTGCAAGAGTAGAAATTTAGGAGGAAAATGATGAAATTCCATTGGATTTCCTAAATTATCGTTTGCAAAGTACATACTGTATGTATTTAGTTTATTTATTTATTTGCTTCAAAACAGGTTTTCGCTTAATTACACTGAGACATACATTAATTTATTTTTTTTGTGATTTAAATGATAATATGCATGCACAACAAATAATAATTACAATCGAATATGCAATAAATTACCACTGAATTAATTATTACAGTTATTTCATAACTATCATTACAAAAATTTACAGAAATTATCGCCAAAACAAAAAGTGTATACATGTATATACAAGAGGAGACGGGTTTCAGAGTCATAACCGACTGCTAAATAGGCAGTACTCCAGATTCAACAATACTATTATGCAGATCTTGGGTGTAAATAGCTCCTTAACGCCGAACACATGCTGCAGCGGCGAACAAAGCAGTCAAGAGCTCTTAGGTAGGGAATTAAATATTACATGAAATTTTGAGTTTAATATTTGTAATTTTCTTATATCTTATTTTTTTTGTGTTTTCTAAAATAAAAATGATTCTAAAGTTAATTAAAACCAGTAAGACAGAACCATATAATTATGAAAGTTTTTATTCATATCATCATTAAATTAAATTTTTGACTTTGTTGAAATTAACTAATATTTTGCACTAAATTTATATCGGTCTGATTTCATTTTCTGATTAGTGATTTCAGACAGATTTATTTGATCTATTTGATCTATTTAATTATTGTTATTAAGCTTCATAATCAGACGGTGCACTTCTAGTATATGTTTTTGTGTTTTGAAACCTTTATCCGTCCCTTTAAAAATTAGACAACTGCAGAGCCAATACCTACGACCTGAAATTTAAATTTGTAAAAAGAGCGAGATCTCAAGCCCGCAACTTTGAGCATTCTATATACAGTAAGTATCGTACTTTGTGTTCTAAATTAGTTTAAGTAATGTGAACTTTTCGTTTAAAGGTTTAAGCTTTGTTTATTTTAGTCTGGTCAAAAAAAATCTCTCTTTCACGTTAAGTACTGAAACTTTTCTGTATAGTTTCATATCGTCAGCCAACAGGAAGCACTGGGAGTGATGAATAGCATCGGGCAAATCATTTATAAATATTGTAATGAATGCAATCAGCCCTCTAAACGCCGCCGTGGAATGTTCGAGGCGGTGAGTCATCAACATCTGCCAGTATGGTTCGCCGGCACCTGTATGTGTAATTCATCAGCGTGAGTCATCTACGGCGCGGCAAACAATAGACCATCTAGAAGAATCTAGTGCATTTTCTAGAAGATTCTATGCTGTATATAAACGCGGCCTTACACGGAAGCGAGATTAGTCAACCGCGAGCAATTAGACGTGTTAGTAGACGCAAGTGGTAATAGATAAATATCTAAGTAGAAAATAAATGTGTGTGTAAATAGCACGAAATAAATATTGTGATTAAATAAGAATGGTTTGTTAATAATTAGTTTATACTTGTGTTTTGTAAATAGTTAAGATTAAATTAGTGTGTGGTAGGTGTAAATATTTTCTCTTGTTAATAAACGATTTAAACAGCATTTTTTTATTATTTTAAAAAGAACGTTACAATATTAAAAATAGCAGCGGTCCAAGATTGAATCCCTGTGGTACTCCAGAGTTAACTTTGTAGTTGCCCGATGTATTGCCTTCATGTCTAACAACCAACTGTCTGTTCTGAAGATATGATTTTAATAGATGCAGTGTATTTTTTGCACTTCCATACTTATAGAATTTTAAAATAATAAAATGTCATGGTCAACCTTATCAAAAGATTTTTTAAAGTCTGTATAAATTACGTAGGTCTGTTGGCGATCATTTAGATTACTAATAACGTCGTTAGTAAAAGTCGCCAAATTCTTATCAATTGATTTCTTAATAGTAAATCGGTGCTGAGAATTTGTAATGTATTGATTGAAATGTATAGTATTTGTTCATAAAGTTTTGCTATTACAAGGTAATAAAGTTATTGGTCTATAGTTTACTATTTCTGTGCGGTCACCGGATTTATGTATTGGCACAAGAACAGCTGTCCTAAAATTCTCTGGAAACGTACATGTCTTAATCGATAAAGTAAAAATACATAAAAGAGGTTCTTACAACCAACTTGAATATGCTTTAATTAAGTATGGCGGGATATTGTCAAGGCCTATAGATCGTTTTGATTTTAGTCTCTTAATAGCTGTTATATACATTACTCCTCCTCACTGATATTAGAAATATTTGTTAAATCCTGAGTTAGTGTGATGGTATTATAATACACATTATATGATGTAGGAGTACTATTATAAACCGATTGAAAGTATTTAGCAGAAGTTTCTGCGATTTCATTTTTTGTTAGTTACCGATTATCAATTAAATACTATGAAATAAATAAAGATTAGTAAAAGTTTCACAGTATATATGAAAATATAACCTAACAATATTGTTTCGACAGCTACGCTGTCATTATCAAAAGTAATATAAATATAAACAAACACGTCGCTAAGGTAGATACAAAAATAGGTAACTAGATAAAAAGATAAAATTAATAATAATCAGAATTAAATATCTAACACTTCCAGTAACAGAGAATTACTGAGCTCAAGTTGTTCATTCATTAAAGGTACCCTGAGTTTGTGTTTGTATATCTCAAAGGCTTCTAAAATGTCTAATTTGCGTTTGTTATTACAAAAATGTAGGAATCTAATATTATTTTGAGGAGCCATTGTGTGATTTTGTTCTAAAAGGTGTTTGGCATAATTAGATTTTTCAGGATGTTTATTTTTGTAATGACGTACGTGTTTTTTATATCTTATGTCACAATTTCTAAGTGTTTGCCCAATATATACCGAACTACAAAAAGAACAATTTAAACGGTAAATGCCCGATTTCATGATATCATGTGTTCTGTCTTTAGCATTAAATAATTCTTCTGGAGAACATGTTACAAATACCAAAACTAACAAGTTTTGAATGTGGTGTAAGATGTATGTTTTGCAGCTTATCTACTAATTCTAATGAATTTCTAACAGAGTATTTCGATTTGTAACCTATCGTGTTAATAATCTGGTTCAGTTTTCTGGATAAAATGTGATTAGGTGCAGTGATGTATAATACTGTAAAACTTTTTACTAATCTTTATTCATTTCATGATTATGGAGTTCCACAAAGTAAGGCTGGAAACATTAAACAAAATTAAATACTATGTCACTATACAAATATACGTGTACAGCTAATTTTAAATAAATCTAAGACGAGTCTTGGGAGTAGATTTTTTCGTTTTTAACAACGTTTAAACCAGGCTTTAAATTATATTTTCACAGGTAACTACATAAAATTTGTTAAATATCAAGAGAAAGAAAAAGTTACATTTACACTATATGGAGTGCTGACTGTCCTAGATTTATTTGAAATCAGCTGTACTTATGTTTTGTTATAATAATCGGTGTTACACTGTACTTCATAATTCTCTTTAGAAGTCACAAGAATTGAGCAGTATAAAGTTTTTGGAAAAACTTATGTTGCAATTTATTTATAGCAAAAAAGTGAAATATGGCATGTCCCTTTTGATAAATACGTGTGTAGAAGATGTCATATAAGCTTGATATTCGTAATGGTATTTATCACTTGGACCTAATCGAGAAATCGTCAAGAATTTGTGGGTTTCGATAATTTATCAGACAATTATTAGAAATTGTGGGTAAACAAGCTATAGGGCAAACATGCCTTAGTACGCAAAAATTCTAAGAATGCAGTTGACAAAATAAACACGTCCATATATCTTTGGAACCAATTAATAATATAAAGTGGTAAATATCAGGAATTATGCTGCGAAATTAGAAATACTACGAAATAAATCAAGTTAGCCCTACATTGCATAAATTTGAAGAACACCAGAAACAATCTAAAGATTTGTAAAAGAAGAAAGGCTCCAAAATACACCGCCGAACAGTTGGCAAATATCATTATGAATGACGAATAATATTTTACTTTATCCGACCTTGAGCTCAAAGATAACGATGGTTTCTATACGAATAATGTACAAGACGCTCCAGTCGAAGTTAAATTCGAGGGTTAGGTTAAGGTTGTGGATAAGATTTTGGTGTGGTCAGTGGCGTAGCCAGAGTTGGCCCTTGGGGGGGGGATATACGATAATAAAAGAAAACCCAAGGGCTTGGCTCTCAACGTATACCTATAATAACTGTTTATTTAGGTTTTTTATAGATTGTACGGAACAAAAGTGCAAATATTAAAGAATACTGAATAAAGAACAAAAAAATTTTATAGTGGGGAGGCGCATTTAGTAAAATGTGTAAAATTACAAAGTTGGCTCGCCCTGAAACCTAACTAGCAACCACCATGCTAGATTTTATATTACAGTAGTACAGATGATATTTTGACCTGTGGTCACTGTGTATGAGTGGGACTCTCTTTTCTAGACGCCATTTAGGAAAATGGCGAATGCAAATATTTTACATACGTACTTTTGGAATCCACTCAACCTAAAAACTTGATCTTGGTGTCAAATTATATGTTTTTGGGGTCAAGGAATTCAAAGAAGTCTTTAATTTATTCATATATACAACCCATCTCCCATTTTTCAAAATGTGGACCAATATATGGCATTAAATGAACTTATATTTAATTATATTTCAACTATTACAATCCTTTATTAAACAAAAATAATGATATTTCTTTTTACTCAAACACGAAAACCACAATTAAAAGAATGTTGATTTTTTGATTGCATGATGTCCCACTGTCACTAGCAACATATGTCTTCGTCTTCCAACAAATAAAGCCATGCTTGGTACAATTTTGATAGGGGACAATGGTGTAGATATCCCTCCTGTAGCAGAACCTGGTATGCGTACATGCTACATCATTGATGCTATGAGCGTAGTACAAGCACTCAGAAAGCCAAGTAAAGCAACAACTTTTGGTGATCTAGCGGACTCATTTGTGAAGTTAGTATTGCAGAATTTCTCTGATTACACTTCGAGAATTGATGTTGTCTTTGATAGCTACAATTCTATTAAATCGGCAATTAGGACCAAACGCAAAAGCAAGAGCACCCCCCCCCCTTGTAAGACGTGACATACAAGATTCCCTTGCCACAGAATTGGAATGGATTTATTAATCTTCTTGAGAATAAAAAAGCTCTAACTCACTTCCTCTCAAATCAGTTGATTAAGAAATCCTCTAAGAAATTAAACGCAAACCAAGTTGCAATGATAGCAGGTGGTTATACGACTACTTCCACATCTGGAATTCTGTCAGATTCATTATTTCCAAACCACCAAGAAGCAGATACGAGGATTTCGCTTCATGCAAAACATGCAACTAATAATGGATACAGTCGGATTGTTGTGCAATGCAAAGACACAGATGTGCTAGTTATGTTAGTGAACATGTTTCAATAAATTCACGCAGAGGTAGTATGGATGTCCAAAGGAACATCATCACAGAAAATATTCGTCCCTGTGCATACAATATTCTCAGGCATATCAACTGATGTGCGAGAATCTGTTATTGGTTTTCACTTGATAAGTGGATGTGACACAACCAGTCAGCTAAATGGTATTGGCAAGAAAACTGCATGGGAAGTTTATCTGAAAAATCCTAAATTGTTTGCAGAAATAGGTGTGAATATTATCGGATGGTGCAATCAAATCCGCTGAAGATATTTTTATTAGCATTTACTCGCGCTCTCTACATAATGCAGAAACTTTAAAATCAATCAATGAACTTCGGGAATTACAGGTTGGGAGAAAATCACCAGAAATGCTTCCTCCTACTTATGCTTCATTGAAGCTACACATCCAACGTGCACATTACCAAGCATTTGTGTGAAAAAAAGCACTGGAGGCTAAGCCATTGTTGCCTGATTTACTTGATGGCGGATGGTACGATGATAATGATGAATTAAAACCAGATTATGCTTGATCTAATTGTGTGTGTACAGTAAACAAGCTACCACGTCTCAAAGTGTGTGGGTGTTCTCTTGAGCAGTGTAAGAATTGAATTTATATTAGGGAAGTTAGGCCCCATAAAGGACATTTTTAATTGTGGTTTTTATGTTTGAGTCAGAAGAAATATCATTATCTTTATTTAATAAAGGAAGATTGTAATAGCTGAAAAATAATTAAATAAAAGTTCATTAAATGCCATATATTGGTCCCCATTTTGAAAAATGGGAGATGGGTTGTATATATGAATAAATTAAAGACTCTTTGAATTCCTTGACCCCAAAAACATATAATTTGACACCAAGATTAAGTTTCTAGGTTGAGTGGTTTCCAAAGTACGAACAATCAAATATTTGCATCCGCCATTTTCCTAAATGCCGTCCAGAAAAGAGGATCCCACTCATACACAGTGACCACCGGTCAAAATATCATCTGTACTACTGTAATCTAGCATGGTGGTTGCTAGTTAAGTTTTAGGGTGAGTCAAATTTGTCATTTTGGCCATCTGCCTACCCACTATTAAGAATACTAACTAGTCTTTAGTAAACAAAAAACATTACAAAACAAAGTCTAGATGTCATGGTTTTTGGTCAGTCTGTCAAACATTTCATCTACTTTTTATCTACTTTTTTTTAAGTTTTTGACCCTTGGGGGAGATATATCCTGTATATGGGGTATACTATCTCAAAAGTTGGCGTTTCACATCGGTGTTGGATGTATTCGAAATGGACGTGAACTCCATAAATGCAAACATCTACATTACAAGATGCCTCACAAAAAACCATCAATTTATACATACCTATCATCTCAATGACCAAGTAATAATGGTGCAATCTAGCAGCGTGTCATAATGCCAGAAGAACAACAGACTGGTTAGCCGTCCACAACATCACTTTCGTTCCTCAGGGTAATACTTCTTCAAATATGCCTGAGGCGAGATTCAGAGAAGAGTTTTAGCCTTATATGAGTAGGAAAGTTTATGATAATGAATGGGAGACCCAACATGAGGAGCAGCTAACACGCCGAATATTCCAGAAATTTCGTAAAATCGACGTAGCTACTATCAAGGACTGCTAGGGCATGCACGAGCGAAATTACGTGCCATTGAAGAACATAGTCCCCTGTTCGAAATTTAAATGTTCGGTTGTATTAAGCATTGATATAGGTATAAGTTTTTGTTATTAACTGATAACAAAATTAATTTGGAACAAAATATTACATTAATGTTTTTATCCGAAAACTTTTGGGACATACGTTGTTAAGATAATTTGCTCCGGAAGTTGCTAGAATAGAATACTTAGATTTATAGAATATCATTAAATTAAAGCACTTTGCAACTATAAACAAAGTATAATGAAAATCTAATGTATGTTAATTAATGTGATATGTTTAAATGGAACGATTTTTTTTATAAGAATTAGAATACAATACAAATTGCAATTATTAAATGATATTGCATGATACAAAACTATAATTAAAATAATTGATTAAAAAATTACGTCTCTGAATATAACATATTACCTGCAATATTTTTATTCGTACTAATAGAATATTTTATTACTTACTGGTGTATTATTAGAGGTATACACATATAAAATTACATCACTGAGAAAAGCATTTAGTTGAATCAATTAAATTTATTTAATTCAACTAAATATTTAGTTAAATCAAATAAAAATTATCTTGTTTATTGTTTCCAGCCTTATTTTGTGGAACTCCATAATCATGAAATAAATAAAGATTATTAAAAGTTTCACAGTTTTATTAAAATACAACCTGACAATATTGTTTCGACAGCTATGCTGTCATTATCAAAGGTAATATAATTATAAACAAACACGTCGCTAAGGTAGATACAAAAATAGGTAACTAGATAAAATAATAATAACAATCAGAATTAAATATCTAATACTTCCAGTAACGGAGAATTACTGAGCTCAAGTTGTTCATTCATTAAAGGTACCCTGAGTTTGTGTTTGTATATCTCAAAGGCTTCTAAAATGTCTAATTTGCGTTTGTTATTACAAAAATGTAGGAATTTAATATTATTTTGAGGAGTCATTGTGTGATTTTGTTCTAAAAGGTGTTTGGCGTAATTCGATTTTTCAGGATGTTTATTTTTGTAATGACGTACGTGTTCTTTATATCTTATGTCAAAATTTCGAAGTGTTTGTCCAATATATACCGAACTACAAAAAGAACAATTTAAACGGTAAATGCCCGATTTCATGATATCATGTGTTCTGTCTTTAGCATTAAATAAAAATGAAAAAGTGTTAGTGTTGGTTTTAAATGTTATTTTATAATTGTTGGTTTTTCTTAGTATATGTGCAATTTTTTCTGATATTTTGCCAAAATATGGTATAGATATGTAATTTGTGTCTTCTGTTTGATTGTCAATGGGATATATTCTTTTGATAGCTAACCTATAATCTTTTTGTTTAATTAAAGTGTCAATCATGTTCGGATTATAATGATTTGCATGTGCTAGTTGTTTAATGGTTGATATCTCTTTGCTAAAATCTGATTTTGTTAGTGGAATAGTTAAAGCTCTGTGTACTAATGATCTGTAGGCTGCTATTTTATGTGTATTATGGTGACAAGATTCATTTGGTATTGTTATGTCTGTTTGTGTTGGTTTTCTGTATATGGAAAATTCAAATAGATTGTCTGCGTTAATCTTGATATTTAAGTCTAGAAAGTTTATAGCCCTGTTTTGTTCTGTTTCTAGTGTAAATTTTATATTAGGGTGGATACTGTTTATAAGAATTAAAAATTCGTTGATAACCTCAAAAGAACTGTCAAAACAAGCTAAAATGTCATCAACATAACGAAACCAGAAGATAATGTGTTTAGAGAGGTTTAATTCAAATATTCGATCTTCGAACTTGTCCATAAATATGTTAGCTAATAGAGGACTTAGAGAATTACCCATAGGTAAACCATCCTTTTGTAAATAAATTATGTTATTAAAAGTGAAATAATTTTGACTTATACAAAGGTCAAATAATTGAATTAACTCTAACCTTTTAACTAATTCTATATTACTATTGATCAAGAAACTATCTAATAAAGGAATACATTCTTGTGGGGGTATTCTGGAGAACATGTTGCAAATATCAAAACTAACAAGTTTTGAATGTGGTGGAAGATGTATGTTTTGCAGCTTATCTACTAATTCTAATGAATTTCTAACAGAGTATTTCGATTTGTAACCTATCGTGTTAATAATCTGATTCAGTTTTTTGGATAAAATGTGATTAGGTGCATTGATGTATGATACAACTGGTCTTATTGGCATATTCTGTTTGTGCGTCTTGACTAATCCATACAGTTTAGGTATTTGTGGGTTTTTATTAATGATTTGTTGCTTTTCTAATTCTGAAAAGCAGATATTGCAGTTTTCTAAACCTTGTTTTATTTCTTTTTGGAATTTTGTGGTTGGGTTTTTGTTTAAAGTTTCTAAATTTTCTTTATTAATAAATTCATTAACTTTTTGTATGTAAATATCTTTTGATAGAATTACCAAAGTGTTACCTTTATCTGCTTTAACAGAAATTAGATTGTTCTCTGTGATTTTCTGTTTTATAGATTGAAGAAGTGATATGTTAGATGTGTTGTACATTTTGTCCTGTTTCAAAGACATCTCTTTTAACAAATTCGAAATTTGGAATTTTGCATAGTTATTATGATCTTTCTTAAGTATAGTTTCGCATTCAACGGCCAAAATTTCTTTAATTTTGTTGGTAAAGTTTGGAAAAGGACAAAATTTGAAACCTTTGTTAAGAAATTGTGTTTCTCTGTCATTGAATGTTATATTCGATAAGTTTATGAAACGAGGATAAAAGTTTGTAGTGTTCTGACAATTAAGGTTATTTTGTAGTGTACGTTTTTGTTGTACAAGTCAATGAAGTTTATTTTTCTGTGTGGTGTATTTTTTGAATTTAATGTGACTGACGGTTTCTCTAATGTCAAAATCTAATATGTCAAATTGGATATTGTGTAATTCTCCGTTACTGGAAGTATTAGATATTTAATTATGATTATTATTATTATTTTATCTAGTTACCTATTTTGTATCTACCTTAGCGACGTGTTTGTTTATAATTATATTACCTTTGATAATGACAGCATAGCTGTCGAAACAATATTGTCAGGTTGTATTTTAATAAAACTGTGAAACTTTTAATAATCTTTATTTATTTCACAAATAAAATTTAGTTTATTTAATTAAATATTTAGTTGAGTTAAATAAATTAACTGGTCGTACTAAATGCTTTTCTTAGTATATTTATCTTACTTGATTAATCAAATAATTATTAATACTAATAATTATATAAGTTATATATTTGTTATATTTAACATATTTTATATTTTCAGCAATATAAATTATTATTATTTTACTTATTTGCATTATTGTTTGACATTATACTGTTATGTTATTGTAGATTTCAAAATATTTAAAAGATTAAGTATAATGTTATTGTAAGGATCCGTTAATTATAACTTTCGGATTTCGTGTGAATTATTTAATAACAGAAGAATATTTACAGTATAATAATATAAGTCGTTGATATAAGATAAGATAATAAGTCGACTTGAAACAAGCCAAACTCAATCTATAGCAGCGATTCTCAATTTTTTTTGTAACAACCCCCTTTAAATAAATTTTGATTACACCTACCCCCTATTGCAATAAAGGAAAAACACAATTAATTTGAATACTACTTGTACAGCTAAATCTTAATCTAGTTAAATCTTAAAATTAAGAATTATACCTATAAACTACTTCGTAGATAAAATTCTGCTAAACACATTTCATTAGTTACATTATAACAGTTGTGGAGTACCTCGCGCTTATAATATAATTTGTTTAATATTAGTTATGTATCTAAAAATACTGTAATAATTAGAAAACATAAAGTATGATCAAAATTTATTTTCATTGGCTTTTGGCAATTAGCTCACATATATTTACTGAGGAAATTGAAAGGGCTATAAAACTGGCTAAAAATCACAAAGCTCGGGGTATTGATCAGATTTCAGCGAATATACTTAAAATCGATACAGAGGTAGCAATCCAAATATTAAACCCGCTGATAATTAAAATATGGAATGAGGAAAGGTTCCCAAAAAGATTGGAGAGAAGGGGTGATTGTAAAACTACCAAAGAAAGGCGATTTGAAAAAGTGCGAAAACTGGAGGGGCATTACCCTACTCATCAGTGTAAGCAAAATATTTTACAGAATTGTAAAGGAAAGAATAGTGACAGCATTAGATGGAGAACTAAGAAATGAGCAATGTGGTTTTAGGGCAAATAGATCATGTATAGATCACATAATAACTTTAAGAATCCTAGTAGAGTAATCTTTGGAGTAAAACGCACCACTATACTTAGTATTTGAGGATTTTCAGCGAACTTTTGACACTGTTATCAGAGGATGTATTTGGAATACCCTTCGAAGCAGAGGGATACCATCCAAAATAGTTAATCTAATTAAAGAAGGGTATAACAATTATAAATGTATGCTCGAACATAATTTAACTCTGTCATCAGCCTTCCAAACATATGGTATAAGATAAGGTTGTATTCTCTCTCCACTGTTATTTATTTTAGTGCTAGATGAGGTTTTACGGAAAACTATGATAAGGCAACATGGAGGAATAAGGTGGAATATGACAGAAACGTTGGAGGATTTGGACTTTGCAGATGATATATGTCTCATTTCAAAAACTAGCAAGTCCATGCAAGAAAAGTTGAATAATTTAGTTGAGGAATCAGCAAAGGTGGGATTAAAAATTAATATTAGTAAAACAAAGTATATGTGTCTGAATGTGGATAGACCGAAGTACATGTTAGTAAATGGTACGAAAATAGAACGAGTAGACGATTTCATTTATTTGGGAAGTGTGGTGTCGGTCGCAGATGGTGCTCAATTGCGTGGTATATTGGGTGGCCAGAAACCATCAGAAATGAAGAGTTATAGAGAAGAACAAACCAAACAGATATAAATATGGAGATAAGAAGGAGAAAGTATGACTGGCTGGGGCACACTCTGCGTAAGAATGGAAGTGAAATTTGTAAGAAGATACTAAAATGGAATTCTAAAGGAAGCAGAAAAAGGGGGTATCCAAAAGGTACCTGGAGAAATACAATAGAAAAGGAAACAAAGATAACAATTTCGGAGCTGGCACAAATAGCAGTAGACAAGAAGAGTTGGAAGGACTATATTAAAACTCTATGTCCCTTAAGGGAATAATGGGACCTATTATTATTATTATTATTATATTTACTTCAAAGTTGTTTATGTCAGCATAATTTTTATTGTTAGGTTAGATTTTAAGTGATGAATTTATTTTATTTTTTTAAGATTCTAATGTTTGTTCTGCAACCCTGAAAATTAATAGTGTCATATCTTTGCAAAAAACATTTTTGCCCGATACATGAGTTAGTTTTTGTTATTAGCTAACTTAGACTCTTTATACCGTAAAAAAAGTATCACGCTAACCTAGCAAGTTATTTTAAAAAAATTGCTATTCAGGGTTGCGTAACAAAAATTAGAATCTGGTCAGTCATGAGCTGGCCTATCAGCCACCGACTTTTGGAACACCCTGTATATAGTATAATTATAGAATTTCTATAATTAGATTTAGATTGTATTAAAATAGTCAAAATTTTGACAATTTCAGACCTTAGTTAAACAAATAGAATTTTAGTATACCAATAAACCATAGAAATTTGTTACAGAAATAAAAATAAATTAAATTACAAAATTTAATAACATTTTATTAATACCTTACAAATACTGTAGTGCCCTTTAAAAAGGGCATGTACAGTCTCGCAGTCTGGAACTTTAGTAATGATTCTGATCCAAATCTAGCTATATGCAAAACAAATTTGGAACTAAAGCTTAAGTTCACAATATTATAAAAGATATAAATAATATAAAGAATATACGAGTACATGAAAACAATAATATAAAATAAACTAGGTTTACACCCACCTCCGGACGGAAGAAACTTAAACGTAAACAAATTGGCTTTTGCACCTCTCTCGTCATACTCCCTGCTCAGGAATTCAATCTGAGTCCATCCATATATGTGGCTTGAAAGTGGGATTTACAAGTGCTGAGCCTGAATACAAAGGGGCAAACAACTTTTCGATATTAGTATTGTAGTGGTCAGACCTACAGTCAACCAGGAATACACGAAGTAGCTGCAGCAAGTCATTTTGTCACAAAGCAAATTGCATCATAATCAATGTATTTACAGCCCAAGAGCTGGCGACCAAAAATTGTAAGAGTTTTGTAAAGGCTAATATTTTAATATTAGCTTATATTTACTGTGTAGATAAATATCCTACACAAAATAAACTCGGATATGGGGACACTCGGTGTCAGCGTAGTTTGAAAGTTATAAGAAGTAGTGTCATCTAAGTGTTTTCTAAAAGTTGAAAATAGGATAGTGTAACATGGGCCGTGATCGTCTAGTGTTTATGACCGTGGAACATTACAGTTTAGACTATATAGAGTATATAGACTACATGATGTTTCTCCACAGATCAGATTTCGGTGATAATAGAGCTGACAGATGTAATGATTTTATTCTGAAGGGAAATAGAATAGAGGAAATACGTTTTGAAGGTGGAATAAGACGGTAAATTTAATCAAGTATCAACAAAGTATTAATAAGAAAAGAAATCGTTTGTTTAAACGAAAAAAAAATACAACATATCACTTTTCTTTACTTTTTTTGCTGCAACAATCTGCTTGTGATTGTCATAAGACTGCATTTATATGGTTAAAGATTTTCAAACAGTCCGAACAATTAATTGAACTTGGTAGTATAATACAGTCTTGGTAGTGTAATGTCTAGCGTGCTGGACTTTCACCCAATCGGGCCAGGTTCGATTCCTGTTACCGGCAGATCTGGTTAAAGTTTTCTGCAGTTTTCCTTAGCTGTGACACAAATGTGGGATTTGCGCTGCTCCATCTGTAAGTCGGCTGCAGCCGCACGTAGGGCCTACGTAATAATAATAATCGCCCCCTCCCTCTCGCACAAGCTTACAGCTTCTGGGGACTGGTTTCCAGGTTATGGGTTGTAGAAATTATTATTATAAAACTAACTCAATACTTGAGATTAATTCATAGCTATATATTACATTTATAATGGAACTTCAAGTTCTATAAATTAGTGATGGAAACTGTTATACATCATCAATAAAACTAACAATTGTTCATTGTGAAGTGAATTTAAAAGGAACCAATAATAAGCATGGATTAAGCAGAATAGTGTGAAAGACAACTCACACATAATTATTATCCATTGATAGGGGATGTATCTTATTAATTACGATTAAGTTTCTATAATTTGGAAAAATTGTTTTAATAAAAAGAAACTGCATTTTAGAATTTTAATAATTATTATTATTTTTATATATTTGTGCAGCTACATTTGTTTTTATTTATGTAGTTTGGTTTTTAATAAATTAGCAAAGAGTAAATAAACACTAAATAAAAAGTAGAGAATTTTTCAAGATGGTTGCCGTTTCAGTTCAGTGAATGATTTCGTTGAAATTTCTTAGATTGTTATTTAATTAATTGTAATCACGAGACTTCAATTATCAATTATTACACTAAGTGGGTGTGGGGGACTGGGTAAAAGACACCCACTTCTCAACAGTGGAGAGAAAAATGGAGCTGTATAGTTTAGTTTGGGAATTTTGAATTTTGTTAAGTTGGAGTTTGATTGAATATTAGGTAAGTATAATGACAGCCTTTAAGATATTACCTTGCATTAAAATCTTGATTCTTGCCAGTGAGTCCAGTCAACTTGCAGTAGGTTTGCAGTGTGGTCCAGAACATTCAGGAAAATGATGACTCGCTGGAGATATATGGAGGGCACCAAACAAATGTGTCCGTGAGACTTGAGAGCTTCTCAAGTGGTAAGTTTGTGATGATAATTCTTATTCTACTTGATATTTTGAATTATCTTCTTGTTGCAGGGAAAAGGATACCTCGCCAGCTGTGGTTCTAATGAAGCCCAGAAATGTTAGCTGTATATTTAGCAGACTTCATTCAAATTAAGAGACATTCCAATTAGGGTTTAATAATGATCTTTAATAATAAAATATTAATAACAATTTTTGCATTTGTCTAATATTATGTAACATTTGGTTGTTAGATATAAATTTTATTGACACTTTTCTTAGAGTGTTTTTTTGTATCAACAACAAAACAAAACTTTGAAACCAGATCACTTTATTTTTGCGAACTACAAGATGAAACCTTAAAGGCATCTTATTCAATAAAAGTTTATTGTCAAATGTACAACCTGTAGTTGATGTGATGGATGTGATCTGGGCACAACAATCAATAATCTAAACGAATAATTATGTGGACGAAATAGTGGGAATTTTGTTATAATTAGAGGAGTCACTTTGCAATTTTTCTATTTTTTTATTGTACGGAAAATAAATAAATCTGTTTCTGTTTGTAAGTGCAAGTCGTCTTTAATATAAATAAAGCAAGGATAAACATGCGTTTGCATAATGAATGCATGTTTATATTTTTATGCTAGTTGAAAATCCGCATAATATGGTAGAATTTTAGACTTATTTTTTAATTGTACATGTGCTTAATAACTATATGTAACTTCTTTAGTTATGCAATAAATCCTTTGTACAGAAATTCTAGAATATTTAAAAAGATTAAACTGTGTATAGTAGGCTGGGTAGTTTGACAAAACTTTGCTGTTTTACAAATTGTTTGCTCCAAATATAAATAAAAAATTTGTCGCTCGTATAAAAACTACAGGTTTGATAAAATTAGAGAACAACCATGAATTTTTCTAAATTAAGCAAAACTCCTCTGAATTCCGAATCTATAAAGAAATCTTTATTTTAATCAGAAATAAATACATCATAATAAATCATTATCAGGGTTGGCAAAAAACATGTTTTTTAAGAAAATCCAAAACAGTTGGTTTTTTTTTAAATAAACATGCTTTTTTCGAAAATGAGGTTAAAACACCCCATATAAAAAACATGTTTAAAACTTGATTTAGAGATTTTTTTTGAGATATTGACATATTTTAATGAAAGCTTTCAAGAAAGATATTCTTATCAAATCCGGGTATAAATTACTATCATGAATCATGATTATACATGACTGAAACTGTAATAAAAGTTCTTATCGTCACTTTTTTAACTTTACGACTTCCTAAGAAAGAGTAAACAAGGAAACAATAATAAAACAAAAGTATTAAATATTGTCAACAGTCAACACCTTGCAAATGATAATTTATAAATAAAACGATCATTATTCTTTTTAAATATCTTCAGTACTATGCAGCAATTCTATCATCTGATAATGATGCTAATCAGGCATCTGAAAACATTCATCTCCACTTAAACTTCCTACAAAGCTGGCTTGATCGTGCAGGATTAAAGTAAATAACGCAAAATCCTCTCAAATTACCTTTACTACTAAACACTCCACTTGCCCTCAAGTCATCATCTATGACCAACCCATCCCTATAACCACATAAGTAAAATATCTAGAATCTCACTTAGATCAGCGACTTATCTGCAAAGCTCGCATCAAAGTCAAAAGACAACAATTAAATATAAAGACTAAAAATATGTATTGGTTGCTTGGACGCAAATCCCAATTGTCCATAGAAAACAAGCTTTTGCTTTATAAGGTCATCCTTACAGGACCATATAGGTATATGGTCCTATGGCACCGAGCTCTGGGGATGCAGTAAACCGTCTAACACAAAAATTCTCAAGTCCTACCAATCAAAAACTCTTCGTGCTATAGCCAACGCCCCCCTGGTATGTGAGCAATCAAACCCTCCACTTCGACCTCCAAATTCCCTTCCTCACTGAAGTAATCAGGAATTCGGCTACCAAAAGCAAAGCACGCTCCTTGGGACATCCCAGTCAACTTATTGCTGATCTCTACCCCCACAGCCTAAAGCTAGAAGATTAACCAGACTCTGGCCTGAAGACCTCATTGAGTAAATCTTGGTGACCCATCACTGGATGGTGAGGATACTCTGTCATATTATTTACTTATTACTCACTACCGAGTAGATTTTAAATTAGCAATTGGAAATAAAAAATGTTTTCAGACCTCTAAAAAAATGCAGAATTAGTAAATAGAAAATCAGTCGATTATTATACAGGGTGTATTTTAATTGAAGAGTTTTGGATCATTGGTAGATAGTTGGAATATAGTAGAGCAAATTTTCCTTATAGAGTTTGTTCTTCAAGCGAATAGTTTTCGAGAAAATTAATTTTAAAGTTTTATTAAATTTCGAGTCCGGCCCTGTAACTCTAACCTACCTTAATTTGTACAAATTTAATTTAAAAATGTGATACCGTTTTAGGTGTTGTTAAAATTGTTGTTGTATGTCACATAAAAAAGCTAATTTATGGTTGTCTGCAAGCTTTAACGTAAATCATGTGGTCGGAAGTTACTTTTTAGAAAATATGACCCGATCTTAAAACCTTAACTATGCATTTGTGTTTATATTAAAACAGATGTAGGAAAGAAACATGGCATTTATTTTCTACACCTAACGGTATTTAGTAATTACATATTGTTATGTTGGTTTTCCAATTCGTCTTTTATCGCAATTGGGTGTAATTAAATCTTACACGAGTGGTGTCATATTTCCAACGATTTGAAGGTAGACTAGAAGAAATGTAAGAAAACATTTAAGGAACTTTTATACAAATCCAGATGGCAATAATTTCTGAAAACTGGAATTCGATCAACAGATCGCGGCACATTTGAAAGGGACGCGGTACTTTCCCTTCTGCGACTTCTTAATATATAACTCAAGTTCTTTTCAATGCGGTAGACTTTCAGAAAAAAACATATGTTTGTAATTTCCGTTTTAAAACCGTACAAAATATGGTAAGTATTGCCAATTAATAAACCCTCTGTATTGCAACCAATCTGGGTTTGTCACTTATTATTTATTGTTAAGAAAATAAAATAGATTTATGCATTTAGTGAAACCTGGAGTGTTTTTTACATGTAAGTTAATTGATTTTATTAAGCTACTGATTTATTTATTATTTCTAACGATGTCCGAGATTAAATACAATTCAAATTGATTACCATTAATAATGATTTGCAACCTAATATGGAAATGCAGTAGTTGTAATAATAACAAAAAAAACCTATTTATTTAGGTGCTGTCATTGTTTAGTCTACTTGACAAATATATGTATTTATTACTACCTATAAACAGTTTAAATAGTAAACATATTTTTGTTTGACCTAAATTAAATGAATGATCAACGTAGAAATAATAGCTCCTCCGGACACCAGGACCGTCTTCAGTTTGCTTAATCTTTCGGGTGCTCATCAAGTTTTAGTGAAAATTTATTTTTGAGATAATGCGGAATTTTATGCATTTTTGCCTTCTTCCTTTATAGATATGTTACCAATTAAGCCAAAATTATTTATATAAAAAACACCATGTATATTCATGATGACGGGTCCACGAAAGCGCCCTATATGGCAGCATTTTTTAACAATGTGTGCCAAGTGTATCCTTTGCAAGAAAAATGTCTGCGTTAAATTAGTTTGATTTATGAAGTATGGAAGACTATTGCTAAAATTCATATTGAAGGGAAGCATTGTTTCAGGTATTTTTGTTTATTTAGATTTACCATTTACATAACCATGCCATCTGTAATTATACTTTCCGTTATTTATAGCCAGTCTTTATTAAATGCTCTTACATCTGAAAAGAAATATTTAACATTAATTTAATGTTGTTGCAGCAAAATTGGTTGATTTTATACAATGTAATCTAATCCTCTATCCACTTTATAATTTAATTTACTATTAAATTACGATTGTTTTTATGGTTCAAGTTTCAACCTTAGTCATTTTCCAAAATACATTTAAATAATAAACGATCAATAAACTGTCGATAGTTTTTCATTTTATAATTTATAGTTGTAATACTTAAAATAATATACGTTTCACATGGAAACTGGTCATTTAAATTCGAAAATGCAGTATAAGAATCTAAATCTTTTTCTCTTTTTCAAGTTTTAAATAAAGCCTTTTCAAAACAATTACAAAAACGTTTAAAAAGTTAATGTTAAAAAAATATTTTAAAACTTAGTTTGATTTTTTAAACTAATATTAAACAAGTATTTGAAAGAAAATGTTTAAACATGCCAAGCCTGATCATAATGATGTATTTAGAAAAACTAAAATATTATTAAAACGTAAATCTTTCAGGCGGAGAACTCTAATAAAAAAGCATATACATAGTGTGGTCACAATATTCACGAGAAAAACAATTTCAGGCATAAAGCTGAAATATTTTGTTGCTAATGGAAAGCAGACAATCAGATGGTCAAAGAATTATACTATGGTATAACCATACCAAAGTAGTACACTGTTTTAGTACTTACAGTTAGTGTAGCCCTATAAATAGTTACGTACTGTTTTAGTCGAAACTTGTCCTGTTACTCAAAGATTTTACTACTTTATCTAAATTAGAATGTAGTTATACGTAGTAACATTAATTATATCAATAAGTTGAAATAGTAAGACGTGTTCAAAAAAGTGTGACCAAAGCCAGGGACGCACCTAAAAACTCTCCAACGTGTACGCATGGCAATTAGATTAAATAAAAAAAAATAATTGTTTTGGACACATTTTCATATCTTCTCATTTTTCTCAAATTGTGAAATTGCCAACTCTCGCTCAAAATTATCAACTTTGAGGGGGGAGCTTCCCCTCCCATCCCACCCATTGGTTCATCCCTGACCAAAGCAATTAAAGCGATGCAAAATTTTGTTCAATATAATATGCAATTAAACATCCTCACAACCCATCGGAATGTAATTTATTAAAAATAAGTATGTTGTTTTTCTTATATCTGACCTTACACTAGATGCAAGTTAATCATTCATAACTGTTTATTATTTAAAATTAGAATTATTGATTAAAATTACTAGTAAAGCAAGAGGAATGTTAAAATATTCATTATTCAGCATCAGTATGAATCGATAATGCACCTGTTTTGCTTGTATTAGAAGAAATTTAAATTCTGTGTTGAGGTATCAGAAAATACAGGTGCATTACTTTGGTACAGGGCGATTACAATATCGAGCATTAATCTCTATAAATGTGAATCAATGTTCGGGCATCACTTGTAACCAACTGAACCGATTTTGGAGAAACTTGGCACACTTATAAGGGAGGATAAAATCCAGGTTATTAAAAATTTCAAAAAAGTCGTATTGCACTAAAACTTGAGCTATTATCACGATGCTTTATAACAAATATGATAACGAAAAAGTTTTAACATAAACAAGCATCAAATCTCATTAGAATCTGATAAACTAGTAGATTTTCAGTCATCAAAGTTGTCTGTGATCTCAGAATCTTTTATTCAAATATTCGTTATTTATGTATGGTTAAAGTTAAATCTGTAACAGTGGAACCATTTCTGTTGACTTAAACTGATTTTAATAAATACTATATTTCTATTATTTTTGTAAAGTTGTTGAAGAAACTTTTAAGCTCTACAATAACAATAATTGTATAAAGTGAGAAAGTGAAACTTCACAAATTAAAATGTATATGATTGTGATACGACATATGATAATAATTTCTATTATTTTTGTAAAATTGTTGTAGAGACTTTTAAGCTCTACGATAACAATAATTGTATAAAGTGAGAAAGTGAAACTTCACAAATTAAAATGTATATGATTGTGATACGACATATGATAGTAATTTTTGACCATCTCTCAGATTTTCTGACCTCTGCTTATCTCCAAAATAATTTAAAGAAAATAATGGAAAAGAGCAAATAACAGAGATATTGAAAGTACTTACGAACAAAGTGCTATTCTCAAGAGAAGCACCAGAAGATTGGCAATTAGGAATAATTACCCCAATACGAGATGGGAAAAACTGTAACAATTACAGGGAAATTACCCTATTAAGCATAGTAAGTAAATTATATGCGAGGATAATAGAAAAGAGACTACGAGAAAAACTAGAAGATACAATTGAAGATTCACAACAGGGCTTTAGAGCAAAGAGACGAATGACAGATGAAATCTTCATAATACGACAGATAACGGAAAAGGCAATAAGTGAAGACGGAGAGATACACCTCTGCTTCAATAAAGCAGCTTTCTCTAAGTCAATGACTTAGAAAAAGCATTCGGTAAAGTAGACAGAGAGGATATATCGAGAGTTCTGGAAGAGAGGGGAATTAAAAAAAACTGATACAAGTGTAAGAGCTCTATACAATCAAACCAAAAGTTTAGTAAGAGTCAGACACGAGAAATCACGGATGTTTGAAACTTCGAAAGGTGTAAAACAGGGATGTATATTAAGTCCCCTGCTATTCTCAATAGTGTTAGATGAAGGAGTTAAAAAAGCGAAACAGCAAGTAAAAAATACAAAATAGGACATTGGAAAATGGAGGACATAAAAATCTCAGAACTGACATAATTATAATTGCAAAAGATGAAAAAACAATGAATGAGAATCTGAACATATACAACAACAGTCTAGAAGCAGCCAATATGAAAATTAACAAAAATCGAAGACGAAGAAAATGATAATAAGCAGAAAAAAAGAAAACACATAGATAAAACTGGGACATATGAAGCTAGAACAAGTCGAGAGTTTCAAATATCTAGGCGTAATAGTGACACAAAACGAAAGATGAAGAAATAAATAAAAGGATAGGTGCAGGAGGAAGACTATTCAATGCAATAAAAAACGAATTCCTGGCAAAAAACAAATACCAAAAGAAACAAAAACGGAAATATTCAAAAGTGTAGCCACCCCAACTTTGTCCTTTGGATCCGAAACATGGACATTAACACAAAAACAAGAAATCAGAATCCAAAGCACTGAAATGAGATTCCTTAGAAAAATAGAGGGAAAACAAGAATGGATGAAATAAAAAACATCACATTTAGAGAAAAACTGAAAACAAAAGCAATACTATACACAATAGAAGAAGGACAGCTAAGATGGTTTGGGCATGTAATGAGGATGGAAGAAAGGAGAACAGTAAAAAAGTATACGAAGTGAAGACGTATAGAAAAAAGAAGAAAGGAAGACCGAGAAAAACATGGACAGACGAAATA
Organism: Agrypnus murinus; assembly: GCA_929113105.1. Lineage (NCBI taxonomy): Eukaryota > Metazoa > Arthropoda > Insecta > Coleoptera > Elateridae > Agrypnus > Agrypnus murinus. Next base: position 168,874,196 of record OV816025.1, on the reverse strand, counting down.
CGAACAACAGCTGAAAAGCGAGGAGTAAAATGGTATGAAGGAAACAAAAGACACAAGACAGAAGAGGATGGAAAGAAATATGGAAAAGAAGACCTATGCAATGAACTCAACCAAACAAGCCTACACTGGAAATGGTAGAAAGGCTTTAGGACTACTTAATCCTAAAGCCTTTCTACCATTTCCAGTGTAGGCTTGTTAGTAATGAATGTAATGAACTATTTAGTGAGGGAAATTTGTTAAAGTGAAAACTAAGAAACGGTTGGTATACCAACACCAATATTATATGAGATGTTTGTAAAGACACAATAAATTTTAGTGATGAAAAGGGAATATGAAAACACTTTCATCGTACTTAATAATGAACAAAATATTTATGATTTCGGGTGTTTAATCACAATTCAACTTGACTTCTCTCCATTTTCAAGCACTGCTAGTAATGTTCTTTAGCTGCTAGACAAATAGTTTATAGCCTATTCTTGATTACAACCACGAATTAAGTTTTTTAGATCTGGAAAAATTCTTATTAAATGGAAGTCAATAATATTTAACAGCTGAGAAAACAAAATATGAGCAATATAAGAATTTGGGTTAACCGCAGCAGTGTTTGGAAATATCAACTTAAACTATACAAAAATGCGTTGCAAGCACTTGTTAACATAATAAAAAGTTTTTCCTAATATTTTTTATTTATAGACTTTATAAAACCTGATATTTTAGGATATAGTTCGTAAACCTGCAGTTTACCTATGAGGAATGATAAAAGTCATTAAAGACCCGCCAATCTTCAAGATTAAGTAAATACTTGTTGAAATATCTAGAATAATCTTTATATCAACTTTGATCAGACATAACAGGCCCAGATATGACCTTGCCGATTATGTAGTTCATAATTTCGAGTAGTCAGTATGCATAAAATTAAGAAGAAAAACTCATCACTCGTATAGATTTGAAGGCACAAACGTACGAGATTTTGTACTCAACTGTACAATAGGAAAGGTCACGCCTGGACTTAACATAAGCTATATCGTCTATAAGTTTTATTATTAGATTACGTTATATAAAAAATAAATTATTAAGAAAAGTCATTTAGAATTACAAAAAACTTCTAAATCCTGACTTCAAGAAATCACGATATTCAATGCTTACTTCGATTGACACGATTAATTTATGATTGTGTATCTACTTACTTATCCCTTTTTATTTTTTAAAACTATACATTAATGGATAGTAAAACATCTATTTTCCAACAACACTATAAAACAGTAATAGAAAATAATAGCAACATAAAAGAAACTTAAGATTAACCAAACACACTGACGTCTTTATTTGAATGTAGAAAAATAGAACAATAACATAAACATTAAACTAACCAAGCGTTGAATAAACCAATTAGTTGTAGTTTTGCAGCGTGCAAAATAATCACGACCAAATAAACATCATGGACTAAAACCAAGAATTAGAAGCATTCAAAAGAGAATCTAATCATAGGGTAGTACGAATGAAACTTATATAGACCTGTGCACTTGGATTTTTACCCGAACATTTATAATAACAAAGCAAGATCTTTTTCAGTATGTTCAGGCGGGCGGATGTAATCTGGGCACCAAGTTACCTGCTGCATTACTCCATCAAGTAATTCCAACTTAAAAATACTCCTCGTAGATCCTGAATATCGAATTAGAAAAATTATGTTATATTGAATATACGAGGGTAAATCAAATATAAACGGTTATTTTTCATCAATCATTTATTGAATAACGTTATACACAAATCATTGTTTTATCATTTTTCAATGTAGTCGCCTGCGTGATCTACACACTTTTGCCACCCGTTTGGAAGTTTCAGTATTCCCTGGTTATAGAAAGTTTGAGGGCGAGTTGTAAGCCAATTGCGCACGTGCTCTTCGACTTCTTCATTGCTTCCAAATCGTTTTCCTCCCAGTGATTCCTTCATAGGCGCGAACAAAAAATAGTCACAGGGGGACAAGTCAGGGCTATAAGGAGGGTGGGCGAGGGTTTCCCAGCCCATTTCTTCCAGTGTATTCCTTGTCAAGGCCGCGGTGTGAAGCCTGGCGTTGTCATGGAGGAGAATGACATCTATGATGGGCATGCCTCGTCTTTTGTTTCGATAGGTGGCTTTTGCCGACCGTAACAACTGGCAGTAGTAAGCCGCATTCACTGTACGTCGATCGTGTAGAAAATCGATCAGTAAAATTTTCCTAGAGTAAAAAAAAATCGTTGCAAGAACTTTTCCAGCTGAGTGCCGAGTTTTGGCCTTCATTGGGCAACCTTCATTCTTTCTTCGCCACTCCTTACTTGCCATTTTAGATTCGGGGGTGTAGTGATGTACCCATGTCTCATCACATGTCACGATGCGCTGCAAAAAGGCCTCCCCTTCTCGCTGAAATCGACTCAGAAGCCTTTCAGCGATATCCGACCTAACCTGTTTTTGGTTTCCAGTCAACAACCTCGGAACCCATCGAGCACTAATTTTTCGAAAACCAAGTTGATCAGTTATAATGGATTGAACACTTCCATAGCTGATACCCACTTTTGATGAAATTTCTTTCACGGTTAACCGGCGATCACGTTCAATAAGCTCTCGAACGGTACGGGTATTGTCATCTGTAAGGCTTGTCCTTGGGCGTCGATCATGACTTTCGTTTTCAACACGTTCTCGTCCGCCCTTAAATTCACTCGCCCACGTATACACACGATCCTGAGACAGTGTACTGTCCCCAAACTGTGCCTTCAAACGAGTTAAAATTTTTGACGGTTTAACGCCTTCATTGGTTAAAAACTATACGATAATCCGTTGCGCAACAGACGAATGTACCTCTTGCTCGGTCATGGCTGTACTGACGTCAAAGCCAAGGATGTGCGCGAACCCGGCCGGCTCCCCACTCCTCATAAACCAACCATCTGCTCCACACATCAGCTACCTCGGAACTGCATTCTAAGCGGAATAGCAAAATTACCGGTTATATTTGATTTACCCTCGTACATATAACAAAGGGGGTAGCAAAAATAAAATATTTTTTTTTAAATGCTACGTAAACACATTTTTAAGAACATGTCCTTTTAAAATGGAATGTTTATTATTTGTAATTTGTCTCAATAAATAAACTTCTATGAAACATTAAAAATGAATCTATATATTTTTAAAACACAAGGCTTATTTTTGTTCCAGTTCGTTTGAGAGTTCCACCGGGCCGATCTGGGCGATTCTTTTTTTATATTAAAGCTTTCGCTGTGTAGATCAATCAACACTACTTAATTTTTATATACTTTTAATGTTTATATTTTTAATTTGAAAAACTCTAAAATGTTTAATTTGAGACGGACGAATCGGACATTCACTTGGGATGCCCTATCAGTTTCTCGGGTGGTGAGTTTCGTAAGTACTCCCGCTCACCCGCTTATAGATAATAAAAGGGTAATGCAGCCATTCACTTCCATCATTAATAGGTTGTTAATGTTTAAAAAATTGTTAGGTTGCGTAGACAAAACCTGCATAGTTGAAAATTATGGACAACAGACGAATTAAAATAATAGCTGATGGCAATTGCTTATTCAGAGCAGTTTCATATTGTTTGTATAAAACGCAGGGAATTTGCCAACACTAAGTTTATGTCATGTTTTTGAAATATGTACTAATAGACGTTTTCCAGAATGTTTTAAACAAGATCGATTTTTGATTTTATTCTTATCATTTCGTAAGGTAGAATTTCCGTATGTATGTATATAGAATAAAGCGGTTGTGAGGCCCGGGAGGGGTAAGCCAGAGAGGAATATATGTCGGAAAAGAGGAGGGTAAGCTGGGAGATAGAAGTGCTAGGCTTAGAATGTTCAACTGGTTATGTTTGGTTGCGTTTATTTAAATAATCACTCGCGATAATCCGAAGGATTGTAATCACACATCGAATGTTTTATATATATATATATATATATATATATATATATATATATATATATATATATATATATACACGTTCATGTGTGTTGTGAAAAAGTAACATTGTTTAGGTGTGTAGCTTTTTCTTGTTGACATTTTAGGGTTTTGCTATAGTATAAACATTTATTTGTTTCAGAGCTAGTCATAAAAATGCCACGGCATCATAAAAGAAAGACTTCTCGTGGGCTTGTTTCACCAGCATTAATGTTGCGTGCTGTTAGAGAAGTGAAAAACCATCGCAAATCTATAAGATCTGTCGCGAGGGATTTTGGCATTAATTATCGCACTTTAACAAGGTATTGTAAAAAATTTACTACTGAAGAGCTAAGCAACACGACCGTATCAACACCTACAAAAATGGGCTACCAAAAGAATCGACAGATTTTTACAGATGAACAGGAACAAGAATTGGAAAAATACATACTTCTCTCTTCAAGTATTTATTTTGGGTTGTCTCCCAAGAATATTCGAAAACTAGCGTTCGAGCTTGCTATTTCTAATAACTTGAGAGTTCCAAAGTCTTGGGAATCGATTAAGCTAGCTGTAGCCGATTGGTTTTCGTCGTTTATGAAGAGACACCCTTCTCTTTCCATTAGAACACCTGAAGCCACCAGTTTGGCTCGAGCCACCAGTTTTAACCGACACAATGTCAGAAGTTTTTTTGAAAACCTTGAATCGGTAATAAAACGATTAATTTTCAACCTCACGACATATGGAACGTTGACGAAACTGCGGTGACTACGGTGCAAAAACCCAATAAAATTGTTGCAAAATAAGGGTTTAAGCAGGTTGGAGCTATTACCTCCGCTGAGAGAGGCACCCTAGTAACACTAGCTGCTGTTGTTTCTGGAGGTGGCAATTCAGTACCACCGTTCTTCGTTTTTCCGCAGGTGCATTTCAAAGATCATTTCCTCAGAGATGGGCCAGTTGGCTGCAAAGGAGGAAGCAATCCTTCGGGCTGGATGACAGAAGAGCTATTTGTCGCTTGCTTGAAACATTTTCATGACCACGTGAAATCAACTAAGGAAAAACCATGTCTCTTGCTGTTAGACAATCACGGCTCTCATCTGTCCATTGAAGGACTAAACTTTGCGAAGGAAAATGGCATAATAATGCTATCTTTCCCACCCCATTGTACCCACCGCCTGCAACCTTTGGACAGGTCGGTTTATGAACCATTAAAAAAATACGTTAATAACGCGATGGACCAATGGATGGTGAATCATCCAGGCCAAGCAATGACAATATACGATATACCGGGCATAATTACGCAGGCTTTTCCATTGGCGGCTACTCCTTCTAATATTCTTACAGGGTTTAAAGCCTGCGGAATTTGCCCTTTTAACCCTGATATATTTCAAGAGCACGACTTCATGCCGTCGTCTGTCACAGATAGACCACTTCCTGATGGACGAAGTTGCACAGAATGCTGCAGAAAATCAAAACGCTAAATGCACTGATGATAACTCCAGTCTTAATGTACGTGCAATGACACCACAAGATTTGACAGGCTGTCCAATACCAGAGCTATCGCTACAGCATCAAGCTACAAACGAACCTATGGCGATTACTAGGCCTGGTCCAAGTGGTTTAAGAAGTTCTCTTATAGTGTCGCCGCAAATTTTAAAACCTCTACCAAAAGCTCCTCCGCGCAAGACGCAGCGAGCTGATAAACGAAAATGTAAATCAGCCATTCTAACAGATACACCGGAGAAGACCTATTTAGAAGAAAAAAAAGGAACAGGAAGCATAGAAGAAGAAAGTATCGAAGCGTGTGTTCAGTGAGGATAAGAAAAAGGAAAACGTTTCTAAAGAGAGGAAAGAAAATTAAAAAGAAAGCAGTTGACAAAGACGAAGACGAGGACGACGATGAAGAGTTTTGCTTGGTCTGCTTGTCTCCATACTCTGCTAGCAAATCTAGGGAAGTCTAGATTCAGTGCCGGGATTGTAAGTTATGGGCTCACGAAGCATGTATACCTGGTCTATTACCAACTTACATTTGCCATAACTGTGATTCTGAATATTCAGACTGATTTTTTAGACTGACTTAAGATTTAATTGAGTTAGGGTTAGGTATTTTTAATTACAAAATATAGCGTCTATTTGTGATTTATTAGGTACCATAATTGACCAAAGAGGTTAATGAGTTACTGTTTATATTTTTTTAGTGTTATTTTCGTTACCACAATTCTAAGTTCGCTACGCGAATTTTGGTTATTTTTTTTTAAATAAATAAGTTTTTAGTTTTATTTTTTGTTATAATTTGCAACGTTAGACTTTTTATATATAATAAAAATACCCATATGATTTAAATAAGTGTTTGTGTTTATATTCTCCCCTTAATTTACCATGTGACTACCTACCCCAGGCAATGAGACAACCATCCCCGACACGGGGTTAGAAGTCACACTTTTCTTTTTTCACAAAAATTCTAATATTTTCGCGATAGACAATGTTAGAGCCAAAGTCGTTATTTTTTCTAAAAATAGAATGAATCATTATCCATTGGCATATAAATCTTATTGCTAAATTAAGAATATGAGAATAAAACATGCAAAAGAAAAAAAATGTGACTTCCAACCCCGGTCTCCCCTAATAATAATATTTAATTTTCTCTACTAATGTCTGATCTAAAAGTATGATACATGAGGAATTTAAAAATTAAATATTAGTTATACTTTTGTATTTACTGGCTATCTCTAATTAATTTTTTCTTTTAATTAGTTATGGTAGTCAATAATTATAATAGTTATCCTATATTACGAATTTTTTAAATTCTTATTCAGAATTTACAGCAGTTTTACGTAGATTTGGCATAACTTATTTGATTGATATAGTACGTCATTCAAATAAATGACATAAATAAATTATGCCTGCTTGTTATAAACTGCAAAAAAGAATTTATCCAACACCTCTATATAAATACCATGTTTACTATGGTCATTTTAAATAAGGAAAGTGATTGTTTACTCTTATGTTACATTATAACCTACGTTGCCCCTAGCAACGTGGGTTATTTTTAAAAAACTCACTCCTTCAAAGATAACAACCAATCACCAGCTTACGTTACTTAATATTATTAATATCCAGTCATCGTGCTAGAGTATTACCGTCAAAACTACAGACTAACTATACATTGCAAATTCGATGTTTAAACTTAAATAAAGAGGTGTTGGATAAAATTTTGTATGGCACGCGTGAGTTAAGGATATTATCCACCAGATAATATCTTACTTAACTCACTTGTACCATAAATAACTATTAAATAATTTCGAATATAGGTTAAAAAATAAACGATTATAAGCTAAATTAACTTAAAGGAAACTGAGATGACGTTCTTTGTCTTCGTAATTGCTGTTATTGTTTCCGAACCCTACTTTAAATCTTCTAAATATGCATTTCATGGTTGTGTACTTAAATGAGAGCGTGAATAATCTTCTTAAGTGAATCTTCTTTTTTCTTATAATTTCGATCAAACCTTATTAGTAGTTTCTTCTAGAAACAATTTATATTTTGCTCATTGTTGGCCTTTAAAGAACGATAGGTCAAGAGTAATAACGATCACGGTTTAATATGAATCTGGGAGCATTGAAGTAATTGAAGGTCGCATTACAAGTAGCAGATACCTCTAGTTTTGTTAATTGTACAGGTTTATTGTATAGAACCATAAGATAGGTTTTTACTGTATGGTACAACGAACAAACCCATTTCAACAAAAACTTAAACCAGCTTTTGGTTACTTATTACTTCGGTGTACTGAATTCCTTTTACATTTAACATTACGTTTGAACATTTATTTGTATACATTTTCACTGTTCATAAATGTGCCATTGGCCCTTCAGGGCTGTCGAAGGCCATACAAAAAAGGTAATAAAAGTAATCACATTGTAAACATCTAAATATTACGTGCTAGTGCACTATGTGTACAGTCATATTTAATTGTAATAATGCAATAGCATGTATTAAAATTAGGTAATAATGTGTGGCAATGTACCTATCTATTACCTATATACTTCGCCAATAAAGTATATTTTAGTTCATGGCCGAAGAAATTATTACCATACACACGATAAATATTTTAACTGTAAAGACGTAAACTAGACTTATTTATTGTTTAAGATTATTCACGATACTTATTAGTTATGCATACTTTAATTTCATTTAAATTTTGTGTTTACTTATTATTAAATCCGTAATACAATTTTTGTCCTTCAAATTATCCCCGCAAGGTATGCACGCCAAGTGGTTTGGCGCGTCCTCAAGTATTCTAAAACACATTATCCATCCAGATACCAAAGAAGAAAAACAGAAAAAACTATGCGTTTCTTCTTTTTTCCGTGCATGTCAATTTTAATTATTCAAGTTTATCGTCCGGACAAATTTTATATCTCCTATGAAACCCGTGTGGCGAACGAAGAAAACGAAAAAAGGGGGACATTTGCAAATAAAATATAACAGTAGTTTCATCTTCTCCTACAATCTCGAAGTCCCATCACACAGTCAGTTATTTTTAGTAACTTTGCCAATTCGCATAATATTATGTTAAATCGTTTAGAAGTGTTTATATTCTAGAATGTTCCTGCATTAACAACAATTAGCAGATGGTTGAGACATTCATTGTTGATCGAAACACCATTTTTATTATTAAGAGTGTCAAAACAGCACTTTCCCCTCGTGTCAATGGCTTGAACCAAAATTCTCCATCTAGTTACTTTCTTATTAATAAAAAACTCTTTTATTATTAGAAACTTGTTTTTATTGGTATTCTGTTATTGTGTTATTTGTAGAAATTAAAATATTATTCGTTTCTGCATATTGTTTTTCTCTTTTATAGCTGTTACAAAGAACATAACTCAGGGCATGTTAAATATAAATTTATAATATTATTAATAGATAATAATTTAATGCTGTGTACCTGGAAACTTGTCATGATGTTTTATCCAAATTAAATTATTAATCTTCTAACCTTTCTTTATAATTTGTCTGCCCAAAGAATTCTATAAATTAATTTTTAAATATAACAATTGATCGTTAATGTCTTAATTCAAATTAGTTTTTGAAAATGTTATTGCAAAGAAATTTTAGGGTAGACTCGTCTACCCTAGTTTTCTTTGTAAATAAAAAGTTGTAACGCTGCTCAAGAACCAAATTGGATTGTTTGTAACTTTGCATGGCTGAGTGGAGCTGCTCGCCAACAACCAGAATATCGTTTGTTCCGTTCGTTCCGTTCGTTTCGTTCGTTTCGGTCGTTCCGTTCGTTTCGTTCGTTTTATGCGTTTCGTCCGTTTTGTCCGTTTCGTTCATTTCGCTCATTTTGTTCATTTCGTCCATTTCGTTCATTTCGTTCATTTCGTTCATTTCGATCATTTCGTTCATTTCGTTCATTTCGTTCATTTCGTTCATTTCATTCATTCCCTCGTACCTCATGGCAACGATTACTTTGATCATATGGCCGGCTCTACTAGAATTTAGCCGAATCTGGGGCAATTCCACCTTCAGTATGGGTCTTTATCGTGCCAAACATCGCATTGACACGAGGCCTGCAGTTTTGTTTCTTTACCGAAATTATGAAGTAATCATGCAAACCACTAATCAACCGAAGCTGACAGATACTTTTATTAATAACTAAATAGTAATAAATTAACATTATAATTACTATTATCAATTTAAATCACTATCGTATGTGTTTGAATAGCTGTTAAGCTGCAGACAGCAAGCACATATAGTAATCATATGAAAACTTATTACGATTATATATGTGCGAAATTGAAACACAAAAATACAATCTTAGATTCCTTCAAACGAGGGACGTATAGTTATCACGATTACGGCGTTTGGAATGATGTAGAAAATGCCATTAAACTCTAATAAATTGAATAATTACACTGTTTTTTTCAAAAAAACTTTTACAAAAAAAGAGGTTCGATTGCTAAAGCCGAGATACAAGTAACTAAGCTTTCATTTTTGTAATCTACAAATCACGAAGAAGGCTGCGGCGGTAAGCCTTCTATATGCCTTGCACAAGAAGGTGATTGACAGCTTCAAATTCACATTCGAATAAGTTTATAGGTGGAGTTGGCACTGACATCAATTAAACTGAATCAATCGGGGTGAACGGACAAACAGTCGCTCGAAGTGTCGGACTTCATTAGTATCCGAGACTAGCCCAGAAGACAGAGGTTTAGGCAGTCGTTAGATTAGGTGTCGGGGATTAGTATCCGAGACTAGCTTGTGTGCAGACTACACTGCGTTCACACTTAGAACTGGCTGTTGACTTCCCAATCCCAGGAATGTCTGGGTAACGGATGACGCAATCAGAATGTAATGTGTGGTAGAGTTACATGCAAGTGTTTCTCGACGATGACTAAAACGTTGCGAACGAAGCTCTGCTAACAAGAGGGTCCGGTGTGGATGGTTTGATTCTTACCTGACGTCAGGGTCTTTTATGGAACTAAGTATCCCGCTGTCTGACCTAGACGAAGGAGAATCAAGTGAAGTTTATCTCTACGGGAAACTGCATACCATCAGGTAGCGTTTCGGAGGTGACATTATTGGGTCTGGCTTTGGCTGTAAAGTTGTAATCGTCGAATCCCCAGAAATCGTCTAGAGACCTACGCTTAAGGAATGTTGACGCGAAGATACATAGCCTCTCACGTTCAAGACAACTTCGCCCTAGCGGGTACACACCGGGATGCTACTTCGATGGGTCCTAGAGCCGAAAAAAATATAAGTGACCCGCATCGATGGCAAATTCCGCTACGGTAGGCAACTTTGCATAAAATGAACAAGCGACCTCCCCACTCTTCGTTCCACTACTACTTCAGTCTGCAGTCACATATCGCAACTCGCAAGTCATAACTTGCGTTTTGTTTCTGCCAGTTATTCCCAACCACACGCGACAGCAAGTGCAGAGAATAGTGAAGTGCATGCACGAACACCAGAAAAAAATAGATAAAAGAATTAGAAGACATAAGGTAAATTATATTTTTAGTTTTAATAGTGAACCTAACATTAACAATTTTATTTTTTATAGATTGTAAAGAACGTGCCTAGAGTTCGTCTTATTGAAAATGACCCTTGAGTGCAGTTCCATCTTAACATTTTGTAACAAAGACGGAACGTCATTGCATTACTGTCTATTAGACAGCTTTAAATGCAGCCTACCTCTTTACGTGTAAGTGTTGTCGACCATTGTAACCGTTACTGCGTAGTAGAAATAAGGGCTACAATCGTATTCGATGTTGGTAATCGTTTACTTGCGTCTTTTGTGCAAGCATTTGTGTGGATTTGTCAAACGTAAACAAGGATGAAGAAAGAAGAATCGCCAAAAGTATTTTTTTCAAAAAAGCATAGAAAGATACATAAACACGGTCACAGATTGAGAAGCGTCAATAATTAGCAGCAATTAAACTGCACAAAAACACTGTTGGTGTTGCGATCAAATACACGTGATTGGCGTGTCGATTTCCGATTAAAGAAAAGCGACAGATATAATCAATTTTACTAAAGATTTAACTGATGGTGATAAACAATTTATTCGGTGTGCATGATAGTCCGTGCCTACCAACTGAAGAACAGAATCGACTATAGAAGAAATTGGCTGGGCTAATCGAAAACTTTAGATGTTGTATACTGCGAACGAAGCCGTGCTGGTTATTTGCCGATAAAAGTAGGCATAAGACGAAAAATAAATAGATTGAGGATACAATGATTGGCGTTGTATTTCCCAAGGTAATAAACTGCACAAATCTAATGACCTCTTTGTTGCTTATCAAACATACAGCAGATGCAAGCTAGGACAATACTCGTATATATTGATACTGATTTAAATCAACAATTATTTGTAGTTTCAGATAAGCTACTGAGCAAGATTTCTACATTGAATAGTTAACGTAATTTTGGTTCAAAGAAATATTGCTTTTAGATTCACTTGGACCGGAGGAAAATCCAGGAAATTTGTTGGATATCATTAATGTATGATTTAATCTTAAAAGAGTTGGGATGGAAATGGGAATAGTAGGAATCTTGGAAAGTAGGGCACGTGAATTTGTACTGCACACAGGCCCAACCTCTTCAAGTTACGTCACTGGGTTTATTGACAGAGATAAAATTTCTAATACTTGTTGCAAGTAAATACTAAATATTGGTAACAGGTTTTGCAAAACCATTCATATGTCCTTATTGGAAGAGAAATAAGCAGGTAAATGGCCCTGGTTGACTTATTACAATTTACCCTGCAGGTACCAACTATGTACTCACACATTAGTTTGTTTTCTCATGAAAACATGACATTGTAGTTATTTTTGTAACTTTATTAAGAGTTTTACTCAGAGTTTTACAAGCTATAAACTATTTTGCTTGTTTGGGAACACTTTAGCATAGGAAAAACTTATTACCTAATTTCAATCTTCTACTGCTACTCTCTCGTGTAAATGTTTAGAGGGGATTGTCATATAACGATAAGACTTTTTAAACGTTTCCAAGAAAGTCATACATTTCCCAAATTTACAGTAATTTAAAAATGCGATTTTTCTCCACAAAAATGCGATTTTTGAGAAAACTGTGTGCTAGAAAATTCTGTCTTCATAAAAAATGTCTTCAGATTTGTGTTCAGCACACCGAGATATATACAAAAACTACATTTTTTTTTCAGCGGGAGGATTTTTGAGCAGAACAGTGATTATCAAAAGTAATTTGAATTATCTTTGTAAAAACCAGTTCTAAATTTCTCAAGATTTAGGCCTACATATATTTTGGAACTTTTTTCTATGATAGCCTACTTAAATCATCATATCACTATAGAAATATTGATTTAAGAAGTTTACGTCTTATCTATTACTTGAGTATATTACAGAAATACTTGAGGATTGAATTTCTAACTAGATTTCTAGATTTCTAACTAGACAACATTTTTCTTTTTAAAAAAAAGATTAATTGCCAGAACTCTGTTGGGTCGTAGATAATAATTAAGTTCAAAATTAGAAAATACTGATTTAAATCGATTTTATAGAAATATAGCCACACCTTCAGAATTGAGAAATATCTAGAATTACTACGGATCTTTTGTATTGTAGGCATAATCTTTAGTTATAATTATATTTAGTAACTTATTCTGAGAGAAAAGTAGTTGCATAGTCTTCAATTCCTTATCTTAATTCTAATATTTGTTGAAAAAATTCTAAATCGGTTAATCAACAATATCCAGGTGTATTCAGGTATTCAAAGGTATACAAATTCTAATATTGCGATTTTTGAGTTTTCGCCCAACACAGAAACTAAATCTAATGAGGCGATGTGTCTATAATTAATAATAATCATTTTGGTTATTGTGTCGTTAACGTTTGTCGGATCATGCAAGCACTGTCTAATAGTAAACAAGTAACTCAACGTATAAACCACGTACCCGAACAAAGATTAATGTGTCGAATCTGAGAGGATTTTACTAAAGGTCGTTGCATGATATTTTATGCATAATAAAATATGTCGAATTCTGCAGAATAGAATATGTCTGTGGTGTAAGAAGTGTACTATTGAGTATACTATGCGCAAGATTTTCTTCTGAATTAGACAGAAATAGCCATAGAACTACGAGGGTTGTTTGATAAGTCAGTGACTTTTTGAATAAAAGATATTTCGGCAAATAAGCGTTTTATTTCTCTACATAGTCTCCTTTTAGCTCGATACAATTACTCCAGCGTTTTTCCAATTTTGATATTCCTTCCAAATAATAGGTTTTCTCAAGGCCTCAAAATAGGCGTTTGTTTCAGTGATGATCTCTTCATTCGACCCAAATCTCTTGCCGCCCAGCCATTTCTTCAGGTTTGGAAACAGGAAATAGTCACAGGGGGCTAAATCTGGAGAATATGCTGGATGGGGTAGCAGTTCGTAGCCCAATTTATGGATTTTTGTCATGGTGACTACACACGTGTGCACCCGTGCATTGTCTTGATGGATCAGCACTTTTTTTCTTCGCCAAATGCGGTCGTTTCTGCTTCAAATCAATATCGAATCTGTCCAAAAGCTCTGAATAATATTCGCCGGTGATCGTTTTACCCCTTTCAAGGTAATCGATGTGAATGACACCGCGTGCATACCAAAAAACGGTGGCCATGACCTTGTTGGCCGACAGACCCACCTTGGCCTTCTTTGGTGCACGTTCACCCGGAGAAACTTGATTGTTCCTTGGTCTCTGCTGTAGTGTGATGGATCCATGTTTCGTCTACGGTAACGAAACGCCGCAAAAACTTGTTTGCATTGCGGCTAAACATCGGGGAATACTTGTTTGAAGTGATCAAACGGTTGCGCTTATGGTCGAGTGTGAGCAATCGGGGCACCCATCACGCGGATAGCTTTTTCATGTCCAAATATTCATGTAAAATGTGATGTACCCGCTCATTTGAGATGCCTACAGCATGGATGGCAGTTGACGGGAGCAGTGTTACATTTAAAGTTACTGCGCGGGAAATTCAAAAAGTCCCTGACTTATCAAGCCACCCTCGTAACTCAGATTGTAACTAGAATTCACTGCAATAAATTAATGATATCATATATACTGCTGGAAATTGGGACAATTTTCAGAAAATACCTACATTCACAAAATTCTTGCAACTGTGTGACTGATTTAATTTTTCATCAGAGAAAATGGCCAATGTACGGAAATTAAACTGGTTTATATAAGTGGACAAAGAGGAATGACTACTTTGCATTTTGATTATTCATTATCACTAACGAGTAGTTACAACAATTGCAAAAAATAAGAATTCAATCAACTATACACGCATAGTCTTTATAGGATGTTTTTGGATTATAGTCGACTATCATTTTTGATTTGTGTTATGGAATATAATAAAAATACGCTATAGTTGTTATTTAGGTATGAAAATATTTAGAAATCAAATAACAGGTAAAATATTGTCTATTGCAAGGGTCAAAGTTATGGAACGCAAATTATATTTACCAATGACAACTTATCTCATTAATAAAAAATAAACATTTTATATTTGAATTTAGCTCATTCGAGCATGAAGTAAAAAATTACATACCATACGAAGGTACTATGTAGTATGTACATTATCAACAGAAATTATTTATCAAATAATTCCTTCCTCTTCTGATATTTCCAGTCAGTAGACATAACATTTATAAGTATAACGTTTGATAGTAATTTTCAATAACATTGTTTTGGATCTAATATCGATTTCCGTCTTCCGTATATAGAAAGACTACTTTTGCAATATCATAACAACGACTATAAAATGATTTTTAATGAATATGTTATTTACATCTGCTATAGCAAAATCAGAAAATACTACAATTACAAAACTGGCAACTTCTCTATAAGGCTAATTTGAATGACGTTAATTTGTCTTGAAAATCAAGACACTTTTCAATATTGTATTTCATCGCTAGTGTGAACATTTAAAAGTTTTTGGTTTAATTCTTTTCCAACCTATTAGGACAATATGTATGTTTAAAACACCCCATATAAAAAACATGTTTAAAACGTGATTTAAACTGTTTTAAACTAATAGAGATTTTAAAATATTTTAATGAAAGCTTTCAAGAAAGATATTTTTATAACATTCGGGTACAAATTACCATCATGATTAAGCATGCCTGAAACAATAATAAAAGTTCTTATCGTCACTTTTTTAATTTTACGACATCCTAGTAAAGAGTAGTAACACAAGGAAGCAATAATAAAAACTTACTTCAATCCTCGCCAAAACAAAAGTATTAAATATTGTTAAGTCGACACCTTGCAAATTATAATTTCTAAATAAAAGAATCATTTTTTAACCTTTAAATAGAATGCAGAATGAGTAAATAGAAAATACTACAATTATTACAAATATATAAATACTACAATTATTAAAGATATTAAAGTATAAAGTACGAAAAAAATACATGGAATATTATATATTCATGATGACGGGTCGACAAAAGCGCCTTACATGAAAGCATTTTTTAACAATTTTATTAAAGATGCTGTTGAACCTCATAAAATTCGTGCCAAGTGTATCTATTGAAATAAATGTGGGCGTTAAATTAGTTTAGTTCAAAGACTATTGCTAAAGTTCATATTGGAGGGAAGCATTTTTTCAGGTATTTTTGTTTATTTAAATTTACCATTTGTTACGTAAATGGGTCATCTATAATTATTCTTTCCGTTATTTATGGCCAGTTTTTATTATTTCTAAAATTATTTTTTCCTCTTTAAAATTTAAAAAAAATCTTTTCAAAAATTACAAAAAAGCATGTGTTAAATGTACGTTTAACACATGTTTAAAAAGAAATATTTTTAAATTAGTTTTAGACAAAATGTTTTAAACATGCCAATCCTTACCAAAATGTTAACATTCAACTCGGTCCGGCAAACGTCTGCTACAAGCTAACAGTCGCTGTTTAAACTCGGCATTTTTATAGAAACAAAAGACACATAATACAAAGAAACAGAAAGAGATTTATTCAGAAATGAAATGATAAACAGTAAAAGATTAATATCAAAATCAAATAATCAAGTTAGAATATTATAATAGTTACACCAACAATCAGATTAAAATTAGTTCACAAACAATCCCTATCAATAAAAACAGTAAATTAATACAAACGATAGTTACTCAGTTCTTAAAATTCTAAAATCAATCTTTTAAACCATTCAAATTGAAATCAAATCAGTCTGTATTTTATAACGATAAGCAAACAATCCTTGATTACTACAATCGAACAGTACCAGTGAATCAAATTTATTGTAGAGCTAAACAGAAAATTCAAATTACTTTCGATCTCTGCAGAAAAGATACTTTTAAGTGAATCTGAACTGTGTAAACGCAACAAATATTACCGATTAAAAAATAGCAAAGTTCAAATTTAAAAGAACCTGAAAAGAGAAGAGGAGAATTTTCTACAGTTTAAAGAATAGCAATAATTTTGTGTATCGAAAGATGTAGTGTTGTCTTGTCTTCTTGATCTATGTATCTTGTACGCGATAAATAAACCCTTGATGTTTTGGATGCGGCACCAAGGGTAGTAGATAACCGAATCCAACGTACCAGAGGGGAGCTTTTCGGTACGGTAATGAGAGTCGTAACACGTCCCTAAAGTTAGCGAAGCCCAAACATCAAGAGAACAGGAAAGTATATGGGAAATTGAAGGCTAATTAAATGCCCTATTTTTAAATTTAATGCTCAGCTAATTTTTCTAAAACCGCGTGTTTCGCTAGCTTTAGAAAAAGTTAGCGGAGCCCACATCAAAAATCTAATATAGAATGCGAAATTAAAAAGTAACCTATGGAGAATTAAAGGCTAATTAAAGGCTGATTAAATGCCCTGTTTTCAGATTTAAGGCTTAGCTGGTTTTTTTTAACCACGGGTTTCGCTAGCATTAGAAAAGATTTAGCGGGACCCACATCAAAAATCTAATGTAGAATGGGAAATTAAAAAAGTAACCTATGGAGAATTAAAGGCTAATTAAAGGCTGACTAATGCCCTGTTTTCAAATTTAAGGCTCAGCTGTTTTTTTTTAAACCACGGGTTTCGCTAGCTTTAGAAAAAAGTTAGCCCCACATCAAAAATCTAATGTAGAATGCGAAATTTAAAAAAGTAACCTATGGAGATAAAGGCTAATTAAATGCCCTATTTTCAAATTTACGGCTTAGCTAGTTTTTCTAAAACCGCGGGTTTGGCTAGCTTTAGAAAAAAGTTAGCGAAACCCGTAGTTTAAAAAATATCAGCTGAGCCTTAAATTTGAAAACAGGGAATTTAATCAGCCTTTACGTCTCGTTACGTTACGTAACGTTTTACGTCTCCGTTATGTTCTCTTTTAGTATCAGCAAAAGAGTGTAAAATGAAGATGATATAAAATAGCGGTCCCACTCCATAGTAGTCTATTTCTTACACAAAACGTTCTTTATATGTCTCTCACTTCCTTACATTACATTTTGAATGGTGACATGTTGAGCTTTGGTAAATCTATTAGAAATAGATATTGGGAATTAAACTCTACTTATATTTAAGTAGAACTTGGCTTATAAAGGCATTTCGAGTAAAAATGTGCGATATACGCGAAAACTAGCCCGACTCATTAAAATATGTTAACTCGAGTTAAATATGCCTTTATTTTAGATATTACAACTCAGAGACACAGAGGTTTGTTGAAAATTCTAATTTACTAATTTATTTATTAGTAAGCATAGAAAAAATAAAATAAATTACATTTAGAACAGTAAACAGTATTAAATTAAATCCTACACAAAATATTGCAATGTATTTATGATATGTTACACACACTGTGTCTGACAAGTCAAGTCTGAAATGTCGACCAGTCGTTCAAATGAAGAACATACTACCACTTGTCTAGAGAGTGCCTTCGCCAAGACTACTTTTAAACTATTTGATGCGGTAGAATGCTTTAAACTGTTAGCTGAAGAAACATTATTGTTGTATTCAAAATAAAACAAAAACAATTTGGTGAAATTATATACAATTGTCCCATGGTGCTGAATCTGCAGGTAGATAACAAATGCCGTTGTGGTTCCAATTGGTCAGATATATGAAATTCGATGGGAAACTTTGTCGCACAGAAATCTTGTTTTTGGTGTAATGATAATAATAATAATAAAATTAATAGATGAAACCCTTAATTACCTGACTTACTCATATATTAATCGTTATACATAATTACTTAATCCATTCCCTATTTTACTGCATACGTAATCTCGGGGTTCCACACAAACTTATGGGAGTGTAACGGTGATGCAACTTTCATACCTTATCCTAACGAGCGATTGTACTAAATTTCTAAAATTCAAACGCAACCGAGATTTGAACCCATGTCCCTCTGGTCGAGAGGCGGGCTCTCTACCAATCTTTATAAACAGTTCAAATTGTTTATTCCGGCCAATTGTATTTTTTGGTAGTAGTTCTGCATACACATAAAAATAAAACTTTGGCTTCATTTGAACATAATTACAACATGCGATTGTGATTCTTTTTAAAAACATCTTTTTCTACTAAATCTATTGGACAGAGGTCTTACAGTTATCTAGCACCTATATTTTACAACTTCTAAAGATAAATTCTGTCGCTTCTAGTTTGGATTCTAATTGGTTTAGCGAGAATTTCTAATTTCTTCTAAATAAATGTATCAAATATATTTACAAATTCAATTTATGTCTTATGTTAGCTGTCATCTTATTAAAGCAGCATTAGTTTATTATAACTAAAATGCATCTCTCGTATTTATCGACTGTAAATTATTTTAAATTGAAGTTAAATATTAATTATTAATGTTTTACATTAAATCACATTATAAATGCAAATCCGTATAGAGAAATTATCACCCTATCTGGGGATAGTACCCAGATATCCGGGAATTTAAGGAAAAAGAATGATCCGAATTTGATTCAGCATAATTTTATGCGATATCCGAGTTTTATTCAACATTGGATTCTTATCCAATATTCGATTCTTATTAACCAGCCAATCCAATTTATTATTGGATTAGTTGACCATTTAACCAATATGAATTGTGTACCCCTATACACGGGCGGCGAATTTGTGAGAAGCTTCCGTCGTCTTCTACAGTAGTTGGGAGCTCACGTGGGTAGTGTATGACGTATCGACCGCCGCTCTTTCTAGTACATTCTCGACACTTCAGTCTGGATATATAAGAGCCGCCGCGAAGAAAGAGGGATAATTAATTTTAGGGATAAAAAGAACGTTACAGTATTAACATATTGTATTAACTATTATTCTATCTGCAATTTTCCTATTGTTTGATTTCATCATTTTATGATGATCGTTATTAGTTGAAATGTTAGTTTTCACTGGATTCAACTATGTCTCAGATATACATTTACTCTACTCAAATTTGTATTCGTCATATTTCTAAAGCTTCATTACAGGTATTTAAAATTTTTTAGGTATTTCTAAATGTGTTAAATCATTATTCATTGCCGGTTTCAGCTAAATAAAAACATTATACAAACTTTTCCTTTGCCTATTTAAATTGAAAACATACTTAAAAGTTAAAATTACATCCGTTTGCAATTTATAAACATAAGTGCAATGTAATATAAAAAATATCCAACTTCAATTTTTACATATTACTTATACTATGCTTATATAATATTATACAATATTTTAATATTATAATTAATATATAATATTTTAGATATTCCGCGGGTTATTAGATCACGTCCATCACTCTTCGGTTAATCGAATAATTTTTGAATACCCCTTGGACTAGACTTATATATGCGATTTCGGATTGCCATCTGCATCTGTTCCTGGTGGCTTATCGTGCATCGGTCCACGAAACAACCGGCCAATCACCAGCGTTTGTGATGTTTGGACGAGAGTTACGGTTACCGTGTGGTCTGGAATTTGGATCTCCACCTGCAGAGCAGGAGGTAGCCGGGAATGATTATGTCATCAACCTAAAGAAGAAGTTGGAGGAGATTCATGACCGAACCCGAAACCATAGTCGAATCGCGAGTGACCGGATGAAGACTATGTACGATGTGAGAGCCCAAGAAGGAGAGTTTCAACCTGGACAGCTTGTTTGGTTATACAACCCGCAAAGACGTCGGGGCTTTTCTCCAAAGTTACAGCGAAATTGGGAGGGCCCATAGCAGGTGAAGAAACGAATAAATAACTTGATTTATCGCATCCAGAAATTGCCCAGAGGGAAACCAAAGGTGGTACACTCCAATCGTCTGGCGCCCTATGAGGGAAATAATGACGCAGTCCCGGATCGGGAAGATGAGCCTGAAGTGGCTGTCAATACCGTAAGACCTGAAGGTGACCAGCCAACCTTTGGAGAATTTATGGAACTAGAAAAGCGCGATTTGGAGTCACGACCGAGATGCAACAAGATCTCTCCCGGGTCCCTGTCGATTATTCCATTGCCCATTGTGTCTCCGAGGACCTCCGCATGGCAAGAGGGATCTCAGTGGTGTTTAGAAACAAATTTGGACTGCTGGATGAACTCCGAGAACAGAATCCTTCTGTTGGCAAGACCTTACATTTGCCGGATCATGGACGCTTTATTTAGTACCTAGTAACGAAACAGGCTTACTACTACGCGAACCTGTGGAGGGCGTTATGGGATTTGAGGACCGAGCTACTTACCAAGGGCATTAACAAATTGGCAGTTCCCAGACTGGGGTGTGAGCGGGACCAGTTGGACTGGAGGATCGTTAGAAACATGCTGGAAGGTATCTTTAGAGGTACGGACGTCAATATCTTGGGCTGCAGCTTTGACCCACAGCCCGCATCAAGGCCAACGAAGAGTGTAGACTGTTACTTCTACCGTAATGGAACGTGTAGTCTGTAGTCTGTAGTCTATGGAGAGTGGGACCTGTTCTGTGACAGAACAGACTTGAAGAGGGGGGCAGTCTAATGAACGCAATCAGCCCTTTGAGCGTCGCCGTCGAATGTTTGAGAATGCGTGACTCATCAACATCTGCCGGTGTGGTTCGCCGGCACCTGCGTGTGTGACTCATCCGCGTGCGTCATAGACGGCGCGAAAAATCAATAGACCTTCTAGAAGAATCTAGTGTATTTTCTAGAAGATTGTACGATATATAAACGCCGGCTTACACGGAAGGGAATTGAATTAGTCAACCGCGAGCAATTAGATGTGTTAGTAGATGCAAGTGGTAATAGATAAATATCTAAGTTAGAATATAAATGTGTGTGAAATAAATATTATGATTAAATATAAATACTTTGTTAATAGTTAGTTTGTAATTGTGTTTTGTAAATAATTAATATTAAATTAGTGTGTGAATGTTTTCTCTTTATTAATAGATGATTTAAACAGCATTTTGTTAGTATTTTAAAAAGAATGTTGCAATATTTATAATCGCTCCGAAACGGCCTCGCGCCGAAACGTCACCGCGACGAAAGGCTGTGCCGAACCGGTCGCGACGGAATGTCCTAGACCAGTTAATTTTATTTCTGAATGTTACAACAAGTAAATCGTAAAGCAAACATCAGTTGTTCACGAAGAAATAATTGTTGTTCCTTGATTTTGTTGATAATTCTAATTTATTATTCTTTTCGTTCTGGTAAGAATTACAGAACACCTTCCAAGTGATTCCTGTGTTCCACCTCGTATAATTTAACTAAATTAAGTTTTGCAACATTACATTGTCATCAGCAACACATGTTCTTGCCATCAGCAACACATGTACTTGCCATCAGCAGATAAGGCCTTAACATAATTATTAACATAAGTTCTTATTGTCTTAGCATGTTAAGGAAGGAAACGTCCTCTCTGAAATTTCGAGTTTGTAGAAATCTTGTAGCTAGAATGTATTATACATCCATTTGCAAGGACAATAATACATTCTATCTTTTTCTTAGAGAATGTGTTGAGTGCCCTTCTAAATTATTCTGAATTACCGTTCGGCTAATATGTTCGGCTTTTTCTTAAGGGGAGTGTTTATGTAATAATCTTGCTGTATAAAATGATAACCACGTATATCATTACATTCATAACTTCCACCAGGAAGGCATTGAAGCATATGGATTGTCATAGCAACAATAATAAACAAGAAATAATAAAAATTCTATAAGAGTATACACACCTTTTATTGAGTTATTCTTACCTTCTTACAAGAACCCTTTTAAAATAGCGTATCATCTGGTAAGCACAACACACCATACACTATAGTTCTATAAAAGATAAATCTATAAATAAAAACAAATTATACATTGAAACCTAGTGAAACTCCGAGAATTTGAACTCCTGTTAATTGTGTGCAATATACAAATGCAGGATAAATAGGCTTCCGAACCATGGTAATCCAACTTCTACTCGTATAGTAGATGATAGTCCTATGATAGATTTTTCTGTTGTCTAGTTATTATGAACGGCCGATACATTAACAAGAAACAGAATATATCTCTCCTCTCTAACATGCGAAATATCTGGAAAATTTACTTTTTTTAGGACAACTTGAGATTTATCTTTGGTTTTAAATACGAGGGAAAATCAAATATAAACGGTAATTTTTTTTCATCATTTATTGAATAACGTTATACACAAATCATTGTTTTAACATTTTTCAATATAGTCTCCTGCGTGGTCTACACACTGTTGCCACCGATTTGGAAGTTTCAGTATTCCCTGGTTATAGAAAGTTTGAGGGCGAGTTGTAAGCCAATTGCGCACGTGCTCTTCGACTTCTTCATTGCTTCCAAATCGTTTTCCTCCCAGCGATTCCTTCATGACAAGTCAGGGCTATAAGGAGGGTGCTTGAGGGTTTCCCAGCCTATTTCTTCCAGTGTATTTTTTGTCAAGGCCGCGGTGTGAGGCCTTGCGTTGTCATGGAGGAGAATGACATCTCTGATGGGCATGCCTCGTCATTTGTTTCGATAGGCGGCTCTTGCGGACCGTAACAACTGGCAGTAGTAAGCCGCATTCACTGTACGTTGATCATGTAGAAAATCGATCAGTAAAATTCCCCTAGAGTAAAAAAAAATCGTTGCAAGGACTTTTCCAGTTGAGTGCCGAGTTTTGGCCTTTACTGGGCAACCTTCATTCTTTCTTCGCCACTCCTTACTTGCCATTTTAGATTCGGGGGTGTAGTGATGTACCCACGTCTCATCACATACCACGATGCGCTGCAAAAAGGCCTCCCCTTCTCGCTGAGATCGATTCAGAAGCCTTTCAGCGATCTCCGACCTAACCTGTTTTTGGTTTCCAGTCAACAACCTCGGAACCCATCGAGCACTAATTTTTCGAAAACCAAGTTGATCAGTTATAATGGATTGAACACTTCCATAGCTGATACCCACTTCTGATGAAATTTCTTCCACGGTTAACCGGCGATCACGTTCAATAAGCTCTCGAACGGTACGGGTATTGTCATCTGTAAGGCTTGTCCTTGGGCGTCGATCATGACTTTCGTTTTCAACACGTTCTCGTCCGCCCTTAAATTATCTCGCCCACGTATACACACGATTCTGAGACAGTGTACTGTCCCCAAACTGTGCCTTCAAACGAGTTAAAATTTCTGACGGTTTAACGCCTTCATTGGTTAAAAACTTTACGATAATCCGTTGCGCAACAGACGAATGTACCACTTGCTCGGTCATGGCTGTACTGACGACAAAGCCAAGGATGTGCGCGAACCCGGCCGGCTCCCCACTCCTCATAAACCAAGCATCTACTCCACACAACATCAGCTATCTTGGAACTGCATTCTAAGCGGAATAGCAAAATTACCGTTTAAATTTGATTTACCCTCGTAAAACCACATTGAATTTGTGTTCGACTTATCTCGTACAAATAATGACCATGCCCCGCTATGATACGTTTATTAATTTGGACAGGAGTAAGGAGACAAATATACATTATTTATGCAAAGTAAAATAATAAAACATTTATTATTGAATAAATTTGACTAGATTTATTGTCAAATAAACATGTTTTACTATCTAACTGGTCTTTTTAATATAATACGAAACTGTAATAGATACAGCAAAAAAAAGATCTACAGCGCAGAAAAATAACTAATTATATAATAATTATTATAAAAATAATAAAATCCATAACTGTGTTTAATAAAAAGATTACAAAAATAAATAAAAATATAAATAGTAATAGCATCGCATGGTTATGTAGGACATGGGACAAAATAAGGAATACTTTTACTATTGTATATCTGAGTGAGTAAATCAGTATTAATTTAAATTTTAAGATATTATCTGATTCCCGAACACCGATTGATGGAAATATGTACACCATTTTACAAAATACCAATTGAAAGTCAACTAAATATGTACATGATTTAGGAATTCTGTATTTAAACCTTTTGCATGTCCAATTCTTTAACACTTGACAATATTTTCTTTGTTATTTATAGATAGATTTAAAATAAATTAAGTTTGTCTGTAATGTTGGTTTGATATCAAAAGTAATAAAAAATCTTAAAAATCCTTATAACAAGAATCATTAAATTATTTTACAAAAAAAAATACGAATATGCATTATTCGCAGAATGCTAATCTATTGATGCGTGATAATGTGTAACTTTTGAAATATACTGTACAACTCTATCATACACGTATTGAGCAGAGCTTTGTGAAGAGTGGTGGGTACACATTCGAATGCGATGGTACGGTACGATGGTGGTACTGAAAGCATAGTATTCGCACCTGATAACTCCAAGTAATTGGCTTAACAGTAATAATTTGTGTTGTTACATTTATTTAAAAGAAAAGAAATCTTTGATGGCAATAATATTATTATATTTCAAGTGAAGGATTTAAATGGTACCTCCGATTATTTAGTGCGCTGTGATTCTTCTAGTGTTTTTGAAAATCAACCACACAAGTAAGTTAATATTTACAATTTGTTTATATTTTTGATAAAAATGTGTTGACATAATTAGTATATTACTAATGACTATTGTAATTATGATTATATGAGATATACTTAGTTGAATTTAAATAATAATAATTATTAGCATTGACATTAACATTGATTTTATAAATGACCATCAGACCAATCTACCTTGAAAATATAAAAAAGATATTTAAATATTCTCATAAAATATTTAATGAAATTCAAATAAATTGTTTTATAGTTATTTAGGTGGTAAATAGACGTGTTAAACGTGCCAATATTGATTTGCGTCATTATTTTTCTAAATTAGTGTTATTGTTGCCACAAAACGCGTTAACAAAATTGATATTTTTTGAAAATCCCATTTTAATGATTCTTATCTATATCTTAACTGTTGAAAATTCCTTCTCTTTCAATTAATGGTTCATTTTGCTATTGTTTAAGTGTTTAAATATTTTATCGTCTTATTGTGTTCCTGATTATGATTAATATATAGCACATTGGACTGTTCCTTAATATCGCAGAAAATTTGTGGAAAATTTAACACTTATTTAGAATTATCTAGATTTTACAACAAATAATATCCTTATAGACCAAGAATAATAAATAATTATAAAAACATACGTAGACATCATCATTTTAATTATTACATAACATTTTTAATTTTTTTTTCAATATATGCATTAGACTTTGATCAAATCCATATAATAATTCTATATTCCATAAGAACAAAAAAGTACCAGCACCGGCTTTTACGGTTGCTTTATGTATGTTTGTTGTACGTGACATTAACCTTGATAAAAGCAGTATTTACAGATTTTTGTCAAAGATTAACAAATTTATTTTTTTGATCTGTAAACCTTGCTTTTGGAAATATTTGTAACTAATTGTGTGTGTTAATGTCAAAATTGACGTAATTTTCCAGAATTTAGCTCTTATTTAACATATATAAACCTTGGCCTTCTTTGTCTTCTAACATTGAAATTTCTGAATTATATTGATTAAAAATATCTACGTAATTCGTAATTTGATAGAATGGAAACTGGAAACTTTTAAATATCTCTAGCTCTATTAATTTTTATAGAGAATCGAAAACCATTCAGACAACAGCCCTCTAAAAGTAACACTTTTTGGTTTGTCTGTATTTTGGCATTAAGTCGATATTTACTTTTTATCTAGTTAATATATTACTAATCTAAAATCTACCTCATTAGTCATTATCAATAACAATAAAAGTAGCCCGAAATAACTTATACTATTAATAAGTATAAAATAATCTACCTGCATTTTTGTCGTTGATTAGCAATAAAGGAGTAATCTTAAGAATTATTCATAAGCAAGAAATTATTTTTTATTACTAATTAAGGTATGCCATACGTGCATTTAATTGTTATCATCTTGTTTTAATACCATGGCTATGTTTGTGTTAATGGCAATGATTGCAATACTTGAAGGTGAAATAATTACAACTTAAGTAAAGAGTATTAGAATGATCGTTTAAAACCGAAGAAAGTCTTTTGTTTTGCGAATTCCCTCTTTGGTTGAAAATTGCTACATGCTATAAAACTAGAATATTCAAGAAGAACAACAGAATAGGATTTTCTAATTATGTAACAGATGTTTATAGCCGTTTTATTAACAAAAGTTAATTTATTATTACCGCGTTTTCTTTATTCCTGGTTAACATTGTATAATAATTTAAGTGCCACAAAGAGGAAATTCATGAACTTGCAAGACTTGAAAACATACCTTGCTATTTAGGTGTTCCTCAAAATTTCACAGGCTTCTTCCATATATCTTTAGTGAAGATTAGCTGTATTAGATACTTTAATGAAGCTAGAAGACGTTAAATTATTATGAAATATTCAGACAATATTTTGTGCAAATAAAATGAAATGTTTCCTAGGGTCCTAACACCTAATAATTAAAAAGAAAAATATATTTACTTCCTAAACAATGCCCAATTTTTCGAGATTATTATCTCCAGTTTTGTCCAGTGGCGTAGCTAGAGTTGGTGTAACCCGGGGCAATATTGATGATGTCAACCCCTCTCCCACTTTAATCAAATGCAAAAACTCATAAATATTTTTATTGAAAATAAAAATTAAAATAACTTTTTTTAGTTATTTTGTATTCTTAATGCAATGTGAGTACAGTGGGCGTACTTAAAATTTAAAATATATACTCTCAATACCTTGTAATAATTGCTCAGGTAACTACTTAGGAATGACCAAACAATACCTAGAAAACCATTTAAGCAGCCTTAACAAACTGCCAACAAACTGCCTTAACTAAACACATAATAGAAAAAAATAACACATTTAATTACAATAGTACAAAAATCATCACTACAGAAAAAAATTACCAAAAAAGAACAATAAGAGAAATGATTTATATACAAAAAGATAAAAATTAACATTCTCACTAAATAAAGCTGAACTATTCTTTCCTTGCTTGTCACAAAAACAAAACTAACCATAAAACTTTCAAACAATAAAAACAGATATGTAAAAAATTAAATTAATTAATAATATTAACAATACAGTACAATAATTAGCCGTCTATGGTACGTACCGTTGTTAATTTTTAATGTTTATTGTTTCTTGTTTTTGTTATTTACATATGTATACGATTTTATAATATATATTTTCAAATTGTTTTTAGATAAAATAAATTTGATAAATAGGGAAATCCACCTTCGAAACGTCGTTTTAATATAAAATCACTACCCATTTCATTTATGAACTTAAGAACCAAGAAAGAAATCTAAAAGTTTAAAATTTAAAATGCGATTTTCTCGAAAACTAGCAGGAAGTGACTGCATGTTGATATATGAAAATATGTTGTAAATCATTAAAGCGACCCTCCATTACTAGGTTTCTAGTTATATTAGTTACACCCTGTATATAGAGAAACAAACCTTTGTCTTCTTTTGGTCAAATAATAGTATATTATGTATTAAGGACTTAACTGAGAGTTTTAGAGTCCGCAGAAAAGGCTATAAAACACTATTATAAGTTTCAATTCATATTTAATTTTAAAATACAAATAATTTGAAAAGTGCAAAACTTCAAGTAGGTAGGTGCAGTGGTCTTACAGTAATTACTGTTATTGCTATGGAGACGGCGTAAACAAGGGTAGATATTTTTCTAGCGGGCTCTAAGTACTGTTTAGCGGACTAAAAAGTGTTTAGTTTTAGTTAGGCTGTAAAAAATTTTTACAGCCCTAGAGCTCTAATTAAGCAATTTACACTCTAAAAACATGCTCATAAACCGGTCAGAAACGCCCGACCGGACATAAATATCATTATGTTATAATTTTTTCTCATTATTACATTAATAACAACCATCCAACCATATAACAGTAATAAAATTTATTTCAATTGTGACCCGTAGCGGACCTTAGCCCCCCCCCCGTATCTGCGCTACTGGTCTTGTCTACATTAATAAAATCTGCAAATTCAATCTGATTATTTAACGGGTTCAATTAATAATATTTTGATATGATAAGTTTCGAAAATATACAAATACACTTTTAATAATATAATTAGTTCATATTATTGTAAATATTATATTGTGGCGTCAATGGAAGTTTCAAGATAAGAAAAGAAAATAATAACAATCCAACACTTATTTCTCGTCGTTTACCCTTATGAAAATTCCAATGTAATGAATCACAAATTCGATAAATAATTTTCTTTTGAGTTTTTGTATATTTCCAAATTATGCAGCTTAAATTTAATAAAAATAATGTACTTGCTTTATCCTCAGAGTTTTTATTCGATTTCAATATCCATTTTTGTATACATTATTCTGTTCAATTTTCACTTACGTTACTGAAGAAAAGAGAATAATATCGTCAAAAAGAATTTGAATATTATTTCTTCTGCAGATAGAAACTTTTTGTAGATTATTATCTGCCGCTACTAATGGTTAAGAAATTTCTTCCTTTACTTTCAAATGCACTTTTTTATTTATTTTTCGACTAATATACCTAGAAATAGCTTGACTGTCTAAAATTGTCTATAATCACTTAATTTCTTTTCGTTCTATTAACTAATCTCTGTCTCAAAGTAACCATAAAATACTTAATACGTGTGTAGGTACTCTCAAACTATTGTCACTTTTAATGCTTCACAATTACAAATAAAAAAATAAGTGCGGAGTGAATAAGAACCTGAAAGATATTACAGATACGTTTGTTATCTAGAAAAGTCGAGAAAGATAATTATGAATTATCAAAACATCGTATTAAGAAGATCGACAATTAAAATATATAATTAAGATACCAGACCGGTTTCATCCTCCATAGTTAGCTCATCTGATTGACTGTCCATTTGTAATTAACGTTTATTACATGATTAAATTGGAGAATTTAACTATGCATTATCGCCTTAACATTCATTAAAATTAATCTACAGACTTCAATTAGGTAAAGAATTATGAATGAATTCAAAGTATAACCAAGAAATCATTATACTGAAAGCTAAGTAAATAATTATATTGTAATGCCTATTTAAACGTTAATGATATAAAATAGAAACCAAGAGTCTCTATTAAAATCAGAAAAGAAAAATTTCAGAAAAGAAAATATTTTGTTTCTAAAATTTCTTTATGTAAGTTTTAAATGTTAAATATATCTACGATCGATTTAATATTCAAATTCACGTCACTAACGTTTGTTATTAGTGTTAAAATCGTGAGCTAATCTGCAACAATCAGCAACTAAACTGTCTGTTCTTTCTTTACTGAAATATTCACAATAAAGAAATGTAATAATTGTTTGATTTACATGTCCTGCTTACGCACATTCGATTACGTGTGTCGAAAGTTCAAACGAACAAACTTTACGTAGGTAAATTTTTAGTTAATAATAAATAAACTAATAAAGAAATTGAATTCACGAAACATTGCAAGTGCAGGTGATAAGAAGAATTTAAAAATAGTATTTCATATATTTAGAATATATACTACTTAATATTTATATTTTATATATTTTTGATGTACATTTTACAGTGTTGCTTAATCCAACTTTTTACGTAAATAGACAATAGACGATGGTTATTATTCCCCTCGCGCTTTACTTTCGCAAATACAGTAGTGATATTTGGAAATGTACCTATTTCCAATGAGAAAGTTCTCAAAAGATCTAGAAAGTTCTGAAATGTTCCAGAGAGTTCTAGAAGTCACCTTCTATGAGTTTTAATACTTCTAAGAGTTAAATTCTTTAAGTTTAATCAGCGCTGAATTGATTAAAATGAGCACATAACAATAACAAATTTCTTTGAAATGGATATAATTTGAAGCATCGAAGTCGATGGTGGGATACCTCAGCATTCTTTCAGAAGTTGATATTTTTGTTACGAAACATCCCTTCTTACTCTAAACGAGTTCAAAGTCCAAGATTGATGAAAAGATCAAACGACTGCAAAAAATATCAACTCTTTCAATGTTTTCAAATTTTCTATCTTGTCATATTTCGCCAATCAAGGACTGATATTACTATCCCTGGTAGAAAAGGTACTGCAAATGCTTAATAAATAAAATAACCCCACCGCGAGGTAGAGGGATGAGCGGTCCACTCTACACTTCCCTCTCAATTATTTTCTTTTGTCGTGTATATGATCTTAGATCGAATACTGCCCATACTCGTATTCTATTCCTACGTTATACGTCGTAGACACTAGAAATTAATTGCTACTACAGAAATTAGAAAAAGCTTGTTTAAAAGAAACTACTAAAGAAACAATCAAAACGTGAACAATCTTTTTTATTGAAAACACACCACAAAAGCATTTTTACAATACAAAATCGGTTCTTCTGCTTTTCGTTGGGAATTCTGCAGCCGAATCTGCTTCGCTCATTTCTGAAGTCACGAGCCGTCACTAAATTGTTTGTAGAATCAGATACTTTTCTGAAAAGTTACTCATTGCTACTGATAGAACAACAAAGTGTTTATAAAATAAGAGTGACGACCTTAGACTATAGACTGCTATAAAGAAAGGTAAGAAGCAATGTATAATAATTCTCAGTTTTGCATCTAAAAAGACCTAGAAAAATGTTGGGTAAAAGTTGCTGGACCAGGGACTGGTAATAAGTACTTTCTTTGCCGCCATATTACTTTCTCTTTATCGAAAATAAGTACACATTATATAAAATCTGGTTACTATTCTACAAATAATGCTCACGCAACAGTCTACTCGCCGAGAAGTAAAATTGAGGAATTCCACTTATCCGCTTTGGACTCTTACAGAACTGGCGAGAGTTTAGGGCTTCATGCTCTAATAAGATCTGTTGCTAACCAAATTCCAGAGACCCTCCAAACCATATTTTAACTTCCCCCTTAAGCCTTACGTTTAAATCCAAGCATATAAACGAATTTTGGTCGTTGTTGGTTGAAATTAAATTGCACGTTTCTTCATGGGCAATAACATAGTTATAATATGTAATGTGGTTCTTGACAAAGCTGTTCATGCTTGAAAGCTTACCTTTTAGCTTTACAACTTTGACATCTAAATATTTTAAACTGTCCAAGCTCTCAAAGCTGAAAGCTGATTTTCTAAAGCTTGCTATATTGGGCACATTGGGCCTACATAATAATAATAATCGCCCCCTCCCTCCCGCACAAGCTTATAGCTTCTGGGGCCTTGGTTTAGGTTATGGGTTGTAGTAGTTATTATTATTATACCTTAAAATTTCAAACTCTCAACTAAATGTTTAATAACCTCTGAAACACCGCAATTCAAAATTTCAAACTTAAATACTTTCAAACGATGAGGTCTGAAGTCTTAAAATTACGAAAATCCAATTTTGAGTTTGCGTTTTATTGTTAGATAACATAATTAGATGGTATTGAAATTTGACTCATAGGTTTCTTCGGCCAAGACATTAAAAAATTTCTATTTTACAATCTATGAAAAATAACCTCAGAAAACACTTCAACGTACATAAGAAAGGTAGTGTCATTCATACGGTCTTGGCCAACGAATAAAAATCATATAAAAGAGCATCTTCCAAGAGTTACCAGAAAATCTTCTAGAGGCTACCAAATGTCCAAACTTAGCAAGTAAGGGTTAATAAAACCTCTTAACTTAGCTACAATGACTTTGTACTATCAGGTATGAAGATTCTCAAACGCCGTAGTACGACAAACAGTAGCTTAGGAATGTCAAGAATGTTGACCGTCTCGACGTTGAATATCACACATATTTTTAAGGCAGGATGTTTGCGATATTTGAAGGTCACTAACTATTAATAGCATAAGAAGAGCGAAGAACACCCCACTAAGTGAACCTCAGAATTTGCCGCTTTAAGAAGTGTAGGCGATTTCAAATTCTCTTTAGCGATAGGTCCAAGCCAGTGATCGGCACTTAACGTTAACGGCGGTTAACAAAAACTCTATATACTCAGGTGCGAGATTCCCACTTAGGATCTAATAACCGCCCCAATGAATTGGTGGTGATGGCCATTGACGGTGTCAACCTGGCTTGGCAAAACGTAAGCAGAGTATTTAGGAAACGTATGTACCTGGGCACATTTCTCCGATGAAAGGATGGCTGTGATTCGGAAAAGAGCTCACTCTCGTAACTCAGAACTCGAAAACTAAATCTTCCCCTTAGGAAAGTGTAAATGCTACGGTTTACGTAAGTAAAAGTGCTACAGTGGTCCGTCATATACTGCTGGCGCTTTATGACGCTCTTAGCAGTAGGTCAATTGCTTTCGAATTATACCTCACTTGATTATCTACCTTGAAATTTCACTTTTGGCTTTTGGTGACCTCTTAAGATGACAGATCTATTTTTCACGGGTTGTAATAATGCAGCCTCTTGTTTGCCTAGGTCCAAGGAACCCTTGTGCCAGATTTGTTAAAATCTAAAAGATGCAGAAATTTGAATCTAGATGGTCTCAGTGCTCTCAGCAGTTTTCTGATTCCTCGTATTAAAAAATTAAATTAATTTAAATTAAGGAAATTAAAAATTCTAGAACTATAAAAGTTAAAACTTTTAGACTTATAAAGCTACGAAACTTTAAAATGTTTAACTCTTAAACTATTCCCTTATTAATTGGGGAGAATCTTGATCTTAAAGCCCTTCTGAAGAACATATCGTACGTAAGTTACTCATCTTTTCTCATTGACCAAGACAATAATCACTTGGTGTACCACGCCGATTCTTATGAAGTTTTACATACAGGTGTAATTCACGTGAAAATTAGTTAGTAACATCGTTTTTTTTGTTACTGTCTAGTACATTGAAGGGGGGTAAAAACCACTATTAAATTTTGAGCGGTTTTTGTCTTTTTTCTATCTCAAGATTTATAAGATTATAAAGATGGAAAAAATTGTAAATTATTGCAAATATCGCTTCTTTTGTTTTTAATTTTAAATTTGATCACTCATTTCCCATTTTTTAACTTTTCTGAGCACAACGATTTAGAATTTCCAGAAAAAGAGTCCCCCCACCTACGCATATACAAGGGTGGGATGATAAATGGTTAGCCTAATAATGAAAAACTAGTTATTATATATTTAAAATGATATTTATTTTTCAAATGGTCTCCTGACTGAAGTCCTGACAGTACAATGCATTTTCCAACAATGTTCTAACGCTCTGATCCAATCATGAAAGGTACTTTCATCAAGGTCTACAAAATAAGTATCTACGGCGGACTTGACTTCGTCATCACTTGAAAATCTCTGTCTTCCCAAGAAAACTTTTAGCTTATTAAATAAATAGAAATCAGGGGAAGGCAAATTCGGTGAATAAGCTGGGTGCGGAAGCAAATCGTAGTTTAGTTCCTTTATTTTAGCCATTCTGTAATACTGCTTATCTTGATGAAAAATGCTTTTCTACGCCCTAAACCTGTTCTTTCTCAGAAATTTTGGTGCAATCGTTCCAGACGGTTAGCGTAATATTCACGATTTATAGCTCTCTCTGTTGGGAGAATCTAACATTAGAATCTCTTTCGCATCACATAAAATTGATACCTTGCCAGTTGATTTCACTACTATCGATTTCTTTGAAACTGAGTAACCAGGTTCATTGCTTCGACTTTTTTTTTAAAACGGTTCAGCGACCTTTGGGCAAGGCTGGACTTATATATTTAGAGGCCCTAAGCAATGACGACTGTGAGCCACACCTCCCCCCCAAAAAACCGTTTTAATCTATATTCCTATAATTCCCTCTATATTTTATATACAGGGCGGCTCTAAGGCAAAAAACTTGACTGCCCTAGCGCCGACATTTTTGCTGTAGGGCTAAAAAAGACACGCTCCACAGACACCAAAAGTGCCACTTTTTATGTACGTGTTGCAAGACATACATTTTGAAAATCAGTTAAGTCAACTGTTTATTCCTTGAATCAATTGAAAATCACGTCCATCAACCTACTGCGGACTCGACTATTTATGATAAATCTCATGGTGTTGTTGCTTTAACCGATTTTTTTAATGCAGGAAAATAAAATATGAAAACATATTAAACTAAGAATAAAAGTATATCCTTAGAATTCATTTACATTTGATCTGAATTATTTAAAACATTTTCCTTCTACATGTTGGGCTGAAAAATCTTTTATTAATTCGCCGAAACTTATTCGACACAAAATATCAGCTTCGAAGCATAATAATGAATGTGGCTTGGTTTATATTGGTTAAGTTGGTAGGATAAATCAGGTTTGTGTATTTTCAAAGTTTCATTATTTGATGTATAATTGAAAATTAACAAAAATAAATTGGAAAAAAAAGGAAAAAAAAATTATATCTGCCTGGGGCCCTAACACTCGATCCATTTTTTATTAATTATTTGACTTATAATTGAAAATTAATAAAAATAAATTGAAAAAAAAAGAAAAAAGATTAATAGCTGGAGGGGGGATATCTTGCTGGGGCCCTAACACTCGATGCATTTTTTATTAGGTGTAAGCAACTGCGACAGCTATCTTGCTGAAAGCTTTTTCATACCAGTTCTACGGTTAAAATATTGTGCACCCATAGGCGGTCGCAAGGAGTGGCAAGAAGGGGCACTAGGCCCCCTGGAAGTTAAGAATTTGTATTTTATTGAAATATTTTGTATAAAATGCCATTTATTCTAGGCTTGCCCCCTTCCTAGCTATTTCACTAAGTTTAAACCGCCTGTCTTTTAACACTCTTAACTCTTAACCACTCAATTTTTTATACAGTCACATACGATGAAGCACTTTCAGTCTTGCACCAAACAAACCTTTCATCTATTCGAAAAACTTGTTATTTTGCAATAACATTACTTTTTTCTATCTTTTTAAACATTTTTGACATAATTTATAAAATATGAAAAATGGGCAAACCCCTCCATTGATTGGCCTATTGGTTTAGTTCAGAAACCCATGCAGGATAAAATTACAAAACAATAATATGAAGAATGAAGCTACTGCATAAATCTCAATGATATTGCAATATTCATGTTATTATCATGAAACAGGTTTAAATTAAAAATTGACCATGAAAAAATCATATTGTCAAATGCAAAGTGAAGAACGGTGTATTCATAATTTTAATTTACAATACCAGAAAAGGGAGACCTTTGAAAAATGCAACAAACTGTTATAAAGAGTCAAGTTATTTTAAAACGATACCATTTTCAAATACAAAATCATTTCTTGAATCTCATTTCCGCATGTATACGTATACAACTATTATTATTAAAGAATTTGGTTATTAAATATTTGTATGAATATCTTGAGATTATAATAAATAACATTATAGAGACAGTTTAAGCAATATCTAATTATTTCCCAATCATTTTATTTAGTTTTAATTTCATGAATGTTTAGAATTCTCATGTAGACAAATAGTAAATACAAATACCAGTATTTGTATCATAGTAAATCATAGTTATGAAATTTTTTCCAAAGATTTACTTTTAGAGAAAAATTTCCTGCAACTTTGATAATGAACTTGATTTGTTAATGGAAAACATCATGTCACTGATGACCGGACGTGATTATTAATTAACTTTTTGCCATTGACAGTATGCTGATTTCCAAGGAAAGTAAATGACAATAGGTTACAACTATATAATTTTTATGTTATTATTTCCCATGTATGTATAATGACACGTTTGTGTCAATTTACTTTTAAACAAACATACACGTTATTATTTTCTTTATAAATTGCCACTCAGAAAAAATATTTAAAAAATAATATTAAATCAAAAATTGTGCATATCACAACTTTTTGGTATACAAATATCCAATGCTTTTCATAGCCTTTTGTTGATGATAAGCCCAATTAACGCCGTAGATGTGACAAATTTTAACAAATTGTTTGCTGGTAATTACTTTGAAAGCTAAGATAATTTGAAAAACATGCTATTTAGGTACAATATAAACAATACACTTATTCAAACTTTAATTTTGTTTAATTTTATGTTGAAAAAGTGTCTGCGTCTCTATGCCAAGGTTACAACGCAAATTTATAGGTTTAATAATAATTAGTAACTAGTAAATCATTAATGTTTTTTTTAATCCACAGTATTCATTTTAGTTGTTTACACCTGTAAAATACCGAAATATTTAAGTATACCTATTTAAACAAATAATATGAAAATGACCGCATTAATAGTTTTGGAAATTCTAATCGCTATATTAAATCAAAACCTCGTTAACAATAGGTAGTTTATTTTAATTGCTTTTAACAATTTTCAGATTCTTCAAATAACAACACGTGAGAATCGATTAGACATGTGTCAGAAGTGCAGTGTACGATCATAATAATTTTGCTGAGTGAACTGTTTTATCAGGTGCCTTTATCAATTGCCAATCAAGATGATCAACACGTTCTTAAAAAATGGTAAGTTTAGAGAACGATATATGAAAATGTTTATTTCCTCTATAAGACTGTTTCTTAGATTATTACTAATAATTAAGTAGTAACTGACTTTTGAACGTTGAATCTTCCACTTTTAGTTTTGTTTTGGTTGAATTGAATCTTTTGTATCTGAACAAGGTCGCATCACCTAAACGCAGCTCATATTTGATGTTGATGATCATCATATAGGATGAGACAGTTTTGAATCAAAACTTTTGATGTATTAGAAAAGATTAATAATAATGTTTTCCACTTTTTTAGCACTAACTAGTTGCTTTAGCTGCACTAGAGCTTTTCTGTCTCTTCCCTATGCCATACCATGTCATGGAATCTGTATCTCTTCTACTTCTTGGGATTTCACTCTAATACCTATTTATTATACATTTCCCTGTCATGTTTTCTTGAAGTATGTCTTAACTACCCGTATTTTCGTGTTTTAATTCCACTCATTATATAACTTTTACTTTTTCTTTCGCATAATTATACATTACTTATCGCTCTCGACCACCAAACTCTAAACTAAGACAAGAAAGACTATTTCACTAACACATGCAATTTGTATGGTGTTGTTTAGTTACCATTTATGATTCTGATCCACATAAGAGTAGTGATTTTACTAAGGCAATTACTAACATTGACAGAAGTTGTGTTATTCATTTGCAGTAAGTATTGCAAAATTCAGAATCATAATAACTATGCGAATAATAGTTACTTATAGTACAAATGAATACTAAGATAGCTTTTATCCATGGGAGGGAAAGTATAACACATAGGGCGACAGCCGTGAGTTTTTCATTCACGTGTACCATGCAATGTTTTAGGCAACACTTTAATACTTAAATTCAAATACCAACTTTCAAATGTAAATAATATTTAGTTTCGAGTTGTTGGCAGTAATCAATTTGATACTCTAAGCGGGTGACTGAATTTCACTATTATGCAATGTATTGGCTGATATTGGTTGCTATTGTTGCCGTTTACTCACATTCTTTTTTACCCACTAGTGAGTAAACGTCAACTTTAATTACTTAGAAACTCAAGATGACGTATATTTATATAGGTACGTCATGTAAATTGTACGTATATTGTAAACTGTGAAAAAATGTTAATAATTCCAAAGGTTAAAAAATAAACCATTATGTTTATTGACCACCCATTTAAAAGAAAAATAATTAATTAAGAATAGTCAGTAAATAAAAAAGATAGGTTTTATTAATTCCCCTAAACTTTGTCTCAAAATTAGAAGGAGTGATTGAAATTATTCTCAAAAAAGCATTGCTGTGATTGGTTCTCACAAAGCCGAGTTGAAACCCAGTAAATTTACTAATTTTGTTTACATGAAGAATTAGAGATTTTGTCAAGCATTGGTAACATATTGTAACGTTCTTTCTAAAAATAATAATACAAGTGCTGTTTAAATCGTCTATTCACAAACAAATATTTATTTATATACACTAATGAATACACTATAAATTAACGCTATGATTATAAACCATTAAAAACTATTATTTACAGACTATGAATTTCTAATACAACATTTATATTCACTATTTATTTTGTAATACCCAGTTAATGACTTGCAGTTGACTGCCTCTCTTTTATCCGCCATCCGCTTTTATATCTTCATATAAACGCACCAGAAAACGCTGGAACCTTCTATGTATTCTTAGAAAATGCTAGAATAAACCACGTCTAATTTACATGCTTGTGCGATACGTCATTTTCTCGAAGGCGGCAGAACACACCACCTGTCGCTCGAAAAGAGGTTCGTTCCTTTTCTCTCCCGTTACACTGCCCCCCTCTTCAAGTCTGTTCTGTCCCAGAACAGGTTTTATGCTCTGATTCCTGTAGAACGGGTCATGACGATATCGACAGTCTTCACCTCGACTACACGTTCCATTACGGTAGAAATAACAGTCTACACTCTTCGTTGGCCTTAATGCGGGCTGTGGGTCAAAACTGCAGACGAAGATCTTGACGTCCGTACCTCTAAAGACAACTTCCAGCATGTTTCTAACGATTCTCCAATCCAGCTGGTCCCGCCCACAGCCGAGTTTGGGAACTGCCAATTTGTTAATTCCCCTGGTAAGCAACTCGATTCTCAAATTCCATAGTGCCCTCCACAAGTCGGCGTAACTCGGTTTCTGGTAGTAAAACTGCTTGGTTACCAAGTAGTAAATGGATCGGTCATGATCAGGCAGGCGTAAGGATTTACCAACAGAGGGATTTTGTTCTCGAAGTTCATTCAGCCGTCCAAATTTATTTCTAAACACCACTGCGATCCCCCTGGACATACGAAGATCCTCGGAGACACAGTGGGCAATGGAATAATCACCAGGGACCCGGAAGAGATCTTGTTGCATCTCAGTCGTGACTCCGAATCGCGCTTTTCTAGTTCCAGAAAACGCAGCCATAAATTCTCTAAAGGTTGGCTGATCATCTCCAGGCCTTACGGTATTGATAGCCACCTCAGCCTCATCTTCCGGAACTGCGTCATTATTTCCCTCATAGTGCGCCAGGCGATTGGAGTGTACCACCTTTGGTTTCCCTCTTGGCAATTTCTGGATGCGATAAATCAAGTCATTTATTCGTTTCTTCACCTGGTATGGACCCTCCCAATTTCGCTGTAACTTTGGAGAATAGCCACGACGCCTTTGCGGGTTGTATAACCAGACAAGCTCTCCAGGTTGAAACCCTCCTTCTTGGGCTCTCACATCGTACGTAGCCTTCATCCGGTCACTCGCGATTCGACTATTATTTCGGGTTCGGTCGTGAATATCCTCCAACTTCTTCTTTAAGTTGATGACATAATCATTCCCGGCTACCTCCTGCTCTATAGGTGGAGACCCAAATTCCAGATCACACGGTAACCGTAACTCGCGTCCAAACATCACAGACGCTGGTGACTGACCGGTTGTTTCGTGGACCGATGCACGATAAGCCATCAGAAACAGATGCAGGTATTGGTCCCAGTCTCGTTGATGATCGGAGACGACCTTGGCCAAATATTTGCCCATTGTTCGATTCATGCGTTCTACCATTCCATCGGACTGCGGATGTAACGGTGTGGTCCGAGTCTTGCGAATGCCCAACAATCGACAGACTTCTCCAAAGAGTACAGACTCGAAATTGCGGCCTTGATCCGAATGCAGCTCCATGGGCACTCCGAAGCGACTGAAAAACTCTTTGACTAGTACGTCAGCAACAGTCGCAGCTTCCTGGTTTGGTAGGGCATATGCTTCTGGCCATTTGATAAAATAGTCCATTGCCACTAAGATGTATTTATTCCCATCGTCAGTTTCGGGAAATGGTCCGGCAATGTCTATAGCTATTCTCTCCAGAGGACTACCCACATTGTACTGCCTCATAGGTGCTCTTCGTTTCCCCAAGGGTCCGTTGCCAGTGGCACATAGTTCACATTTCCGGCACCACTCCTTCACGTCTTCTTTACAGTTGACCCAATAAAAACGCTCCTTAACTTTCTCCAAGGTCTTTTTCACACCGAAGTGTCCTCCGGAGGCACCGTCATGGAGATGTCGCAATACTGTAGCCACTCGGCTTCTTGGAACCACGAACTGAGACCTAATGGTGGTGCCATCTTCACTCTCCAGTACTCGCTTCAGGAGATCGTCTTCCACCTTCAAGGACTCCCATTGGGCCCAATATGCTTTGAGCGTTCTGTTAAAAGGGCTGACGGCCTCCCAGGCAGGCCTTTCTCCCACGCGCTTCCATTCCAGTACCATTTTTAGTTCGGGATCAGCCTCCTGCTGTCGTTGCAATTCTTCCGGCAACCAATTGTCGTTGACGATGGTAGTCCTTAATACTTGGCAAACCCTCTCTTCCAAACGAGAGCAATGACGGCAATCCGTTGGACAGGGTCTTCTTGAAAGAGCATCGGCATTTCGATGACTAGTGCCCGCTCGATGTTCGGTGTCAAAGTCGTATCCTTGTAATCGTTCGATCCACCTTGCGACCTGGCCTTCAGGATTACGGAATTGTAGAAGCCATTTCAACGCTGCATGGTCCGTCCTCAATAAAAACTTCCGTCCGTACAAGTATTTGTAAAAGTGCTCAACGGACTTCACGACGGCCAATAGTTCTTTTCTGGTCACACAATAATTCTTTTCGGCTTTAGACAAAACCTTACTAAAATAGCCGATGACCTTTTCTTGTCCATCCTGTATCTGAGAAAGTACACCCCCAATGGCCAGATTACTTGCATCTGTGTCAAGTATGAATTTCCCTTCTGTCCGTGGATAGCTCAATATTGGTGCGGTTGTCAGGGCACGCTTCAGCTGTTGGAAAGCTGTTTCACACTCTCCGCTCCAAACATACTCGCGCCCATCTTCAGTTAACCTTGTCAGAGGTTTCGCTATATTGGCAAACCCAGGAACGAAACGCCTGTAGTAGGTACATAACCCAAGAAAACTACGAACTTGGTGTTTATCTTTCGGTGTTGGCCACTCTTGAACTGCACGAATCTTATCGGGGTCGGCTGCCACTCCATTTTGTGATACGACGTGCCCGAGATATTTCACTTCCTTTCTGAATATGTGGCACTTTTTCGGACTCAGTTTCAGATTGGCTCCACGTAGTCTTCGGAACACTTCCTCTAGATTTTTCAAATGTTCGTTGAATGATTTTCCGACTACAATCACATCATCTAGGTATACCAGGCAGGTCTTCCACGACAACCCTCTCAGGATGGTCTCCATTAGACGCTCAAAGGTGGCCGGAGCGTTACATAGACCGAAAGGCATAACTGTAAACTGCCATAGTCCGGAACCAATAGTGAACGCGGTCTTCTCCCGGTCTTCAGGTTCCATTTCAACTTGCCAGTAACCGCTCTTCAAGTCCAAAGTCGAAAACCATCGTGAACCAGACAGGGTATCTAACGTGTCGTCGATGCGTGGTAAGGGATAGCTGTCTTTCTTGGTCACGTCATTAAGCTGCCGATAGTCCACACAAAATCTCGTTGACCCGTCCTTCTTACTGACCAGGACCACCGGTGATGCCCATGGACTGCTGGATGGCTCGATGACCCCTTGTTCTTCCATATCAGTAATAATCTTTTCGGCTTCTGCTCGCCTTGCTAGAGGTAGACGCCTCGGCTGCTGACGGACAGGCATAGAGTTGCCTGTATTGATTTTATGTTTTACTATATTTGTTCGTCCCTTCTGGCTATCGTCAAGAGCGAAGATATCTTGGTATCGGTGAACCAAACCCTGT
The DNA here is from genome assembly GCA_929113105.1 of Agrypnus murinus. Lineage (NCBI taxonomy): Eukaryota > Metazoa > Arthropoda > Insecta > Coleoptera > Elateridae > Agrypnus > Agrypnus murinus. Next base: position 168,831,809 of record OV816025.1, on the reverse strand, counting down.
ACCTCTTTCACTTCTGTTCTGTTAAGGTCTTCGCACGAACTAGTAACCATGCCCACTAATTTTCCACCATGGTCTTTGGGCGCTGGTTTTGGAACATCAGCCATACACCTGGCTACTCGGAATACTGGCACACACTGTCCCACAAGGGTACTCTTCTTCAATGTCACCGGATCCACATTAACGTTCATAATTCTCACCGGTACTCTCTTTCCAACCTTGATCAGCGCTTTTCCCACCAGTATGCCACTATGGATCTTCTTATCACAAACAGGCTCCATCATTCGCACACACCCTACCCGAAGATCTCCATCCAAACCCGCCTCGACAACCATCTCGCTTTGACCCGGCAATATCACATCTTCAGTCAACAAAACCCTTACAACCGGATCTTCTCGTGGGTGCAAAGGAAGTTCTTCGTTACCGACCTTCAAAACACCCTCTTTCAAATCCAACGTAAAACCAAATTTTCTCAGGAGGTCCATTCCCAAGATGAAGTCATCAGTGATATCGGCTACCAGCACCTCATGATCACATTCTTCACTTCCAATGCCAATCTTCATCTTCACCACTCCGCGTGTTGGTATCACTTCACCTGTTGCTGTACGGAGTTGAGTAGTTGTCGGTAACAATTTAATACTTGATTGTAGAACATCAGGGCGTACGATGGATTTTGTCGCCCCCGTATCAATAAGTAGTGGAACGGTTCGGTTAGCAATCTTTCCATCTACAAACAAACTGCCATTACTATTCTTTGATGTTACGGCATGGATCGTGATCTCCGGGGCATCTTCACTCAAGGTCAACGTTCGCCCCCTCTCGTCGACCCCCTTTAGTTTTCCGACGGCTGAACTTGTTTGGGTTTAGGGCAGCGGCGTCGTATGTGCCCTTGTTCACCGCAGTTCCAGCAACGGGGTCCTCGAACTTCTTGAGGATTCTTTTTACGGTTCTCTTCCTTCTGAAGAACTCTCATTAATAATTCTTCTAGGCGATCTTTAGAACCTTCATCTTCTTCCAAAACGGTCCGAACACGTCCGTGACCTCGGGACGCTTGTTTTGCAGCTTCAAATTCTAAGGCGTGAGCAAGCGCATCATCAGTTGTTCTTGGTCGTGCCAGCCTCAATGATTGTTGTGTTTCTCCGTCTCTTAACCCATCAATGAAGGTCTGCACAGCCAGTTGTCCCAGAAATGAATCGGGTGCCGTAGGGTACGCCAATCGGACAAGCCGCGCAACATCGGCTTCAAACTCCTGCAGGCTTTCTCCATTCTTCTGGATACGATTCTTCACTTGCGCGTGATACACTTGTTGAAGATGCGCGTCTCCATATCTCATTTCCAACCTAGACACTAACAATTGGTAATCATTTTCCTGTCCTGCTGGGATTGTTTGCAGGACGTTCAACGCGTCTCCACGCAAAGCCACAGTTAGAGAAACGGCCTTTTCCTTACGTGTCCATCCGTTGGCCCCAGCGGCCGCCTCAAATTGTTTGTAGTAGGTGGACCAAGGTATCTTTCCATCGAACGTGGGTGGTTTTACTTTTATCCCTACGGCAGGAACCTTTTCTTCTTTAAATTGTTTCTTTACTTCATTAAACGGCCACTCAGAAGTTGAGGGAAACCGTAGTTGCCTCATTCTATCTTCCAACATTTCGATCATATCGTCTTTCTTAGTTGTTGGTGGTAATTGCATTTGGGCTATTTTCTCTTCTACCATCTTTATTACCCTATCTTGTTCCGCCAATCTACCTTCCAATAGTCCTAACGCACTGGCATTCTCCAAAAATTCTTCGAAAACTTTATCTTCCAACGCTTTGACATTTTCCAACAATTCTCCTTTCAGCATTTTAACATTTTCTTCCAATGCTTTAGTATTTTCAAGTAATTCTTGTTTAAGCATTCTAACATTTTCTTCGGACTTTCTAGAATTCTCTTCGGACTTTTGCAGTAATTCTTCTTTTAAAATTCTAGAATTCTCTTCGGACTTTTCCAGTATTTCTTCTTTTAGCATTCTAACATTATCTTCGGACTTTCTAGAACTTTCCAGTAACTCTTCTTTTAATATTCTAGCATTTTCTTCAGACTTTCTAGAATTCTCTTCCATTTTACTTAACAACACGTTAGTATCAATTGCGGGTCCAGGTATTTCGAAGCGGTAATTTTCAGGATCTTCCTTCTGTTCTAAAAGCCATTCTCTTAGCCGATTTATCAAAACTTCTTTCTTTCCATTACTATCCAAGTCCCTCTCGTCCAACTCCCGCTTCAAATCTATTACTAAGAGATCCTTTAATAGTTTCATCACCATTTTGATTGTTTGTTGAAATTATGTTTTAACACCAAAAATTTTATTCTCACAGCACTTTAATTAATTATTACGCGATTTTATTTATTTTAAAACCCCACACCTGACACCACTGTAACGTTCTTTCTAAAAATAATAATACAAGTGCTGTTTAAATCGTCTATTCACAAACAAATATTTATTTATATACACTAATGAATACACTATAAATTAACGCTATGATTATAAACCATTAAAAACTATTATTTACAGACTATGAATTTCTAATACAACATTTATATTCACTATTTATTTTGTAATACCCAGTTAATGACTTGCAGTTGACTGCCTCTCTTTTATCCGCCATCCGCTTTTATATCTTCATATAAACGCACCAGAAAACGCTGGAACCTTCTATGTATTCTTAGAAAATGCTAGAATAAACCACGTCTAATTTACATGCTTGTGCGATACGTCATTTTCTCGAAGGCGGCAGAACACACCACCTGTCGCTCGAAAAGAGGTTCGTTCCTTTTCTCTCCCGTTACAATATGTTTTTGGAACCCCTATATTAAATTATTCGAATAAATTATATTAGGTGCGTTGGTCTTTTGGCTCTTTTTACTCTAAACGCACTCAAGTTGTTCGGTTACGAACATTAGGGCAGAGCGTACCTACTAACTCGATAGCGTTAGAATATGAACGCATGTCGTACACGGAGTTGGTAACATTTGGAATGTTTTTTTCGTGAGAAACACAAGGCATTTGGAGTTTATTCCTTTAAAGTGTAGTTTCTGACATTACTAGATTATAATTATGAGAAGTAACAAAATGCACCGCTATTCTTTAAGGGTTACAGAACCACTTAAAGTTCAAGAATTTTTCTGTATTTTTAACTTATTCGTTTAAATAAATTATATAACCTTGATATTGATATTTTTATAATGAATGTGATAATAAGACCCAAAATCAATATAATTAACGTTTGTTACAATTTTTCTTTAAAGGCTTTTCCCCAGTTCAATTTCACTTAATGTTTAATCTAAAATTTTTCTTTCTTAAAAGGGTTTTCTCCAGTGTGTTTATCATATTTTTGTCGTTCCAAATATGGAAGTGTTTATGGGCACACCCTTGGCTACCTCATTGGTGAATTCAGTTTTATCTGTTTTCTAGAACATTTTGATAAGATAATCATCTCTTCTACTTTTAAAAAGGGAGTTGTAATTTGACTTGCAAATAGAGTGTTCGCTTTATTCCAGTTTTAGGAAATTTAGATAATTTCTCTCTTTATGAGTTTATTATGGAATCTTTATGGTTATCTCTAACAATTCCTTGTTTTGTAGGAATACCTTTCCAACCTAATTATAACAAGAGGTTCTAATCCACTCGTTCTTTTACCTCCTTTTTATACTCCCTGGTTTTAGCAGCGTTCTACCTTGTTCCACCGTCCAAGACGGGTATTTTTTGGCCACCAGCTCAGCTGTTATCTGAGCCGCATCTATAATTAAAGTATTTTACCAGCTACCGACAAGAGTAGGAAGAAGACAAACCAATACCAACACAGAACTTAACACCTAAACTATATTAACAGTTTTCTTCCTTCTTGACTTTTAGGTTATGTAACAAAGTAAACTTCCTAAATTCATTTGGTTTTAACAAAGTATATTAAAGGCACAGTTGCCACTTGTGCCGCATTACTTTTCTGCAGAAAACGTAAGTCTGATTCAGATATCCAGTTTAGTTAGATTATGTGATTAAATTATTGTTATTTCGATTATGTGAATTTATTGTATGTAAAATTGTATAAGATTTCTGATTTCGTAATATTATTTTTATATTATTAGGGGTTTATTTACAAATAATGTTGTGTTTTGTTTAATCATTGATTTTGAGTGTGGTATGAACCACTCAATTTTTATTTGAGTTTTAATAATAAATAACCTTCCGTTTCTTTTGTATCTGTATCTTTTATTTCTACCAACGCTTGTGCCGAGTTCAAACGGCGGCTGCTATCTTAGAACAGACGTTTGCCGGACACAAAGATTCAGTCAGATTAAGGTTAATGTTTTGTGTGATAAATTTTTAATATAGCTCGGACTTCTTTTAACACCGTGAGCTAGCTGGTCAGGAAGTTCCCGTTATACGTTGTGCATTCTTTTTAATTCGCAGTATTTATTGATTTCTAAATTAATACAATTAGAATTTACAGAAAAGTGTTGTTATTAACTTTAAAAGAATTATTTGAATATGTCCATTGCAAATAAAAGAAAAAATATAGAATATATAATAATACATACTATGAATAGGGTGATACCTTCTCAATGAAAATCTTATCAAAGTATTTATTCCCCTGTTATTTACATTGCATATACTGTGCGTTTCAAAAGTCTGGAACTATTGAAATAAAATTCAAACAAAAACTTTTTGAGACAAACGCTCTGACAGGTCAACTTTAGTTTTAAAAAACACATATTTTTGTATAAATTTAATTCTTCGATCGCCTTTTGTTTTCGAGTTATGACGTCATTGATTTTTTTTTTAAATTGCAACTCATATTTTTTGGATTTTTTGATGGATTTGGATAGAGCTTGAAATTCTGAACATAAAAATATGCACAAGTATGACCTTGACCTTGATAGTTTATAAGATAATCAAGCTCAAAATTTGGAAAAAAAGCTGTAGCGCTAAATTTTTTTAATTTTTTTTTTATTTTACTGTAGAAACGAGCAAGTTAACAACCTTATTGTCATAACTAAACTAAATAAGATGTTCAAACTGATTCCCATTTACTTCTTGGCAATATCCTAGGCGATACTCAAAATCTTGTAACACATTCCGGAGAGTTTCTGGCCGAATTGCTCCAATTTAATTTAATGCCTCGTATTTCAGAAACTATCAAAGTTAAGGTTGTACTTGTACATATTTCTGTTTCCAGAATTTCAAGCTCTATCCAAATCCATCAGAAAAAATATGGGTTGCAATTTAAAAAAAATCCGATGACGTCATAAGTCAAAAACAAATGACGATCGAAAAATTCTGTGGATATAAAAAGATCTCTTCTTTAAAACCAAAATTGACCTGTCAGAGCGTTTGTCTCAAAAAGTTTTTGTTTGAATTTTATTTCAATAGTTCCAGACTTTTGAAACGCATTGTATACCGTGCAATTCCCATCTTTACAAAAGCATAATGATATAACTTATAACCTTATTTCTACTACTGAACATTTTTATTTAAATTTCATTATAAAAGCAATTACGACTACGCGGTTAGCCAAACTTGGTTTGACGTTATAAATGTTAGAAATAAATGCCAAAAATAAATAGCAACTACTATCAAGCGCACTACAGTTGAATTTAACTTCATGAAAATTCTTACTAACCACAGCCTTATTAAACACAAGTTTAGAAAGAAAAGAAATAGAATGATAAGAGATTGAATTATAATATATTTTTGACCAGTTGCAGCACTAGACACAATTCTAGATTTGGCGAACTTTGATAATGCAAGTATATTTACTATCAGCATCTGGATTACTCAAAATACGCTACAAAAAGATTTAGGTTGTCCAGTGGTATAACCAGAGTTCCACAATTGAGACTACAGCAAGGATGATTTACTTACAAGTGGCGGTTTATTAAAGAGACAGAAGCTCCATAATCCCTCCCATTTTCCGGTTTTCTTGATACTGCGATGTTGCAGCCAACATTAGTAGGCTTACTTTCTGACAAATTTGGTGCCGATTTTAACAATCCCCTGATGATGTCTTTGATTTAGGACATTTGGTTTATACTTTACACTTATCTATGTATGTATAAGAGGGCGACCGTTAATTTTTTTCGTGCACCCCCTAAAACGTTAGAAAACGAGGCAAAGATAAGTGGAAAAATATATTTTTTCTTCAAACGTAAAATAATTAGGTCGTAATTTGACTGAGGTGGCTGCGGAAAAATGCAACTTCTCCACCGGCGACATTTTTACTTTTCCTTTTCCCTCCATGGAGGAAAAAGTGTACAATTTATATCTGTCAAAACGTTTTTTTGTATAACAATCGAAACTACTCGCATTTATTAATCGCCTACTACATTTCTAGTATTGTATGCATAAATCAAACCCAGAGCTGAGTATCAAAAACACAAAAACATGGCAGCTTTATAATACATATTTTAAAGCGTTGGAAGAAAAAATAGCATATTTAATTTGGAGGAGAAGTGACTTTTCATGGCTTGCCTTCTATTACCCGCCTCACTACGTTCGGCGGGTAAACTCAGGCGCGCCATGAAAAGTCATGCTTCTCCTCCGCATAAAATAATATACTATTTTTAATTTAAACCGTGCCTATACGTGCCTAAAAGTTTTAAAAGATAGGTTTTTTATTTAATTTTATTGTTTGGTGTGTTTCCAGAGCTTTCTCGGCACAACTTTATTGTTTTTCATTGTTTTTGGTTCAAAATGCGTATCTTTATGTTTTTGGGGTCGCTGAATACGAATCTGAACACCAAAAGATTTTTGATAGTTGTCTTCAAACTACAATGAGCATTTTCGAGGAGATTTACAGCGTCATAAGAGTTTTTCGAGTCGTTGAGTTCAAATTTGATGTCAAGATAAAATTTGGCTAGTTAACAGCTGTCAATATAGCTGTTAATTTCATGAAAAAGATATATATTAAAGGAAATTATTCTATTATAAGGGTTTTTCAGGCCTGCGAGTAAAAATCTGACGTTTTAATGGAATCGAAAATTAAATAAAAATATCTATTTTTTAAAACTTTTAGGCACGTATAAGCACGGTTTAAATTCAAAAAATAGTATATATTATTGTGTTACAAGTGCAGAAAAGTGCCAATTTCTCACGAGTGTGAAGATTTTGCGGCATGAGACGTAGTCGAATGCCGCAATCACACGAGTGAGAAATTGGTGTTTTTGCACGTGTTACACACTATACTTTATCTACGACAACAAAAACAGTAATAAACCACCAACAGCTAAGAAAGTTTTTTAACCTAGAATTTATACTCTCATTCATATTTTTTACGTGAAATATTTGGCAATAAATTAAGAGATGTAATGTGAGCCGCTTCCACGATGTTTGGAGGTGTACGAGTGTACACCCCAATTTTCCTTCATCGGATTCACTCATGATACATCTAGAATTTTAAAAACGACAAAAGTAAACATTAAATTTGTAAAGACAATAGTAATAATACGTTTACAATTTGTATAATTTCAGTCAATCTACTATTTAGTACTTACAGCTAAATAATCATACGTATGTACTCGTTTTCAGAAAATAATTTATATGTACAAAAATCACAATTCAATTGTCAAGGTTATTAACCTCTGCGCAAAATGTCAAATATTCTCGCATTATGTAGCAAATTATAAATGTTTTCAATGTTTTTATTGTAATTTAGCAATAATAATAAATAAAATTACATTAAAAATTATATAATAATGTAAAGCATTAATTAATTTTATGTTTTAATTGAATAACAATCATTGTAACTTTATATAATGAGAAAAAAACATCATTGAAAGGCGTCTCGGTAGCTCAATGGTTACGGTGTAACTACTAACCGAGCGATCCGGGTCTGACCTTAGTTTTTTTTCTAGATGGATTTCCATTCGAAATATAATTTAATGTAAAATATTAATTAAACAAAATAAATTAACCTTTATCTAAAATTTATAACATTTTATATTTCAAATAATTAATAATATTATAAATATTGCAAGTGGTGACATCTATGGCGTTTTAATAGAACTACGGATTATTGAGAACTCCTTCCTCACATACTTTACCGTTGAGTTTGGAGATTGTTTGCAATTGGTCGTTTTCACGGTTACTAGATCGTGCGGAATATGTAACTTTCTATGGTGGTCGTAGATAAAATATTTTTCCACTTATTTTTGCATCATTTTCTAACGTTTTAGGGGGTGCGCGAAAAAAAAGTTTTTTAACGGTCACCCTAATGTATAATATATGTTGTCATCTATGGTTTGTTTGTTTCTTAATACATTTTAGTAAATATAGAGTAAAATATTTAGTATTGAGGATAACATCAAAGAGGCTTATTTGAATCGGTCAAAGCAGAAACTGAATATGTCCCAACCACCTTGTTTTGAGAAAAACAAGAAAAACTGAATTACTCAATGTTGCTTTTATGGACTTTCGTGACTTTTTGGGATATGAAAGAAGAGTATCTATTAGGTAAGATCACATGGTTCAATTTACTTAAAGTTTTGTATTCTAAGAGAAAAAAATTCATATAAAAGGTGGACATGTTCAGTTTCTGCATTGATTGCAAATAAAATGCAAAGAATACGCAAGAAACTATTTTGTGACCAGTGCCGACCTTTGAGGGGGTGCGAGGTCGGGCGCCGCACGAGTGTGCTAGGCTGTTTGGGACGCCGAAGTTGGGAAAATCATTCAATAACAGTTACTTTTTAAAGTTAATAAGGGCGCTCTGAAGGACTCTGTCCGAGCGTGCCGAGAGGCCTAAGGCACTGTTTGTGACAAAAGATCAACTGAACTTAATATTAACAAAAGAAATCTGAAAATCCTAAATACAAATAAAAATATTTTTAAACATTATCTGCTTTCACTGCGCTGTCTTCCTCTTTCTCTTTCATAGGCCATTTTAGGATAAAATTGCTGGTAAAATTCGTCAAATTCTTTCTCAATGTACTTCATAAATCTTTCAGTTTTGGAGAGGTTGTGGAGTCAGTGAGAAATACCTTCAACTGTTTCCTAGGTTGTCCAGTTTTACTTTCTTCTTCGTAAACACTGTTACTGGTTGATTTAGACATTTTTGCATAGAGAACTTCTCTCAACAAAATATCACTTGCATATGTCAAAACGACGCGACGATGGCTTCATTTGATATCAGCTAAGCTGTTTTTACTTCAGCGCATCCTAGATATATAAGACATACCGCTACAGAGATTGAACACGTCCTATGTTTCTTCAGTTTCTGTACTATACCATCGCTTTTCTACATTATAGAAAAGTAGGACATGTTATATTTTTGCACCATGCGATCGGGCACCCTTGAATTATGGTGAATTCATGTGATGATGAACTCAATTTACACAAAAAGTGGACATATTCAGTTTCTGCATTGACCGATTCATTTACGTAGAGGCAAATCACAAAAATTACTTTAAAAACGGATTTAAAAAAAGAAGAGTGTGTCCAACCCGCGCAGATCATCCCCTCGTCCTATATTACAAAAAAAAATACTTACTGAGTACAAGCTCCGACGCATATTAATTCATCTACTTTTATTTTTGTTAAAAATCACCCCGCAATCTTTAAACGGAAATTCTCTTCTGGTCTAGAAAATGACCTTTTCTTGTGTACCAAAAGTGAAGTACTGAATTAGGATTTGCATGCGACTTTCCGTATCAGGGGGGTTTCCTTACACCACTTCTTGCAAAGATTTTGTGTACTTTTCTTTGGGTGTAGTATTTATATTTTTTTAAAAGTTATAAAAAAAATTGCATGTAAAGATCACGTGATGAAACTACTCCATCTCCATACTTGTAAAATGTTGGATGCCATTAGTCGATTTGAAATTTGTTATGATTGTTATTAAATGTTTTACTACATAACCTTCAATAAAAATAACAAATTGGCGCCAAATTTTGTCTTAGGAATTGTTATATACATATGTAAATTGAAGTTGGCAACATTTATTTGTAGTGGTATAACTAACCAATCCTGGCCCGTCCGTCAGTCGTCAGTACCACTTGAGTCGGTTTGGAGGATACATATCTTATACAGTGCATGCATTGTGTATGTAATGCTCCCTGCTCACCAATATTAATAAAGTTAATTAATGACAATAATTGAGTATCTTTTATTTAAACACATAAAAGAACATAACAGGAATAATATAAAAATGGTTTCTATCATGTGTATCGACTTCTAAGTATTTTTGTCATATTTTATTAAAGACATTTTTTATTAAAAAATACGTTTACAGAAGGCGCGCGTTGTTATTTCTTGACCTATCATCACATTCAACATAAAAGTTGCAATGGTTTATAATTTTGGTTTACTGGAATGACAAAATAATCAAACAATTCATCGTTCTTTGTATTATTAAGTACGTATTACAAATCAAATAGTAATCCATTTTGTGACACGATCGCTGCATTAGTATAGAAAATGATTGAATATTTGTTAAGTTGCAAAAGTAAGAGAGTAACCACGCGACACGATGTTTCAAAGAGAAGAAGAGAAGAGAAAAGAAGTTCCACGAAAGTAGCAATTACTACGCCGCCACGTATCTGCTACCCAAAAATTGTTCCCCGTTTTGGTTCCAGGCACGTAACGAAACCGTAGCAATTACGTGCTTGTGACTATTGGCAAAAACTTAATACTTCCACTGGTAGTTGCTGGTACGTAGCGATGACTAAAAAATGCTGCTTGGAATGCTATGTCCACTATGTCATCATTGTGATGATACTAACATATACCTTCTGCTCGAGAACCTTCAAGTGTAGTTCAGTTCTTCTTATACAGATATAGAAAAACAGGTAGAAAGTACGTACGAGACCATATGTATGATAGGGAACGCACTAATAAAATAAAGAAGGGTTTATATCGGGTCACGCCTTTGCTCTTCTTGGTTTGTTAGTGGGGGAACATTCGAACATTAAAGTTCTTTAGAAAACCACAGACCGAGCGGTGGTGTAGTTCCCCAACCGCACTAACACAAACTAAACAAGAAGAGCAAAGGCGGGGCCCGATGTAAACCCTTCTTTATTTTACTAGCGCGTTCCTTATCATACACACATATGGTTTCGCAGATACTTCCTTCTTGTTTTTCCACACCTGTATACCGAAATGTTAATGTAGTGATTTAATACATTCCTTATAAATTTAGATGATACGAAACATACAAAGGGTTGCTATAACGACAGTTAAATAGAAATAATAAAAGATCTAAAAAATGCGATCTTTGCGTCAACGACATGCGACAGAAAGATAATAACTTTTCCCATTTCTGTAATAAGTGATCGTGTATTCAATCAGCAAAGATATTTTAGATAAATACTGAGACTACGATATTACTAAACTACCTGTATATACCTACCTATAGTCATGTTTAGTTGAGACTACCCAAGAAAAGGTTTGGATACGAAGGAAATAAGTCTCAAGCTATGGCGCCTGCTGAAGATTTCTTCCAAAAGGCATTTAGATTGATATATTTCTAATATAGATTGTATAAGTTATGATTAATTAGTATTTACTGTTGAAACTAGCGTTGCATAGTAAGTAATGTGGTATAGCTTACAACTGCCAGTTACTTAGGTAGTTAGTTGGTTAACAATTTAGGTTAGATTTATGCTTTCTTTCGTACTCTCTTAAATGAAATGAAATATCCAAAGCAATATATTTAAAAATGGTCTTGTTTATAAAAACTCAATTTAAATATACAGTAATTCATTGAAAATCATTTCAAATAATCAACGGCAGTGGTAGTATTGCTAAAAGTTTCTCTTCTGGACATTAACATTTAAACAACCTTAACTGCTGATTGCAACTAATTCTTAGAAAGCTAAAAACAAAATAAATACAGAATTTTGGATCTACCTTTTCCCGGATGAAGGAGTATAATTTACTTACCTATTTATCTATTAACAGTTATTTTACACATAATATTTACAAAATGGATATTTTATTATTTTAGATAGTCATTTCTCTAGGAAAGTAGATTTTTGCTAGTTTTAAAATTAACATTTATATTGGTTTTTCTTAAGATGTGCATAAATAATTATCTGCAAAAAAATGTTTCCAATGTTAATAATGTTTACGATAGTCATTAAATTAAACTTGTTTCCAGGATGCTTACCAAGCCGAGTGGTAGTGGGTCTAATGATCTTCACAGCATGCTTCGTTTCTTACATGTTAAGAGTAAATATGTCAATAAATATAATAGCAATGGTGGAGCCCTCAAATGAAGGAAAAGAACAAGTCGCAGAATGCTTAGCAATTAAAAATGATAACAACACCGTTGTTAATTCTACAGAAACTCTATCCAAATTGACGGCATTACCAAATGTAAGTATCGTTTTCCAGTATTTTAATTATTTTTCATTAGTAACGTTATTAGCACCGTTCATTGATACGTGTGAGCAAATTCAAGAAAGTTATAATTATCACCTTTTAAACAACTAATGCGTCAACTAAATTTTATACATAATCTTGGTATTAATTTAATTATTATTATTATCTTCTCTGTTTTCAGTATGGACCTCGTTACGTATGGGACCCTAAAACGCAAGGTCACGTTCTTGGTTTCTATTTCTGGGGTTATATTTTAAGTTCTATACCAGGCGGTTTGCTTGCTGAAAGATTTGGAGCAACAAAGACAGTCGGCATATCCGGATTTATTTCAGCTGCCCTTACCATTTTAACTCCACTCGCAGCGTCATGGCATTATGCGGCTGTAATAGCGTTGCGTTTTATTCTTGGAGTTTTGGGGGTAATATTCTATTGCAACAAAAATGTCAGGAAGATATTTATTTCATTCTTTTCATCTTTTATAGGGCGTAGTCTATCCATCACTTCATTGCCTAGTTTCAAAATGGGCACCACCAACCGAAAAGGGAAAGTTCACTGGTGCTCTAATGGGTGGTACCTTAGGAACAATGATGACTTGGCCTATATTAGGCTATATTATTGAAAGCTGGGGTTGGAATTGGGGATTTTTTGGACCTGGAATTTTAGGACTTATTTGGTGTTGCTTATGGATGGTTTTAGTTAGTGACTCTCCTGATGTGCATCCAAGAATCAGTGAAGACGAAAAGATTTATATTGTAAAAAGTTTAGGAGGAAGTATTAAGAAAACTAAAGTAAGACTTGTGAATACATTAAAACTGATAATTCAGAACTTTATTAAATTAATAATATTTTAGGCATTCCCACCATATCTCAAAATGTTGACTTCAGTGCCATTCTGGGCCTTGAATATTTTACACTTTGGTAACGTTTGGGGATTATATTTCCTTCTAACCAATGGTCCAAAATATATGTCTGGTGTTCTTGGTTTCAATTTGGGACATTCTGGTATTTTAGCAGCCTTACCTTACTTGGCTAGAATGTTAGCTGGCTTTATTTTTGGATTTATTGGTGACACCATAAGGAAACACGGTTGGATGAGCGTTACCGCAATTAGAAAAACTTTTGTAACATTTTGTAAGTATTCTTTCTTGATGATTTTAGATAATTGATTTAACCAAACAATATCTTTTAGCTCACTTTCTACCAGGACTGCTACTTTTTTCCTTAATTGCAGTAGGCTGTGATGAATTATTATCAATAGCTTTAATTACAATGTCATTAGGTTTTAATGGTGCTTCTACTATTACCAATTTACAAAACAATCAAGATTTAGCACCGAATTTTGCTGGCACTATTTATGGTGTAATTAATTGCTTCGGTGGAGTAACAGGATTTATCACACCTGTGTTAACTGGATATATCACTGCGGAACATGTAAGTTATTAAACTGGTTGCAGACAGTGCAGCATTGTCTTATAATTTTGATTATTGCAGAATGGGTTACATGAATGGCATATCATTTTTTCAATTGGTGCTTCCATTTATATAGCATGTGGCATTGCATATTGCTTATTTGGTACTGCAGAACAGCAACCTTGGAATCAGATTTTAGACGAGCCAAATAAAACTGACAAACCGGAGGGTGTAGAGAATCCTGCATTTGAATCTCCAATTGAAGTTACAGTATCAACTGGAAATAGCACTGAGAGTACTAAGATTTAAAGAAATTATAATTTAAATATATTTGTAAATTAAAAAGGGCAGTTTCATTGTGATATTATATAATAGTATTTTAACTTGTCCTTTCTTTATTTATACAATATTCCTATTTTAGTGTTTTTTATTGTATCAGTATTCTATGTACTTACTAATTAGTCTATTTTTACCATAACATTGACTGTAAATTCTAAAGTAATTATTTAAGTGTTAAGATTTTATTAAACATACTTGCAGAAGTGTTAAATAAAGTTGTTTTATTTGCATGAATAACTGGGAAAAATCGCTTACCTATACATTGTTCAAATTTTGCTGTAATCAAAGATCTAACGATCTAAAAATGCTGACGAGAATGTTCGCGAACGTTCTCGCATGGAAAAACCGTATCAAAAGAACGTTCTCATTGCGATCTTGATCGAGCCCGTGCTTGTAACAAAAACAAGTGGTGCCAGTGGCACACACAGGATTTAGGCTGGGCGCTGACTACTCGCACAATAGAGTCACGGCTCCTGAAATCTGATCCTAAACGTTAGGAACAAAAGAAAAACAAACAAAAATAAATGTACAATAATACTACTATACAGGGTTGCGATTATGTATGGAACCGGGTTCGTTCTGCTAAAACGGTTTGAGCTAGAATCCTGAAACTTTAAAGAGACTTAGGACTCAATAAAAACTACTTATTAAAATTTAAAAAAAAATTTTTGATCCATAAGTTTTCAAAATGCAAAGCCAACTTGATTTTTTTTAAATGGGAACATGGGTTAAATGGGACATCGTTTTTTTTCATTTTTATTTTTTTTTCTGAAATTCTGTCAAACAAATCATCAAACCTATTATACCATTCAATTCGGAAAAAAATAACCTTTTAAACGATGTCCCATTTAACCCATGTTCCCATTTAAAAAAAAATCAAGTTGGCTTTGCATTTTGAAAACTTATGGATCAAAAATTTTTTTTTAAATTTTAATAAGTAGTTTTTATTGAGTCCTAAGTCTCTTTAAAGTTTCAGGATTCTAGCTCAAACCGTTTTAGCAGAACGAACCCGGTTCCATACATAATCGCAACCCTTATAAGAATAAGTTATAAGTTATAATAATATAATAGAAGTAGTATAACAGTAAGAAATATAATACTCAGAAATAAAACATGCACAATCTTAGCATGTTCCATAGTAGTTAACGTTTTCCAGCTGTCTCAGAAGATTTGACTAATTTGTGAAAGCTTTCAATTTGTTTTTTCTTCTGAAAAAAAATTAACTGAAACAGTTTTTTGTGGCTTGAAAATTCACTTTTTAGTTGATTAGAGAAAGGATCTATTAATGGCTTAAAAATTTACTTTTGACCGATATCGTTTTTTAATTTTTCTGAATGGCTAGGGGTACGTCAGATTGTTCACATTGATTTTAATGGTTTAGAAATTGCACTTAGAAGTTTGATGAACACTAAAACTGAGTTATGGCGTTCAATCCAACGTGGGCATAATGTCTTTAAATGACACTTCGACATTCAGAACAAAATGTATTTTTACTATTTTCTCTAGTAAGGCTTTATGGGCATTCAAAAAAGTATATGTTTTTTATTATTCCCAAACAGTTTTCAATATCTTAGTTACCGTAAAGTGTTAGAAACGAATAAACTTAAAAAATAAAACGGTGTAGGTAGACATTGTATGTGCATACAATGTCTATAATTATATCAATCATTATATAAATAAATTGAACTTTTTTAAATGGAACACTGTATTTTATTGCCTTGTTCGACGTAGAATTTCAGTCTGATTTCAACAATATAGAATATATAATACTTACTTTTAACAGTTTTCGAAATAATTGCTATTAAATATATAAATTATACACTATCGCATATTCGATTATGCTCTGATTTTAAAAACATTTGCTTTGAATTGTTTGACATTCTTAACAATAAAATAAATGGGCATTAGTGAATTTGTTACAGTAATAAAAATACGGAACAAGCAAAAAATCTTTTTTAATTGTAAAATTCTAAAAACTAAAAAAAAGTTGTTTTTTGTTTGTCTAGTATTTTTAATATAATGTGAGTACAATAGATGTACTTAAAATACAAAAACTTACAATGCGATTTTCTCGAAAACTAGCGAGAAGCGACCACATGTTGATAAAAGAAAAATATCTCCTAAATCGTTACACCGATCCCCCATTGCAAGGTTTCTAGTAATATTAGTTACACCCTGTATATTGCTACCTTGTTGGGTGTTCGGGAGACCACACGACGTTCACCCATAAAACTGGCTGTCTTCTACCCTATCCCTATAAAGGGCAATGGACGAAGCTGTCAGATTAAGTGTGTGGTAGAGAAATTCTTGAGAATTCTCGACGGTTACTCATACCGATCAGTGGGGAGCCCTGGTAGATGAGACCGGTGTGGGTGGATTCGAATCTCGCCTGTGATAAGGTCATTTATGGTCACCAACGGAACCCGCTACTGGACCGACGTCATTTATGGTCACCAACGGAACCCGCTTGTTGACCGAGGTCATTTATGGTCACCAAAGGAACCCGCTGTTTGACTGAATCTCAAGTGCGGAGAATCAAAGTGAGGTTTACCCTGCTTTTGGGCTAATGGGAAACTGCAGGCCGCCAGGTAAATGTGCTTAGGAGCTATCCCGACCACCTTATGATCCGGACTGCAGCCGGGTACAGTGATTGGGAGAAGCTCTGAAAGCCATTACACTTAAGGAGAGTTGAAGCGAATACATAGCCTCTCACAATCAAGACAACTTCACCAAAAACGGGTACACACCGGGAGTCTATAACGTGTAGACTTAAACGAAGCTCTGTCGAGGGCCCACCAAGCCTAAAATTGGTAGATCGGGGTGGCAAAACCATTAAAAAACCAAGTCCCGCCACTGGATTCGATCGGGCAATGGTCCCACTTTGCAAGAGCGCATAGCTGGGGAATAGTCCTATTGCTGGACGAGGTACTTCGGTACCGGCGGGTGAGCAACGTGTTAAGTCAATTGCTCCGGCACTAGTCCTGCGATAGCTAGTAGAGGGTGGATAGGCAACCTCGCTCCGACCTGTGAGCTGATCTGGTAGCAATTGCTGTACTGCCGGTTATGCAACTTGCGCGCTGATTGGGCGTATCCCAATCACTTCCTTCTGGAAGGGAACATTGGGGTAAGTTCACACAGGTACCCCACGTAAAACAATCATGACATTCAATGTATATTGCTACCAACAGTATCGATATCTTTATTATCCTACTTAGAATGTTTGAATGTTTTAAAGAATAAAAATGTTTGTTTTCTCTTGTCCATTATCTGTGTTTCAGTCAGTGGCGTGCGCTCCATGGAAATGCTTCTCTTAAGAATTTATTAAAAATAAAAAACAATGTTAACAAAAATATTTTTATAAAATTATGGTTATCGTTTATTTAAAGTAATATTTAATCAACTTAAAGCTCAATATCAATTCCGTACAGCAAAAAGTTTAATTAGAGTACTATTTTAAATCAGGCTCATTAAACTTACACGGAAAGGTAATACCGCTTCAAATGCGTTACATAGTACACTGCATATAAGCACGGATTTCGTTGCTTACCGCTCTTCTCCTCGTCTTGCCGGACGATGCAGTTGACATCGCAAGGTCCTTATTTTTAGTGTGCTCCGTGCCCAAATGTTTATTTATTATAATTTGGTTATATGTTCGATTTAGTGTTTGTTAAATGTTACTTAAGTAATGTAAATCTGCGAATGAGGCTGTGTTTTGAAACATTTTATTATTTCAATTTATATTTTAAGTTAAGTAACCCTTATGACGAAATTTAACTTTTCGTGATAAACGCATTTAAAGTTTGATAGCACTATATAATAAATAAGTAAAGTGTTTCATTTTAAAGTGTTTTATTTATTTGTTTATATAGCCATCAATCTTAAAGATACACATTTGTAACCAATTTTCTTTAAAAAGGAAGGTTTAGAAGTCCCAGAACAGTTAAAATCTCAAGATCGAAGAATTTCGTCATAAGGGTCCTTTCTTCGGACAGGGTCACATTTTCTGCATACAGTTTGAAGAGAAATTACAAATTACTGAGAAAGGCAAACCAAAACCAGAACTATCAAACTTAACAACAAAGATTAAGATCTGCACCATGTATTTTATTGCTAAAAAAGACCGGAAATCGAGTTGCTTTATAAATAAATAGTAGTATTTTTTTAAATAAATAATAATAGTGAGTATAAAGTGTAAAAGTTCTTTTGTTGAAAAACCTTTAAGCTTAATAATTATAAAAATTTTTTAATTGTACCTAGGCATATTAAAATTAAAATCGTAGTTGCTTTCCTATCCTAAATTCTCATCGCACGCCACTGGTTTCAGTGAATGTTGCTTAAAATAAAATACTCGATGGTCGAGTGGTAGAGATCCTGCCTCTGTTCTGAGGGACATAGGTTCAAATCTTGGGTGCGACTGAAAATTTAATTCAATTGTATTTGAGTTCGTTAGAGTAACGTATGAGAATTGTATGAATGATAAAGTATGGGGTAGCGTATCATACATAATTCTTTCCCCTTTTACCGCATTTGCAGTGTCGGGTTCCACATATACTCTTATGGGAGAGCAACGACCTATTTTAGCAAGTATATTACGCTTCTCCATACTTTATCAGTCATACAACCAGGGTCGTATTAATCTCATGGGTGCCCTGAAGCTCTTCTACGACTGGCGACTTCTGACGATATATCATTAGATGCAGTGGCGGATTTAGGCACAAGCGTTGGAAGTGGCCGCTTCAGGCCCCACAAGTCAGGGGGCCCCGCAGAGGCCTCCTGCCAAGTGTACCTCAATCACTTCCTCTCGGAAGCAACGTGGAGATTAAGTCTAACGACAGGTGCTCTACGTAAAACACTCTTGGAATCTTGGACACGCGACAAATAAAAATTGGCGGGGGAACTCACTTTGTCGGCGCAATCGAGTTTAGTACAAAAAGGCAAGCATTCAGAGTGATAGGTAAAATTTTGTAACGGAATTTACAGTTTCGCAGCAGCCCTACAAGAAATGTATCGTCTCTGTCGCTCCGAATGGCTTGCCTTCAATGCCTTCTAGCAAATTCTGCGCGGTCGTCTGACTTACACCATCCTTTAAAATTGGTGAAATTCCTTAATGTCATTTGTCAATTGACAAAATTTCCCAGTGTTGAAACAACTTAAAAAAAATCTCAACATATTGTAATCCGTGCCTGTGAAAGGTTATGACCTTTTACGGTTTTTACAACCTAGAATGCTACAATTCGGCATTATATAGTCTTTTAAATTGTCTTTGTTATGTTTAAGCAGATATGCAATAATTTAGGCAAAAATTTGAAAATATTATTGATAAATTTGACGCTTATAAAAGCAGTGAAAAGTTCCATTATAAATGAACTGATTATAGAATAAAATGTTTTTCTGAAATAGTACATAAAGTAGAACTTTTACGGACTCATCTGTCACAATGACATATGTCAAAACTGAGTTTTACGGACTCATCTGTCATTTTTATTTGCATTGTTTTACATGTATTTGACATATTTCGCACACAGCCACGTTGAATTAGTTGCCTACTCTACTGTTATTAAATACGTAGTATATTACATGCTGAGTTGGTAAAGGACATCTTTACAAGCCAAGCGATAATTGTTTGACCGAGACGGTACGTCGAGGTCAAACAATTTCGCGAGGCGTGGAAACTTTACCAACGAAACATGTATACTATTTTATTCACAATAATTATACTTAAGACGTAATCAAAATAAAAAGTAATTTTAAATTTTAAAATAAACTGTCATAATTCCAATCAGAGCCATCTATCAACCAAAAGAAATTTTAAGTATTTTAAGTAAGGTTTCATTCTTCGCCGCTAGATGGCAGTGTATGCGTTCAGTATTTTAAAATTAGAAATTAATAAATTTCATTGTAATTATTAAATATAAAATACGGAAAAATAATAATAAAACTAATATTATATAAAAAATATGTTTTTAGCGTTAAATATATTTATAAAAACTTAAATTTAAATCGGATAAAACGTTCTGTTTTAAATTATTCAGAAAAAAAAGTTGGCCATAACTTTACATGTCAGTTTTACAGACATGTAATAGTTATTTACGTGCCAAGCTTTGTAAATTAATCTTTACTGGCGAGTTGGGAAGTTTGTGGGGCGAGCGACAAAGGAGCGAACCTCCATAATCCAGCGAGCCCAGTAACGATTAATTGCAAAGCGTGTCGCGTACAAACTTTTATTTCCACCTTCACCAGCATTTTCTTACGAATTGTATATTTTTTATACAAGAAATTTTGGAATCAAAGGCGCTAGCACAATTTATAGCTAGGCGTTGCCATGGTGTTGTGGTTAAGCAACACATTAGTTGCCATAGCTTTTTGTTGATGAACATTTTAAAATTTTACAGGCCTCTTTTAGGAGCCCGTAAAGTTTTACAGGGCTGTGAATGTAATTACTCATTTACTTAGTTACATAAAGGCCTGTAAAGTGGCATTTACATAGAAGGGTGAAATAAAGGAAATTGTTAACCACTTTGGTGTTGCTATAGCAATAGCTTACTTTCCAAGGTTTTTACAACATATGAAATGTACCTATTGCAATATGATTATGAATAAAACACATTTTGTATTTTAAATTCTCAATTTCACGATTTCAGAAAAAACGTAATATTCACCTCAGTACTAAGCTGATTTTTTATCACTCGTTATGGTTGTTCAACAATCTCCATATTCGTGATAAAAAAGTACAACTTTATTTGGTATACAAATAACTAATCTATCTACAGCCACTATAGAAAATTACACACTTCACACAGTCTATACTTGGGCCGCTGAACAGATATACAGCGTGGAAATAAATGATTTTCATCAAGTTCCCTTTGGAATTTTTTCACATGTACATTTTTCTGTACCGCTTTACTCTTTTTGATTTAGTACTAAATTAGTTCTGTCAATAAATGAAATCAATCTGCCAAACAATTCATAGAATTTATTGAATTCTATTATTTTGAGGTTATGGTACTGCCTTCTCTATTCTCGTAGAGCGGCACGTCGTGCTTTTACATGGGGAATGCAATGGTAACTTGATGAAAATCATTTATTTCCACCCAGTAGTAATAAAAAACGCCTACAATTACCCCCTCTTTGTAACAAAACCTTTCTATTGGTAGCATTCAAATATACCGCTCAAATTGAAAGGCATGTTTAATTGTACCAAAAAGATATCAATTCGTTTACTGTCAAATATCCAGCAATCACTTGTTAGTTGTGCGTGACGCTTGTATAACTAAAATTTTCGTTCATTCATTTTCGATATTCTGTATTTGTTTGTTTGTTTAGTTTTCTGTTCTTTTCTGTTTTGAGTGTTCCCGTTTTCATTTTTTTGTGTTTTGTTATTATTTCGTTCTTTACTGTTGTTATTTTAAAATCCAAGAGACATGGCCCTTTCTCTTCCGAAAAAGAGACCGCGAAATCATTTTTCGGTGTCTGATAAAGCATCCATCCTAAACATTTTTAAAGCGTGTCAAGAAAAACATCCAACTAATTCGAAAATTGAAAACGTCGAATTTACTGCAAAAGCGGCAGGTAGGCAATTGTAATTTTATTTTGCTTATTACGTATTGTGTTATTTCTTCAATATCAATGTTGTAAATATTCATTTTATGACAGGCGTGGGTGTTGCAAGTGTTTATAACTTTCTTCGAGAATATAAGGCTGACCATAAATTCAAGCCGCCAAGTCATATCATCGAAGTAATCCCATTTTGGACAACATTGATGAGGGTATAAAAAGTGGAGTCAGACGAATAATTCACCAATTTTATTTACGAAACGAACCACCAACAATAGCAAAAATAATGCTTGCTATTAATGATAACGAAGAACTGCCAAATTTAAAAAAAAACTACTTCGAGGGCATTGCTGAAAGAAATTGGATTTCGGTAAATATACAATAAGTAATCTTGTTTATTGTTTCCAGCCTTTTTTTGTGGAACTCAATAATCATGAAATAAATAAAGATTATTAAAAGTTTCACAGTTTTATTAAAATACAACCTGACAATATTGTTTCGACAGCTATGCTGTCATTATCAAAGGTAATATAATTATAAACAAACACGTCGCTAAGGTAGATACAAAAATAGGTAACTAGATAAAATAATAATAACAATCAGAATTAAATATCTAATACTTCCAGTAACGGAGAATTACTGAGCTCAAGTTGTTCATTCATTAAAGGTATCCTGAGTTTGTGTTTGTATATCTCAAAGGCTTCTAAAATGTCTAATTTGCGTTTGTTATTACAAAAATGTAGGAATTTAATATTATTTTGAGGAGTCATTGTGTGATTTTGTTCTAAAAGGTGTTTGGCGTAATTTGATTTTTCAGGATGTTTATTTTTGTAATGACGTACGTGTTCTTTATATCTTATGTCAAAATTTAGAAGTGTTTGTCCAATATATACCGAACTACAAAAAGAACAATTTAAACGGTAAATGCCCGATTTCATGATATCATGTGTTCTGTCTTTAGCATTAAATAAAAATGAAAAAGTGTTAGTGATGGTTTTAAATGTTATTTTATAATTGTTGGCTTTTCTTAGTATATGTGCAATTTTTTCTGATATTTTGCCAAAATATGGTATAGATATGTAATTTGTGTCTTCTGTTTGATTGTCAATGGGATATATTCTTTTGATAGCTAACCTATAATCTTTTTGTTTAATTAAAGTGTCAATCATGTTCGGATTGTAATGATTTGCATGTGCTAGTTGTTTAATGATTGATATCTCTTTGCTAAAATCTGATTTTGTTAGTGGAATAGTTAAAGCTCTGTGTACTAATGATCTGTAGGCTGCTATTTTATGTGTATTATGGTGACAAGATTCATTTGGTATTGTTATGTCTGTTTGTGTTGGTTTTCTGTATATGGAAAATTCAAATAGATTATCTGCGTTAATCTTGATATTTAAGTCTAGAAAGTTTATAGCCCTGTTTTGTTCTGTTTCTAGTGTAAATTTTATATTAGGGTGGATACTGTTTATAAGAATTTTGTCCATAAATATGTTAGCTAATAGAGGACTTAGAGAATTACCCATAGGGGTCATTCCATGCGAAATCGATCACTAAAATGGGTCGATCTCACGGATTTCGATGAAAATCAATTATGAGGTAGTAATCAACTAAAGAACATAACTTTCATTCATCAATTTGCTATATTACGCAGAACTTCGGAAATATTCAACCTAAAAAAATTGTCAACACTGCTTGCACGTCTTTAAAGAAATATAAATATCTCGAAAAGTATTTATCCTAGAACAAACATTTTTTTTATAAATTACTCACAAGAAGACGGGCTTTTTGGACGGCCTAATAATTTTTTGCTACCAAACGTATTTCTATTTTTTTCTTAACGAAATATTCTAAAATTGCAAAACAATCGGTGTGGTCACATTTTTAAAAATCTGAAAAAAATTGTACAGATTCTTTGAACATTTCTGTATTTAAATGCAAAATGGCAAGCTGGACATTTTAATAGTTTTTGCAGGAGAGATTTTTAAGGAGCGCATTGCAAACAGTTGGTGCACCATAGCCCACGACCGGCCGGCGCAATCCTATCACTACCTTTTAGTTAGTAATAACATGGTCCCTATAATAATAGCGATATGTCTTACCTAGTGTACACAAGATAAATGCATTTATGTGGATATGATTATATTAATTAGTTAATTACTTGTGTATTTCAGATCGGCTTCGTATTATAAATTCCAACTGTTCCGTTAAAAGGGTACCTATAGTAAATTAATGTTTATGATCTCATAAACTCTTAAAATGTTTATGATGAAGTACTGAAGTTTTATTGGTAGCATGGTATAAAAATTGATATGTCCTGTCTCGGTCCTCTTTTACTACAATAGCATTTAAAACCTATTTGAACAATAGGCACAATAAAACATTTACCTATTTCTACAAATGAGTTTGACGACGAGTGTTTTTCAACATTCAAACTATGTTATAACGGTACATATAGCTTTGGATCTCGAGTCATAAATATTCGACAGGCAATTTTAGAAAAAAGGACGGTAACGGCATTGACACAGAGTACAATTAGTCTTTTATTCTATCTTTTATTGGTTTTATACTATTTACTTCCCTTTACCGACAACTAAATATAAACTTGGTTTTTAGAAAACAGCAGCAGTTGATAACGTGTTGTTGTTCTGTGAACTTCATGAAGTTACATATCACGAGTTTTCAATAATGCCAAAATTTTATTGTTGTAACCCCCATAAGAAGCGAGGTCATAATCGCGTAACAAAAAATGTGAGAAAAGTGCTTGGATAGTTACGTGCGTTGTGTGAAGACATTAACTTAGTTTTAGGAGAATATATATGTTCTAGTTGTCGAAAATCTATGTCGACTTAAGAATATAGCTACAACAGGCGAAAGGGAGTTAGAAAATGTTGATGTTAGCACATCAAGAGGATCTGAAATTGATATTCCAGGATCATCATCGTCATCATCAAATGAAAATAAAGGATCTTCCACATCAACTACTTCCGCTGTATTTGTTGACCAAGAAACTGAGAGGCAAACGATTATAACAGCTGTTAATAAGGTGCTTCCAATAATCAAAGAGTCGCCAATAAAGGAATATTTTAGCAGAGATCCAAACAAGCGTCAGAAAATTGATAAAATCCAGAAAGCGCTAAAGAGAAAGCTATTCGAAGATAGTAGTGATAGTTCGGAGGAAGAAGAAACGGTCGGCGGTACTATCATAAAAGACCTAAAGGAGAAGTTCGTGTCCGTGGCAGATTTCAGTGAAAAAGTTCGAATTCTCACAGTACTTCCAGAGAGTTGGTCAATAAGAAAAATAATAAAAGAATTCGGAACAACTTTTTATATGGCACGTAAGGCTAAAAATCTACGTAAAGTAAAAGGATTACTTTCTTCTCCCAATTTGAAACCTGGTCAGACTTTATCAGCAGCTACAGCAACCCGTGTAGTTGATT
Source organism: Agrypnus murinus (assembly GCA_929113105.1). Classification (NCBI taxonomy): domain Eukaryota; kingdom Metazoa; phylum Arthropoda; class Insecta; order Coleoptera; family Elateridae; genus Agrypnus; species Agrypnus murinus. The sequence goes on along the minus strand of OV816025.1, from coordinate 168,806,717 downwards.
TTTACAAAGATGATAGCATAAGCCGAATGATGCCTGGAGCAAAAGATTTTGTCTCAGTTAAGCAGGAAAATCGTCGGATACACGTACAGAAGCGATTGGTATTGTGCAATTTAAAAGGAACGTATGAGGCTTTCAAAGAAAAATATCCCCTGGAAAAAGTAGGATTTTCTAAATTTGCGTCTTTGCGGCCAAAAGAATGCGTGTTAGCAGGATCCAGTGGTACTCATTCCGTGTGTGTATGTGTCATACACCAAAATCCCAAATTAATGTTAATGGCAGCAAAACTAGGCGAACTTGAAACGGATACAGTCGCCTTTCCTACAACTTATAAGGGAATACTAGCGATGGTAATGTGCCAACCACCTTCCACGTCTTGTCATTTACAAAACTGCAGTCTGTGTCCTGGATTTGAAGACATACAATTACGTATGGAAAAATTATTCGATGAACATTTTATAACTCAAATCGAATATAAAGAGTGGACACAAACGGATAGGTGTTCCTTGCGAACATCCATTTGTACACCCGATGAATATGTTGATAGATTATTACAACAGTTGCGGCAGCTTCAAACGCATGATTTTATTGCCAGAACGCAAAGCGACTTTCTGAAAGAAAGAAAAGAAAATCTTGGTATTGATGAATTAGTAGTAATCGCAGATTTTTCCGAAAACTATTCTTTCGTAATTCAGGATGAAGTACAAAGCTATCACTGGACTAACACACAAGCGACTATTCACCCTTTTACTATATACCATCGCAGTAATAATGACACCAAAAGTGAAAATTTTGTGATAATTTCCGACTGCCTTACGCATGACACAAGTGCTGTTCATCTTTTTCAATGTCGGCTAACTTCATTCGTAAAAACAAAATTTAAAAATAGAATTGAAAAGATGTTTATTCACAATCGACACATAATGTGTTCATTACTGACGTTTAAAAAGTTAGAAAGTAGTTTATTATACATCAGAGTCAATAATAAGTTCTCTTGGTTAGTAATGAGTTCTCTTGGTTAGTAATATCCATTACTTACCTTTTGCTCGTTCTAAATATTCTCAACAGATGGCAGAAGTTTTCGTATCTATCTTTACTTTTAGCAGGTAACAGTCAGTCACTGTTTTAGCAACTTCTGGTTATTCCGGTGGTGTGCAACTTACATCAGTTTCACTATCAGGCATTTTAAATCGTGTAAATTGCAATTAGGAGCAATGTAATTAAATTTAGTTTAGTAGTGACACGAATTTACTTTGACAATTGTTGCAGCAATTGTCATTTTATCGCCACCTGAATAAAAACGCTGGTGTTGTGTCCTCATATATCAAGTATAAGGTATCAATGTAAGAACATAATTATGTACGATTGTGAATAAAATAGTATACATACCTCGGCGGGAAGACATTAGGCGTCGAGCAATTGCAGCCCTTGGCGCTTCGCGCCTCGGGCAGCAGCATTGCTCTCCGTGTAATGTTCTACTTCCCGCCTCGGTAAGTAATCTACTATTTACTTTTCGGATGGAGCTGCTTCCCAGTACAAAAATAAGTACAATTTTGCAAATTTAGTTTATCACCAAAGAGATTTTGGAATACAAGGTGAATGGCACTTTTTTGCTACTTCCCATGGAAAGGGCCCATGTGATGGACTTGTCACTTGGGGGTACAATCAAACGATTAGCCAAGCATGCGAGCCTGCAAAGACCACATACTGATCAAATTACAGATCCTTTACAATTATTCCAATGGGCTAATGAGAATATAAAAAACCTTAATATAGAATACTGCACCAAAGAAGAGCACGCAAATCATACTGTCGAACTAGCAAATAGATTTCAATTAGCTGTACCCGTAAAAGGTACACGAAAGTTTCATGGATTATTACCTCAATCTCAGACAGAGCTTATAGCCAAAACGTTTTCTTCCTCAGAGGAAAGCTCCGTTGTTCAGGTAATTCTATTTTTCCTTTATCCTCTTTCCTAAATCTTTCCTGACGGAAGGCGATTCACCACCTTCTCGTGGTTTCCGTCGAGCAATATCATTTAAGACGTGTTATTGGCCAAGAGTGAATCAGTATACATTTTTGTTTACAAACCTTATTAGTGATGTTTACTAGATCAAGCTGTTACTATTTTTTTCTCCGTCCAACCAGAAAATGAGTTGTTTTTAATATTAAATTTAAAAACAGTTTACACTTAGTCCGGAAAAGCTGCACCGATAAACGCTTTTTCCGAGTTCTATTGTAGGTTCTGATGTTTAATAAAACTTAAATTAAATAAGTTATTGCATTATAATATTTTAGGATCTTTATTTATGTAACACACCCGAAGAAACCGATTTAAATACTAATTAAATTAGTAATTAACTAATCAGTATAATCATATCCACAAAAATGCATTTATCTTATGTACACTAGTTAAGAGGATTCCGTACCCAAACTGGCCTTGAAAATCGGAACTCTTACACCGCTTGTCACATTGACAGTAATAAAGCAATAAAGTGTCGTAAACAGTAGCTTCGAACCCTTGTCCATAAGTTATAGTTTGAAAGAGCAGGTACCTAGTTAAATAAATCGGATTGTTTCGATAAATCGGATAAATCTTTCTAACATCGTGGTTACGTTAGTAATTAATTTTTTTTATCAAAACGCTATTTTCCTTTCCAAAAAGATATTTTCTATCGAAACTCCGACTAAAATGACCGTACGAACTTTAGAACTTTAATTTTTAATTTTAATTTTTAATTCTTTAATTTTTCCCAATTTGTTATCACCGTTTTTCTATTTCAAGTTTGCAAATTCAAAAATTTAACACGGCCATTTTGTAGAATTTATTATTCTCTTTAGAACTGTATAAATTTTATTATTACATTTTTATTAGAATATTTGCTATGATGTTAGAATGTTACATCGCTATTATTATAGGGACCATGTTATTACTAACTAAAAGGTAGGGATAGGATTGCACCGGCCGGCCGTGGGCTATGGTGCACCAACTGCTTGTAATGCGCTCCATAAAAATTTCTCCTGCAAAAACTATTAAAATGTCCAGCTTGCCATTTTGCATTTAAATACAGAAATGTTCAAAGAATCTGTACAATTTTTTTCAGATTTTTAAAAATGTGACCACACCGATTGTTTTGCAATTTTAGAATATTTCGTTAAGAAAAAAATAGAAATACGTTTGGTAGCAAAAAATTATTAGGCCGTCCAAAAAGCCCGTCTTCTTGAGAGTAATTTATAAACAAAAAGGTTTGTTCTAGGATAAATACTTTTCGAGATATTTATATTTCTTTAAAGACGTGCAAGCAGTGTTGACAATTTTTTTAGGTTGAATATTTCCGAAGTTCTGCGTAATATAGCAAATTGATGAATGAAAGTTATGTTCTTTAGTTGATTACTACCTCATAATTGATTTTCATCGAAATCCGTGAGATCGACCCATTTTAGTGATCTATTTCGCATGGAATGACCCATAGGTAAACCATCCTTTTGTAAATAAATTATGTTATTAAAAGTGAAATAATTTTGACTTATACAAAGGTCAAATAATTGAATTAACTCTAACCTTTTAACTAATTCTATATTACTATTGATCAAGAAACTATCTAATGAAGGAATACATTCTTGTGGGGGTATTCTGGAGAACATGTTGCAAATATCAAAACTAACAAGTTTTGAATGTGGTGGAAGATGTATGTTTTGCAGCTTATCTACTAATTCTAATGAATTTCTAACAGAGTATTTCGATTTGTAACCTATCGTGTTAATAATCTGGTTCAGTTTTTTGGATAAAATGTGATTAGGTGCATTGATGTATGATACAACTGGTCTTATTGGCATATTCTGTTTGTGGGTTTTGACTAATCCATATAGTTTAGGTCTTTGTGGGTTTTTATTAATGATTTGTTGCTTTTCTAATTCTGAAAAGCAGATATTGCAGTTTTCTAAACCTTGTTTTATTTCTTTTTGGAATTTTGTGGTTGGGTTTTTGTTTAAAGTTTCTAAATTTTCTTTATTAATAAATTCATTAATTTTTTGTATGTAAATATCTTTTGAAAAAATTACCAAAGTGTTACCCTTATCTGCTTTAACAGAAATTAGATTGTTCTCTGTGATTTTCTGTTTTATAGATTGAAGAAGTGATATGTTAGATGTGTTGTACATTTTGTCCTGTTTCAAAGACATCTCTTTTAACAAATTCGAAATTTGGAATTTTGCATAGTTATTATGATCTTTCTTAAGTATAGTTTCGCATTCAACGGCCATTATTGATTGTGGAGTTCCACAAAATAAGGCTGGAAACAATAAACAAGATTATTTCGTCTTCGTTAGAAGAACAAGCCAAGTTATACAAGAAACTTATGATCAAACACGGAATCGCCAGTCAGAATGTTTGGTTTAACCAAGAATGTCTGAAACGTCATTCCTAACTACATAAATATCACTACCAGAACCAAGAATTCGATTACTGAAAAAGTGATTAGGAATGCCAAAAGAAGATGGCTCAAAGAAGAATCGAAGAAATGGTTTAGTATAAGAGACAATATGCACGTTTATATAAAGGTACTCCATACAGAACTTACTCATAAATTACACAATATCCAATTTGACATATTAGATTTTAACATTAGAGAAACCGTCAGTCACATTGTACAACAAAAACGTACACTACAAAATAACCTTAATTGTCAGAACACTGCAAACTTTTATCCTCATTTCATAAACTTGTCGAATATAACATTCAATGACAGAGAAACACAATTTCTTAACAAAGGTTTCAAATTTTGTCATTTTCCAAAATTTACCAACAAAATTAAAGAAATTTTGGCCGTTGAATGCGAAACTATACTTAAGAAAGATCATAATAACTATGCAAAATTCCAAATTTCGAATTTGTTAAAAGAGATGTCTTTGAAACAGGACAAAATGTACAACGCATCTAACATATCACTTCTTCAATCTATAAAACAGAAAATCCCAGAGAACAATCTAATTTCTGTTAAAGCAGATAAGGGTAACACTTTGGTAATTCGTTCAAAAGATATTTACATACAAAAAGTTAATGAATTTATTAATAAAGAAAATTTTGAAACTTTAAACAAAAACCCAACTACAAAATTCCAAAAAGAAATAAAACAAGGTTTAGAAAACTGCAATATCTGCTTTACAGAATTAGAAAAGCAACAAATCATTAATAAAAACCCACAAATACCTAAACTATATGGATTAGTCAAAACCCACAAACAGAATATGCCAATAAGACCAGTTGTATCATACATCAATGCACCTAATCACATTTTATCCAAAAAACTGAATCAGATTATTAACACGATAGGTTACAAATCGAAATACTCTGTTAGAAATTCATTAGAATTAGTAGATAAGCTGCAAAACATACATCTTCCACCACATTCAAAACTTGTTAGTTTTGATATTTGCAACATGTTCTCCAGAATACCCCCTCAAGAATGTATTCCTTTATTAGATAGTTTCTTGATCAATAGTAATATAGAATTAGTTAAAAGGTTAGAGTTAATTCAATTATTTGACCTTTGTATAAGTCAAAATTATTTCACTTTTAATAACATAATTTATTTACAAAAGGATGGTTTACCTATGGGTAATTCTCTAAGTCCTCTATTAGCTAACATATTTATGGACAAGTTTGAAGATCGAATATTTGAATTAAACCTCTCTAAACACATTATCTTCTGGTTTCGTTATGTTGATGACATTTTAGCTTGTTTTGACAGTTCTTTTGAGGTTATCAATGAATTTTTCATTCTTATAAACAGTATCCACCCTAATATAAAATTTACACTAGAAACAGAACAAAACAGGGCTATAAACTTTCTAGACTTAAATATCAAGATTAACGCAGATAATCTATTTGAATTTTCTATATACAGAAAACCAACACAAACAGACATAACAATACCAAATGAATCTTGTCACCATAATACACATAAAATAGCAGCCTATAGATCATTAGTACACAGAGCTTTAACTATTCCACTAACAAAATCAGATTTTATCAAAGAGATATCAACCATTAAACAACTAGCTCATGCAAATCATTACAATCCGAACATGATTGACACTTTAATTAAACAAAAAGATTATAGGTTAGCTATCAAAAGAATATATCCCATTGACAATCAAACAGAAGACACAAATTACATATCTATACCATATTTTGGCAAAATATCAGAAAAAATTGCACATATACTAAGAAAAGCCAACAATTATAAAATAACATTTAAAACCATCACTAACACTTTTTCATTTTTATTTAATGCTAAAGACAGAACACATGATATCATGAAATCGGGCATTTACCGTTTAAATTGTTCTTTTTGTAGTTCGGTATATATTGGACAAACACTTCGAAATTTTGACATAAGATATAAAGAACACGTACGTCATTACAAAAATAAACATCCTGAAAAATCAAATTACGCCAAACACCTTTTAGAACAAAATCACACAATGACTCCTCAAAATAATATTAAATTCCTACATTTTTGTAATAGCAAACGCAAATTAGACATTTTAGAAGCCTTTGAGATATACAAACACAAACTCAGGGTACCTTTAATGAATGAACAACTTGAGCTTAGTAATTCTCCGTTACTGGAAGTATTAGATATTTAATTCTGATTATTATTATTATTTTATCTAGTTACCTATTTTGTATCTACCTTAGCGACGTGTTTGTTTATAATTATATTACCTTTGATAATGACAGCATAGCTGTCGAAACAATATTGTCAGGTTGTATTTTAATAAAACTGTGAAACCTTTAATAATCTTTATTTATTTCATACAATAAGTAATGTTATCTCATTATCTAAATTTATTATTGTTGAAGGTATAGCAAAAGAAAAAGAAACGGAATGTTAAAGGAAAAAATGAAATTGTGGTTTGGCGACGACATTATCTCCGGGAAGTGCGGAAATTGAGGGCAGAAGGGAAACAAATTTATTACTTAGATGAAACGTGGGTAAATGCAGGTCATACAGTGCAAAGAATTTGGCAAGACACAACCATAACTACAGCAAGGCAAGCTTTCCTACAAGGGTTATCTACAGGACTGAAGAATCCATCTGGCAAAGGAAAACGTCTTATTGTGTTGCACATTGGGTCAGAGAAAGGATTTGTAGAAAATGGCCTACTTTTGTTTGAATCCAAGAAGACTGGCGACTATCATGAAGAAATGAACGCCGAAGTCTTTGAAAAGTGGTTCCAAGCAATATTGCCGGCTTTGGAGGAAGGAGCAGTGATAATTATGGATAATGCCTCATATCACAGCAGAAAAGTAGAAAAAGTTCCTTCTTCTTCTTCAGCAAAAAAGGCAGAGATTCAAGCTTGGTTAAGTAAGAACTCTGTTACATATGAAGCCGATATGGTTAGAGCTAAATTATTAACGCTGGTGCAACAACACGCACCGGCGAAAAAGAAATATGCTATTGACGAATTAGCTACAGCAGTTGGTCGTAAAATTCTACGATTGCCACCATATCACTGCGAACTTAATCCTATAGAATTAATATGGGCCCAAATAGAAATAGAAGTAGCAAGAAATAATACCAACTTAAAAATCCAAGATGTACGAAACCTACTACTTACTGCAGTTGCTAATGTTTCTTCCGAAAATTGGAAGAAAGCACACCATGCTGGTAGAACAGGGCATGTGGGAAGCTGATTAGCAGCGGATATTGTGATCGAACCATTGATTATCAATTTGAAAAATGAATCTAATTCATCAACGAGCTCGGATTCTGATTAATATTTATTATGTAATTCATCGTGTGTACATATTTTATAGTTTTCATTTGTATCCTGTATTCGTTTAGTAGTTGCAGTTTCTGCTCTATATTTATATTGCTCTATAATCTGCATTTCTATTTTGTATAAAGCATTTTGTGCCAAAGATGTATATACTTAAAGCATGTTTGTATGTAAATTCATTGTTTTATTAATAATTCACAGACAAAATAAATACGTTTACAAACATCGCACTCACGAACTTTTAATGGCAATTTTATCAAATTAATAAAACTGAAATTTTTAAAATGTATGGTTATAATTTATACTAGCATTTCTCGAAGTGCCATTATTTATAATGAATTAACAATTCATTTCTAAAAATGTTCTATTGTAAATTTAACTTTCACATAAAACCAATCAGAACAATCTGTGCTGCCTTGATTTTTTTTAACTATATCTGTTCAGCGGCCCGGGTATAGTAACCATGAAGATGACTCATTGTTCATAATCTTTTAACAGTACGGAAATTACCGTGGGAAATGATTTCGCATTTTCAGTGGTTCTTTTAAAATGCTATAGATGTCAGCACATGCAATATATCTAATTATTTGAAATATACAAAGTTATAACTTTTAGATAAAGATTAATTTATTTTTAAACGTTAAAAAGTGTTAACGGAAGACTATTATACTCACAATTTTATAGTGATATGTGTATAAATCACAGACAGCATTCTAAGACGGCTTCTTCGAGCTTTTGGCTCTCCTCAGTTAGGGGCAGCTCGTCTGTGAATTCTACGCACATCACCCGAGCGTATATACTAGCTCGGAATCGGAATCCTGTAGGTATTAAACCGCACTAAGCGACAGAATTTGATTATCAGATACAGGAATATAAGTACAAAATGAAATCCGGTCGAGCGTCCGACCGTATAATTAATATAAATAAAATACAAAATGAACACAAATGTGTTTTAATAAAGTGAGTTTTTAAGAAATGTAAAAGTTAAAAATTGATAATGGACGATTATTATACTCACAATTTTATAGTGATATGTGTATAAATCACAGGCGGCACCTTAAGACAGCTGTTTCGAGGTTTTGGTTCTCCTAAGTTAGGGGCAGCTCGTCCGTGATTTATACACATATCACTATAAAATTGTGAGTATAATAGTCGTTCATCAACAAAACTTACTTTATTAAAACACGTTTGTGTTCATTTTGTATTTTATTTATGTTAATTTATTTTGTTTAATTAATGTTTTACTTTAAATTATATTTTTAATGCAAATCTATATAGAAAGAATTATCACCCCAGCTGGAAATCGTCACCTGGGCCTTCCACTTTCTGAGCGACATCTCTACTTCTGATCTGCTTTGTCGACTACCAGCTTATAAAGTTATTATTACCCTATAAAGTTATTACAAAAATTGTTATTGAATTAAGGTAAAATTGATTTAACGATATATCCTTCTGATGGCTTTAATCCATACATTTACAATAACTGGTCTATTACATGGAAATCTAAAAATATTTTGGGAATTTATTATTTCAAATTACATTTAAATGAAGTACTAGGTATTCAATGTATTTGTAAAATTGAGGTTATGATTTACTTACATTAACAAAAAAGCAGCGGCGGAACAAGACGACGTCCAAAATTCATTTAAAAACGTGTCTATGACATTTAAAAAATTGAAGACACCAACAAAACTACTATTATTAATTTAAATAATTGTTCAAATTTCAGTATTAATTTTAAATAATAAACGATTATTACATTGAGTTATACGCATTTCTTAATTTTAACACCTGTTTTCCACAAACTGTGGGCATTGTCTACTTTTGACAATCCAGCATCTCAACAACAAGTCATATTCTGGGTTAAATATTTTTCCTAGCTTTTGGCGTTTTATTACGTTTTTGTGGTCGTAGATAAAGTATAGTGTGTAAACACGTACAAAAACGCCAATTTCACACTCGTGTGACTTCGGCATGAGACGAAGTCGGATTATTTAAAAAATCTCGGTAAGAAAATAACATCCATCCCCCCCCCCCGTGAATTCGCACCTGATATTAATAATGATATTAATAAATAATTAATAATATTAATAATTATATGTACTTCTTTTTGATAAAAAAATAAAAAGAATATAAATTGTAGTAATTGATTTATACTATGGGGCCCCAAAAATTTGCAACGCTTCAGGCCCCTCAAGTGTTAAATACGCCACTGATTAGATGAATAAACATAGATATCAAAGTCAACATCTACTTCGCGTTTTATTTAATATTTAGGTAGTATGTTATGTTTATTATCAATTTTCTTATAAATTTGCCAATATAAATATAAATCGAAATTGGCGTTAGATAGAAAAAAAATGATAGAGTAAAAAATGCTTATTTTTTACTCAATGAATACGAAAAATTACAGACCGATTTAAAGCGATTTTGAAAATTTTCATCATTTTAGAAGGTTTTAAATCTGTTATTCATGCCCATAGATAGGCAACATCTAGGTATAACAATGGTCCTTAATTCATGATGTATTTTTTCGTATTCATTGAATAAAAATAAGCATTTTTTACTCTATCATTTTTTTTCTAGCTGACAATAATTTTTGATGACAAAAATGATAAACTTTCAAAAATGTTTTGTATCTTTTTACACTTGTATCTTAGGCCTACATAATAATAATAATCGCCCCCTCCCTCCCGCACAAGCTTATAGCTTCTGGGGCCTTGGTTTAGGTTATGGGTTGTAGTAATTATTATAATATCTGTTAGTGTGTTTTGTGCTGACTTTAACTAACTTGCTATTTTAACATATTTAGCAATTAGACCACATTAACAATAATACATATCTTGAAAATGAATTAAATCATATTAAAGTAGGTACCTTTGTAAGGCACCTGTGTATACATGGAAAGTTAATTAATTAAACAGGAACAAATACATTATAATAATCACACTATTCAATAGTCAATTAAAGTGTTGAAGATGAGACTTTGATCGTTAAGCATTTTCAAGATAACCGTGGGCATTAATTTAGTTAGGTGAATAAAATAAATTACCCTACAAAGTAAATCTATTTTTGCTAAAGTTGTTTTGATTTGGATCATAGCCTGGTATTTTTCCAATCATTTCTAATTTTAGTTTTCAGGCAGAGTAATAATACATTTATTTAAAAACTGTTTTAAACAAATTTCTCTACAATGATTGATAAAAGGTAGCTTTATAGAGAAATAGCTAACCTTTGACTTTGCAAGTTGCAGAAGTAGGTAACTAGCTTAGAAAAGTGTCTCTAGAGAAGTCTATTAGAGATAAACACTGAGTCATCTTTATTTTGTTTATTAAATCCCTATTTTAGAAATCATCTACCAATTTTTGCTTAAAGATAATAGAGAATTAATGCATCTAATAAGAAATTATTTCCAATGTAATAAAATTTAACGGTAGAGCTATCAATAAAAAAATTAAATCTTTCAAGCACTGGATGATACGAAAATCTTATTAATCATTAGGTACTGTAGTTTTGCATGATATTATTATGTGGACATGTATGTAAATGATGTATACCTATATTATGTACCTATGTTTTTAAATCGACCGCCGCATTATCACTTGCGTAGAAAACAGCTTTTTTATTGTATTATTATTATGTGGACTTGACCTTGTTTTTTAATCAGAATAAACTCTGAAGTCTGAATATGACTAGTAGGATTTTTATCGTTATCTCTGTGTAATAAACATTTGTACTTTAGTTTTGTAATTGTTCAGAATTAATTCTCGAGCTGTCCAGCATATTAAACGCACTTTTATTAATAGAAGTTATATTAACCTAACTAATAACATGGAGGAAGTTGATGGAAATAATGTTCTTGCTCAAGCTTTAAAACAACAGGTAAAGTGCACAAAATACATTAATAAATATTGCCTTTTTTGTACAAAACACGAAAATACCTAACCATTTCCATATTTCGTATCCCATATACCAAATTCCAATACTGATTACAGTTTCCTGCTTTACCGTATAACGTATCTCACCAGAACCGGCTTCAGTATAAATCTTCTAATTTATTTTGATACTACTTTTAAAAAAATATATCTTTTCTAGGGGATTGATTATGTTTTTGGTATTGTGGGAATCCCCGTTATTGAACTTAGTATGGCACTACAAGTTCACGGAATTCATTATATTGGCATGCGTAATGAACAATCAGCATGTTATGCAGCTCAAGCTATGGGTTACTTAACTGGAATACCAGGAGCTTGCCTGGTCGTTTCTGGTCCAGGACTTTTACATTGCACAGGAGGAATGGCTAATGCACAAGTAAACTGTTGGCCTCTTCTTGTGATTGGAGGCTCAGCACCACAAGATCATGAAGGGATTGGTGGTTTTCAAGAATGTAATCAGGTAAAGTCACTTATATGTTCTTCTAATGTTTGTGTATGAGCTTAGTAGCTATATATACACTGCATTGCTACAGCCCCAGGTTTTCGTATACATCGCACATATTTGCAGTAACTACTATTACTGTGGGAATTATTTTATGTAAGAGTTAATCATTTAGTATCGATCGCAGAATATACAGGTTGCTTACGGGTATGGCAAATAAAATTAAAAACAATAATCTGCAAGTGAATTAACATATATTAGGTTCAGTAGATAACATGGACACTGATCGTTCAACAAACAATATGAATTCTTATACGCTGTTAATACGAAATGGCCAGTTCGTCCTAATCAGGCAGCGACAAAACTTATTCTAATCACTAAATATAATTTATATGTTAGTGCAAATTAAACTAGCCTATTAAAGGACAACAATAAAAAATCATAGACAGATACATATGTACCTATATGCAATTCAGTAGCACTTTATGCGCCTTAGCTTCTCATGCACCTTTTATCATTTAGACACAGTCCTGAACAAAGATATGAGCAATAATGGTGATAGTTCGACCGGCCACACTTCATATGCGTTATCTTGCAGGTTATTGGTGTAGAAAATATCTGAACTTACCCAAAATTTGCGGGTATACTTTCTTACTGTATTTTTCTTTATACTTATAAATATAAATGGATTTCCTAATTTATTATGGAACCGCATTAATGCCAGCATGCTCCGTGATTGATCATGTGAAGCTGTAACGATTCCGTATCCACCAAAATGCTAAAATATTGACACCAAAATTATTGGTTTACGTAAAAAAAATAATTACAGACTACTTACGGGTTTAGGCCCCCTTTTTCCACCGATAAAAATATTATAATATTACCCAAAAGCCATCAAATAAATATGTTTGAGACAATAACTTGCTTAGATCATCCAGCTACACCTGTCGACATTCAAAACGTAAAACCCCGTATCAACATTAGCGATGATAAAAGAATACGAATTTTGAAAAGAAAGCCTTTACAAATGCCTTCGTGTAGGCAACTTATTTTCTTAAGTGAAGAGGAGAATTAATCGAGCTCCAGGTAAAATAGTCCTAGAAGGTCAGCCCACATATGTAACAAGGTGTAATTTTTATAAGGCGCCACCAGTTTTAGAACCTTCGAAACCTAAACTGGAAGGTCAGATAACAAAAGTACCGAACTCATGAAATTGTCTGACCAAACGTAACACTACAACTAAAGTAAAAATTTAACTAACAAAGATAATTTGTAAAATTTAATTCATATGATATCGCTGATTTCCAAAGTACAAATTTTTTAATTCCAAGTCATTTTCAATTAAGGTTTTTTAAAATACTTCAAAACTAATAAAAGTATGGTGGTATTTCATTAATAGTAAAACTATTATTGTTATTTATAGGTTGAATTATCTCGACCATACTGTAAATATGCCGCAAGACCACCCAGTGTCCAATTAATACCTCTTCATGTTGAAAAAGCAGTTCGTTTAAGTAGATATGGCAGACCTGGAGTTGCTTATTTAGATTTCCCTGGAAATCTCTTACAAGCTCGAATTCCAGAAGATAAGATACCAGAACAATACGTATCTGATGAAATACCTGTGGCATATCCAGACCCTAAAACTATAGAACAAGCAGTTTCGTTATTGTTAAAAGCTGAAAGACCTTTGGTAATTCTCGGCAAAGGAGCTGCTTATTCAAGAGCGGAAAATGAAGTTAGAGAGTTGATATCAAGTACGAATTTACCATTTTTGGCAACTCCAATGGGAAAAGGTGTTGTATCTGATAATTCTCCAAACAGTATTGCACCTGCACGTTCTTTGGCATTGCAGAAAGCTGATGTTGTTTTATTGTTGGGCGCTAGATTGAATTGGATGTTACATTTTGGCAGACCTCCTCGTTATTCTCCTGACATTAAAGTTATTCAAGTTGATTCATATGCTGAAGAATTACATAACAGTGTAAAGAGTGCTGTTGCTATTCAAAGTGATATTAAACCTGCTGTTAGAGGTATTGCAGATGGTTTGAAAAAGAATCACTACAGATTTGATAATAATAAAAATTGGTGGAATGCTTTGAATAAAAAATGTGATGATAACAGAAAATCTGTTAAAGCCACAGCTATGGATACTACTCCACCATTAAATTATTATACTGTATTTTATCATTTGAACGAATTATTACCAGAAAATTGTTTAATTGTCAGTGAGGGGGCTAATACTATGGATATTGGTAGATCGATGCTTCCTAATAATCTACCAAGACATAGATTGGATGCTGGAACATTTGGCACTATGGGGGTTGGTTTTATTAAATATTCTCATTTTGTGGAATTTTATAGTATTATTTTATTAGGTGGGACCTGGCTTTGCAATAGCTGCAGCTTTGTGGTGTCGTAAACATGAACCAAACAAGAGAGTAATTTGTGTAGAAGGTGATTCAGCTTTTGGCTTTTCTGGAATGGAGTTAGAAACTATGGTTCGACATAAATTACCAATTATTATATTTATTGTTAATAATTCTGGAATTTATGGTGGACTTGATAAAGAAACTTTTGAAGAATTGCAAACAAGTGAAGAGACAACTCAATCGTAAGTATACAAACTAGTATAAAAAATTAGATTAGCTTAGAAGCTTTACACAACAATTTTTTTACCTTTATTTTTTGCAGTCTTCCTCCAACAAGTTTAACCTTTGCTACACACTATGAAAATATGATGCATTTGTTTGGTAGAACAGGTCATTTCTGCCAGACCATACCAGAATTACAAAATGCTGTAAAGGAAAGTTTAAAAGTGAATGATGGTCCAAGTATAATCAATGTGATAATTAATCCTACGGCAGATAGGAAAGCACAGACATTCAGTTGGCTTACTGAATCAAAATTGTAATATTTCTATATATTTTTAGATATAAATAATTGTATGTATTGGTGATATGATTTTATTTGCAGCTGCATTAACATATAAACAATGAATATGTTATTTTCTTTAACTGTTTTTTAATATATATTTTCTTTCTAACACATTCTTTTTTTTAACTTCTACTGAATTATATTATAAGGTTATAATAGCCTACATTTAACTTTATTAGATTGAATACTATACAAAAATTTGCTCTCGTCAGCATCTGCCTGGTATAAAAACAAAGAGAGCAATAAGAATTCATAAACAGCTCGTTGGAAGACACAAAATTAAGTAACAAAGGATGGATGTTTGTAATCCCAAGAAGTAATTTTTGATAAAAGTAAGCTAAGTAAGAATAGAGATTAGCCGAGTTAATTAAATTTATTAAAGTACAAAGTGTATACTAGTTAAGATTGTAAAATATACTTTGTCATTGATACTATGGCATAACAACTTTTGATTATGCAACATATCTACCAGTCAGATCAGTTATATCAATTATGCAATTTTTTATTTTTGTAGTTATGAATGGTTTGTATAGGTTTCTGTTTCTGTCCATTATCTTCATCAAAAGTTAAGATCTTACAAGTAATAACAATTTGCTATTGTTTTTCCAGTCCATTAAACATTATTGAGCTTGAATGACAACTATTTTGGAAAGTGCTTCTTTTTGTTGGAACTGCAAACATTATGGGTGTATTATGTCTGTATGATAAATATATACAACTGAGTTCTATGGTTTTTGATTTTTGCATATTTTTAAGGTTTATGGCACACATAAGGATTTTTGAATTCTTTTAAATTGTAAGTTTTTAAGAATCATTGTATTAGTACTTTATGTAAAAACAATGGTGTCGTATTCACATGCTTATATAGTAACCCAACGGCGGCAGATAAAGGTGCTAGAACCATAAAGAGATAAATGATAACATTTTACTGAAACACTTTAAATTGATAACATCAGAGAATGTTAATTTTGTTGTTTATATAACATTGAGGTTAATTAATAAAAACATTGTAAAGAACTCCAAACAACAGAACAATGAACATATTATAACTCATGAGTGATATGTAAACAATTATTAAGACAAAAACTGAAGCGATTTAAGACAGGTAATCCAATATACAGGTAATTGGCTATTGTCAGCAAAATACACAAAAATTCAGAACAAGTACAAAAACTAGTCCAGCTACTATAAAGACAAAACAGAGATGAAGACACAATAATAAAAAAATTAATCTTATAATCAGCTAGATTAGTCTAAATCGACGGAAGGAGTTGGGGATAAGGAATAATGTTAAGAAATACTTATAAGGATTTTTATTAAAATCATATTAACCAGGTTCACACTTTTTTGAGATCCTTATTCTGCCAGTCATAGAGTAGCTGTTAATAGAGACTGTTTCAAGATAAAGGTATGTCAATGTACAGTCTTTAGCAAATGTCTTGTCCCGAGCAGGCAACACATTTAACAAATCTGGTAAAAGAAACTACGTACGTTTCGTAGCATAGTTTCTTTTCCATTGTTTGCAAACAACACAGCAATTATAAACAGTTTTAAAGGTTGCTACCCTACCTAGACTGGCTTTGTACTCGTATAACAACAATAGAGTAATAAAAACTGCTATTTTCAAGTGAGTTTCTTATTTTACTGGAATACAAAACAGCCGTTTCACTTCTACTATCGTTTCTTCTATTTTAAGAAATAAATATCCTATGCTTTTTTTCTACTTCATTATAAACTCTATTAATTTATTTACGGATTTAATTTGTTTATTTACAAGGTTTAATTATTTTGTAATCACTAAAAAAATACATTTAGTACTAACTGTAATAAGTTTTTATTGTAAAAAATACTAAAAAGAATAAAAAATCAAAACTAATAATCATTCCCCGAGTTTCCAAAGTAGAATCAGATTGGCCATACAAACGAGGCATATTTAAACATTTAATATAATATTTATATGTTGTATAAATATAATATATTTTTAATAAAGAAATCTTTAAATGAAGAAAACACAAATAACCCGGAACACAATCACGGCATATGCAAAATTGTTTAAAAATATTTCACTTTATTGTTATCTTACAGTTTAATTTTTCTCTGAAGCATATGAACTTACGTTGCAGGTAAAAAATAACAGTTATTTAGGTATTTCATACTAAATTTGTTTTAATATGCATTTGTTGTGACTGTCTAATTAAATATTAATTCCTAAATCTAGCAAATAATTAAAACAAGTTTCAGGTTTGAATTACCACGATCATCTAATCAAGACACTTTTAATATAAAATTGTAAAAGTAAAAGTTTGTTTAACTGGTAGATGCTTCCATTTAAAAGGACTATTTTATAATGTGTATCAACGAAATTTTGAATAGAATTAGTAACAATAGTTTTAAACGTATATTTTCAAAACAAACTTTAAAGATTTTAAATATCTTGCCCAGGTAGTTGTTCATCTCTGTTTAATTTGGTCTCTTTCGTACACAGTGTAAGGGGTATTTCGATTCTTAAAGCAGCAGCATTCTTACTCGGAACAAGACATTTGCTAAAGGCTGTACATAAGAACACAAACAGCCGATGTGCTTTTACCGTAAATAGTCTGCTGTATGTATGAATGCATATATAAAAACTTTGTAATCAATGACATTCAAAGGCTGGAGATGACGGTATACTAAGAGCAACAAGAACACAGACTCATTGTCATATTTTGTTATGTGTTTAGAGTTCTAAATGTATTCAAACACTCTGCTCTATTTTGTTAACAATGCTTTTAAACATGTTAAGTTGGGAATGCTTAAAAGGTGGACTTTCACTCACTTCATCAAGGACAGAAATGGAAGCCACAAATATCTTTGTGCTAACTAAGTCCACATTATAGAAAATTTGCAGATTTTAACAACCATCCAGCTGTCTAACATTTAACATGTTCTAAAAAAAAAGTTAAAATTTTTCTTGCTTGTTTTCAGAATATTAAGCACGTTGGGTAGTTCCTTGCAGCGATTCATTTAGTATGACTGCAGATCTCGCTGACAAAACGAAATATGTTCACCAGATGTTCAAAACGATCATGTGCAGATCGCAGACTTCAGTTTACAAATATAAACAGTTAAAAAGCCCTGGAACCTAGTTGAGTCGATTCTATATAAAATTATATTAAAATTGCAGCTGGTAAGTCGTTCACTTTGATTATTCAAAACACACCCTTTGGACAATAACTCAGAAAGTTCACAAAAGGGTTCAGAATTATGAAATTTGTATTCCTGCATCCAAGTTAATTTAATTCGCCTCATTGGGTAGGAAAAACCATTAAGTTCTTTGCAAGCTACCGGCAAATACAAAAAACATTTAAGAAATTTTGAGAAGAAAAAGAAAAAATCTTGAGAAGAAAACCAACCAGATTCTTAAGTGTAAAACATTAGACCACAGCAGATTCAGAAAATGTGCTTGGATCAAGATACGCGCGAAGAGAAAGTTATTTACCGAGGCGAGAGAATTCTGAAAGTGTATAATATGTTATGCTTACCCTTAGGATTAAGGTAGTTGCCTGGTCATTTACCAACAAACCACATTTCCCACAACTAGTTGTCATATTATGCCAAAAATCAAAAACCTATACGATGGCATAGCTGTCGTTGAATTGTTTCGAATGGAATATAGCACTGCACAGTTTACAGTATAATATTTGTTGAAATAGACAAGAAAAATATCTTGTTGTAGTTTTGTCCATACAGTTTGGACTAGATCTTTGAAGCGACCTGGACCCAGTGTATCAATGTAAGGGTATCTGGAACAAAATTGATCAAAATTCTAAAAGTATGCAGCTTAAGAAGGTACCTCCTGAATCCATCAGCAAACATTTAAAACTACCAAGAGGTTCCATTCTTTAGTAGATTTTTGACATAACTTTGCAAACAGTAGGAATTGCTAGATACACTGTTATTGTTGAATCCGTCAAGATGAGCTATTGCATTTGAGTAGGGGATGCTTCTTATTCCCTGGTACACCAAGATGATCAATACTAGTGATGTCTGCTTTGGATACTATGGTCTTTATGGGCTAAAAAAATCATCTCTGAAAGTTTTATTCAAATTGAAGTAACATAAGATTTTTTCACTCATGGAAAATTTTTTCAGTTTCCTGTAGACAGCCTTTAAAATACAATTTTTAAATCAATGAAAATTATCGATACCATAACTGATGGCAACAAGGAAAAAACTAACTGATTAGAAAATTGGTACACTTCTAGTGTTTTATAAAAAGAGCATTAAATGGGCAGTAATATCGGATCTATCTTCCAGCTTTATTCATGAACATTATTTGAAATCTATATTCTGTGGCTGTAGCAAAAGAAATTATACTTCGACAGAAATTACATTTACTTTCAAATCAATAAATAAATAATGCATTGCAATATCCTTGATAAGATTTTGTAGGGTGTCAAGGTTGGTATCCTTATATAGTAAATATTGTTTTCATTATGATTCTCCACTTTATCTCAGATTTAGTTTGTAACAGCAACTCTAGTTACTTAAGGGAAACAGGAAATGACAAAATGAAATAGGCATATAATTGTCTACAAAGAAAATTCAAATATATTGTTCTTACATTTAATTACCAACAGTAACCAACCAAACAGGTTCACTTTTACAATATCAATCACATAGGTTTTTAAATTAGAAAATAACAAAACATGGTAAAATTATTTTGTTCCTTATCTTTGCCATTACTTTGTTCTATTTAAAAAATAATATCACTTTTATTCAACAAGAACCGCACTGTATTTTTTTGAAATCGAATTTCATTTGTCTTTTTTCATATACGCATGATTATAGTTACAAAAATATACAGGATGGCATACAAAACAACATCAAATCTTACAATATTATTTTAACAACTACAGAAAAAAAAACAAGCCCAGTCTTAATTTGTATAACGTAATATCTAAAAAGCACAAAATCAACATTCATGTTATTTCATAACCAAAGATTTTATTTTGTCTCTTCCACTGTAAATAGAAACATTATGGTATATCCAGGAAAAACTTACTTTATCTCACAATATGAACAAATTTTCGTTATTGTATGGCAAAAATCATTACGTTTTACGTAGGTATATGTTATTATTATTTATACTTAGGTAACAAGGATTTTATTCGCTAGAATAATATGGAATTTTTCTGGTAGGATTTTTATTTACTTTTTTTGAAGAACCTACTTCCTAGACTTTCTAAAATAATAAATAGTTAAGTTTAAGTACCTCTATATCTAATATGTTGGTACTCCTCTTTTACCATTTTAAAGTACACAGTAAAATTTAATACCAAAAAAGATACCTTTTTGGTATTTGTTTTTCCTACACGCTTTTTTACTAAATTGCACACCCCCGGCACTATAACTGAAGTTCTCTTCAATAACTTTACTACAGAAGTTTTTAAAGAAATTAAATTATTAATTATTTAATTAATATCAACCAATTTAGTTATTTTATTGAATTGGTTTAATATTATTAGAGTGATACCTATCAATGAATGTTATTCACATTTTTTAATGGCAGTAAATTTCCCTAAAAAAATTTTACAGCCCAATCCTTTTTTTTTCTTTAATAAGTATAACGTTAAAACTACATGAGTAGTAACAATTTATTATTACTAAAATTTATTTAGAATCCTAATGTCTAGCAAATATTTCTTATTTTAAAAGTTTTTTTCTTGAGTATTTAAATTCAGTTGTTTTTACAATTTATTATCTTCTACATTCTTATTGGAAGTTTTTCTTTTTTGCTTTCAGTTTTGTAAAAAGATTAAATCAAATCTGATTTTCTATGTGAACGTGAAGCTTTTGTTTTTCTTTTCTTTTGAGTTTTATTTGCGGGAAAGTTTTAATCTTGTTAATGAATGTCCTTAAATGAGTTAAAAGCACATAGTGTTGACAATAATGCCAATACTCTACACCACATATTTTTGTTTTCAAATAACGATAAATAATAATCGATACATACATGATATTGAGCAATTGTGTTATTGATCATCAAATTGATATCATTATTTTGGAGATTTTATAAGATTTCCCTAATGTAACATATAATTAAAGGTTTTTAAGAAATTATAATTCTGGATGAAAATAACATCATTAAAATGTTTGTACTGAAAAGATTGTAAAATGTTAGTTTAGGCCAATTTAATATTTTGTTTTGGAATAGCTTTAGAATATTTCTTGATTCAATGGTATTGTGGAATTTAGTTACAAGAGAAATTTCCAATTGTTGGTCTGTGTCTAATAAATTACTAAGGATAACATAATAACAGCAGTTAAATGCTCAAAAACATACAAATTGGGAATCTGATTAGGATTTAACTAAGATAAATGGTTTGACGTGTTGCGAGAATTTAGACTTTCAAATTAGAAAGGGCAGTTGCTCTTGCAATACACATTTTCTGCATTAGCATTTTGTTCGAGAGGTTTAGTTCGTAGTCCTAATGTTAAGTATTTTGAATATTTTTGTAACTAAGCAGCTTTACAGTCGTTTAATAAATTACATTGTTATATTATGTTACAACTTTGTAGTGTAAGAATACAGGTAGGTAAGGTACTCATAATGTGAATTGCAGCTTATTGAGTTAGCTAAACTGCTTATGTGTATGGTCTTACATCTTTATTACAAGCAATGTCTGCGTGATTTGGGGTATATATGCAAAATGCGACATGTCCGTTTAAATCAATTTTGAGAAAACCGCAAAAAACTACCAGAAGTATATTTTCCATGATATCTTTGAATCTTAATATAGTCTAAAATAATTAAGTTTGGATTCATTTGTCATGTTTTTCATTTAAATATATATTAACATGGTGGAAAAAAATTAGACAAGTCCAATGATGTGTGCAACTCAATTTTCAAGATTTTGTGACATGTCGCGTTTTGAATATATACCCCTCATTTATTAAGTGGAAAAAGGTATATTATGATTTTCATTTGCCACATGTCTGTGTGTTAACACGATACAGCATGGTCCCAGCAAATCGTAGACAATTTTTATTAAAAATGGGCGTAGGCCAACCATGCCCACTCTAGGAATTGAAAAGAATTTCTGTTCCAAATGGCTTCTGCTACTTCACTATAGCGGTTTATAGGAATTCTTATTTAATGATTTGAATGTATACCAAGGGGTCAACTAGTTACATACTATACAATATATTTTAGCAGTAAAATATAAAAGAAAATATATGGATATCGATCGCCCAATAGATGATAGATAGAACATGATCGATATTAATTGATGTATTGGGAATTGGGATTATTGGCAACACTGTTCAAATTCAGAACTTGCAACTTTATAATATAAAAATAAACAATATTTGATAAACTTTACACCTTTCAGCTCAGTTGTTTGGAAAATCTTATGTGCTTAGTGTTTGCATTTGATTCTCTCAATTTTACAAAGGTGTTTTTCATATAACATTCATATTTAACATGCAATTCTTAATCTTGAGGAAACATATACAACTAAAATACACTTTATTTTCTATTTTGTACTATAGAGCAAGATAGAAATCTTGTATGGACACATAAAAAATCAAATTTGACTTCTTCAACAACTTTCTTAAATCTTTTGCTTACACATTACATATGTGATTGTATTAACAGTAGTTAAGTTACTTAACTTAAAACATGACTTAAAGCATACATAACCGAAAAAACAAAACTTTTTTCTTCGAGTTAACATAGTTTTCATATACACAGAAGAAACACACTTTTTCGCTTTCACGTAAATTCTGACATTTTCCTAACGAATTTTCATCAAAAGTGAGCTCTAAAGCACTCCTAATTGAACACAGTTCCTTTCAGAGATTAAATTTAACCGTTTTCACGTTACATTGCGAAGAATAATATCATTATAATACAATTGCTTCAAAATTATTTATGTTATTTAAGCCTATTCGAAGGGCGATTTGAATCTAAGAATCAACTATAGCAGCCATTGATAAGTTTATTTTGTTCTGATATTATTATTGCTGTTAAAATATTAATAATGTAAATAGAAAGACGTAAAACAAGATCTTAAAGAATTCATAATAGATCCAACTGCAAAGGTTGTATGCACTTATGAGTATTAAGACAAAGAAAGGAATTCCTTGTGTTTGCTGTTCTGCTTAAATAGCTCCATAATAGTTATTAGTCACATTTTCCAGTTGAAATGAACCTGTATCCACTGTACAAGTTTAAGAAGCCAACAAAATACGTTTTTCTTAAATCTCTTAAGCCCCTAATACATGCTGTAGTAGACTGACGGTAGAACTTACAGAATTTGTAAAGACATTTGAAAACTGCAGACTCAAAAATCGCCCTACTCTTTTACGACTTTTCATCTTTCATCGAACCAATTGAATAATTTTGAAGCAAAGTTAGATATACGTTATCACTTGAAATCTGATACACCAACATGAAATCATTTTTCAGTCAATCACGTATACAACTTGTTTGTTTTTTGAACTTTTTTCTTTATTTTTCTATAAAAAGAATTCAGTTTTAAACTTCGCATGGTACCGTTGGCGTTTCAGCTAAAGTAAGTTTAACTACGGTGATTTCTTTTCGTCAAGCTGCTGTCGTTCCAGTATTACAGGGTACTACAGGTACTGTTTGACACGTAAGTGGTGTCATATTGTTGCTAACAGAGTTCGTAATTCCACACGATTTTAATTCCGTAAATATCTCCGTAAAATATCCTGGTTCAGCATTGATTCTTAACATATTCGAAGATAGTCTGTTCACTATGTCCAAACACCGATCCCAAAATTTTTCTTTAGAGTCTTCAACGAGGAATGGTTTTAAGGGATAAGAAATTTCGTTGCCCATATATGAATAAGAGAGGTAGAGGCATGTTAAGACCACCGCTTGTAGATCTTGCTCACGTTCTATGTCTTCTTGTACCAATTCCCTAACCAGCATGTAGACGAACACCACGTTGGCCGGATTTATAAAAGCGACGTCCTGTAAAAAAAGAAAGAAAACTAATTAGAAATGTAAACGTTTTACATTTGCCTTTAATCTAGTTAAATCTACATAACATAAAACCAGACCAGGTCACACAAATTATAGCTTAAATAAAGAGGGAGGTGTATAATCGATAAAACCATTATAGATACAAAATGTCAGGCGGTTAAAATTAGAAAAAAAGAAGTTTAGTGATATTTTCACTATACCATGTATAAGACATAATATCATGACTACGATGATAGTAAGAAATAATTGAAGCGTAACTAAGTATAAGTATTTTTTTCCAAATGTCGCGTGTAGAGGAAATTTAAAATTCCCCTCGATTGCAAGGGGTAGATAAGATGTCTTACAATAAAAAAACTTTTAAAGGTTGTTTGTAAATTTATTTAGTTATTAAATACATACTTTAACGTTTTTTAAAAGAATTATTATAACTTAATAGCCTTTTTTGGAATTCCAGATTTTTAAAGCTTATGACACCAAAATTGAATAATTATTGTTCAAGAAATTACAAGTAATGTATTGAGTTTAAAGGTTTCTAAACTAATTTTTAATGCATATCAAATGTAGAATTGATATTTGGTTGGAAAACGGGAGCTTAACCTAGAATTTCTAAAATCGATACTTACGGGCGCCAAAACATAACCTACTGAGCATATAATACTATGCTGTATAGTAAATAAAACGAGAAGGAAAAGCGTAGAGTTAAAAGCGTACGAAATCGCTGAAATCGGGGTAAAAGGTAATGGACTAGAAAAAAAGTATTACTAGAACGAAAGTAGAATTAGTTAAGTAAATTAATTAAAATTATTCTGGAATCCTCAATTCAAAGATCTAGGATATACGAGATGGAA
The DNA here is from genome assembly GCA_929113105.1 of Agrypnus murinus. Classification (NCBI taxonomy): domain Eukaryota; kingdom Metazoa; phylum Arthropoda; class Insecta; order Coleoptera; family Elateridae; genus Agrypnus; species Agrypnus murinus. Next base: position 168,781,775 of record OV816025.1, on the reverse strand, counting down.
ATAAAATTAAGACGTACTACAAGATAGGAAAGCCTCAAAGTGCACGTTTAATCCCCCAAATCTCAAAAGATCTTTTGATCTTAATATTACAAAAGGGTCACTAGGTTACTTGATTCTAACCAGACATGTCAAGCACTACCTACTATTATAATGCCATTAGTTGCTTGATAAAGGACAATTCGTTCTAGAATGTTATCGTATTGCTATGCATTACCTTAAATGAGAATACTTAACATGATACAAAGCTATGTATCTTATTGCAGCTATTATATCCAATTGTATCTACTCTTCTTGTTCTATATCTATCGCTTTACGTTTGAAATGAATAGTCAGTAATAATTTATAAAAAGCGCGATTAAAGCGTTTGATTCAAGGTTAATTGTAGTACATGTATACGCATTATTATTAACTAACTGTATTAAGGAAACAGCTTTGCCAATTTTTAGAATGATTTCTTATTCAACTATTTTGCCTTTAGTACGAGTATATTATGTTTTATGCAGTCCCCAACATGTAGTTCTAATGTTTCAATTCTAGAAAAATTATGTTTTGTTTTTGTATTAGTTCTATAAACAACGTTCCCAGAAACTAGCATTTGCGCGAGATCTTAAAGCTATCTACGGGAACCTGAAAAACTTTCTCATGAGTGGACACAGAGAAACTTTTATCCAATTTGCTTCAAACTTTCTTCCTTTAGACCGTATCTCCGGAAGAGGGCATCATTTGTATTAACCATTTTGGTGTACCAGGATGATAAAGGTCGAAATGATAACTTTGAGGATTTTAGGATTGACGAGTAGAACAGCATATTGTCTTGTAAAGCATTCGGAAATCTTTACTGTGTGCAGAGACGGGGTGAACGGCCAGGCAGTCGTTTGAGGTGTCAGGAATGACTAGTATCCGAGACTAGCTTGGGTGCAGACCACACAGCGTTCGCCAGTAGAACTGGCTGCTGTCTACCCAATCCCAGGTTTGTCTGGGCAACGGATGACGTAGTCAGAAAATAATGTGTGGTAGAGTTACCCCAAGTGTTTCGCGACGAAGACTCATAAACGTTGCGGAGGAGGTTCTGCTAACATGAGGGTTCAGTGTGGATGGAGAGTTACCCGCTACCTGACCTAGACTAATAACACTCCAAATTATGCAATTGATTTTTAGTTTTTGGTATAATATGGCAACTAGTAGTGGGAATTGTGGTTTTTGGTAAGTGACCGGAAATTACCTTAATCCTAAGGGTAAGCATGACATATTACATATATTCAGAATCCTCTCGCCTAGATTAATAACTTCTTCTTTTGCTCCATTTTCATGTAAGCAATCTATAAAAAGTTAGGTTGAGTGATCTTCCTTTACAGTAGGAATTTTAGGTTAAAATTGGATTTAGATTAAATTTGTTAGAAGATTATAAAGTATTTGATAAGTATTGTAATATGTTAATTTTAGGCATGACCTACTGGTACCTAGGCTACCCCACTATGCCAAGGTGAACACTCCGATAAGATTTTAGGTTGTCTTAATATAAGACATCCAGGGAATTTCAACCCAATTAAAAAGAAAAGAACTCTATTTACATACTATATACAAACTGCAATGAGACGACGAATTAATGGTCTTTGGAGAGCAGTTCTTTTGACGCTTTTCTTAACTTCTTCGCAACATTCTCACGGATTTCATCCATATTTTTAATATCCTTATAATTAAGAGCCTATACGCAAATCCTAGCACGACTGCAGTTAATGGCCTAATTAAAGTTAACTACTCATCAGTATTTCGCGTCCGTTACACAACATCCAGATCAAATTTACAGGATTTGTAGAGAAATACCCGTACTTCAAGAATATATTTGTCAGCCTTACTTCATCCTAGCAGAAGTGCCCAGCTGATCACCCCGAAGAGCTGGTTTTGCAGCGTCTCCCTTCCGTGATGGAATATCCACTTGCTTTGTTTTTTAAATTGAAGGTTAAGCTGCTCAAACAACAAAAAGTTTTGTCAGCCTGAGCAAAACTTTTGTTTTAGAGCCTGAGCAAAACAGCAAAAGTTTTTTTGTTACCTACGAGGGTGGTCCCAGAAGTACCCGACCTGACCAAGAGGTGGCGGTAGTTGTTTGAAAATATCACTGTATTGGAAAGTACGCAGTCTATAGAGCATATGTTTCAAGTTTGAAAGCGCCACGTTGTTCAGTATTTGTTTGGCAGCCATCAATAGTGAACGTTGTCAGTGAATTTGTGAAAATGCAGAAAATTGGTCATCGTTATGTGATACAATACTTTTATTTGAAAGGCCTCAGCCCAACCAATATAAAAGCTGAACTGGATTCTACTCTGGGTGAGTCTGCTCCTTCGTTTACAACAGTTAAATTTTGGGTAGCTGAGTTTAAACGAGGCCGTACGAGCTGCCAAGACGAGCATCGCAGTGGTCGACCAAATGAGGTGACGACTCCAGAAATGGTGAAGAAAATCCACAAAGCGGTACTTGATGATCGCCGACTGAAAGTGCGCGAGCTAGCAGACATTACGGGCATTTCAAAAAGTGCGGTACATCGCATATTATCTGAAAATTTGGACATGAGAAAGCTGTGTGCAAGATGGGTGCCGCGTTTGCTCACACTCGAGCAAAAACAGTGTCGTGAAAATGTTTCAATTGAGTGTTTAGCGAAGTTTCACAGCAACAAAGCAGAATTTTTGCGCCGTTTCGTAACAATGGATGAAACATGGGTCCATCATTTCACACCCGAGACAAAAGAACAATCGAAACAATGGACTCAAAAGGGAGAACCGGCTCCAAAGAAGGCGAAGACCGTTTCATCTGCAGGCAAGGTTATGGCGTCGGTTTTTTGGGATGCGCGTGGAATAATTTTTATTGACTATCTCGAAAAAGGAAAAACTATCAACGGCCAGTATTATGCAAACTTATTGCAACGTTTGAGCGAAGAAATCAAACAAAAACGGCCGCATTTGGCTAAAAAGAAAGTGTTGTTTCATCACGACAACGCGCCAGCTCACAAATCCGTTGTTGCAATGGCCAAAATTAATCAATTAAAGTTTGAATTGCTACCTCATGAACCATATTCGCCAGATTTAGCCCCCTCGGATTATTTTCTGTTCCCAAACTTGAAAAAATTGCTCAGTGGACAAAGATTTTCCAACGATGAAGGAGTGATGTCAGCAGTTAATGGCTATTTTGAGGAGCAAGACAGTTCTTATTATAAAAAGGGTATCGAACTTTTTGAACACCGTTGGGAAAAGTGTATAGAGCTGAAAGGAGATTACGTTGAAAAATAAATAAATTTGTTTCCAAAATTTTTGTGTTTTCTTTGTTTGGTCGGGTACTTCTGGGACCACCCTCGTATACTGTCTACTTCCACATTTTCCATAAATTATCCGTATGTTCGATGACGGTCAAAATCTTGCGGTTGCAAAATTTTAGATGGACATCTAAAAATCTAGTCAAAGTCAAATTTAGATTGACATTTAGAGGCGCGACAGGTCTACCAAGAGCAAGAGACGCTGATAAACTTGTCGCCCACTTTCCAAAATTACTTTCCAATATTATACTAGTTTACATTGCAAGACCGTTACTTAGAACTTTACGTGCGAGCACGGTACCTAACGTGTGAGCTATCAGCGAACTTGTTATCCGTGCAAGCACGTAGGGTTCGTGTAACGGTCGCGCATTGTACAACGTTTTATGGTATACTGACTCGTAAATGTTTAATTAATAAATAATTCTTTCATTTACTGAAGCAGTACAGCGCAATATGTAAGATATATATCAATGTTTTAAATAAATATGTATGTTGCTATGGTATTCATGATAACGAACCCGTAATAGTTTTCACGGGCTTCAAAACAGGCTATACCGTAAAAAGAGTCTTTACCCATAGAAACAGAGCTCAATAAATAGATGTTTACGAGTCAGTATACCATAAATAATATTAAAGTATTTGATTAAATACAACGAGACGAAAAGGTATACACAACTGTATTGGTGCTTTTGTGGTAGTCTTGAGTGTTCACAACTTGGTTAAAGTTATCTTACCGTCATATTAAAGTCTTTCGCATTTAGTAGGTTGCCACTTTGCGAACAGTGGCCACATTTGAATCGGTCAATGCAGAAACTGAATATGTCCACTTTTTGTGTAAATTGAGTTATACATGAATTCACCATAATTCAAGGGTGCCCGATCGCATGGTGCAAAAATATAAAATGTCCTGCTTTCTATAATGTAGAAAAGTGATGGTATAGTACAGAAACTGAAGAAACCTAGGACGTGTTCAATCTCTGTAGCGGTATGTCTTATATATCTAGGATGCGCTGAAGTAAGAACAGCTTAGCTGATATCAAATGAAGCCATCGTCGCGTCGTTTTGACATATGCAAGTGATATTTTGTTGAGGGAAGTTCTCTATGCAAAAATGTATGAATCAACTAGTAATAGTGTTTACGAAGAAGAAAGTAAAACTGAACAACCTAGGAAACAGTTGAAGGTATTTCCCACTGACTCCACAACCTCTCCGAAACTGAGAGATTTATGAAGTACATTGAGAAAGAACTTGACGAATATTACCAGCAATTTTATCCGAAAATGGCCTATGAAAGAGAAAGAGGAAGACAGCGCAGTGAAAGCAGACAATGTTTAAAAATATTTTTATTTGTATTTAGGATTTTCAGATTTCTTTTGTTAATATTAAGTTCAGTTGTTCTTTTGTCACTAACAGTGCCTGTTTTAGGCCTCTCGGCACTCTCGGGCAGAGTCCTTCAGAGCGCCCTTATTGACTTTAAAAAGTAACTGTTATTGAATGATTTTAATGATTTTACCAACTTCGGCGCCCAAACAGCCTAGCGCCCTCGTGCGGCGCCCAACTTCGCACCCCCCTCAAAGGTCGAGCACTGGTCACAAAATAGTTTCTTGCGTATTCTCTGCATTTTATTTGCAATGAATGCAGAAACTGAACATGTCCACGTCTTATATGCATTTTTTTTTCTTAGAATACAAAACTTTAAGTAAATTGAACCATGTGATATTATCTAACACATACCCTTCTTTCATATCCCAAAAAGTCACGAATGTCTATAAAAGCAACATTGAGTAATTCAGTTTTTCTTGTTTTTCTCAAAACAAGGTGGTTGGGACATATTCAGTTTCTGCTTTGACCGATTCTTACTCTACCGCTGAACACTGTGCTTTATTGGCAATTCCAAATTGTTCACACCGCATTGTTTTGTTACTTTTTTCCATTTATCTGGAAGCGGTTTGTACATCCCGTTCTTACCCTTCTTGTTACGATCTTCGGAACAAACGTCGCGACAAAATGTCACAAAAACCTGACAAAAGATCAGTATTTGCGATCTCTCAAATAAAGTAGCATTCACGACCACTTTGTGGCGTCAAGGGGGGGGGCACACTCCAACAATAAGCTCCATTTAGTAATTTCGAGGATAAGGGAGAAAGATTATTAGCACTCGGCTTTATTTCTTCTGTTTTGTGGTCCTGGAAGATAGAATAAGACCGTCGTTAGATATCGCTGTATTATGACTGGACTGGTTTTAGGGTTTCCCGTCCCTCGGTTTGGAAGCGGCTCCAAAGAAAGGCTGGACTCCAGTACGAGAGTAATGTTTATCCCTGTAGCGACCCTGAAATATGTTTTAGTGGAAACCGTTTCGCCAGGTACTTCACACTAAGTAGTCACTACGGCACTGTGGATTAGATACAGTGCAATCAACTCTACTATGGATCGGCGGTTTGACTTTACTCAGGAATCACGAATATGGCTGATCCCAAAAAGGCTACTCCGGGAAATCACCTTATAAGGGTGATGTGAATACAGAGCGAATATAACTAATGACAACTAATACAACCCCACCTCCTAGATGATAAAGGCCGGGCCTCTACTTTTAAGTAGAGTCGAACAAGATAGCTCCAGCACTAACCTGGAGAGCTAGAAGAGGAAGCAATAGCAACCTCGCTCCAACTAGTACGTTCTGGTAGCTTTTACAAAAATAAACAACACGATAATTGAACGTAACTCAATTCGTTAACCTTTAAGGGAGCCTATGCCATTCAGCTTGATGCAGTTGGGACACGTTAAATAAAACTTTGGCATTTTGTGGGCCACCTTTATACTTTATTTATCCAGTGGTAGCTGCGAAATTACCTATTACAACACTGCTATAACTGCAATTATCCCTACGTATACTTCAATCAATATTTATTTCCAAGAATCACACGAAACCGCTAACAACATCTAATGAACAATATTTGTAGTATTTCTTCGCATTCACATACTGGACCGCACGCCACTGACTGAAACACAGATAATGGACAAGAGAAAACAAACATTTTTATTCTTTAAAACATTCAAACATCCTAAGTAGGATAATAAAGAGATCGATACTGTTGGTAGCAATATACATTGAATGACATGATTGTTTTACGTGGGGTACCTGTGTGAACTTACCCCAACGTTCCCTTCCAGAAGGAAGTGCTTCGGATACGCCCAATCAGCGCGCAAGTTGCATAACCGGCAGTACAGCAATTGCTACCAGATCAGCTCACTGGTCGGAGCGAGGTTGCCTATCCACCCTCTACTAGCTATCGCAGGACTAGAGCCTGAGCAATTGACTTAACACGTTGCTCACCCGCCGGTACCGAAGTACCTCGTCCAGCAATAGGACTATTCCCCAGCTAAGCGCTCTTGCCTAGTGGGATTACTGCCCGATCGAATCCAACCTCAATTGTGGCGGGACTTGGTTTTTTAATGGTTTTGCCACCCCGATCTACCAATTTTAGGCTTGGTGGGCCCTCGATAGAGCTTCGTTTAAGTCTACACGTTATAGACTCCCGGTGTGTACCCGTTTTTGGTGAAGTTGTCTTGATTGTGAGAGGCTATGTATTCGCTTCAACTCTCCTTAAGTGTAATGGCTTTCAGAGCTTCTCCCAATTACTGTACCCGGCTGCAGTCCGGATCGTAGGGTGGTCGGGATAGCTCCTAAGCACATTTACCTGGCGGCTTGCAGTTTCCCATGTGCCTACGCTATATCCAGCGGGATAAACCTCACTTCGATTCTCCGCACTTGAGATTCAGTCAAACAGCGGGTTCCTTTGGTGACCATAAATGACCTCGGTCAAGCAGCGGGTTCCGCTGGTGACCATAATTGACCTCGGTCAATCAGCGGGTTCCTTGGTGACCATAAATGACCTCGGTCAATCAGCGGGTTCCGTTGGTGACCATAAATGACCTTATCCCAGGCGAGATTCGAATCCGCCCACACCGGTCTCATCTACCAGGGCTCCCCCCTAATCGGTATGAGTTACCGTCGAGAATTCTCGCGAATTTCTCTACCACACACTTAATCTGACAGCTTCATCCATTGCCCTTTATAGGGATAGGGTAGAAGACAGCCAATTTTATGGGTGAACGTCGTGTGGTCTCCCGAACACCCACTGGTGTTGCATACAGAAGTAACTTTTGTAATAGTTTAGGTATTTTTCTTATACAATGGGAGTAAAGTGCGAGAAAAACGTTGATGAATTTCATTTGTGCGTCATGAAATGTTAAGACACATAAATGTAAAATCATTCCTGTTTACAAAGATTTCTTGAATCTATTTATTATTTGCTTGTATTGCAACAAGGAATAATAAGATTCAGTTTACTGAAATAAGTATATTCACAGCTGGGTATTAATGAAAAAATGCCTAGTCCAGTAAAATTAGTTAACAATAACGTTGAAACTTGCGGAATCGTAGAAGAATAATAAGTTTTCTCGGATTGATTTCTGAATCATAATTCAATTCAAATAGTATAAAATATCATCTATGAAAGATCTTGCTTTTTTAATTAGATAACATTTTTATATTTTGCTTTAAAATCAAAGTTCTACTGCTGGCAAAGTAAATACTTTATTGTGAATATGTCTTTTTTATACTGAATTACATTAAAAACAAGAATTTCGCTTGCTTTTATAAAGAATTAAAATAAATTTCCTAAAAGTGGTTAATTAAAAGAACATATTTTATTGATCAAACCAAAAGGAAAGCTTTATAAAATCTTTACTGACGAAAAGAAGGAAAATGCTATCTCATTATGCCAAACAGAGGTACCAATCGGGCTTCACCCTATTAGGTGTATCTATAGTAGTCTAGTGGTATGTATATAATATTCTTTCTATATTACATAGGTATATAATAGAACTTTATGTTGGTAATATACAGTATATTATTCAAAGAAAGTTCTTTTAAAAATTAAACAGCTTAGAATCCTAACTAACTAATTAATAACTAACTGGGATTTAATTTAATTAATTTAAATTACAGAGTAACAACGGCATAAACAAAAATTGGATTATATGTATGTTGATAATATTGATATGGCACCTGAAGCCTGTGTGCGATATTATACAGGGTGTATATAATATAACTAAAAACCTCGTAATGCACCCCTTGCTACCCACCGTAGCTGTAATGTAATGTTTTAAGAATTAAAAAAGTTTTTTTGCTTGTTTGTATTTTTTAATGTAATGTGAGTACAATGGGTGTACTTAATTTAAAATAATGCGATAGTGAAAATACTTTTGCGGTTTATTGTTGTGCGAATATGTTGTTAACATTCATTCTACTGAACTAAAAATGTTGAGTATTATTTTTGTTATAATAGTCCTATTCAGTTGTTTTAATTTTTTCCTTTTGTTACAATAATGTCTTGTCTCTGCCCACATAGTACAGTTGAGAGAAATTATTTTTACATCTTTTGTGATGTTAATAATGAAAGTTTAAATTTAATCTCGACTACATGACCGGTAACAATGACGTCTAACCTACAAAAGAATAATCCTTGAATACTAAATAATGGAGCGTTTGTGATTTTTTAATGAATCATTCATGATCATTCATTTAGATATTTAAAAATGTTTATTGAAGTATAAGAATAGATTCAACCCTTTTTACGTTTCATCGTACGTAAATTGCAAATGCAATATTAAACTTCACATTTTTAAATAGAATGTGACTTTTCTTTCTTATTTAATTAATAAAAATTAAAGATGATAATGCGTATGTTATACGATTTTAGTAAATATGAGCAAGAATAAATACAACACAATTTTTGTCTCATTATGTTCTCATTTCAAAAGCTTATTATTAGAATTTATTTTCAAAATTCCTTTAGACTTACCCATAAAATTAGCAAAAACAACCTTGAAAATAATTGAAACCCATACTAAAAGAAAATTAAAAACAAAGCAACGACACGATAATTGGTAATTTTTATACTGGGCCAAATTAAATTTGCAAACGCCGGACCTGGTTAGGGGGATGAAATAGAGTACGCGACGGGCATTTTACGTGTAGAGCGCTTTCGAAGGGGGATCCTGCTGAAGCAGACGGCGCCGCGTACATACAGCAGGAATCGATCCTGCGAGTGCAGTCGCCCAATTCGGTCATGATCTCCTATAGGTGCAAGGATAACTGTGGAAAGATTTCGCCGACTGCGTTTATATTGGAAGAGCCCACTTCAGGGGTGGTAGGAATAGTTTTGCGGGCGTCAGGATTTTGCTCTTTAAAAACGAAATGATCCCACGTGCTTGTACACCTATTTATTTAATGATGCTGTAGGGGTGGATTTTTTACTCTTAGCATGGAGGGGGATGAAGAAATGCCGACTGGGGGGTAAATGAGGTTGATGAAAAATTTAAGGATTTTTTAACATTCATGGGTGTGTTTTAGTAATTTTTCTTGAGGGAATGTTGCTAGTAAATGGGAGTTTTTATTTTTCGGGGTATTCGACCTAAAATATGATTTTTGTAGAAGTAAAACTCGACGCTTTATGTTATTAAACTGGTACTGCAGCGTTGTAGATGATTTAATAAAGTTTAAATAACGGAACGTGTCGAGAAAAGGACAATGTAACTTACAGGTACTTGGTATATAATTTCCTTATAGTGTCGATGCTTGGGCAATAATTTGATTTAGAAAAATAAATAACAACCAACGTTAACATATTTTTGAAAAATGTTAACGCACATTAGACTTTTTCAACGGAAACTTGTATCAATTGGCTAATGTAAACCCGTAGCCTATATTAGCCGTTACAGATCTTTCTGTAAAACTCACTCAGTTACAGTCTACACTTTCTGCAGAAACGTTAGACCGACTACTGTTGCCGACATTTTAATCATAACTGGCATGTTGATATTAACTCAAGATGTTATTCCAATTTCCGAATGGAATATTCTAAACTGCAAGCACTTTTTATATATTACTAATAATTAAAAAAAATGTTGCCTCATTCCTTTTATTCTCCATCAACTACCACTTCATCATTTAAATATCTAATTGTAGAAGTGAGAAGGGTGTATTTAATTATATTTATTGTTTTTTGAAGTTAGCTACTTTTGGCTTTGTATTCTATATCTATTTTAAGCTAAACTAATGTTTGTTAGCAGGGTCAAAACAATAACTCCATGTATAAGCATTCAATGTAACATGTTTCAGTGTTCACTCATGCAATAACTGTGATGATAAATGGGGGAAGGGATGTATGCGAGAGGTTATTTGTTTTTATTTTTCAGATGCACAAAATGCAGTTCAATGAACTTCAAAGAAACGAACAATGGAATTATAACCAAGTTATGAACCACAACTCTATTTAAATAGATTAACAAGGGAACATAGGAGGGTTGAACAGGGAAAACAGCAATTTATATAAACAGAAGCGGTAACAGTTCCATTTAATAAAATCATTATAAAGTCTACTTTAATCGTAAATAAAAAAATAAAAATGAAAGCATTTTTGTTGATTTCAATTATAGAATGTACCTACATTTAACTACTGAAGTTAGTTATGAACCTAAGTGGTTGTTTATATTCCTTTTATCCATCACCTCTAATAAAAAACTTTTAACTTTTTAAGCAATTATAGTTAGATGAGTTTACTCACTAATGAGTAGAAATAACTTTTTTCTACTCCATGCCCAGAAACCTCGATTTTTCTCTTCCAAAACACCGGGGAAAATTAATTTTCCCTACCTGGAAAAGAAAAATTGCTGTTGCACAAGTTCTCGTCAGTCAATTTATCGAAAAGCAAATTTTCGTAATTCAATTCATTGTATGTCTGTGGAATAAAGTTTGTTTTTAAAGTGGAAGATTAAAAAATTTTATAGTGTAGAGACAATCCTATTAGGACACGTAAAAAGATGTTGTGTCTAACACGAAAGGAAAGCGCTTTTCACTCTCGCTCAAATGCCTCATTCGCTGCCGCTCGAGAGACACACTTCGAGCTCGAGTGAAAAGAACCGCTTTCCTCTCTAGTTGTAGTACTTGTAGGCTGGCGATTGGTTGAAGTGTAGTTAACAGCTTGCATTGCATAATATTGTTAAAATTCAGTAATCAGGCTAGACGCTAGAATGTCAAATTTATTACTGTCAAGAAGTACAGACTAAATTACACATTCGATATTTAAACTTAAATATTGAGCTGTTAGATAAAACGTGGTATGACACACGGAGAACTTCACGCGGTTTTCGCTTTGTGTGCTAGACTTTCCCTCCTCGTTGATAAAAGCTCCCTTTATTCGCTTGTACCATACCTAACTATTATTCTATGATAATATATATTTCAGAAATTCAAGCTGTTCTTAAACTGATTTAAAACCTCCTTGTCTGTGTTGCTTGTTTGTTTTTACTACTTTAGCTGGTTTCAGCTTCGAGCAGCTTGATGTTCGTTCGGCCGTGTTTTCTTTCTTACTTCTATTTTATTCTTATCTGCTATTTCTGTGTAGATATAAGTTTTTATTTCTCTTCAAGAAACCGGCGAAAAATTTGGGTATGTATACAAGAAGCTGAGGAGTTGAGCCCTAGATGTAGATTCTAGTCCATTTTTATTACTTGTTAAGATATGGGGAGGCTAAAAAAATATTAATATGTATAACAGTATACTGTCTTAAGTCTTACTTCGTGAAACTCCATAATGAAAAACTTGAGCAAAATCCATCGAGCCACGGCGGCTGTTTGCTAGAAAAATCATAGATTTGTCGTATAAAGAGACATCAGTAGGTGTTCAAAAAAGATTGTTTTCGCAAACGAAGGTCCATGCAACTCAAGAGGCTTTCATATCTATTTATGACACAAAACAACGAATAGAATGTCGTCAAAAAGTTATATTTCTTTCAAGCAAACCAAATCAAAAAGCACGTCCTTGATTATTATCGGGCAGTCGAATTTAAACCGGTGACTTTTGTATTAGACATAAGTATCTTTCCAAAAAATCAAACAGTTATAAGTCAAATCTAGGTGAAACTAAATCACCTTGCCTATATACTTTCAACCAGTATAGAATTCTTGTAAAATTACCGAAGCATCTGTTCTGGCGAATGGAGTCAACCATCCTAACAGCTTTCTATTAGCCTATTGCCTGATAAATTTAAAATAGGCCGTATTTGCAAACCTGCTTTAACGACAATAGAATTGGCATTAAACACGGTATTCTTGTTTGTAATTGAATCTATATATTGTTGAACGTTCAGGTGTTCAGGGAACCTTCCCGTCAAAATGGCATGAATTGATTGATGACAAGTAGGTCACTTAAATTATGAATCAGCGTTGATAGGCAATTTATTACGTTATCACCAATTTCCGTGTTCATTTTTTCGTTAGTTTGTAATCTTTCATAACTATTTTCATAAATAATTGTGCGTTCCAAATAAATAATTTAATTAATAAAATAAATACTGTTCAAATAAATATTATTGATAGTACAACACGAGTGAGAAATTGGTGTTTTTGCACGCGTTACACACTATACTTTATCTACGACAACAAAAAAAAGTAATAAACCACCAACAGCTAAGAAAGTTTTTTAACCTAGAATTTACACTCGCATTCATATTTTTTGAAATATTTGGCAATAAATTAAGAGATGTAATGTGAGCCGCTTCCACGATGTTTGGAGGTGTACAAGTGTACACCCCAATTTTCCTTCATCGGATTCACTAATGATACATCTAGAATTTTAAAAACGACCAAAGTAAACATTACATTTGTCAAGACAATAGTAATAATACGTTTACAATTTGTATAATTTCAGTCAATCTACTATTTAGTACTTACAGCTAAATAATTATGTACTCGTTTAAAAAAAATTTATATGTACAAAGATCACAATTCAATTGTCAAGGTTATTAACCTCTGCGCAAAATGTCAAATATTCTCGCATTATGTAGCAAATTATAAATGTTTTCAATGTTTTTATTGTAATTTAGCAATAATAACAAATAAAATTACATTAAAAATTATATAATAATGTAAAACATTAATTAATTTTACGTTTTAATTGAATAACAATCAATGTAACTTTATATAATGAGAAAAAAACATCATTGAAAGGCATTTCGATAGCTCAATGCTTACGCTTTAGCTACTAACCGAACGTTCCCGGTTCAATTCCCCGGGTCTGACCATAGTTTTTTTTCTAGATGGATTTCCATTCGAAATATAATTTAATGTAAAATATTAATTAAACAAAATAAATTAACCTTTATCTAAAATTTATAACATTTTATATTTCAAATAATTAATAATATTATAAATATTGCAAGTGGTGACATCTATGGCGTTTTAATACAACTACGGATTATTGAGAACTCCTTCCTCACATACTTTACCGTTGAGCTTGGAGATTGTTTGCAATTGGTCGTTTTCACGGTTACTAGATTGTGCGGAATATGTAACTTTCTATGGTGGTCGTAGATAAATAAATTAATATTGTTTGCCTGGCAACAATAATTTTATTTTAAATTAAATTAATTCACAACGATTTGTTCTCATTGAAACTAAAAATTAAATTAAATTAAAAATTCACAATCTAATTTTATGAAATTTCTGATGGTAGAAACGGTTAATCGACTATTTATTATTTATCCTTTTTATACTACAAATCGTTTATTATTTCATCAGTAACAAAGTGAGAGCTTGAAATTGTTGAGGATGCCTTATTTGCGATAGTTAAAAATGAGATCTTTTTAGAAGTGGAGACGATCGAGCTCACCTACGCCAAAATTCTTTGTTAAAGGGCAACTACTTTGCTTAAATGAAAATTCAAAAAAAAGCTTTTAATGGTACTTACTATCACACTTGTTAAAACTGAACCGTAAAGACAAAATATAATAAACATAGCTTGTTGAAAGTACTAGTAGGTATATAAATAAATACTTTAATTTTCAATAAATTCAAATCTTTTGGCTTTATCTACATACAATAATCCTAAGATTAAATACAGGGGTCGGCATAAGTCAGGCAACAAATTTGCATTAAATAAGTCAGGCAACAAATTTGCATTTAAAAAAAATGCAGAGTCAAAATGAATTTATTCGAAGAAATTACAAAAGGGATTCGAAAAAGGGTTACTTTAAGTGTTCAAATTGATGCCCATCTTGATCAATGCATTGACGGCAACGTTTCGCAACGGAGAGGCAGGTCCGGCGAAGCATGTCAAGCTGTCCGCGAAGATTTTCAAATTCTTCTTCAATTGCAGTTCGGAGCTCGGGAAGGGTGCGTGGTCCTCTTCCAAAAACGCGGTCCTTGAGAAGGCCCCACAGGAAGAAATCGCAGGGTGTCAGGTCACATGACCGTGCGGGTCACTCAAAGATTCCTCGTCTGCCTATCCATTCTCCAAAATGATCATTAAGGAACTCCCGCACAGGTAACGCGTAGTGCGGCGGAGCTCCATCCTGCATGAAATGACGGATGTTCGCGAGTGTTGGATCGTTGTCCATTTGCCCACGCAACGCGGCGCGTCGGCAACAGAGCCCGTTCTTAAGAATTTCTGCTACGTCTTCCACACTGTTGAACGATTTGGTAGCGGCGAGTTCGGAAATTGTTGTTGAAATTCGGTAAACATCGTTTCGTAATCCGCGTTCGTACGAAGATACGACGTAACAAAAAAAACTCTTTCTTGAAGCGTGAACTTGTATCAGAAAATGCGTCTACTCGACGAGCACGTTTTATCATGACACAGACACAACTGTCTGAAGCACGAACATGCTTCGTTTCAATCTTTTTCAAGAGCGTTGCCAAACTTATGCCGATTTTTCGAAAGCGTTGCCTGACTTATGCCGACCCCTGTGTATTTCAACACGTATTAGTTTTATTTGACAAATTTATACAGAAGTCGGCACAAGAAATCGTTTGTATAACACGTCCCAAAGCTGCTTTCTGAGTACGAGTATGATGAGCCGAGGCGAACTGCCGAGCAAGTACGGGTACATGATTTTGGCCCTTTATTTGCTGGACTAAATGCTGTTGGAGCCCTCGCCGGGGGCGCATCTAAATAACTAAGGCTGTTAATGATGCTAAAGCTGCTAAAAAAACAATTGTAAGAAAGCAGTACACACAATATCCACAAGTACATAATATAATTATAACAAGAAAATGTGTATGTAGATGAGCACAACATTTATCACTGTTTAACACCAGATCATTCTGATTACACCATGTATAGTAGAGTCAATTTTTGCATTAAGTTCTTATTTTTTACTATCTAAAGATAGAGACTTGAAATCTTTTGTAATGCCTTCAGTACTGGACCAATATAAAATGTTATATGTTTAAAATGTTGGGGGGTTGAAACCCCCATTTTGTACCCCTAATTTAATAACGCAACCAAATTAAGCGAAATTTATATTGGGAGAGTTCTTGGGGGTCACTGATTATGAATCCAATGAGAAATTTAAAAAATTCAAAATGGCGGACCCAAAATGGCGGTCCTAACATAACGGTCTTTGAGATTGAAAATGCGATTTACGCCGTTTCTATTGATTTTAGAGAAAAACTCAAAGAGTCAAAAAGTGTTTAGAATGTGATTTTGCAAAGGAATACACTATTTTGGTTACCTTATTATATAACCCCTTCGCTCTGCCCTAGTAGTAGAGTCAATTTTTGTATTAAGTTCTTATTTTTTACTATCTAAAGATAGAGACATGAAATCTTTTGTAATGCCTTCAGTACTGGAGCAATATAAAATGTAATATGTTTAAAATGGGGGCACGCCCCTTCGGGGGGTTGAAACCCCATTTTGTACCCCTAATTTAATAACGCAACCAAAGTGAGCGAAATTTCTGTAGGGAGGAAAAAATAAGAACTTAATGCAAAAATTGACTCTACTACTAGGGCAAAGCGAAAGGGTTACATAATAAGGTAACCAAAATAGTGTATTCCTTTGCAAAATCACATCTTAAACACTTTTTGACTCTTTGAGTTTTTCTCTAAAATCAATAGAAACGGCGTAAATCGCATTCTCAATCTCAAATGCCGTTATTTTAGGACCGCCATTTTGAATTTTTCAGTTTTCTCATTGGATTTATAATCAGCGACTCCAAGAACTCTCCCAACAGAAATTTAGCTCACTTTGGTTGCGTTATTAAATTAGGGGTACAAAATGGGGGTTTCAACCCCCCGAGGGGGTGTGCCCCCATTTTAAACATATAACATTTTATATTGGTCCAGTACTGAAGGCATTACAAAATATTTCAAGTCTCTATCTTTAGATAGTAAAAAATAAGAACTTAGGCATGTTTTTTGCAAAAAGTGACTGTACTAGTAGATTGTTATTCAAATCGCTTTGGAGATTTATGCTGTCTAACTTGGTTTTAATCACAGACTTTAAAGTCATCCGCGTAAAGCAAACATCTTGAATGCATAACATACTTTGGTAAGTCATTGATGAACAGATTAAACAGATTAAAGAGGTCCTAAGCAGGATCCTTGCGGCACCCCAGACGTTGAAGTGAACTCAGACGACTGACTTGACACCGTTAATTATGACAAAATGTTTTCTGTCCATGAAGTAGGATTTTATAAGCCTCAAAGCACTCACAAACAGCTAAAACGATACACTGTCAAAGGCTTTATTAATATCCGTGTATATACAGTAGACCTCATGACCTTCAACAATATTTTCTGCAACGTATTCTGTATATGCCAGTTTTCTTTACAAACCCATGCTGGTAAGCTGACAAAGACTTTTCCACATCTGCATATATTGGCTTATATAAAGATTTTGGGCAACGCGGATATTAAAGAGATAGGACGGTAGTTTTGAATATCTGAATTATCGCTGCTCTTGTAAATAGAAACAATTTTCAAAATTTTCCATCTCGCCGGAAATTCACCTACTGTAATGGCTAAATTAAAAATGTCAGTTAACGGTTTTTTTAGCAAGCTACCGACCCTTTTAGAATAAATGATGGTATATCATCCGGACCTGCAGATAGCTTAGGCTTGATTGGTTTTAGCGCCTCTTTCGTTTCAGCTTCAGTTGCAAACTGAAAATTAAAAATACCCAGATTGTAATCATCGATGTCCAGAGTTTGAGTACTATTGAAATTTTGTTTAATTTTAATATACGATATAATACAATATACGATATACACAGATCTGAAAAAGGCACAGCAGGCTTCTGCTATATCTTTCTTGTCTGATAAGTGTTCCCATTAAGTTTCATTTCAGCCGCAGTTTCATTACTTCCTTTCATATCTTTTAAATAACATACATTTATAATAATATAATTATTATATTATATAATTAAAATGGAGTTTTTTTGTTTCTATCAAAAGTTGTTCTTCGCACTTTTTGCTATAGCTTTCATACGATAATTTAATTTGGAGCTTAAGTTTTTTATATAACTGCTTGAGTTTTATTTTCAAAGCTTCGTCTGAGACATGGGCTATTTTTAGTTTTTTTCTACGTTTTTCTCTAATTGTCCTTTTCATATCAACCGTAAACCAATTAGGATAATTGCTTTTGTAAATTTCTCTTGTTGGTACAGAAGAGGCTATAATGCTGTTTAGCTCTTGATATAACAGATTTAAAGACAATTTTAGATTACGAGAACAGTAGATAACAAATGGGCTTAGTGGAGCCACACAACCTTGAACTCTCATTTGACATCCTTTCACTTTTAAAGCCCCTCCCATTTAGAAGCCACTTCCCCCTCTCCAAGCCCCTCCCATTTAGAAGCCACTTCCCCCTCTCCAAGCCCCTCCCCTTTAGAAGCCTCTCCCTTTTAGAAGCCACTTTCCCTCCCCCCTTTCTACCTTCTCTCTCTTGGCTTATAATAAAAAAATCCACAAAAAGTTATAAATAATAATTTATTTAGATTACAACAATTAATACAACAATTAATACAATTAATAATAAGCACAAAGGTATAATCTATTGGTTTAATTCATTTTAAAAATGTTTAATACTGTACTTACTCTTAATATTAAGAGGAATATCTATAATTCATTTTTAAAAAATAAACTTAACAATATCGTATAATTTATTAAAAGGTAGGATGAATAGGTATAATTCATTTTAAAAAATAAATCAAACAATAATTTATATTGTACAATAAATTCACTACTCATTTATTAAATAAACTCAACAATATCGTATAATTTATTAAAAAGTAGGATGAATAGGTATAATTCATTTTAAAAAATAAATCGAACAATAATTTATATTGTACAATAAATTCACTACTCATTTATTAATTACTTTCTAATTTACTTCTTCCAAATTGTGCTAAATAAATTTTTTGTTAGATAAAAATAAACCCAGCAATAATGTATTAATAATAAATTTATTTATACAATGCCAAAAATATAGTTGGATGTATATGTCAAAAAATAATTAACAATAACAATTAAGATAAAACATCGTTTTATGAATAGTATAAAAGCAGTCCACAAAGTTATATTTGTTTACATTAATGCAAATTTTGTATTGAACAATAAACCCCTTAAGACATAATTACGAGGAATAAACAAAATTAATTTATTAAAAAACGTAACGAGATGTTTTCGCACGCTGAACGAGACCTCCATATGAAACTAGCATAAACTGAAACAATAATTCGTTTTAAAAATAAAAGCTAATAAGTTATTTACGAGATAATACTTAATAAATTGTTGATTAACAATTTATTAAGTATTATCTCTTATTTATGAAAACGATCTTATTTTTACATGTTTTTGTTTTTATAAAAAATGAACTAGCAACTTGGAGATTGACGCATTAAACGATTAATTTAACAGAAATTAATTACCACGAATATGTTTGTTGCGTTTTATTTCGTGCTTTTGGTACGTCGTAGTAGGTGGTGAAGTGTTGCTTCTCGAGACCGCTTTCTCCGGCTCCAAGCCCAGAACGGGCTTGGTTTTAGCACTACGTATTATCCTGTAGGTTTAAGGTTCCCGGTGCAAAACAACAAAGCAGCTCACAAGCCGGTTTCTAGTGTAATTTATTCCACACAGTAAAAAGCTCGTCACGCAAATTCCTGTTTAGAAGAAGTCTGTCTGGGGATGTAATTTAAAATACCAAATTTCTTCGAATCTACTTAACAAATTAAACAAATTAAAAAATTATTAGAACTAAAGGTGGATTAATTTGGATTATTCGTTCTAGATATTTTATTATTAACAACAATTTCATAATTTAAAGTGTATCAAACTTCTCTGATCATTAGAACTCCATTTTGTTCTGGGGAACGTGAAACATGTTCACGTATTATAAATGCAAAATGAAATTAAAATATAGAAAGACCAATGATAATTAAATAAATATTTGTTCAATGTAGTTTTTAAGGAGGGTAGATAACATATTTTAGTTTTATCTTTTTAATACGGGAATCATTAATATAAAACAGCAATGATTTTAATTTTTGATTATTATAAAAATAAATATAAAAACACCAAAACCAACAACAATAAAAGCTGCCTGAAGATGGCCTTGTAAAATTAAATATTGTTAATAAGGCTGAAACAATTGTAGCAAATTAATAAAGTTGTTTGGATGGACTTTGGGAAAAAATTATTATTATTATTTTTTATTATTAATTACATTACCAATATCCAAACTTAGAGGAAAATGGACCAGTTTTATCACATTAGAACTCCTTTTCATTTTAACACTGGTAAACAAATCACAACAGCTGGTGACTTCGTTGGAGCCTCACTCTAAACCGGGCTGATTTCCTCGAAGTTGAGGCCTTCCAGTTGGGCTAAACCCGGTTCGTGGTCGGACCAGCAGCTTCACACAGAGGACCAGCCTTCTATTTGGGTAAGCCGGGATTGCTGGTGAGATCGTGGCTTTTTTGCACAGAAGGGGTTCTTCGCTCTGGGACCGGCTTGATATCTCGATATTATATTAACCTGCTGGAAGCATGTATTGCAACTCGCGAGTGAATTCGTTCATTGCCAGTTAGGAATTGAGTTCATTTCCTGATATTCGTTACCATCAGACCGGTTTCGAGTGGAAACCAGACAACAAAACAGTTTTAGACCATAAACTGTTGGTTGTGTTTATACTAACTTTACTGGCCGACAATATCTGTCGTCGCAGAATGTATATTGAAAAGAGAAACAAGAAGAAGCGTTCTCTCTCTTTCTCTCTGCCAGACTGATTATGTAGTCCACACAAGTCGCCTGTCTGGCGGCTTAATTTTTAAAAGACAATAAATTTCGTTATTAAATTGCAATAAATTATATTATATAACTTGTTATAAAAATAAACATAAAACATACAAAGATATTTAGAATAATTGAAGCATTTTCTTGCACAGGTAAAGTAATGCATCTATACTACTTAATTTACTATATTACGTGCTGCTATATACGAGTTATGGGTGTTATCAAAGCCCAACCACTTGACCAGAACGCGATCCCGACTTTTTTTAAGACCTGTTCCACTAAAAATATATCTGGATGTTTAGCTATCTGTAATTTACTATTAATTAATTATTGTGGTTTACGATTATAAGTCTATACAAAAGTAAGGGGCGTGGTTTAGAGGGTGGTCAAGTACAGAGAGGTGTGGTTCGGAGTGGGGGAAGAACAGAGCTAGATACCACTTGGAACGTCGCGTGTTCTTTAAAATTCCCAGACTTTTGCAAATTGATTGACGATATTTTAACTATCTTTTATTTGTGCGGCATATACTGGACCAGCGGTATGGAATATGAAATAAGCGTATTTCATTATTTCGATGTACAGCATTTGTAATGGCCTACTGTAGGCTATACGAGAACGAAAGTCAGTCAATACACGTTCACTTCCGCTCCACATTTAGATGTGAAAACATCTGATTAAAAGTATCTCGTATTAAATCATAACAATTTAATACTTTATTGTAGGTACATATTATTGTTTACATTATTTTTTAAAAATGAATTATACCTATTCATCCTACCTTTTAATAAATTATACGATATTGTTGAGTTTATTTTTAAAATGAATTATAAACATACTTTTTGTCTTGTGTATTTTTCAGGTTATGTATTATTAATCTAAATAAATTACTATTTATAACTTTTTGTGGATTTTTATTATAAGCAAAGAGAGAGAAGTAGAGGTGAGGTAGAGAGGGGAAAGTGGCTTCAAAAAGGGAGGGGCTTCTAAAGGGGAGGGGCTTGGAGAGGGGGAAGTGGCTTCTAAATGGGAGGGGCTTGAAAAGTGAAAGGAGGTCAAATGAGAGTTCAAGGTTGTGTGGCTCCACTAAGCCCATTTGTTATCTACTGAGAACAAATATTATGCCAACCCACCTCTCTAAGGGCGCAATAGAACTTAATGATAATAATCAGCGTTTTTAAAATCCCATTTTATAAATTTATACTGTAACGGTTTTCCTTTCTTGCTACTAGCAATTAAACTACTTACAAGAGCAGGATGAAAACGCTTATCTTCGGAAACTAATGGAGATTCATCCCTTAAAACTTCTAAAGTCCACGATGACAGACACAGATCCAATATGACATTGTCTTCATTAACAATGTTATTCTTCAACAGTTGAAAATTAAGCGTTGTCATAAAGTTGTGCAGAACATTGCAGGCCTTGCTCATATTCTTCTTATCTTAGATAAACTCTCTGAGTTTGAAATCACCAAAAATTATTATTTCTTTATCTTCAGCAATTGAGATGTAGTAACCGTAGCTTGTGGCTTGACATATAACCCAATGATCACAAATATTTTAATTCCGATATCGATATCAACACTAATTCGATCAAATGATTGGCAAGATAATTTTTCTATTAAAGTAGAGTTTTTCTACAAGCTCTTACTTACTTACTCCTCCTTCTCTTGTGCAATGTTAGATATTGTAGATCACATCTGAAAACAGCAAATCTCTTATTAAAATATTTATTGTTGTAGAATTGATCATGTAGGCTAGTTTCTGTTAAAACGACGATATCCAGATTTGAATTTAAAATGTTACATTTAAATTCCAATTCTTTAGTACGCAAGCCCCTCACATTTTGATAGTAAATTGTATTTGATTGGGATTGAACGTCAGGCTTAACTTTTATATTGTTCATTTCTTCTGTCTGATTTAGTGGCTATAAGGCATACTGAACTCTACCTCATTCAATTTCTAGTTTTTTTGATAAATGTGGCATTCCCTGTCAAACGGTGAATGATCTGTGCTGATATTTAGCTTCAACCTAATGTCATGGGCCGTATTACGAGCCACGATTAAAAGTGTCTCTAACTAAAGTTTCGTTTAAAATCAACAAGAATAGAGATAGCTCTATCTAATTTTAATAGGTGGGAAAAGATTAGAATTGGTCACTATGGTAATTAAACATGCTGTTAATTTAATAGTGATATGCAAATACGGCTCAATAATATCTTTACAGTTGGGACATAACTTGGTTGAGCTACTGTAATTGGAGGCTATATGGTCGGACGATCCACATCCTTTTTTTGCTGCGAGTCAAAATCAATGTAATTTTATTGCGCAACTCATGTATGTATTAGATCATTTTTTTGTTTTATTACATACCTAAAAATACGAAAATCAATTTCCTTATTTTCGCTTAAAGAATCAGTAGAATCCCAAAATCCCAATTCTTTATCGAAGTTTTCTTGTACATTACTTCTATTTCCATTGATATCACAACACATAAACACCTTATCCGATAAAAACTTTCCACATAATCTGGCACAACTATTATGCAAATTAGTACAATTTATACATTTAATTGCATTCGTTAGATTGCTTTTTTTGCATCTTTTACAGACACTGGCAGACGATATGCCAGTACCACCCGCCATATTCGATTGAACTGTTATAATAATAAATAAAGTTGATTTAACTTAAGCAAACATGCTATTAATGTGTTCTACTTCAGAGGTGTGTTTATGTATGATACATTACCAATCAAACCGCGAATAGTTGAAAATAGTTAAAACAGTTGGTGGTATTAAAAGACCACACAAAAAGCGTACGAAGAACGTTAATTATTATGATAGTTTTGGAGATTTGCAACTTCCCCTGGAGCAGGATGATACATGAGCAAAATGATATAAACAGAAATTTTTTACTAAACCTGAAACACCTACCATGCCCTAGCATTAACCGAAGTTCTGTATAGCAAGTTTTAATTTTAGTTTTAGTTTCAGTTTCAGTTTCAGTTTCAGTTTCAGTTTCAGTTTCAGTTTCAGTTTCAGTTTTAATTTTAATTTTAATTTTAAGACGTTTCAGCATGAGACGAAACCGAATGCCGCAATCACACGAGTGTTATATTTGCGTTTTTGCACGTGTTTCACACTATACTTTAACTACGTACACAAAAAAAGTAAGAAAACACTAAAAGCTAAGATAAATATTTAACCTATATAATTTATACTCGCATTCATATTGTTTACGTGAAATCTCTGGCAATAAATTAAGAGATGTAATGTGAGCAGCTTCCACGATGTTTGGAGGTGTACAAGTGTACACTCCATTTTCCCATCATTGGATTCAGTCATGATAAATCTAGAATTTCAAAAAGAAGTACATACAGGGTGTCTCAAAAATAACGAACAATAACGCAGAGGGTTAAAGAGCGTCCTAGGTAGAATCTAAAACCGAAGAAAAAAACTCTACCTTCAAATTTTTTTTTGTAAATTTGTAAAAAATTCTTAGCAATACTTTTTGCTAATACGGTCCTGTTATATTTTACATCAATTTGATAAATAATAAGTCATCCAGCATTGGGATAGTCAAAACATTGTAAAGTGATATGTGCAGAGTTAAGCAAAAATTCGGAGAAGTCGATTTAAAAACACGTATATTGGTCAAGGTCACGTCTTTATAAACACCATGACATATCACCGTAATAAGCGTTTTTGTTATAAACTGCATAGTTGCAAAAAAGTCCCAAACGTTTGATGATAGTTCATCAAACTAATAATTTTTATTATCAAGAGTTTATTCGAAGGTGCTTTCCGTTTTAAATAAAATAGATTAATGGTAAAAATTGCTCTTATTTAATAAATCGTCATTGCATTTAATATTGATTTATCTATTTTTACTTATTTTTATTAATTTAATTTTAACTCGTTATTCCAGGAAGACTGGCAATTTATGTAAAAATCTACCTGTCCAAGATTTCAAAAGAAGCGACCCTTGTAGTTTTTGAGTAAACCACAATCGGGCCGCAAATTCAACCTGGCGGCGCCCTAATTATGAAAATGTTCTTTTTAAAAGTTTAATTTATCTTCTGTTTATTTTCGAATGTTATTACAGAACGTAAAAATTATTTATGTTGTGTATCCCTTTTTTAAATTGCGTTGTTCATTTTACATACATCACATTTCACTATGTGTATTTTTGCGGAATGGCTAGTCCAAAATTTTATTTACAAGCACAGAATACGAAAGAAAGAATTGCTATAAATAAGAAAAGTCTGCGAAAGGGGATGTTTATAACAAAGAGGGTTTTTGATTATTGACTTACGTTCATTGAGAAATTTCTAGCCCGAGATCATTTTTGTAAAATTTTATTTCAGTTTTACTGAAAAGGTTTACTATTAGTTTTAAATATTAATGCTTGAGATTCTAGTAAAATGTATTAGCATCGCAGATTAGAAGAACTAGTAATGTTATTTTCTTATAAAAGCCCAACACTTTGTATGTTTTTTAAATTACATTCAACGCCGCCACACATAAAGAATTCCCTTTAATTTATTGAAATATGATATCAGATGCTCTCTTTAAAAATAAGATGTTTTAAGCTGTTATTAGACCTTGAATTTATTTTAAAATAAACAAACTGCAATATGAGCAAAACGGAACGTGTCTTATTTACGAGTTTCTTCAAGTTCAACTCATTCGGGTATTTTGCGGCATTGACAAAATTGTGCTGTATTGACAAATGCTGTAAAGTTCAACAAACTACAATCCTCAGCATTCTGCGACAACAGGAGATTGTGGAGCAGAACGTGCAGGACCGGACTCAAAACTTGAACCTGTAATAACTCGGAAAGTAAATACTTTAGAAAAAAAACTTATAGAAAAAATTTTCTCTACACATCATCAACTATTTCGTATTCACGTATTGTCCGTTATTTTTGAGACACCCTGTATTATCTTTTTAAAGATAATTTAATTTCAGTCAATAAAGCTAAGAAAGCTAAAGAAAGCTAAAAAATCATACGTATGTGCTCAAAACTTTCAAAAGTAATTCAATTTGCCAATGTTATTTTTCAAAGCAAACCTTTAAAATTAAGGTTTTAAAATGTAAAACAAAATAGGGCTATGACCAATATAATAGTTAAACAAGACGTGCCTTCTTTTTCTGTCGCCTACATCTGCATAGCGTTATCTTTTATCTAACTCCTTTTCCGCGAAACGTAAACATATTCTAGCGTGTTTGCAGGTGGAATAACAAGGAAAGGGAGTTTTAAGTGTAGCCATCGCGCTTGCACTTGTGAATTATATGAATGGAATTTGAATGAAAAGCTAAAATATTTCAAATAAAATAAATTTAACAAAAAATATTAAAAGCTTCCTTCATGTACAGAAAACACTTCTTTAAATGTCTCCAGTTTTTAAATATTCAAAATAGATTTTTCTTTTCTAGTTTGTTGGCAAAAAAACATGAATAAGTACTAAAACTGAACTGAACTCAACAACTAACTTCAAGAAAACTGCAGAATAAGTTTTGTATTTGGTTTTGACAACTTTTTTGGCACCGTTCGTTCAATAATAGTCATTTTGATAATCGTATTCCATACAATAACAAAAAGATTTCCCGTTTATTTGTTTATTTCCACTTCTGAATAGTTTTATTTCTATTGCTTTTTCTTCTAATTGGATAATAAAAAGAAGTGCCAAATATCGATTTGCGGATATAGAAACGCAAAAGCAAAACATCTCATTCCATTTAACCTCATTTTTCACTTCCTACGAATTTCTCATCTGAGAGGAAAGCAACGATAATAAACCTTGACCTTATATAATGAAAAAATGTTGAGATTTTCTTCACTAAGTGGTTTTTTGTTTCTTAAACATTTTTTAAATATTTTAGCTTTTACTAAAAATAGAAAATTTCTTGCTATGGCGTGTCGGGGTTAGTGCGAACATTTTTACACATGAATAAGTAATAAATAAAATCTTTTTAGAGCTTTACGCTTTGATCTGTTTTTGTTAAATGAGAGATACTTATATAAAATAATATAATACACAGAATTAATTATACTACGGACTATTCTTTTTCGGAAAGTTCTTTAAACACCCACTTAGTATAAAAGCATTTATTAGGAAGAATGGTACAGAAAACAACCTGTAAACACCTACAGTAAAATAAACAAGGTAGGTAGTTACTACATAGAGACATATTTTCGACTTAAACGTGATAATATTATTCTAAAAGCTAATAGTATCGACATTTTCAGACAAGAAGCATTTCTTTAAGCATACGTCATTACAGCTTGTTATCTAACGCTAACTTGACAGACGTCATCGTTAGTAATAAGTCGTAAAACCTATGAAAATCGTCCAAATCTATATATCGTGTTTGTTCCTTTTAAATATCAGTACATTTTTTCAGTACATATTGTTAACACTGATGTTATATGAAAAACATCAGCTTAGTGTGTAGGTGTAAACAGTTCCATTACGTAGGTAGGTGGCACTTCAAGTTCAAGAAACATCTCTATAGAAATACTATAAATGGAGTTTCGAAGTTTTGAACGACGACATGGTTTAGAAAGTTTGATTAATTAGCAGTTGTTTTATTGTTGAAAACCATTAGGGCAATTAAATTTTCTATTTGATGTGTTAAATGGCATCGGTAAGGAGAATGGATTCGGCTTAAATAGTGAAATGGAATTCGTGTCACTAATAATAATGGATTGTAAGAACTGTAGTTTATCACAACACTATATTTAACGGTGCCTCCTAACCACACATAGTATTTGACTAATTGCCAAAACGTATTTCTGTAACGATGTTTCCTTTTTCTCGCTTTTATACCGAGAAAAAGGTAACATCGTTACCGAAATACGTACTGGCAATTAGTCAAATACAATGTGTGATTAGGAGACACCGTTAAATATAGTGTTGGAATTCATGTGTTGAAATCACTAAAAGTCAATTTTTCGAAAATTTAAAAACAAAAATTATGCAAATAAACTGCAACTAGGGCGCTGACTAAATCATGTATTCCACCAACACCCTATCTTTTCTGTTGCTACTGAAGAAGAAATCATTGGATGGTTGCTCATTACCTTATTGTAAATCTAACATAATTATGGCATCAAATTGATATGGTTTTAAATCACTAAGATCGTTGTTCCACAAGAAGAACTTGAAATAACAAGGATGAGAAAGTTGGAAATAGTGGAACGGACTTCATGAAAAAATTAAAAAAATGACATTTGAGAAAGTAATCCAAACAACTTAAATGGCTGTAACATTTGCAAGATCTTTAAAATAATTATGGATAAAGTTAATTTGGCTAACATTTTTTAGAACTCTCGAGAAACTTTTGTTAGTAATTCTTAAAAAATTCCAACTCATACAAAAAAGTTTATTACAATAGTATACACATTAGTACATAGAAATTCATTTAAAAACTTCTTTGTTAATAGTTCAGACAAAAGCACCACACAAGTTTCTCTCACTTTCAAATCTTTAAGATTCGAGAAAACAAAAGATCTTTCATTTAAGAAAGTATAGCCCTTAAGGATACTTGCAACTTCAGCATACAAGTTTTCAAGGTTTCTTTAATAATTATATCCACTGCCCCAGAAAATAATAATTTGACTAATAATGTAGTAAACAAAGTTATGCTTTCAATAAAAACAAAAGATTTACAATATAATCATTTACTTGACTTGGTATTTTTAAGATAAGAATTCACCAACATGAGATAGTTAAAACTTTGATTCAAATATTAGATAATAATTTAATATAAACCGTATCTGGTGAACTCCCATGTCGGTCTTGATAAATGCTATTCATTTTGTCACAATTGGAAATTTCGAATACTCTTGGACATTCCTAATGATTAATCATTACATTACATAAAATCCTAGAAGGCATAAACTCCAATTAAAATTTAGATGCACTAACAGCACACTGTGGTGAATACCACATAATTTTTTATCAAGGCAATTTTTTAGTTAAACTAAAAAATTGACTGTTCCTTAATATAGAATTAAATTCCCTAATGTTTTATTTTATCACACAAATTATAATAATATTTATGCCCGTAACTTTTTATATAGAGACTTCAACCTCATGTTTAATAAATTATGTGATTTTAAACTTTAAATAAAATATCTTTAATATTCATATTGATTATTTTGTGTTGTTAGTTCCCATGTTAGGCCATGCTGGTGTATCTTTACTGCTCACATTGAGCGCCCTCTATATTTATTTCAATGATAAAGGAGTTATCAAATAATGTTCTAACCTTACTTTACCGGGTAAGTTTTGAAATTTGAATTATTTATGAATTAGATGTATTTGAAATTCTATTTTAAGAAATAAATTACTTATTAAGCAGATTTGTAACTTACTGAACAGAACCTGACCTTATCTAGTAATAAATACACAACCTCCAAAGATTATATAAATGTAAGTACTTATTGCTAGCTCTGTAAATTGTTAACAATAGCACTTTCACTTTACTCTGCTTTTGTAAAATAACTACACTTATTTTCAATTGGACATATATGCAGAGCTTTTTGCCATTCTTCTTTTAGAATAGCTGATTACCTTGAAATCCCAAATTGGATTAAACTTTAAGAAAAATTAAATATTCCTGTAGTCTTGTTTCTGCCAGACCTAAATATAAATCTCTAAAACAGTATAGTATTTGTTTTTATTTCCCCTAATAAACTGGGACACACAAAGTATTTAATTTATATATTAAGACAAATTCATTAGCAAAATTTAATTTGCGTCTTATCGTTTATTATTAAAAAACTTAAAAAAACTAATTTTTATTATTATTTTATTTTGTTTTTCTCTCTTGGGATACCATTATTCGCTACTTTTCGGGACCACCTTTCATATCTAATCAATCGCCTTGAAAATTAGTTGTAT
Source organism: Agrypnus murinus (assembly GCA_929113105.1). NCBI lineage: Eukaryota > Metazoa > Arthropoda > Insecta > Coleoptera > Elateridae > Agrypnus > Agrypnus murinus. Next base: position 168,752,424 of record OV816025.1, on the reverse strand, counting down.
ATTTTATTACCTTTTTCAGGGATCATTATTAAATTACAAGAGATCAAATCTCTATGCCCAATAAACAATCCTCATAACCTAATATTTTCTGTTTTTTGACATTTTGTCACAACACAAATATAAATTGTAACATTAATCTATTATAACTCAATATATGCATTAATTATTATAAATGAACATTGAAATATATTCATTAATTCTTCTTTGAAATGATACAATATAAATTCCATTAAAGGTAAATTTGATATATCACTTTTTTATTTAATTTATGAGACTTATATTTGATTAAGATAATCTGAAGATTATCATTACAATATGCTAATTTGTAGCGATCTTAAAGCAACCAATTTACTAATAAGATCTCATTAGATAGCAACGCTAGATTAGCTCATTAAATCAGCAACCTGTTACAGAAACGACGTTAATAACTTAAAACACACTTGATTAAAAGATAAGGATTAAAACTAAACGCATTTCGAGTTTTCTAATTATAAAACTGAGTTGTGCAATTACATGGTATCCATGTCAAAAAAAACACTGGCGTTATAAGAACCGCTCATAATGATGATTTAACATGTAGGCGCATAAAGTGCTAGTTTTAGACTTCAGACTCAAAAGCTTCTAAATGGAAAAACTTGATTTATTCTCCTTTGTACAGAAGTTTATTTATTTTACTGTTCTCTTATTTTAGTATGTGAAATGTAGTTAATTTAATAACAACTAAACGTTATTTGTGTTTTCTGGTCGCCTGAAGAGGTGACAAAAGCTTCTGTTGTAGTGCGTATTACGTTTGATATTGATAAGAATATTTAAGTTTTGTATCATCATCTAAATGCAGTAGTCTGTATTTTATAGATGACTGAAATAATAAATGTATGCGTTTATAACATGATTACGCAGAAACCAAGAGCACAAATTGTAATATTTTTGAAAAATGTATTCCAAATATTACTCTTCAACGGCTTCGTAAATAAAAGTCTATTTCAAAGTTATTGTCTTAGTGAACAAAAATCTAAAAATTTTTCATGAATAAGGAACTAAAATACTACATTCTGTACATTAAAGGGCCATCCTAGATTGCAAAACCCCAGTTGTTCGTTTCGGTATTGGCACAGTTAGTTTCATATTGATCCTAAATTTTAAACTTACACCCAGGGACGAACCTAAAGAGTTTTTTGGAGGGGGGGTAACTTTAAAATTGCCAAATTAGTATTTACACAAATCTTATTTTTATTTAAAACTCTCCAACGTGTATGCATGGCAATTAGATTAAATTTAAAAAAATAAATTGTTTTGGACACATTTTCTTATCTTCTCATTTTTCTCAAATTGTGAAATTGCCAACTCTCGCTCAAAATTATCAACTTTGAGGGGGGGAGCTTCCCCTCCCATCCTCCCACAAGGGTTCGTCCCTGCTTACACCAATATTGTTGTTTGTTGCCTTAAGTCATTACTTACTGGAGTCAAAATAGAGACAAGGTAACTGACAGGCAAAAGCAAATCATTTATCCAGGTTAGGTAGGTTCCACTGAGGTTGACCATGTGACTTTATTAGCTGGGATCAAGGGGTTGAAATTCGTAAAAAAAGTCACCGATGAACTTCCGTTTTATAAAAATCGAAATCAATAAAACGAAATAACGAATTGACATTTTTATCATCCATTTAACATTACTGTTGTAAAATTTAGCCCTGTACGCTATTACATTGGAAAACATTTCTCTAAGTCACCGGTGTATTTTAGAATTAAGATGTTAATTAGAATTATTGGGTATACAAACACTGCTTTAGCAACATCAACTGAACAATACGGCGTAGATATTTTAATATCAACTCACAAGCTTATATAACGAACCTCAGCCTCAAAGCTGTATACAGAGCTTTCGTACTTAGAAATTCGTCGACATCTTTACAATGTTCAGTCATAGATTGCACGAAAGAACAAAATAACACGAAATACATTAAAATTCACGTCGTATTTGTCTGTCTGTTCCACATATTTTTTCGTACATTCCGGCGATCTAGAAAATTAACTTCCTGGACATCGAAGAATGATACAAAAAATAAATCAAGGAAAAGCATGAATGAGAGGAACTTGTGACCCTAAGAAGTTCGCATAGGTCAAAAAATAAACTTTGTTCAATTGTTCTGAAAATCGATATATGGCGTTTCTAGTACTTTTCCGAGACTTCTATCGGCTGACTCTAAATTAGTAACTAGATGATTCCTAAAAGTTTGGAAATTGTTATTTTTCAATCAATTTCAACGAAATGAAGTATCCGGGGGTCCCTGATCAATTATAAAAAATAAGCAACTGATGGCATCAAAAGCGTATCCTAGAGTTTTTCACGGGGTGTATAATCAGTAGATGACAAATGTGCAATAATCAAATTTTTAGCTTTTTTTAGAAAGGCAGACGAATGAAAGCTTAGTTAATATACGAAATCTCCATTGTTTGTCGTCTCTTTGGTTGCTGTACTAAAAAGGATTTGAACATTGGGCTCATTTTGGGAAGAGGTAGGATGTCGGGATTGTCATGAGAGTGCAGCAAACTTACCCTTTATCTATATACGAGCCCAGTCGCATATGAATTGGACCAAAGCAATATGCAATACTATTTTATTTTTCTGCATTAAAATTTATTAAATTAAAATATCTTTAAGAAAGAAAACTAAGTATATTTAATACCTGGTAGTGTTAACAACTAATGAATAATATTTAATACGTATTTCAATTACAACAACCACAAAAAAAAACAAAACGAAAATTATGTATGGCGCATATCAGTTGGACCATAACTCGAATCCAAAATCAATCGTTTATTTACCGAGGCATGATTATTTGTTTCACATATATTATCAAGTAGGCTTTGTAGAAACAAAAGAAAATTGAACCGAGACATTTCAAATTAGTTAATTGTCAAAATGGTTCGTGGAAAGTCATTGTCCTGTGATATGCGAAATTCTATTGTTGCTGCCCATCAAAATGAACTTTCTGGGCATAAAATTGCAAAAAATTTAAGTATTCCGCAAGGAACAGTGAGAAATATAATTTCGCAGTTTAAAAAAACTGGGAATATTGAGGCAAAATTTAAAACTGGCCGTCCTTCGAAGGTCACAAAAAGGGATCAGCGTGCTCTACGGGCACTTATTGAAGAAGATCACCGCGCTTCCTCACGAAAATTGACTGTCAAATGGGCAGATGCCATTGGTAGACCAATTTCAAAAGATAGTTGTTTGAGAAACATGAAAAAAATGGGATATGGGTTCTACAAAGTAAGTTTTATAAACATAAAAAATCCAAACTTGTTACCTTTTTTACTCTAGGCGAAGGAAAAGCCTCTTCTCACGCTAAAACAAAAGCGTGCCCGATTTTTATGGGCAAAAGAACACAAAGACTGGGTTCAACGTCAATGGGACACAATTATATGGAGTGATGAATCGAAGTTTGAGGTATGTGTTGGCGATACACGGAGTAGAGTGATCCGAATGACAGGGGAAGAATATCACAGAGACTGCCTTAAGAGAAAGGTCAAATTTCCGGCATCTATGATGGTATGGGGATGCATGTCCTCCCAAGGAGTTGGACAAGAATTGTTGCCCTCTGTTAATGAAATTTGGCTGCCAGAAGTGGGATTTATATTTCAACAGGACGGTGCAGCTTGCCATACTGCTAAAACTGTAATGGCGTGGTTACAAGAAAGAAACATCTCTGTATTGAAGTGGCCTTCGAGCAGCCCTGACCTCACCAATCGAGACCCTCTGGCATCAAATGAAAAAAGCACTTCGAACTACTCCAGTCCGCACCATTCCCGAATTAAAGAATAAAATCCGGGAAATTTGGAATAATTTTTCACCAGATTAATGCAAAACATTAGTAAGCACCATGCCACAGCGAATTAATACAGTTTTAAAACGAAAAGGTGACTGTACTCAGTGGTAACTTTTAGTAAATGTTGGTCCAACTGATATGCGCCAGACATAATTTCCGTTTTGTTTTTTTTTGTGGTTATTGTAATTAGAATGCGTATTAAATATTATTTATTAGTTGTTAACACTACCAGGTATTTCGTTTTCTTTCTTAAAGTTATTTTAATTTAATAAATTTTAATGCAGAAAAATAAAATTATTGCATTAATATTGCTTTGGTCCAATTCATATGCGACTGGGCTCGTATTTAAAACACAAGGCTTATCTTTGTTCCAGTTCGTTTGAGAGTTTTACCAGGCCGATTTACGTCATTATTTTTTTATACTGAAGCTTTCGCTGTGCAGATTAGTCAACACTATTTAATTTTTATATTTTTTTAATGTTTATATTTTTAATTTAAATAAATATAAAATGTCTAATTTGAGACGCGTGAATCGGACATTCACTTGGGACGTCCTCTCACTTTCTACGGTGGTAAGTTTTAGAACTATTCACGATTACTAATCTAGGTATTAGTCAACACTACTTGCTTTTTATTTTTATTTAACTTTTACATATTTAAAACCGTCCTTTTTTTAGTCTGTGGAGTTTTAGTTTTGTGATTTTTTTAATATTTAGATTTTTAAGCAATATTTATAATCGATGCATTTCAATATTCCCAAGCCCGATTGCTTCGTCACGTTTTGGTACTAAACATCCTCCCTATACCTGCTTACTTTGCCACCAGCAGTTCTCAGTCGAGTTTCACAGTATTTGCTGTGGAGCATTTTCACAAAATTTGATATTTCTGCCTGTCTTTGTGCGTTCGTTTTTTCAAAATTTTTAAACTTTGCAGATTGGGATACTTGATAAAAAAGTAGAATAGGAATGTCTAAAAACTAATGTTTTATCTCTTAAGGAGCATGGACAAAATAACCGACAAAATTTCGAAAGCTGGTATATTAAACATACATATATGATATATGAATTCAATGCAGAATTTTATGATAAGAATAAGTCGTGGGATGAGTCCGAGTGGGAGATAAGTTGGGGTGGCTAAGCCGGGGGAGGGGGGGTTAGTTGAGGAAGAGATAAGTCGGAGGGGCAAGACGGAAAAAGCATTAAGATGGGGGTAACTAAAGAAGGAAGATAGGATGAATCGTGATTGATGGTGGAGGGGTAAGGGGATGTTTGTTAAATAACGCGTTTAAAAGTTCTTCTGAGAATGGTAAGTTTAGTATTTGCAACTGTTTGGAAACCCAAATCACTCTTGGAAACCCGAAGGATTGTATCACACAACGAACTTTGTTAAGGAAACCTTTCAATAAATTAGCCTTTTGACCGTCATGTCTTGTCGAGGTTTCCCTAGTACTTATAATTATGATTAATACCATATCATAGACCTAGACATATTTACGCAACATACGGAACTTATAAATGGCGAGCTTTGTTAAAGAGCTACTAATCTGATTATGTAGTTATAGTAATGATTCAGAAGATTCTGGAAATGGCAACTACTACTGAACTGTAAGTTTTGGCTGTGTATTGCCTTTTTACCTTATGCTTGCCTTGGAACTAATGGAAAGTTCACTATGTTCCATTGTTTTGTACATTAATCTTTACGCACTGCGGCACTGCTAACTACTTCCTCGCCACCTTTAATGTAACCCACCTTTGAAATAAAATAGAAACGTAGTTCTAATGGATTTCAAGATGCAAAATGCGGAGATGGATAGGACTGATTTAATCTCCCAACTCTTTTTGTTAAACCACAAGCTTATTTAAACTAGAGTATAAAATGATTCACTGTTACTTTAGAAGTCCGGAACTGAATAACTTTATGGAAATAGTACTTTAAAAGTAATTATTTAGTCACTTTAATTGCTGCTTAACATAAGCAGCTTATTGTTGTCCATAATATCCTGTTTTTTCTGTCTCTAGGTAATACCAACCTTCAATAGATATCTTTAATGAGCTGGAGAGCATATTAATGTATTAAATGAAAGCACGTTGAGGATTTATTCACAATAAATTTCCAAACCAGGTTCAATTACCCCTTAACCCACAATATTATTAGGGGACTAACATTCGCAGTTTGATGTAGGGTGCAGTAATATTCCCCGTATCGCACCCTTCGACTTGGAAAATATTGTATAATTTTGTTATAAAGTATTAAGGAATAAAGTTAAAACGTGGGTTGGTTTAAAATTATGAAATCTTGTTATACAAATCTCAAGATCAATAGCAAAGGTAGAGCAAGATAATTATCGACAGTAATTGAATCTGCAAAATCGTCGGAAAGTCTAGAATTCTGTTATTTCATTTGAACATCATGAAATTTCTTCAGAATAATATAGTTCATTTTTTAACAGAATAGAGTACTGGAGTGAGAATTTTTAAGTATTCCCATTTCTTCAATTAATTCAGTTATTTGGGCACGTTTGGGTAATCCTATAATATGGAAAAGAGCAGTCATGAAATACCTAGTTGCATATTTATTTACCGTTTACATTTGCTTGCAGACAATATTAACATTTTTCCGTTAGGTAATACCAAAAATTCATCTGGAATTGTATTGTATGGATTGTAGATTCTTAGATAGAAGAGTAATTCTGCGTTGTTTTGTGCATCTAGTGTTGTAAATGAAAGAACGTTCTGAAAATGCTGATGCTCTGGTGTTCAAAAAGCAGACCAAATACAACCTTGCCTGCTCCCGCCTTTCAGTAGTTTAGTAGCATAATTTGGGCACCGCCCGCGGTGCCATCTCTTTTCTTTTTTGTTCTAGTTATATATAAACTTTTTATTTAAATGTTTTATACTTCCCAACGGTCCTACGGTCGACAAATTGCCCAGTAGCAAAATGTATTTTAATGTTTAAAGTGTCCACGCTTTCGGTCAGCGTAGTGTCCACGGTCGGCAAAGTGTCAACCGCTTGCAGTCAGCGTAATGTCTACGATCGACAAAGTGTCCACCGCTTGCGGTCGGCGCAGTGTCCACGCTTGACAAATTGCCCAGTAGCAAAATTTATTTAAATGGTCAGGTAGTGTCCACGGCCGGCAAAGTGTCCGCGTCATAGTAGTATCGTATACCCGTGCATACCTGAGTTTTTAATTTAAATATAATAAATTTAATATTTTCTATTATTATATTACTTTTTAACACATTATACCTTCCAACAGGCTACAATAAAAACCATTAAATAAACTTCATTATAAAAGAGAAAAGATAAATTAGAGAATATTTCAAGAACTTTTGAAATTATCTTATTTTGGGTATATCTTTGTAAGCTAAAGGTATATTCTCCAGTCCTGTTCACTTTTGAGGGTTTATTCTCGGTTGTACTCCGAGAAAGTTCTCCAAAAATAAACACTCAGGGATTAACACTATGTGCATATAATGTAAAGTACTAACTTACAGCTATATTCAAATTAGACAACTAATTCATACTCATCAATTATATGCATAACTTTCCCCCTTTTTTCTTATCGATTATTCTACACTACGCTGACATCACTATTCTTTTCTAGAACTTTAATTTATTTTTAACAATTTATAAAAGTAGAGTAGAAGGGTAGGTAACCTACTTTAATTAGTTAGTTTAGCTGATTAATTAATTACTTAATTGATTAAGCCTCGCTAGTGTAGGGACTAGCATACTCTTCTCTTGCCCAAGCGGTCCGAGTTCGACTCCCGATACCGGCAGATCTGGTTAAGATTTTCTGCAGTTTCCCTTAGCCATAACACAAATGTGGAATTTGTGCTAATACCATCTGTTATTGTTGTTGTAAGTCGGCTACAGACGCGCGTTGGGCCTGCGTAATAGTAATAATCACCACTCCCTCCCGCACAAGCTTCATAGCTTTTGGGGCCTAGTTCGCCAAGTAATGGGTAGTAGAAATTATTATTATAATTAATTAAAAAAATTATTTTCACAAAGATTAATTAAAATACCTCAACGTTTTCTTCTTGACATATCTACTCCTCTATATGTATCCACTGTTACATTTTTAGCTATTTATAACCAGCTTTTTTTAGTTCACGTCTTAGTTTACGGCTTCTTTGGCATTATTTTCTTTCTATTTTAATAAAAACGATTTCGAAGTAACAACAGCTCTTGCTTTATGCTACCTACACGTTAAATAAGTCGAGACGTTGCTTATTACTCTTACACGACGTTTGAGGATTTCATATCTTAGTGCCTTTTCATACTCATGAAGGATTTGCTTTAACAGATTATAGAAGCCGTACAAAGAACGACGTTAGCTTACTCAAAGTCACTTTTCTTTAATGTCCAACCAAACGATACATATCAATAAAAGACGAATAAACTTTGAAATAAATCTCTAGCCAGTTTAAATCTAAAATGACAGATTCGATGATTCTTACCAACTCAAACAGTATACATATGTGTAGGGCATCAAAATAATTTTTCGAAAAACAACGAAAGCAAATGTAGAAGAATTAAAACAGCTTAAAATAAGAAGTTAATCATAACATCTAATTAATGATACAATAATATTTTCAAAAGAAAAATAGAAGATTACATAAAGTATAGAAATTCATGCTGAAAGTCCAAGTGATAGCATCTCTATCTGGAGATTGCTACCATTAAACTGGAAAACATAAAAAACTTACCCAATATATATATATTATAGTAAGAGCTCACGTTCTGACCCACGCAAGATATTTATACCCTTTTTTACGCAAATAGATCGAAAGATAACAACGAAAATTAGAAACAGCACAATAACCTTTCCCTAAGTGTCTCTAAGTCTCTTTAGAAATGAAACCATTTTTGGAATTGAGTTTGAGATTTGATTAGTTTTATTGTTGTTTCCAATAAACCTTAAGAATCGATGAATACTTCAAGCATAATCTGTATGAAAATTAATTTTCCATAACATTACTCTTAATGCATAACAAGGAATTTTCCAGAGTTTTAATTTGTTTCACCTATGAACTTGTCAATTCCATTATCTTAATTTCTTGTTTATGTGTAAAGTCAAAGGGTATGGGCAACGTGTTTGACGTCACAAGGTAATGTTTTCCATCGACCCAATATTTGTACAACAATACGCATCATGGAGGGTTTTCTCGAGGTTTCCCACTATGGAATATATATGTATAGGTATACAGAATGCGTATTCCCGATGCTTGCTTGATTTATATTTCTAGAATGCGCTGGAGAAACAAACCGAGATAAGAAATTGAAGAATTCTAACAATAACGAACGTTGCCATTTTTTTGATGTCAATCAATAAAAAAAATGAGTTTTTGCGAATGGTGGTACATCTTGGTTTCGCTTGGAATTTTGTTTCATCGTTATGAACACGAATAATAGGAAATAGGCTCTTATTTAATTTAAATCGAACCAACTCTGGCTTCTTTCTATAATTTATATAAAAAATATGCGTAGATGGAATGAAAAACTGTTAGAAGTAATTCTAAAATCGGTCTTTTCTCATTTTCTTGCAATATCTTGTGATAAGGTCATTTTAGATGTCTGAAGTGGTTTGACCACGTATTTACTAAACATAAATTCTTAATTCCGTAATTGCAAACAATACTTTTAAGCTGAAGAATAAATTGTAGAAACTGTAATCTACAATCTTAGATTCTAACTCGTGATCACCAACTGGGGAATATCTAAAAAGTTACAAGATTCATACCCTATTTAGCAGTATCCTATGACCTATTTGTAGTAGATTTAGATGGTCTAAGAGAAAAAAAAGATAAATAATCCTCAATAAAGGACAAGCCAGACTCCCAAAAACGGAAATGGAGATTTTCAGGTGTTTACATGACATTAACGTATGTACTCTTATGTTAGTTCAACCTATAGCGATGCTGTGCATTAGGAAATCCCCAATTAAGAACCCAATTAAAATAGGGAAATGGTATGTATAGACTTCCTATATAAGAAGTTCTATCCTAGGAGTGAAATAATATAAACTTCAATTCTACTCATGCTTTCGAGATTTTGAGAAGCAAAAGTTATAAAAAATAATAACACTCCAAAGAATTTCTAATCTTCTCTAAGTTTCGGTATATTTAATAGATGGTAGCTGGCCTAAACAAGGGAAGTATTCTAAGAATATATAGACAAATGGGATTATAAGAAATTTATATAGATTAAAGACATCTGCGAAGAACCAAAGTAATTTTGAAGAGTTCTGATATTTTCTGAGAATTATATCAATAAGAGTTTTATATTTTTGGAAAACCTAGAGAAACACTACATACTTTCAACAATTTATTAACGAATAATTAATGTTAGAAACATTGAGAGAAATTGAGGTAGGTACTGTAAAAAATTCTATTTAATTTCTTATCCTTTTTATGAATTAATCAATTGATAAATCATCTTAAAAGCTTAAAACGTATTCAATTGTATTGGAATTCTAAAGAAAAGTGTAGGTACTCAATTTTGCTCAGAGGTTTATAGAACTCTATTGGAACAAGGAAGACGGTCAAAGGCTGAAAATCTCTTTACATACGTGACTGATTGAAAGCATTTTTATCAAAATGTTGATTTCTGCCAATAACCTTTTTATATTTCACACAGTTCAGTTATTAAAATCCTCGTCGGCTATTTTATTCGTCGGCTAGGAAATATCGCAGTATGTGGTAATCTTTTCAATAAGTATTGAAGAACTTTGTAATGCTATTTCACCAATAAAATTCAGTGATGAATTGTTATGAATATAAATAAATTAGTAATAGGCATTCCTAATGTACTGTCATATAATAATGAATAAATTATCTGTATATTTAAAACACAAGGCTGATTTTTGCTCCAGTTCGTTTGAGAGTTCTAGACCAATTTATGTGATTTCTTCGCTCTGTAGATTAGTCAACACTATTTATATATTTAGTTTTTATATATTTTTAATTATTACATTTTCAGACGTATAAATTAAAAATATTTAATTCGTGACGTTCGAGATCGGCCATCCCCTTGGAGCGCTCTCTTAGTTCCCAGTGTGTTAACTTTTGGAATTACCCACGCTTATAGACAGATCACTTTCATCAGTAATAGCATTTAGTGGCAGAATTTTTCGGTATGTTTTGTAGCTATTTCTAGCAGTTGTAATTTATATTTCAGTGGATATAATACTCAGAAAAATATAAAAACCTTAAAATAGTAAACAAAAACAATTCAAATTAGGAAGAATTTTGCTATTTCTATATTAAAGTTAGACTTTTTATTACGAATGTGGATATAATTTAACATTTTTATAAGATTACCAACTGAATGTTAAAAGCAGATTGATTTTTTATGAAATTGTGAAGTCCTAGGAAATTTTTAGGTTAGTACACTTCATGTAAATAATGTAACAAATGGGGAAAATCCTTTGTTCGCCGCCGTCGAACATTCGAGACTGCATGACTCATCTACACGACTCATCGACGTGACTCATCAACAGCTGCATGTGTGATTCATCAACACCTGTATGTATGATTCATCGACGGCTGCACAAAACAATATACCAACTAGTCTAATCTAGAACGTTCGAGAACTTTATATGGAAGATATAAATTGAGCTCGCGGGTAGAAGGAGCTCAGTTAATGTTTAACCGGCGTATCGAAATGTGCTTTGAAAAAAATCGTCAACCGCGAATAATTAGACGCGTTAGTAGACGCAAGTTGTAATAGATAAATATCTAAGTAGAATATAAATGTGTGTGTAAATAGTACGAAATAAATATTGTGATTAAATATAAATAGTTTGTTAATAGTTAGTTTATACTTGTGTTTTGTAATTAGTTAAGATTAAATTAGTGTGTGTAAGTGTAAATATTTTCTCTTGTGAATAGACTATTTAAACAGCATTTTTTTGTTATTATTTTAAAAAGAACGTTACAATAACTATAAAACCTATAACAAATATATCTATAAAAAGTATTTGCAACAAAATTCATTAATATTATGTTATAAACATAATATTTATTAATATTTATTGTAGTTAAACAATTTTGTTTTGAAAATCCTTCATTGAGTGTTGAGTATTTGAATTGTTCTGATGTATAGACGAACCCTTGCATGCCGCCATAGTTCTCCTTTACAAGTTCTACAAGACCGATTTGCTAATGCTTTTTTTATCAGCTTTGACTTTATATTTTATTTAGTCTTTAGATTTTTAAAACCATAAATTCAAAATAGTTATTTTATACCTATTTAAGACTCAAGGCTTGTTTTTGTTACGCTTCGTTTGAGAGTTCTACTGGGACGATCTACACAATTCCAAGTTAAAGGTTTTACGCTATAGATTTGTCAGGTCTTCTTAGTTTTGCGATTTTTTAATTATTTCTATTTTTAAAGTCTTATTTGTAAATCGATGCATTTCTAGATGCTCAACACCGATTGTTCACTTACAGCACTTGCTTCGTCACGTCTCGCAACTAAACAGCCTCCCTCTACCAACTTACTTCGTTATGAATCGCTTGCATACAAATCATATCACAAACAGTTCTCAGCCGAGTGTTATAGTATTTACTGTAAAGCATTTTCGAAATTCAATGGGTGTCTGTCTCTGTCCGTTTTTCTCGGAATTTTCTAATTATCATTTCAGATTGGGATATTTGATATAAAAGTAGAATAGGAATGTCTGAAAAACTAATACCTAAAAACAAACTCCACGAAGCTTAGGGTTCATCTCTCTCAAATAAAACTTTTAAAATCTAACAAAGCTACTTAATAATACTGTTTAGTGTTTCTAGCCTTATTTGGCAAAACTCTACAATTATTAAATAAATAAAACTGATTAGTAAAAAATTTCACAAGTTTATTTTACCTGACAATTGTTTCGACGGCTAGGCTGTCATTATTAAAGGTAATATAAATATAAACAAACACTCCCTAAGGTAAATACAAAAAAATAAATAACTAGTTAAAAAGATAAAAATAATTTTAAAAAATAAAATACAAAAACAATAAAAAAATATGTATAACACTTCCAGTAACGGAAAATGACTGAGCTCAATCTGTTCATTTATTAAAGGTACCTGGAGTTGTATTTGTATATCTCGAAAGCGTCAATGTCTAACTTGCTTTTGTTATTACAAAAATGTAAGAAGTTGATATTGTTTCGGGGATTTATTGTGTGATTCAGTTCTAAAAGGTGTTTGATAACGATAATGATAAAATATGATAACGTTGTGGAGGAAGCCCTGAAACATAAATACAGGTGTGGGTGGATTTGATTCTTACCGCAGACAGGCTTAGTATGATGGATGAGAACCTAGGGACTGCATGCCACTGACTGAAGTCATCCAGGGCGGTAGCCAGAAATTTATTTCTGGGGGGGGAGGGTTCTGGAGGATTAAAGAAGTATCCAAAATCCAGACCATGCATTCAAGTCCATCTTATTGTTTTGTTTTTGTTACTTTAACAAATATTACTAATTTTATGTTGTTGTAATTTATTAGTATTAAGTTTAGACTCGGGGGGGGGGGTCCAGACCCTCTAAACCCCACTTGAATACGGCCTTGAGTCATGCTATGACAGTGCAGTTCCAGTCGTATGATCTACAAAAACCGTAGCTCTAGAGCCCCTTTAAGGAGTGTTGACGCGAACATACAGCCTCTCACGCTGTAGACAACTTCACTTAAACGGGTACATACCGGGATTCTGCTTAGGTAGAATTCAACGAAGCTCTGACAAGGGCACCCCGGCCCTATAACTTGGTAGACCGGGGTGGCATAACCTTCCAAGCCCAGCCACTTTGAGGTTGGAATTAGCCGGGCAGTGGGAAAAGTCCGAATGCTGGACTAGGAGCTCATCTCTTCGGAGAAGGAACCCGACGGGAGAGCTAGTAGAGGATGGATAGTAGCCTCGCTCCCACCACTGTGTACTGGTAGCATTTGTATTAGCAATTGTACGCTAATTGAGCGTGCCTCAATTAGCAACTCTGGAGGGGAAAGGGGGTCCGTGGTCATAGAACGAAAGATAGGTTGGCCACGTTAAAATAACGCCATCGTATCCTTGATTAGGTGCATACTGCATATGGTAGGTAGTTCGATACAGATAAATAAGTAACAGACTTTTTCAACTTTTGACCTTTGATTGACTTTCGAGTTCGTTTCGGCGTTCGTATGGCCTCTTAAGCATCCGAGTTCTCGAACTACAACTTTATTTACTGTTTGTCTGTTTTAAATATATTAGCTGTGATCGTTTGCGAATCTTCGAATCTAAGGAAGGATTGCTATATGAAGATTTTTTCAAAGAAAATTCAAAGTAACCTATTTCAACCTTACAACTAATCACCAACCGTTCAAAATCAAACATGACCTTCGATTTGATGACTTTGATGTTTCACTTTCTACAGTCTACACTTTATACAACAGCAAATATTGTCTAATTAAATTTTGACGAAAAGAGTTAATTAATAATAAATAGAATACGCTGTTTGAATCGTTTGATTGTTCGTCAACGTATTTAATAATAATTGAAATTAAAGAGCTAAATAGAGTCAAGTACTAGATCTAGATATTAAAAAGTAATCATACATTTTTAGTAGAATATAATGATGTTACAATTAATTATTTATTAGTTGAGTGGTTATCATTATCGATTACCTATCTCAAACAACTTACAATTAATTGAGCTTTTGTTTTTTGAAGGTTATCATATTATATCGATGATTTAGTGTGCTGGCTATTTTAGGATTATAATAATAATTTAGCAGGTAAAATTTTTAAAGGTGACTAGAAAAAAGGGTAAAAATTAACATAGGAATGTAAATGTAGTCTGTTGTGTAAACAATACTGTGTTTACATAATTTTAAAAATTTTATTTATAGTATTTTCACACAGCAGATTCATTGCTAATTAAACAGCAAGAGAAATAAAAATAATTATATAAAATGGAAATTTTTAATCCAGCTTATATCTGATAATGTTGTCCTTTGGAATTGCAATCCTGCAGCAGCGTGCAGTGCATACGAAACAGGCAGTCGCGATACGACGCATGCGCTATTACGCTTGTACGTATATGTGCGAGCGTGATAGCGCATACGTCATATCAGGACTGCTTCCACCGTCTCGTATGCACGGCACGCCGCTGCAATCCTGACAAGTGGAAAACTAAAAATTAATAAAAGAATGTACAGTATTTATCATAAATTTTATTTTTATGCAATTTCACGTTTGTTGTCGGAATTGAAAATGCCATTTTATGCCACCAGTGAATAATGTCTACAGCGAAGTCTAAAGTAACACTTTCAACACCAGTGTAAAAAGTAAATTCAATAAATAAATTACCATTAATAACAATTGTTGTTGTGGTAATAACAGCAATCGTTGTTATGGTAGACGTTCGTTCATAATTATAAGCCCGATCCCAGCCAGCACACTGACGTCATAATGTCGCCGTTTTTTCGGCAGTAACGATGTCAAATTGTTGTAAAACTGACATCATTATGTCACAGCCCAAAGACGTCCTATACAAGGACTAAGACAGGAATAGTTAATAAATAGTTGACTATTGGAAATAACATTTATCATATACTACAGTCAAAACATCTCTATATTGTGACCACCTGATTAATATGACCAGTATTCCTTGGCCCCTGCTAAAATAATGAAACTTGTACGTATTATATTGTACGTCCAAAAGACGTCGTTTTGAAGAGGTCTACGTACGTCCCATTATATGACGTCTTATGGACATCATTTATTAGTCATATGACGTCGTCGACCAATAATGACTTAAAAATAACGTCATTATAACCTCAGTGTGCTGGTTGGGATCCCGATCTTTTGCATTACAATTTTGTATTTTTAGAATTTTATGTCCGGTCGGGCGATTTTGACTGATTTATGGGCCTGTTTTTAGAGTGTAAATTGCTAAATTGGAGCTCTAGGGCTGTAGAACTTTCAGAGCCCGCTAAAGTGTGTATAGAGCCCGCTAGGAAAATAGCTACATTTGTTTACGCTGTTTTATTTTAAAATTCAATATTAATTTAAATGTAGGACGGACAAACTAACTTATGCATTTCGGGCTTAATTATTGTTTTAGAGCCCTTTATCGTCTCAGCTAACTGACTCTACGAGCTCTCAAACACTCAATTAAGTCCTTAATACATAATATACCGTTATGCTTCACTTGCACATTATATATTATTTCTTGTTTATACCTGTGATACGAACTATACAGGGTGATTCAGAAATAACTGATATCCTTTAAATGGTCAGGGCCTGATCCAAAATTCATGAATTTATATCCTTCAGTATCCTTCATTAATTCTATACAGGATGATTCAGAAATAAAGGTAATCTTTAAATGGGAGGTAGAGGGGAGGCAGTAGAGCTAATTTACCATGATCCAAAAGGATCCAAGGTCAGGACCGGATCCAAAATTCAATAAAACCTTAAAATTAATTTTCTGGAAAATTTCGTTTTTGACCTACACTTGTCAAGGTAAATTAACTCTACTGCCTCCCCTCTACCTACGGTTTAAAGGCTATCAGTTATTTCGGAATCACCCTGTATAAACAAGTCCATAACAACCAGGGCATTATAAGCTGGCGTTATAGCTCATAACGCCCGTCCATGATTACTTTCGTAATTGAAGTTGTACTCCGCTGGAGCGTCGTGTGCCAAACTTCTCTTCTCACAAAATAAACATTCACATTTTACAGTTATATCATAAAAACTACTATTATTGAATACGTTGTTTTAAAATAAAACAAATTCGAAAAATAAAATAAATATTATATAGGGCGCCACTCGTTATACACGGTTTGTATAGCAAAATCACTCCAGCTAGCAAAAGAATAAATTTAAAGAAAATATTCTGAATGTATCTATTATAAATCTTAATATACAGTGTTAGAAAAACTTCATCTAGGAGTTGGATTTTTATGTGTGAGCAAAGGCAAAATAGCAAATAGCAATACATCTGAGAAAGATAGATATTATGGCATACTTGCCAAGTCTTAAAATATAGTCACTTTTTTGTAAGGTTGGTGCTATAGCTAAGAAGTTTTAAATGTAATTGGCGTTTGTCGTTTTGTCTCAATAACCTAAATTGTTTATTTTATTAAATAGTTAAGTTCATGCTACTTCATCTACTCATTCGACTATAAAATAATCGTTAATTTTGTTTAAAGAATATAGTTTATTCTGTAAGAGGTTAGAATGGAAATTCGATGCGAATGAAAGCATTGAATTTCCATTCTGACCGAGTAGCAGACTATACTTTCTCGAAGTCCACAAGACAATTTAAATTTAGTAGTGTTTACAACTTGAAAACAAGCAAAATAATTTTAAAAAGCATGACATTTAATGTAAACAGAATCAAGGATAACCGTTTTTTATTGTACTGTTAAATATTCATATCATATCTAGTGATGAATGAATTACATGTAAATACATAAATAGGGTGATGTTTTAGAATATTTATTCAACAATAAGAGTCGGAATGTTAGGTTTTAGGAATTAGAATTTTAGGTTTTAGATTTGTACTAATTGTACCTATCACTGACAGTAAGTTTCTCTTTCAGTGCTCAAGTTTAAGGGCTGCAGGGATATAGAAGAAAAGGGAGATATCAAACTTGAAAAGGTAGGTATTGTGTATATTTTGTAGAACTACCAATTTGTTCAAGCTGGTGTAAAATGCAATTTTAAGGCACAAAATACTCCATTTTAATTCTAGTTAGCCCTTGTACTCTAATTATTATTCTTATTTCTAAAATAAAGAAGTCTATGAATAGCTGACATTATACATATTTCCGTTCCGAAAGGACGAATTCTTAATTGATTAGATTGTGTAAAGTTAGAGCATTAAAGAACGTAATAGTTTGCTGGATATTATATTCAAATAATACAAAAGCTTCATCTTAGAGGTAATAGAAAGTTTGTTAATGACTGCTGCAGAGGTACTCGTTAGTGAGCGCCGAACTCAAATTTTCTCTCTGTTATATCGTGAAGTGAATAACCTGCAAGAATAAAGGCATAATTTCCACAGTACTTATGGACGAGCAGAAATTCAATAGATAGAAATTATTAACGCGATTTCACAACATGGGTAAATGTGTGGTTATCCATTATCTAGTTTCTTTGCCGTATTATTCTACAGAGCTCAATTATTTTCCTCTGTTTAGCTACAGTTAAGACCTAAACATCCAGAATATCTTAAATTAAGTCTAGTATAAGATTTATTTAAACCAGTACCTGCAAGCGATTAATATTAACTAACTAGATATATAATAATATAATAGTTTTATATACTCCGCCAATCCCATTTCATAATACATAAACCATTCTAACGGTAATCTCTGCGGCAAGGAAATTCGAACTACATTAGTGAGTTCTATAATCCGCAGAAAGCTGCATCCAGATAGATATTCTGACAACAGCTTGCACAAAATACTATTGTCTGCAACCTATATCCTTATTCGTGTATAGTGTTCATTGAAATCTTCATTTTGTTAGTCTACAGTAATAGTTGCTTTCTTGTTAATATTAACTAAAATCAATTTTTTGGCAAATACATATTGTATAACCTTTATTTAATTTTCTACCCATAAAACATCAAAGCGATTAGCGAAACGATCAATAATATTAATGAATACTATTGTACAGAAGATGTATTCATGGAAAGAATATACAATCGCAGCTCCGGAATACCCAATAGGCCCGAGAGGCCCGGGCCTAGGGCGGCAGATTTTGTAGGGAGACAAACTTCGGAGCGATCGCCCCCTTGATTTAGGTGTTTAAATAAAAAATTGCCTCAGATTTATCAAAATTTTATAATTATTTGAAAGTGTCGATATTCGTACTTCACAAAGGGCTTTCGCCTGAAACTAACCAAATAAATTCCAACAAATGTTAAATAATAACACATTTGGATAGACATCAAGGATATCAATAGAACTTTGAGTCATTCAGTAAAATAAACACGTGCTGTTTTACTGTGGAAGTGCAAAATCTTTTTAACATTTTAGATCATTCCTTTATTAGTTTGCTAATTTTATTTCAATTATATCAATTATGTGTAGTTTTACTTTCGCTGGATTAGTGACTTTTGGAAATCTTTATTTTTAACATTAGGTAACTTTTGCCTCTTGCATAAATTATATTGGTGTGTGCTGTAAATCTATAAAATGAAATGCTAATTTGATATTTTTATGTACAGTTGCGATCATTCGCTAAGGAACGATGTAAAAATCATAACCGCCGATTTTTCAGTTTTTTGTACAATGTAAATGCAAGTTTAGTATATGGTATTCAAGAACATTTCATTTTTTAACATTATAATTACCCAGTTCATAAATCAGGCCGAGTTACAGCGTACATTGTACAAAAAACTGAAAAACCAAAAATCAATATTTTTCTATCGTTCATTAGCGAATGATCGCAACTGTACATAAAATATCGAATTAGTATATTACATCCTGGAATATTAAAATGAATTTGTGGGAATTTAAAAAGGGTGAAATAATTCTTGGAACTATATTATAATAGTATTCTTTGAAAGAATTTAACCCACATTTTTATTTACTAACCTTCATTCATTGTCCTCGAATATTAAAATGAATTCGTGGAAATCTAAAAAGGGGGCAATTCTTGGATCAATTTCTTTTTCTATTAAAAAGTTTAACTATTTTATAGTAGGATTTCTATTGAAAGAATTTAACTTACATTGTCTTGGAATAATAAAATTAATTCGTGGAAATTTAAAAAGGGTGAAATAACTATTTATAGTATTTCAAGAAAACTTTGAAAGAATTTAACTCATATTTTTACGTAAACTATTACTTTACTAACCTTCATCCATTGTCCTCGAATATGAATTCTTGGAAATTTAAAAAGGGGAAAATAATTCTTGAAACAATTTATTTTTTTAGCTATTTTATAGTAGTATTTCTATTGAAAGAATTTAACTTACATTGTCCTGGAATCTTGAAATGAATTCGTAGAAATTTAAAAAGGGCGAAATAATTCTTAGATCTATTTTATAGTAGTATTCTGTAAAAGAATTTAACCCACATTTGTACTTATTAACCCCATTGAACTCGAATATTAAAATGAATTTGTGGAAATTTAAAAAGGTGGAAATAGTTCTTTTTTTATTAAAAAATTTAACTCTTTTATAGTAGAACAAGGGCGTACACAACTAGGGGCAGGGGGGCAGCTGCCTCCCTAGAAGAAAAATAAAAGAAAATAAAACCCTCTTCAAATTGATGCGTATGTGTGTGGCGGGATGCGAGTACGCATTTTTTAGTGCCTAATAAAAACAGTTTTGCAATAGTTTTGAGTTTTATTTTGTAAGAAATCGTCGTGTTTCACTTTTCCCTCCTTCCTCAAAACTAATATGAGTTGCTCCCCTCTAGTTCAGATCCTGAGTACGCCCTTGGCTTCAAGGTTTAAATTAAATAAATTAAGATAATTTGTGTGACACAACAGATGACAAGTAAAAACTCGACATTGATGCACGTTTCGGTACATGTAACTGTGGTACATTCACAAAATAACTAATTCGCAGCTATCGTAACTTGGACGAACAATTTTAAAAAATATCTTTTATGTCCGGTCGGACGATGTATGACCTTTTAGCAGCCTGTTTTTAGAGCGTTAATTGCTAAATTAGAGCACCCTCTTATACTACCCTTGTTTACGCCGTCTCCATAGTAATAAGGGAGTTGTGGTGGGATAGTCTGAGCCAAAAGTTATGGTCCTTTGCTATTTTGACAAATAGAAATAATTACATAGTTTTGCTACAAATAATGGCTCAAACGATACTAGTTTTACTAGAATGCATCTGAAAGCAGTTTAGTTATTATTTATACATGTTTTTGATTATTTATTAGTCTTTTTAAAGTCAGAGATTAACTTTTGACAGTCTAGTCCAAACTTAAGAACGTGAAAATATGACGAAAAAAACAATTATTTAACCAGAAATTTCATTCAAGTTTACTTTTTTATTAAAGGTGAAAAGGTTTCGAAACAGCACAATGCGCAGAAACTGAAATACGTGTGAGCGTTCGAAATTCCGTCGCACGCGCATATCTTTCTTAATGCAGTAGCGTCGGTATATTTCCATTCTGTCTTGTTGCGTGTGCTTATATCTCACAATTATCTTTTTGCTACTTAGGTGAGTTGATTTAAGCTCCAACCCCTTCAATTGAAAGTGGTTATTTAAAGATTATAAAGTGTACTTTGAGATTTTCATAACATTTTATGTGCACATATTTTTAACCCCTTTTAATGAACAACATACGCGCCGCCACTGTACTCGCAGGTGACGTTCGCGCAGATCTTGATGAGTCATTGTGATGTTTCGAAACTACGTGAACTCTAGTAAAAATAAGATAATATTACTATGTAAGCAGAAAAAAAAAGAAATCTCTCTAGAATATAAATAAATTATACGCTTCTAGAGTAGTGAAAAAGTGACAACAATGCCTTAAATTGGCACCAGTATTTCGTTGGTTATTCTGATGAAAACAGATTAATGCTACAAATGACGTTAGCACAAGTTTTGAGGTTATCTTGCAAATATATGTATATAAAACGATGAATAAAAAACACTATTTATTCAGATTGATTTAAAACGTAGCAGTAAAAAATTTTCGAGGTATGTATCTTTTTGTTTAATACAACTGATTTTGTTTTCGAGGTGTAAATTACGAGCGACCAGTGGTGCTGCATGTAGCTATATAAAGCATTTAAGTTTCCCGCTCGTTTGTCGCAATGCAACGTTTTTACTTTACGTGCTATATCAAGCGTTCAATAGACAAATTCTTCGTATTAATTTTTTTTGCCAAAAATATCTTTCTAACAAATTTGAAACTTTAACGGCACAATCTTACAACGTTTTTACGTGAAATGTTTTGATTTCAATTTTTTCTTATCATTCTTTATGAAGTTGTTATAGTATATGTATCAACAACGTACCATTTTGCATAAGATCGCGTGTTATTTTCAACTACAACTTATGCATAAACAAACTTCCTAAACATTAAAGATTTTTCAGAAAATAATTTTGTACATTAAAATCTATCAACTTCACTAATATCATTTATATTTTCATCATTTTTCTCTACCGCCACAACTCCCTTAAAGTTTTGCACTTTTCAAATTATTTTTATTTTAAATTAAGTATTAATTTAAACTTAGTCCGGACATAAACTAACGTAAGCAATTCGGGCTTAATTAGTGTTTTAGAGCCCTTTATCGTCTTAGCGCCTGAGGCGACATTTTTTCATTAATATCCGAATGCCAAATCCCACATTGGTTTTGTTTACTTGACAACGTGCACCAAATATCTTTCGCTCTAAAGCGAATCATTATTTATGCATATTTGAGCAATTTTGTTTTCATAACAACAACGAAACTGTCGACTTTGAGCTAAAATAAAAATTTGCTTGTGTTATTTTTGATGATTTTGTTTTCTACTTTCTCGATTATTTCAATAACGCTGTAGAAAAAACGTTGTGTGCAATTCGTGCTTGAAATGACTTTGGTGGTCTCGAAAGAATTTTTGACTCGGCTCTCTTCATTCTTCAAGACTTTCATTTTTGACCACCAAAGTAGCATTTCAAGCACTAGATACACAAATAGCTATTTATTAAGGGCGTAAATATGAGTGGGCCTATAGGAGGCGACAAATGACAAATCCGGCGTGTACAATCCAAGATTTATATCGGCTGTTTCTTTACGTTTTATAAGTAGTTTTTGCATAAATAGACACTATTTATTTGGCACAAATATGGTAAAAAACTATTCATCAATCTTCTACTTGAATGTCCCTTCAGAAGTCCAGATCACGTCATTGCTTTTGCAAAAAAAATCTGCACAGGTAGTATACTTTATTAATAAGGAAGTCAGAAGATATACTGCATTGAAAACATTGCATGTTGCCATTATTATTTACATAAATGGAATGTAAATAATAAAAAAAACATCTTAGTAACAGCAAAAGCTTTCTGCTTTCTCGTGTGTATTGATTCTCGTTTTATTGCATTACATTTTAAACAGACCATTGAAGTTTCTTTCATGTATTATATTTATGGTACTAGTGAGTTAAGTAAGATATTATCCACGAATGAAAAATTAACCCACGAGGGCCGTAGGCCCGAGTTGGTTAATTTCTCTGAGTGGATAATATAATTAACTCACGTGTGCCATACAACATTTTATCCAATACCTAATTATATTTCATAAAAACATAATTATTGAAGATTTTATACATTACAAAAATATTATTTCACGATGGTACATGCAATAGTAGGTGGCTGTGAAAGTAAAAAAAGTAGTAGCTAGTTTGCAGGTCTTGGTTTTACGAATTAAAAATAATGTGTTTGACGTTTCTTCTTTTAGGTTATAAGAGCGCATAAACAACTGCTATGTGTAATAAAGTCGTGGCAATCACTCTTCTTACACTGTTGTTGATTCTACTTTATCGTAAATAAAATATAATATTTTACATTTTCTATATTATAAGAAGAGATGCTTATTAAAATCTGAATTTTACATCTGATAAGATTATATCTATGAAATTATAATAAGCATTTTACCCTATAATTTAGTTAATATAGAATTTCTTTTATAAACTATGAATTAATATTTTATTTAGTATAAAGAAAGTAGAACCGACAACAGTGTAGTAATTAATTCCAGCGACTTTATTAAACATAGTTGTTATGATCAATTCGCATTAAGGAGCCCAAAACTAGAAGATTACCAAATATCTATATGTTTTAAATAACTATTTCTTATTATAAACAACCGAAAAATTGGTGTGTCTGTTCCTATCAGCTTGTGGTGATAACAATAAATATATTTGTGGAATGAAACGGAAGGTTTGTTTCCAGGGAGTGAGTTTTTCAAAAATAACCCACGTTGCCCCAAGCAACGTGGGTTATAGTGTAACAAAAGAGTAACCAATCACTTTCCTTATTTATAATGAACACAGTAATAGTAGATTATTTACCGAGGCGGGAAGTAGAACATTACGCGGAGAGCAATGTTGCTGCCCGAGGCGCGAAGCGCCAAGGGCTGCAATTGCTCGACGCGTAATGTCTTCCCGCCGAGGTATGTATACTATTTTATTCACAATCGTACATAATTATGTTCTTACATTGATACCTTATACTTGATATATATAGGACACAACACCAGCGTTTTTATTCAGGTGGCGATAAAATGACAATTGCTGCAACAATTGTCAAAGTAAATTCGTGTCACTACTAAATCAAATTTAATTACATTGCTCCTAATTGCAATTTACACGATTTAAAATGTCTGATAGTGAAACTGATGTAAGTTGCACACCACCGGAATTGCGAGAAGTTGCTAAAACAGTGACTGACTGTTTGTTACCTGCTAAAAGTAAAGATAGATACGAAAACTTCTGCCATCTGTTGAGAATATTTAGAACGAGCAAAAGGTAAGTAATGGATATTACTAGCCAAGAGAACTCATTACTAACCAAGAGAACTTATTATTGACTATAGTGTATAATAAACTACTTTCTAACTTTTTAAACGTCAGTAATGAACACATTATGTATCAATTGTGAATAAACATGGTATTTATAAAGAGGTGTTGGATAAAATTCCAATCTAACATGTCGTTACTAAAAAAATAACTACAGTAAAGAAAGGTTTAAATGTAAGGTAATAACTGTTGGGTTATATTTAGTTTATGAAACCGTTATAAGCAATGAGGTATTTAGGGGGGTATTTAGCAACATTGTTTTTGTAGATCTTTTATGTAAAGTTACAGTAGTTAAGCGAAACCGAGTATCCCGTAAAAACCCGAAAATTGTGGAGTAGCCTCCTCCAGCCCCGAAACAATTCCTAAATGCGACAATATAGCTAGTGTTTTTTTAAATTTGACGTCAACGTAGGCTGTGAATAGTCGATTGTGAATAAACCAGAAAATGACATCTAACCTCACTTTTGTAATTTATAATTATAATGTAACCTACACGCCAACAAAAATTTGAACGTTTTGACAATGACATTTATTAATACGATCAAGATCCGTTCACAATCAACTATCCATAGCCGCCTTCGACGTCAAATTTAAAAAAACACTGGATATTATAGTATTGTTTTAATTTCTTCGAAATACTGAAATGGTTTCCATTGTAACACTTGCTATTAATACTTAAAGCCAGTTTCGACCAATCTACTCCAATCAAATATTCTGTTTCTACTGCAAGTCACAGTAAAAAGTTCTTTTATTTCTAAAATTCAGATTACACGAATGTATAGCTATTCTGAACATTATGAATATTGTAGGTTAGCTATTGAGGTATTTATTACACCCACAATGTATAAATCAAGGCAGTAAATTAGAGTATGACATTCATGTTCATGTTCTTTGGTTGTATATTTTTTATTTTACAAATAGATCCATTTTAAATCAATCCAGAATTAATTTCCGTTCTTTATAGTATTTTTTATATCAGTTCAATATTGTACCAGTTCATTTATTTTTGTGGAAAGTTGAAACTACTGTTGTGGAAAGTATTTGAAGTTGGCAATACGTACTTACTAAGTACTGTTGTGAACGACTCACAACTCATATAATTTTGCATAGATACGAAATGGTACTAGGCAACGCGTATCAATAAACTAGTAGAGTCAAATAAATAATTCTTAGATTTAAAACTGTGTTTTATTCCGTCTAAAAGAATTAATAATAATAAGTGTAACATTAACACCGCCCAAGTGTTAACCCGTTACAGTACTTAGCAGTAGACGATTACGATACGAAACGATATTATATGAAAATTACCAATTTAAAATGAATTCCAGATATAAAAAATTGAATTATCTTCCTGATGGTATTCGAACATGTACCAATTTAATTCGTTATATCTCAAAAAGACGAAAATATAATTTTACCAAAACAGATGCTTGGTGTGTATGTTATTCACTTCCGATTCCGATAGTTGAAAGTAATTTTTTCCAGTGGTAGTATTTTAAATAAAAACATATCATCCTACTTCCCTTCATTAAATTCCTTTTATTTTATTTTGACATGATAATCGTCTTTATTGACACTCAATTGCGGGCGTAATTTGGCTTTTTTAGCCCGAGGGCGTATAAAGTTGCTAAGATACAAAGAAAACGTTTCTATAGAGTTCTAACAATTTTAATAAATAATTATAACTATTACATTTTTCAAAATGAAATGTGCAATTGCTTGCAATTATCCTTTCCATGAAGCAAAATAAAATAAAACGTTGTATGTACCACGGGCATAATCAAGATAATGGCCCTCGAGAAATTAAAAGCCCTCCTTCGTCGGGCTTTAAACATTCTCTCATGCCATAATCTAATAGATTATGCCCTTAATACATAAATAACTATTATGCACAGATGCATTATGATTAGACTATTATTGCAAGAATCATCTAAACATAAACGTCTTTTTATGGTCAGACGGGCAATAACGAAAAGTCAATTAAATCTCAGAAGTTTTTTTGTAGAACTTGATTGGTTCTTAATATAATTTGTAAACTTATCACCAATGAAAATAAACTGAAATTAAATATTTTGGAATAGTAACTATAGTAACGAACTTCGTATAATCACATATGTATACGCACAGCTGCTTGATGTACCTACGTACTCATTTAATTATATTTTTACACAATAATATATTTGACATTAAAAACTTAATATGTGTATAAAATAGTGTATGTATAGCGGGCATAACTTGCTTTTAGGGCCCTACAGCCTTTTCCTAGCCCTCGGCTGACGCCTCGGGCTAGAAATAACGCTTCTGGCCATAAAAGCTTCATTATGCCCTTAATACATAAATAACTATTTGACACTACCAATTATATAGTCTGTACTTGGCATTATGTTTCCATTGCAATTAACTAACCTTCACTCTTACGAACTTCTACTCTCTCTCTACTATCTATTCCATTCGTCTATTCTCATTAATTAATAGACAATTGAGAAGAAGTCGATACCATGCATATACAAAGCTGCATATAGATAAGATAATCTATACATAAGATACCATAGACAATGCTATCCTTCCTTTTCTAAAGAAGGAAGAACGACAATAATCAGCAGAGCAGAAAACAGTTATTGGACAGTTTCCCAGCGGAACAGATCCAAACTGATCGAAAAAATAATAATAGACAGTGAGACAAATAAATATGAAAAGCTCCTTCACATGTAAAAACAAACACAGAACAAAAAGATACCGGACATTGAACTTCCATCATCAAAAAGGACACATCTTTACTAGGGTTGCCATCAGATGGAAACCCTAGTAATAGCCCAAGAGATAGCATCACAAAAAAGTGACTCATTTGAAAGCTTTTTAAATATAATTAAATAGGTATTTCTTTATCAAAAAAAAGGAACTCTGCCAGCCGTCTGCTGCCAGTGGGACAGGGGTGGTCTGTAACCATGTAAGTTTGCC
Organism: Agrypnus murinus; assembly: GCA_929113105.1. Taxonomy (NCBI): domain Eukaryota; kingdom Metazoa; phylum Arthropoda; class Insecta; order Coleoptera; family Elateridae; genus Agrypnus; species Agrypnus murinus. Next base: position 168,725,115 of record OV816025.1, on the reverse strand, counting down.
TGATTTAAAAGCATTTGAAACTTTTTGTACTGATTTTGTGATAAAATGTTCCAAAGAAACCAGTCTGCCGCCTCCGCTGCAGAACAACGCGAGTTAGGCGGGGTTGGAGGAGAGTTATGTAAAAAAAGTTGCGAAGTGACTAATTTGAAAACTTGGTAGACCAGCAAATTGAAGTTTATTGCCTAAAGGACCCCGCACATTTATTATGAAAAATGACTCCCGGTCAAATCGTTTCAAATTTTATACTACAAAATTTAATACTTTATAGCTGATAGGGCACAACGTTCAAAAGTTTATATATTTCGAGTTACAGAGCGAAAACTGACGAAAAAATGAATTTCGTGTTTACCTGGGGAAATTTGAATAGCTCTCAGTTTGTGTGGTCTTACGTACACTTTTGCATACGGAATTATATTTTTTGGGCACAAAGTCCACTGACGAAAAAATTAATTTCGTGTTTACCTTGGAGAATTTGAATACCTTTCAATTTGTGTGTTCTTACACGTATGTTCTTTTGCATACGGAACTATATTTTTTGGGCATAAAGTCCAAAAGTTAATATTTCTCGAGTTATAGAGCAAAATCATTTTGTGTTTAGCTGGGAAAATTTCAATCTCCCTATTTGTGTGTTCTTCGGAGTATTTACTCTGTAACTCGAAAACTATATCAACTTTGGGACTTTGTGAACAAAAAGATATATTGCCGTCTGAAAAAGTGCACATAAAAACACACAAATAGAAAGATATTGGAATTCCCCCAAGTAAACACGAAATTCAATTTTTCGTCAGTTTTTTATCTGTAACTCGGAAAATATCAACTTTTAGACGTTGTGACCAGGAGAACTGGTTTTATCAGCATAATATCAGCTATAAAATATCAAAATTTGAAACAGTTTGACCGGGAGCCATTGCCCATAAGAAATGTATTAGCCTGCCACTTTTCCGATAGAACAAAAACGCGCAGCACACGGCATTCTTTTTTTGGACAAAGAAATTCTTATTTAACCATGTTTAAAAAGTTTTCAAATGAGTCACTTTTTGTGTCGCTATCTCTTGGACTATAAAGAAAGTAGTTGCTACCAAAGCTAACAAGACGTAAAAAACCGTTTTAGATCCGCAACATATGTCTTGTAGAAAATGAATTCAGAAGAACAGCAGCAGAATGGGCCATTTTTAGCGTCCGCTCTTGGACAGCTGTTTAAAATTCTTGGATAGAGTTATTAAAGTATTTGAATGAACTAAAATTTCTTTTAATTTTAAAGGTGACGATGATTATTGCTCAAAGGTCTTCCTAAATTTGACCCCAAATTCATTCTGGAGAACGTTAGTGTAACTATAAGTTAAGACATCCAAAGCAATTTTCAGTCTTCCCCATTAGTAATTTACATAATGAAATCTTCATGACACCAGACCTGCCTGGGTTGGTATGTTCGATATGGACATCGACGTTGGTAACGTCACATTTCGTGAAAGCTAGCACTATTTAGTTATGAGGTATAACAAGAGTTGAGAACACGATTTATTTTGATAAATACCATAGTTTAAAATATTGGTAGATAATAATAACAATAATTGCTACTACCCATTATCTGGAGAACCAGGCCCCAGAAGCAATGAAGCTTGTGCGGGAGGAATATAGAAATGAATATAAGATCTAAGCAATTATGAGATAATAAAATGACAAGTGGTGTCAGAGCATCACTCGTATTGCAACGGTCGTGGATTCGAGTCCTACTTGAGGCGGCAGGATTTTTCTAAATTGGAAAGATCGGCTCTCATTTATTGGTGCGTATTGCATGTTAGATGACCATGGGCCATATAAACCTTAGATGTTGGTTCCCTCGTACTGTAGGCGTTAAAATAAATAAATAAAATAAAATGGAAAATATTTATAAAAACATAAAAGGTTTTATATAAGGAACCTTCAATAAAATTTTAAAGCATTACATTTGGGGAGGAGGAGAGAGGATTTTTGAGAAGTATCTCTACGATGTAGGTGCGAATCGTCTCCATTCGTCACCCACAACAACTTTAATAAAATTAAATCGTTTCTAGTTTTTACATTTCAGCTAAAATCCTACTGACAAAAGATAAACTTTCTCAGATAACACCATTTGGAAAAGAAATATACCTACTATTAATATATACCAACCATAAGAATTATTCAGATGCCATAGAATGGGAAGATGATGTAGGAAGATGGATAGTTAACTGAATAACACCTATACAAATACGAAGATTTCACAAATGTACCTATTTATTGCTAGATTACATATACATTATACAAAACCTAGTATTCTCGAGTCGAAAATACATTCTGGAATTTTGACCAGTACTAATTGTTAGTTTTTAAACAGTTTATTGTTACAATGTTGTTTTAACGAATGTTAATATTTGTTTTATGCAGCTGACAATATATACGAATTGATTTTTGACGCTAGCGGAAGTGCTGTGGTGGATGTAAGAATGGAATAAAAAAATATTTTAGAAGTGTTGAGGGTTCAAAAAATGTATATGCCGGATTATATAGTAGACAAAACAATGGTTATCTATTAGTATCTAACAAAACACTTTATTAGTATCACTTTGACATTATTGTTACATTGCAGTGATTTGTTGTTTTAAGATACCATAAGTAAAAGAAATATTTTTATATTTTTAAATCAATTCACAAATGTATCCATTGAACCGGTATGTCAGCTGTAGACATACCGGTTTAGACTGCGCCCTGTAAATGTCAATAGATCCTTATCTTTCCTTTTGCGACTGATCTATATAGTTAGAGAGCCTCAATGTCAATAGGAAATTATTGATGTATTTTTTACCATACCAGAACTTATTAACCTTATCATATCGAACACGACGAACAAGAATATGACCATATGAAATGTATTTCAGCAGTCGCCCTGTAGAGGGCACTCGTTTAAAGTCTTTCGGGCGGTCTGGTACCCACGCAAGACTTTTCAGTTTTTCTGACACTGATGGTTGTGACATGATGGTCAGATACAACTGACATCATTAAGTTTGTCACCTTAATGATGTATATCGACCCATAATGAATTGCCTCGAACCTAAATGCTTTGCTACCTGCTTTATATCGTAAATAGCTATTATTTCATACAGTGTTGCAATTTCTTTCTTTACGTTAATGACTCTATAATCTATATAGTATGATAAGTGGTTACTATAACAACTCACCGAACTGAATAAACGAAGTCATTTAATTTATTGACGAATAACCACACATAGTGTTGCTACTGGAGTTATAATTAAGGTGACCAGATTGTATTAATTATTTATTTCCACATTCTATGTAAATGACACTTTATAGGCATTTATGGTAACTAAGTAAATGAGAAGTTACAGCTACAGCGCTGTAAAGTTTCACGGGCTTCTAAAAGAAACTTGTAAAGTTCTACAATGCACATCAACAAACCGCTAATGAAAATTAATTTGTTGCTTAATCACAACACCATGACGACGTCTAGCTATAAATTGCCCTACCGCCTTTGATTATAAAATGTCTTTTTATACAAAATATACAATAAATTAATAAACTCTGGTGAAGATGGAAATAAGTCTTTGTACGTGGCAGGCTTTGCAACTAATCTTTACTGGGCTCACTGGATTATGAAGACTCGCTCCTTCGTCGCTCGCACCACTAACTTTCCAGCTCGTCCATAAAGATTAATTTACAAAGCTTGCCACGTAAATAACTATTATGGTATACTGACTCGTAAACATATGTTTATGAGCTGTATCTCTAGGGGTAACGATTCTTTTTACGGGCTAACCCGTTATGAGATTAGTAGGGCTCTTTATCATCCGTACCATAACAACATACATATTTATTTTAAACATTCATATATTTCTTATGTACTGTGCTGTACTGCTTCAGTAAATGTAAGAAATATTTATTGAAGATTCGTAATTCGGATAAAACATTGTACAATGTTCGACCGTTACACGAACCCTACGTGCTTGCACGGATAACAAGCTCGCTTGTTACGTATCGTGCTCGACCGTAAAGTTCTAAGTAACGGTCATGCAATGCAAATTACTATTATTTAATATACATTAACTTTCACCAAAAAATCAAACATTACTACACAGTATGAAATAAAACGTACATTATACGAGCCACAGTATTCGTTATCAACCCCTTTTTCCATGATTTAACCATAACCATCTGAGACCAGTAGATTCTTACATAGAGAATTATTCAAGTAAAAACCACGTAAGAATCTAGATTAAGATCGGTGATAGAAAAAGGCATGTTTATGCTGAATTGATAATTTCAAACATTTGCATCAAATTTCACTTTTCTCGGAAATTTTCCTATTCCTTTAGCTTGCGTGTTTTCTTAGATTTTTCAAGATTTGTTGTGTACTGACCTTTTCTCATAAATATCGATTAAACCGTGGGCAGTTTAAAAATAAAAAAGAAACTAAACTTTGTATACAACTGCCTTTCATACAATTCTTATGATTTGATGACGCGTCTCAGATTGTTGGAATAAATAGTCGATTAGGTTTAATCAACGATAACTTATTAGAGCAAAGATAATTATTTGCTTAAATCTTTGCTTTAAATGGTAATTGGATAGGTTTCAAGTTCAGACAGTATTAAATAAAAGCAAATTAAGCTTTAGTACAGCTGTAGTTGATTAAGATTTCTTTATTATTATTTGTTATTAACATGTAGTAAGAAATCATTCGTTTTTTCTAGGATGTCAATCTAGGTTAACAATATTTCTAATTAATAATAATTACGACTTCATTGATTAAATATTGATTGAGTATTATCAATAAAAATCTAAAGCTTATCAACAGAGCATTCCATAGAAAACTTCTATTGGGCCATTCCCAAACCAAACGTGCCGGACGACCCAATATTTGATTTCGGCTTGCAAAGCCAACTAACCGTAGTCACATTTGTCCGATGTCTATCCTTGTACATTCTGAGATTTGTAGCGGCATCCTTTAGATAATCCAAACATAAATATACCATAACACTTGAACTGGTAATGAGAAGCCTTTTTAATTATCCATGTGTCAATTTTAATTTTTTACAGTATATTTTAAGACTCAATTTTTTTTGAGATGGATTAGTCTAAACTAATGCACATAAAAACAAGACATACAAAATGTTTGTAATAAACAAGGTTTAGAACATAGCGAACAATATCAAATAGTCATAGAAGTGTCATTAATTTCACCACAAACCGTGAGAGCGAAGATCGTACATAACAGCGGTTCTCTTTGAGATTTACTTTAGGTTAATGTAGCGCAGGGAATAGATTTTTACGCCTTTATATTGGTGGGTATCAGTCGTTCGTTAGTTCGAACGATCGCAGAATTTGAGGTCTGAGCTGAGAAGTGAATTTCTCATGCGTCCATGGATACAAAAAACCTTCAAAGTAGTTTTAATTGAGTAGTGCATTACTTTAGATGGAAAAGTTTACTCTGAAAGTGCACAAAAGTATCAAGCAGCTATAGTTTCTGCATATAACTTTGATAATTCTGCCAAATTATTATGAAAAATGATTGTTCCTGAAACTATTTTGATAATTTTTAATTATCATTAACATACTATAAATGTTATCAGTACATGTAGAAGTATAATTATAAAAGTATTGCTTTTCCTTATTGTGAGTCATTAATGTATTTTGGTGAAAGGCAAACAAAATCCATTATCATAGAACCGTTATTAAACATTTTGTCAAGAACCCACAGTGTTTCTTCTTTTTGTATAGAAAGAGTAAGCACTTGCGTATCCAAATCAAAAACAAAAACAGTTGTCCAAAAAATAAACAAAACAATATCAGCTGACATTTCTGAAACTCCAAACTTTCAAAACAAAAATTGCCCAGTTGTTTGGAATTACGTTTAAAACCTTTCCCAATTGTACATAAAACAAATTTTCATGGTATCCTAAAATCAATTAACATTAATAATGTATAAAGTATGAACTTGTAATACTTTCATTTTATGAAGGTAATGCGCTCTTTTCTATATGATTTATATATTGGGAAAAGTTTAGTTTTGAGCGTTTGAGCCATTTGTAACCCTGTTGGTTTTATTTATAACAGTTATATTAAGAGCTAATTAAACATTTAAAACTTTTGGAGGCTATTGATAATATGATTTTCGAATAACCTACCTGCCATCCTTGCACCAAAAGGCTTCTGTCAACGGTTCTCAGCCACATGACTGCATCCCCAGCTTGGAAATCTCGCAGCCTATAACATTTGGAATGCAGATACATCCCCAAGCATTTGAGAAGTTCAGATGTGGAAGCCTGTATTACTGTCTTTTTCGGTACTGATGCAGGAACAACTTGATTTTGACTATTTACCGAATTGTGACTAAGGAGTGTTTGTTTGTTGCTGATTTTATCGCAGTTGATGTGATGATTCGCATTGTTATTAACATTGTTTACCCTGACGATATCCAGCGCCAGCGCTGAAGTTCCTATACTCTTAGAATTAGAATAATACGAACCTTGCTTGTTCTGCTGAATATTCTTATTCTTATCTATAACTGGATGAATGTTATCGACTAAAGGTTGTCGAAACACTGTGACATTTTTGTTTTTGTTATCTAACTTCTTTTTGTTATTGTTAGTTGTAGAAAATCTCTTCCATGACAAGGCGTTTATGAACAAGGAATGCTTCTTTAGGTTCTTTTCTAACGCGTTTTTCTCGGATATAATACGCGCATTGTCATTATTATTTATATTGTTGCAATTATTATTTTGTAAATTATGATTCGAATTAGAGTTCGTAAGATTAGTGTTTGATTTATTTTCCCGATTTTTCACGTTATTTAACTGCTCGTAAGAAAAGTTATTTAAAGTGAAATCTCCGGTCGATGTGCTTGTATAAACCGGACGTCTTTCGCGTGGTGAAAAACTCAACACCGTTCCCATTTTGATAAAATTTTGACTGTTTGTTTTTTTTGTGACGCGTTTTTCTCGGATCAGGATTTAACACATTTTAACACTGCGTAGCATCGGGTTGGGCGACCGGACGACACCGTTGCGGAGGGTGGCCCAGGGGTCGATCCTTGGCAAATGAAGGCGCCGGCGCCAAAGTTCCCTAGCAACCTGGTGATGTCATAAGAAATCAATATACTCCTACATCCCTTAAGATATAATACAACCATCGCTGTTTGGGGCGGTTTTTTAACACCGCCACGCCACTGCGATATTTAAATTTCTTGAGAGAAAAATGGAAAAATTTTGCCGTGTTTCCCTGAGAAGTCAATTAAATCAAGGTCTAGGATCTCCAATTCAAATGGTCGTCCAAGGGCAGAATATATTTTTTCCGTATAAAAAGAATATAGAATAACATTTCAACAGTGGTATATTTCTCGGCATTTTTATAGTCTTAGAAACTGTAGGTAGTAAACTTGGATTTAAAGGTGCTACTTTTTCTTTGCATCGAAATGTGAAAATCGTTGCGAGATTTTCCGAATGACGAATCGGGTGCAATGCACCCAGAATCCTGCCACAGCTTAAGTTTGAAAGAAAACATCAATTATGTTAAAGAGCACGAAGTTCGCAGACGTTAAAAAAGAAAATTCAGTCAATTTAATTTAAAAAGATTTTCTAACATGTAACTTCGGTTTGATCGTAGAAAAAATACTAATAATAAATTGTAGTAGAAATTTTAATAATACTAATCCAGTGATTTTTCAAAATTCTAATTTAACTCTCTTTTAAAATAATGATATAGTAATGATACAGATCCAGAGTTGTTTGACATCACTGACTTGTTATTTAGCTACTACCTTCGAGATACTTCTTTAGCTACAGGAGGCAGAAACTGATGGTGATGATGCGGGAGAGGGGATGCGCAATTTTAATTTAAATTGTGGAACAGTCAATTGTGTGAACAAGAAGATTCGTATTGCTTTTTTGTAACAATATTTGACTTCCAACTTTTAGTTAACATAGGCCACCTACGTTAAGCTTATGACCACGGCCCCCTATATGGTGTCAACAAATTGCAATACGCTCAATTAGCGCTTCACTTACTTGTGTGAGTATTACCAGTTCATACTGGTGGGAGCGAAGTTGCCTTTTCATCCTCTACTAGCTCTTCAGGCTAGTACCGGAGCTATTAACGTGCTCATCTGCTCATCCGTCGGAGTCCGTCTCCGATGGAGTCCCATCGCTCCTAGTCTAGCATGCAGACTTCCACTATCAAGCCGCGTACAACCTCAAATGTGGCTGGGACTTGAATCCTAGGTCCGCTTGGGATATCTTAGAATGTAGCCATTCCGGTCTACCATAATAAAAGCTTGGTGGGCTCCGACAGACCCTTGTCCAACTCTTCCTAAAAGTAGAGATTGGCCTATAACAAAGTGTAGGTGGAGTTGGCTTAGTGAGCGTGAGGCTAATAATCGTATTTGCTTCAAATTCCCTTGTAAGATAATCCGCCGAGGTAGCCTTCTTGGGCTCGGCTATACCTGCGACTCCTCAGTAAACACAAGTCACCGATCCATAGAAAGGAAGTTGCCTCCACTGTATCTAATCCATAGTATTTTGACTACACCTGGCGAAATGATTTACACGAGAACAGTGATCAGGAGGTCACGGAGTGTCCAAAGTCTCGGAGTGTTCCCAATTGACGACATTTTATTTGCCTTCTTTTCACCCCAGTCAGCCCTCGCTCGCTTCATATCCCAATCTCATATGTAAGTAACGTCAATAAGTAGGCATCCAAGGTAAAATAACAAATATCGACTAAATGAGGTCCAAGACCATAACACCACCCTTCCTAATGATTCGATTTCCCGGCTAATTGAAGATTGTCTCTGCCACGGCTAGGGCGATCACCATGTACCACTTTGGGCCGTCCGTTTCCTTTTCATATGCGGAACACAACATCATTAAGGTATTTCACAATCTTGTAGAATCCATCCCAATCTTGTCGTAGCTTTGGACGTCTCTCTTTCGTTCTTTTAAGTTGCAGAACCAAACAAGATATTTTTCCTTAAACGCTGGAGTACCGTCTCGTATCTCGCTTTCATCCGATTGCTTGCTGTGCAATTCACACAGGTCCGTTTTTGCAACACTTTAACATACTTGAGAAACTTATCTACACTCCAATCTGGAGGCTTGCCCAACACCAAATCTACAGGAAGTTATAATTCGTGATCCATCATTGACTGTTTCATGTACCGCAATGCGATCTGACAGCATCGCTAGCTACTTTCTTGTTCCACTCACATAGATTTGCATTTATGAATTTCCCTAAGTAATATAAGATTGGTTTGTTGAATCGCTCTACCATCCATCTGATTGCAGGTGGAAGCTGGTAAATTTGGTTTTATAAATTCCAAGTAATTTCATCAATGTTTGTAATACTTGCAATTCAAAGTTTCCTCGTTGGAGTATATTTTCATTGACAGCCTAGGCTGCGCTCCTCCAATTTTGAGAGGACCTATTTTACCTGATTTTCGGCTACGATGTTAGCGTCTTGGTTAGGGATAGGAATTACTTCAAGCCACTTCGTAAAATAGTTCATCACTACGGCCAGTACGTTATAGATATTTGTAAGCTTACATCATCTTTAAGTGGCAGTACCTTATTTAGCGTTGCACACGTCGCAAGTCTTACTAATAATTTTCAATATTGTCTAGACATCCAATCCGATAAAATCTGTCTCCAGTTTTGTCATGTTTTTTTACATCAAAACGTCAAAGAATATCTAATTTTTATCTGACTCTTCTTTAGCTTTTTTCCATTAGTACTTTCGCATAAGCTATATACCATTTCATCTCGTAGCTCAATTGTGTCAAATATGCCTTTTTTATGGGATTCAAATAAGCTTTGGCTTTCATTCCGACTTATCTTCGTTGTTTTCCATTTTCCGAATAATCATTTTCTTTGGGCTTCTTTTAGTACTTCTTTAGAAAGCAGGTTGCCATTGATGTGACCGAATTCTTGTACTTGTGTTAAATTGCCGCTAACTTCTTTTTCTTATCTCTTAGTACGGAAATTACAAAATTCCTCGCCCGATCTTCACTAAGTGCGTCAGCATTTCGGTGAATTCTTCCAGGCCGACGTTGTATTCCTAAGTCATATTAATGCAGATGTTCTAGTCATCCACCTGACTTTCTGAGTGTTTTAAATGTATTAACCATTTGTTGCATGTTCTTAAAATACATTCTTCTACAATCTTTTACATCTTCATACAAATATGGATGTATATGATCTATGGCTTTTATGAGCGCAAGAAATTCTCTTCTGGTGACACAATAATTTCTTTGTGGTTTCTCCAAAGGCTTGCTATAGTATGCAATGACTTTCTGTTTTGTATCATTTCATGTATTATTGCTACCATCTGTATCCAGAAGGAACATATCTTCTGTTGGATATGAACACATTGGTGTATTATTTACTAACTTTTTTTTCGAATCTTCGAAAGCATTTTGACCAATTTTTGATAGTAAGAACGTAGCCTAAAAAAACTTAACTCTAAAAGCTTAATTCATAAACGTTGGATAGCACCTTCCAATTCTTCACAGCTTTAGTTTTCTTCGGATCTGTCTCAATACTATCGCGAGAGGCTACGGTCCCAAATGTTTAACTTCACGTTAAACGTCGAAAAAATGGCATTTCTCCGGATTCGATTTCAAATTGGCCTGCTTAAGAAGTACTAGTTCTAATCAATTATTTTGTTTTTCAAACGTTTTTCCATGTACAATAACATCGTCGAGGTATGAACAATGAAAGTTTTCCAGCTTAAACTAGATGAAAGACTGTTTTCACTAACCTTAACTTCGCAGGAGCATTACATAAACCACCAGGCATGACATTTAATTGGCAAACTCCAGTATGCGTCTTAAATGTCGTATTCTTTTTGGCCATTCTGAAGATGCAATGCAGAAAACCATCGTCAATTCTTGGCAAGAGATATGAGTCTTTCTTCGTAATGTTATTTAGTCTTTTGTAAGCTAAGCAGAACTGATAGAACTCTCTTCTTAACCAAGCATATGGACTACTGAAAGGTTCCATCACTCCAGCGATTTCGTATCGACAATTGAATCTTTACCTTCTGGAGTTCTTGTGTATGGTATGCGTCGAGGAGGCTGTTTAATTGGCTGGGCAATTTTGTCGATTTTGTGTTTTACTAAAGGCGTTCTTCCAAAACCTCTAGAGTGTTTTATGAAAATGTTTTAGTACTTCTCTAAGAGCTTCTATATTGTTTCTCTTTTCTTATATAGTAAGCTCTTTATCAATTGTGATTCTTAAAATAACATTAATAAGGCTGTCATCTGCTTCTGTTTTCTTAGATTTTTTTTTATAAAAACTGCTTATCTCCTCTCCAAGCAACTCGCCAGAGAACATCACTGACCTCGTGCTTTTCCCCATAACTCCATACGCCCATCTTACAACACCTTGAACTTACCTTGAAGCAGTGACGTATTTAGAGGGGTTAATGGACTGAAGCCCCCTTGACAACTTGAATAGGCTAGGTCATGTATGTATAGTTACAGTAGTTAAGCGCAACCGAAACCATGGTTTCCCGTAAAAAAAGTCCTAAATACGCCTTTGCCTTGAGGCCCAGGAATCAATCCCAGTTTAAAATCAATCCATCTTCATGCAATCCACTCAAGTATAATATAATACTTACTGAACATAGGTCTAGTAAAACAAGTCATATGGTTAGATTAAATCTTAAGAAGTCATGGAGATTAGAAATTGTTACTGAGGGAATACAAAGACAATAGCACTCGGAACAAAACGGAAATCTTAAAAAAATCTTTGCAGGCAAAAATAGACTTACTCAGATTTAGAGTCACTATTTTTAATCAACTAGGCAGTACCGCGGAGTATCACAAGCAGCATAACAGGTCAAAGAAGGCGAAATGGTTTACTATTGTGATCGGTATAGAATTTAATTAAATCCACGGTCAGTTTAAACGATTTTTCTAGATAATTTTTATTCTGAAAGCCATAAACCTGTAATATGCCAAATACGTAAACTGAGATTTTAATTTGCCTATTATTAATTTCCCATTGTCTTTCCCTCCATATGGTTGATTAAATGTGGGAGGGCGTCATGAGCCTGACATCAAGAAAATTATTTTTGACTTCAGAATCAAATCATCATGGGCCTTTCATTTTAAAAATCCAGGATTTGCAAGATACAGAATCATTTTTTCAAGGTTTGATTTTTAAAGTTTCATATATTTAGTCCAAGCGGCGACCGCAAGATTTTGATCGTCATCGAACATACGGATAATTTACGGAAATGTGGAAAGACAGTATATGTACACAAAACCTCTTATAGACCTATAAGCAAATCCTGGCACGACTGGAGTTAATGGCTTAATTAAGGTTAACTCATCACGCGTCCGTTACATAACATCCAGGTGAAATTTACAGGATTTGTAAAGAAATACCCGTACTTCAAGAATATCTTTGTCAGACTTGTCCCATCCTGGCAGAAGTGCCCAGTTGACCACCCCGAAGAGGTAGTTTTGCAGCATATCCTGTCCGTGATGGAATATCCATTTGCTTTGTTTTTTAAATTGAAGGTTAAGCTGCCCAAACATCTTATTATCTGTATCTGGAAAGAGAAACTTACTACTTACCACTAAACTTGGAATCCCGCACCTTAACTAGCAGCAATCTTAAACTCTGTATGTAAAAAAATAAATGGATGCTTGCATAAACATCAAATGAAATAAACACTTATATAAATTTAAAACGCAGACTTTTTATTTTATTTAAAATAACTAAAGATTTTTATACATAAAAAAATTCTTTTAAAGGTTTAGTAAAAGAGGAAAATCTTCCTCATGCTTTCTCACATGAATTTGTGGTGGTTATCAACCTGACAAATGGGGGTTATAACTGGTTTCATTTGAGCAAACTTAATTCAAAATAAGGTTATCAAATTAAACAAAAATATTTACAACTACTAAACAAATCTTAACATTGTTGAAGAACAATAAACTTTGTTCACAAAGAACGTCTTGAATTTGTCAAGAATGAAATAAAATTTGTTATTTATTGTAAAATTCATTGTAATTGTTTTGACCCACCTTGTATGTAACAATTCGTCATGAATCCACTTCAAAATCTTTTAATATTACATTATCGGTAATAACCTTCCAACCAGTTGATATCAAAAACGATTCAAGGTCGATAACCAAATTGATGATAAAATCATAAAATCTTCTTGATTTAATTTTATTTTTAAAATTGTTTATAATTTCCATTAATTGTGCTATAAACAAAAAAAACGACTCTTCTTTGCTTTATAAACGCAGGTAAATATTCACTTTACAAAGTTACTCTAGTAAACGTGACGTTTTTTTATAAAAAACATGTGGTTATACAATAACTTAACTTATTTTTCAGAAAATTAAATGTCAGCCGAGCGTGGATTCTTCCGATGCGTTTTTTCGACTAAAATTGTTCTTTTTCCAGGGTCCTTTTATATGATTACGAAAAACATTTGATGGCACAACGAAATTTTTCAAAACACTTAAACATCACAAACTGTCATGACGTCATGAATCCGAACATATGTCTATAAATTACACTAATCTTAAATCTAAAAAAACAGAAAGGTAGCTGGCAAAGAGACGAATAAACTGGCATAACACACTTATGGTCTAAATCTAATTATAACAAAGAAAATCAATAAAAACGATCAGCTGTCCCGAATCTCATTAAAGCTAATTACATTGAAAACTCATCACTCTGCAGCTATCCCTGTACATCAAATATTTACATAATTACACAAAGCAACCCAAACATATTGAGTTTACATAAATTCTAATAAAATAATAAAGCAAACTTAAAACTATGACCTTACGTTTCAGACATTAAGCGTTTAACGGGAACTTCCTGACCGGCTAGCCCACGGTGTTAAAAGAAGTCCCAGCTATATTAAAATTTATTACACAAAACATTAACCATAATCTGACTGAATCTTTGGGTCCGGCAAACGTCTGCTCTAAGATAGCAACCGCCGTTTGAACTCGGCTCAAGCGTTTGTAGAAATGAAAGACAAAGATACAAAAGAAACAGAACGTTATTTATTTTAAAACATAAAAAAGAAATTGTGTGGTTCACACCACACACCAAATGCAATGATTACACAGAACACAAAATTATTTGTAAATAAACCCCTAATAATAATAAAGAAATAATATTATGAAATGAAACATAACCACAGGCCTACCGGAAAAGATGTTTTCATCGGCTTTAAACGATAGACACGGGTGGATTATCACCTCTTGTTATATTTGTATTGAAAGGTATTCCTACAAAACAAGGAACTGTTAGAGATAACCATAAAAAGATAGAGTAATGAAAAGGTGTACTTTGCAGTAGAGCTTAAAAGACCAATAGATTGGATTCCTGTGATATAATCACCACTGTGAAAACTGACCACCAGGACTAAACTATGCACTAAATTCCATAATAAACTCATAAAGAGAGAAATCATCAAAATTTCTTAAAACTGGAATAAGGCAAACACTCTATTTGCAAGTCAAATTACAACTCACTTTTTAAAAAGACAAATGATGATTATCTTATCAAAAATGTTCAAGGAAACAGATAAAGCTGAATTCACCAATGAGGTAGCCTGAACAGAGATATTACCAAATAAGGCAAAGCCAATAAAAGGGTATGCCCATAAACACTACCATATTTGGAATGACAAAAATATGATAAACACACTGGAGAAAAGCCTTTTAAGAAAGAAAAATTTTAGGTTAAACATTAAGTGAAATTGAACTGGAGAAAAACCTTTAATGAAAAATTGTAACAAGCAATGCTTTTGCAAGATTCGACTAAATATCAACATAAATGAACTCAAACATGAACTAAACTTGTCCAGAGTACAGTACTCTAGGTGCCTGATCCAAACAATTGTGCAAAATATTAAAATGAACTCAAATTTTGACAAAACCAAAGAATATCAGCACAGCTGATACCTTCATTTACTTGAACTCAATTCTTCCAAATGCAGGAATTAGTCAGTTAATTGTTACATTATAAACATCAAGGTACTTATCTGATTTTACTATTTCCAGTGAAATATGTACCCGAAACTGACTTAGCTTTATTTGGGAAAGAAAACTTGTTTTGCGTTACTCAACCACAAACCTCAAATCTAGCAACAAGATAAAACCTTTCAGAAAAATGGAAAAACTATCTTAACATGTAACCTGGGTTACATACAATATGTTGTAATATAAAACAATGTAATTGACTTATATCTTTTTTGAAACTATAAATCTTTTTTCTAAAAATTGAGGTTATGTCTACATGATACTTTTCCTTCTTTAAATTCTGTTTAAAATTGATAAATCTATCTGTAACCTAGCATGTAGCCTTTAGATTAAATAAACCTAGTATCCTAGCAGGTTTATCTTTTATTTAATGCACGATGTGATTATTTTTTTGTGTTTTCGGAGCCTATCGTAGCCTTTAAATATTTTTAATGTTTTATTAATGTGCTAAATTTTCAATCAATGATCCCATATCATCTCAATATTAATTTAATATGTATTGACTTACTCTATGTCTGGCCTTCTAGCAAAGGAGAATAGAGCAGATCACAAACCAATTCCTGAAGAAATCTGTTTCTTAATGTACTTACCAAAACTTAACACCCAGAAAAACAAGTAGTTTTCATGTGGATGCCACATTGGCGTTAAATAATAAGAGCGACTGTATAGCTAGGTCTTGGTTTTGAAATAAATAAAAGTGTAATTAATTGTAATGAAATGGGGGATCAAAAAAGATAGAATTGTTGTAGTTGGCCTTTGCAAGTACGACATAGAAATAGGCTCCTACCATCTTCAAGACCTTGCAGCCATTCGGCTTCAGCCAAACACTTGTTTAGTGAGCTGTCAAATTGTTCGAGGATGCTGGTGAATTATAAGACCACCAAATACATCGTAGAGACAATGCACTGTACATACACCACAAGCGACTAACGCTGTCATGGTAAATTGACTAGAAATCAAGACAAGAGGTTAGGTGCTTACAAAAGACACAATGATGAATACTTGCTCACACCTGACCTGAAGAAAAAAGGTAGAAAAGCTCGAAACAGCATTTGACTTGGCATGCCAATAGAAAACACTGAAGGATTCTGTTCAGGTCCAGCTTGCACAGTTCTCAATTTTACTGATTTCTCGAATTGATATAAATCAAGTTTGTTATTACCCTGTAGCTTAGTGACATGGTTTTGTAATAAAAGAATAATGTCAACAAAAAAAAATAAAATAATGTCAGATATTTACTCCATGTAAAAAATATGAATAAACTATCAAGATATTCTGCTTATATTGGTGTACTTAGTCCCGTATTAATTGTATGTACAACAAGTACAGCTCTAAAACATACAGTCCATTTTTAGTTGAACCCCACATCGAAGAAAAAGCTACATCACATCCTCAGTCAAGAAGAATCCTTCCCCACCCCTACAGATTCTTCAAATTTTCCAACTTATGTACAAAAGTTCAGAGAGGTCACCATCCCGCACTTGTGGTGGTTTGGTGGAGTGTCAGTTACAGTGGAGTCACAGATATGCATTTTTGTTAAAACATCGGTCAGAGTGTACCAAGAACAAGTCCTTTTTCAAGAATCAAGTAGGGCTCTTCAGATAGATTCTGTGTTGGTCTGTAAAGCAAAGTCGTCACTAACATGGCTCAAAATCAATGTACCCGACTTAATCAGATGTAAAGACTGGCCCTGTAGAAGCCCAGACCTGAATCTGCTGGTTTAGCAATTGTCCCTTTAAGAGCATGAGTTGCTCCCAGACACAAAAGTAGTGAGTCATTAAAGAAGTCGCTTGTCCATGCGATGATTTAATATGAAATTGACAATAATGAATTATCCATTTGCAAAGCTTTAACATTATTTAGGTTTAGGTTCACTATATAAATTATAAACGGCTACACAAAAATGTATTTTAACGTTTATATAATTATAAACATATTAGCTAGTTAGTGCACAAAAATCATACCAGAAGGTACAATCGATTAGTTAACTGTTGAATTCGCCTTACTTTACTGACAATTAAAAAAATAAATTAGAAACAGTAGATTGGCCATTTGTTCTTAAACGTTCGAAATTTGGAATGCACTTATGTCATGTAACCTAATTCCAAATTCTGTTTTTAGAACTCTTAAATAAACACAGCTACAGAATACAAATTCATGTTTTATATAACCATTTCATCCTCATTCAGAATCATCAGCACGGCATACTATTTGATTTTGAAAATCGCACCCTTTATGTTTTAACGAGTTTTAAATAATCTTTTGTCTTAAGGTACAGTTTTACTTCCTATCCGAAAAGAAGGCATGTTTTAAATTTTTCTCCGCTATGAAAAATTACCAGCTCGGCCGGGGATCGAACCTGCGATCTTTGGATTATGAAGAAAACATGCAAACCACTAATCCACCGAGACTGGCCTTTAAATAATCTATTACAAAAAGAGACATTTCTATTTATGTATATCTGAAATATAGATTGAAGTTTAGTATTTCGGAAATCCAGATTTGACCATACTATATTTTATTCAAAATACTAATGAACAACTCAAAATAAACAGAACTGACATAATCAATCTCACAGGTCATGACCGAGTCAGTTTTATACTGAACAAATTTTTCTCCCAATACTAAAAAGCTATAGCAAAACAAACCCCAGATGAGGCAGGTAAGAGGTTTTTTAGCATTATCAAAAAAAACATATACAGAGTCTTGCAGGTACTTCATGGGAAACAGTGTATAAAGTCATCAAAGAATATAAAAAAACAGACCTTTCGTAGCTGAAATAGAATTGAGCAAAAAAGTTTATTGATTTTATTGACTATGACACAAGATATGCGATTCATAAAATTGTGCATCCGTACCATTTTAAACAACCAAATGCCTACAATTGACAAAATATTACGTGCTGTTAATACCAACAAAGATTTACTCAATTTTAAACACACATTTGAAAAGCTATGGTAGATTATTAGATTTGTATTTTTGAAAAGGTCACAAAACAAATACAATACATAGTATGAGATGAGATGGTGAATGGTAAAGATAAGATAACCGTTTCGCGACTACTTCCATATCATTGTGAACTTAATCTAATTGAGTTAGTATGGACACAAATCAAACCGGGAGTTGCTCAAGAAAATATGTTTTAAGATGAAAAATGTAAAACTTTTATTTGAGCAGGCAGTTCAAAATGTAACAATAGAAAATTAAAAACTTAAAGCGACTGTTCCTCCTCATCCACCCTATACTGCCGTCCTGAACTAAAAGGCAGCAACTCCATTTTTATGATTTTTTAGTTAATGCTCTGAATGGGTCAACAATGTAATAAGTTGTTTGTATTCTTAATCAGCATCGTTCGAATTAATTTTCTGTTTCAGAAAACTCTTTAGAAAATTTACAGGATAATAAAAATTATGTCAGTTACTACGCTAAAAAGCAGTAATAGTATTTTATGTATTGAGGGCTTAATTGAGTGTCATAGAGCCCGTACAGTCAGTTAGCTAGCAGTTATTCAATATTTTAACTTAAATGAAGATGTATTCGATAAAACGTTGTATGGCACACGTGAGTTAAGGATACTCTCCACTCAGAAAAATTAACCCACTTGGGCCTAATGGCTCTCATGGGTCAATTTTTCATTCATGGATAGAATCATACTTAACTTACTAATACTATGAATAACTATTATCGGAAGCCGAAAGTATAATTAATTGTAATAATTGTTTACTTAATAAATAGAAATAAACTAACAAATATTAAAAAATTAACTAACTGAATACTATTAATTGTTTTAACCACGATTTGTATGTAATTTTAAATGTAGGCTAAAAAGACAAAATTTGTGAGACAGTGATTATTGTATATTTTTTCTTAGAATTTCATACACATTTTTATTCAGTAGGCATTATAATAAACAACTGCTGTTTGATCTGATTTTTTTAAGTTTGACGATGAAATCAAACACAGTATCTAGTAAGTTAGTTAGTTGTAGTTCCACAATTTTAGACTATCTAGTCAAAAGTTAGTTAACTACGATTTAACCGATTCCTCTGATTCCACTAATGATTTACCCTTGGCTGAATTTGTGAGACGAAGCATGTCTAAGACTACCTCTAATGATGATGCCTTGTGTTACTGTATCACTATAAAAGTGATTTATTCAACATAAGTTTTGACATGGTAGATACTGCTTTCTTGCTTTGCATAAAAGCGATTCGATTTTAAATAGCTCAACATAAAAAGCAGTAAGTGATAAAAACGGGCAAAATAAAAAAATTAAAAAACTTAGACAGAATATTATTATCAAATCCACTACCAACAACATTAGTTATAACTCTATCGTTTTTCGGTTTATATCCCAAAGTGGGGTTAAATAGCAACATTTACCATACTGACACTTTCTTACCATTTTCCGTCTTAAAAAGCAATCGAAGGTTTTATTGCATGTTCCACCTTCTCTGCATTCATTCCCTAATGATAACGAGAATGAATTACTCCCATTACCAAACGTAGAAAATTTATTACAAGCGTAGAGCATAGGCAAAATTAAAAATGTTAAAAGAAAAGGGAGAAGTACTACACAATCAAAGAAACTTGCAAAAATTGCAAACGGAAGTGCAACAATAATTTTGATAACGTCATCGGGTAACAATTAACAAACAATATTGGTAAATAAATTTGTTAATAAAGAGGCGTATTTTTATGGCTTATAAAAACGTTTCTGTGACTTCTGTTAGTCAAAGTCGTGGCTGAGAAGGTGGCATGCACAATAAAACCTTCAAATCCCAAGCAGCATTTAAGTAACAGTAACTGAGATCGGAACTTTGATTGAGTAGTTGTTACGTAACTGCAACTAAATTTATGACTTTATAGGTTTAATTTCTTCAATTCGGAATATTTTAGTAATTGTGTAGTTGTTTCTACTATTTATTGGAACTATGTAGTTTCATTACTTCTGAGTAACTATTAAAGTATGTGGAACGGTATTGCCACTTAGTATACTTACTTTAAAGTCGTTGCAATTTCAAAGTGGTATTATGATTGTAGCAGTAACTTGCCCGAAGCTACTTTAAAGTTTTTAAAACCTTACAGTCAGTGGCGGATTTAACACTTGAAGGGCCTGAAGCGCTACAAATTTTTGGGGCCCCCCAAGGATTAACATAAATTAAGGTCTATAAAACAAAAAATAATCAACTATAAAAAAATAAACAATTTACCAAAATCGAAAGCTTTTTATTAACATTATAATAAATTATACTTATATGGATACTGTATTGTACAAATCAATTGGTAAGTGCAGAAAGGTAACATTATGTCCATAATATCAATGTCAAATCAAATATTAATGCAAAAATATATAAAGTACTAACAAAATAATTCAAAATATCTGAACGCAACAAAAACACACGCGCAAAGTATAAACAAGCAGAGAAGTGAGGTTGATTAAAATACTACTAAAACAATGGTGGATTCACGCATACTTATATAAATTTGGATTGGCGGGACCAGGCGAGCTTCGCATCTGTAAAGTATAATCTGTGGTCAAATCCGGTAAATAATTATCTGCCTAGTCATTTACTAAGTGACGGGACAGACAGTAAAACGAGAATAAATCTATACGATTTTGCTTCATGCCTAGGCATGAAGAGGGTTCATTGAATGAAGGTTACTAAATGCCGTTCTTTAGAACAGGCAGTTAGTAAATGACTTCATGTGCTGTGGGCAAATAAGGTAATAACATGCACATTTTTTTGCAGAACATTCTTTAGGCAAGGGTAAAGATTTTCCAAGTGTTCATCTAAAAAAATGTTCTACGAAGAAATGTGCATGTTATTACCTAATTTGCCGACAGCACATTAAGCCATTTACTAACTGCCTGTCCTAATTTAGTAAATTTAGTTTAATTTAGTAAATACCTAGGCATATAACAAAATCAAAAGGCATATAGATTTATGTTCGATTTACTATCTGCCCCGTCACTTAGTAAATGACTAGGTAGATAATTAGTTTTCCGGATTTGACTATCTTCCTGCTACATATGTACTGTTCTGACAGGAAAATCTCGCACGATTTTTATCAAGTAGGCTGATTTTTCTTAAATTTTAGACGAGTAACAAAGACTTTTCATGACATGACACAATATCATAGACGCGTCAAAAATAACTATTTCAATAGAAATAAAATAATATTGGCTGATTTTATTATTAATATAAAAAAGAATTTATATCAAGACACATCATTTTGATTTAGCAACTACGTATTTTATTAAATTGTACTTTATGACATATGTCATTAAAAGAAAAATAACAATTTGACATAAGTAAAACTTGCCACTGGATGTAAGACCGTTTACAAAATGAAGAAAATCGAGTGAAATTTTTCTGCCGGCATAGTACTTAATCGTATAATTTTAGGTTTTTGGTATAACTGATTTATTATTCGTTAATTAACATTATACGCACTAATAAATATTAAATAATAGCTATTTATGTAACAAGTACATAATGCAGAACTTTATAGATGAGCTCAGTTTATGGCCGAGCGAGCGAAGCGAGCGAGGCCTATAAAAAGGGCGAGTCTATAAAGTTCGATTATGTAAGAGTTACACATGTAATATACAGTTGCCATTGGAAAACTGAATATACTATACTTTATTTTACAACTACCACTTTATTTTACGAGTACAATAATAAGCCAGTTTACTGCCGCAAAACAATACAATAAACAGTACTTTATAATGCAATAGGACATAATAGCTATTTATGTAACAAGTACATAATGTAGGACATTATAGACAAGCCCAGTTTATGGCCGAGCGAGCGAAGCGAGCAAGGCCTATAAAAAGGGCGAGTCTATAAGGTCCGATTATGTAAGAGTTGCATACAAGCTTTATGTTCGATTCCTAAAATTGGCTAATTATCAAAAAAAATCAGTTTATAAATTTGACATCTATTCTTGACAGAAGAAAATTTGACATGTAATATACAGTTGCCATTGGAAAACTGAATATACTACACTTTATTTTACAACTACCACTTTATTTTACGAGTACAATAATAAGCCAGTTTACTGCCGCAAAACAATACAATAAACAGTACTTTATAATGCAATAGGACATAATAGCTATTTATGTAACAAGTACATAATGTAGGACTTTATTTTACTACTATATACTTTATTTTACTACTACCACTTTATTTTACGAGTACAATAATAAGCCATTTTACTGGCGCAATACAATACAATAAACAGTACTTTATAATGCAATCGGACATAAATACATTTATTTTACAATCAGTTATTTTACAATGGAACTTTTCTACTTTTACTATACCAAAAACAATTGACAAAAGTCATTCAGGAATTTTACCCGTTGAAAAGCGTTGTAAAATTCCCCTTCACCGAACGTCTTATCAGAAACCATTAATTCAAGAAATTATAGTCATCATAGTAGTCTGATGACCGCGCTGATGCTGATTGTGCGAGAAAGCAAGTGTTCGGAGCGACAGAGATAATACATTCCTCGCAAGTCTGTTGTGAAACAGTATACTCCGTTACAATATTTTACTTATGCTTGCCTTTTCGTAGAAAACTATAATGTGTCAACCGATATGAATGATATAATCCGTTTTTGTTTCACTTTTCGCGAGAAAGTGAATTCCACGCCAATAATTGTTATTTATCGCGTGTCCAGTGCGGTCCTTGGCAGGAGGCCTCGGCGGGGCCACCTGACTTGCGGGGCCTGAAGCGGCCGCTTCAAGCGCTTGTGCCTAAATCCGCCACTGCTTACAGTAGTATTGAATGTAACACTTACGTTTTTGCTACCCACGAGAATCACATTAAAGTAATTTTTTGTAAACTACTCCATCTCCATATTTACTTGTAAAATGTTGGATTAATCAATAATCATTAATCAATTTGCAATTTGTTATGATTGTTAATAGATGTTTTACTATATAACCTTCAATAAAAATAACAAATTGGTGCCAAATTGTGCCTTAG
Organism: Agrypnus murinus; assembly: GCA_929113105.1. Classification (NCBI taxonomy): domain Eukaryota; kingdom Metazoa; phylum Arthropoda; class Insecta; order Coleoptera; family Elateridae; genus Agrypnus; species Agrypnus murinus. The sequence continues at coordinate 168,702,068 of OV816025.1, read as the reverse complement.
GGATTGTTATGTATGTAGGTTGAAGTTGGCAACATTTATTTGTAGTGATGTAACTAACCAATGCTGGCGCGTTCCGTGGGCGAGCGTCAGTAACACTCGAGCTGGCTTGGAGGATACACGTCTTCTACAATCTATGCATTGTGTATGTAATTCGCCCTGCTCACTCAATATTAATAAAGTTAATTAATGACAGTAATTGAGTATCTTTTATTTAAACACATAAAAGAACATAACAGGAATAATATAAAAATGGTTTCTATCATGTGTTTCAACTTATAAGTATTTCGTGTATATTTATCATGTTTTAAGTATTAAAGACATTTTTTTACTAAAAAATATATTTAAAGAAAGCGCGTTGTTATTTTTCGATCTATCATCATCATATTTAACAGAAAAGTTTCAATGGTTTATAATTTTGGTGTACTGGAATGACAAAATAATCAAACATTTCATCGCTCTTTGTATTAAGTACGTATTACAAATAAACTGGTAATTCATTTTGTGACACGATCCAGCATTATATAGTATAGAAAATGATAGAATATTTGTTAAGTTGCAAGAGCAAGAGAGAGCAACCACGCGACATGATGTGTCAAAGAGAAAAGAAGTTCCATGAAAGTAGCAATTACTACGCCGCCACGTACCTGCTACCCAAAAATTGTTCCCCATTTTGGTTCCAGGCACGTAACAAAACCGTAGCAATTACGTGCTTGTGACTAGTGGCTAAAACTTAATAGTTCCACCGGTAGTTGCTGGTACGTAGCGACGACTAAAAATGCTGCTTGGGATACTTTTTGAAGACGGAAAATGGCCAGAAAGTGTCAGTATGTAAATATTGCTATTTAACCACTTTGGGATATATACTAAAAAATGATAAGAGATAATCAAATCGCTTTTATGTATCGCAAGAAAGCAGTATCTACCATTTCAAAACTTATGTTGAATAAATCACTTTCATAGTGATACATTAGCACAAAGCCGTAAAAAAGGAAATTCTTAGTCTAGAGAGTTATATTTTAAATAAAACTTTAAAAGGTGGCCCAAGCGATTTGTGTTGTATAATATCTGATTATATAAAGACTAAAAAATGCATAAATATTTTATTCCATGATTTAAAACCTGCTTTACCAGCATGTCAATTCAGGTTTATAAAGTAAGTCGTGTTTTGACTCATTAAAAAGCAAATCAACAACAAAAATTAATTATCTTTCTAGAAATAATCAGATTCTGAAAAATCACTACCATTAGAAACATTTGTGGGAATAATTCAATAATTTTACAGAAATTAACAAAGTAAATTAAAATGACAACACCATTTTTCAATATAGTCTCGTGTCATTCAGGAAGCTTCCGTATTTCTCGATAAAAAAAAGTTTTTAGGCTGCATTAGCACTACTCATTCTCGCTTCCACAAATTTATATTAGAGTGAAACTTTTTCCCTCTAAAAATTCTTTTAACAGGCCGAACATGTTGAAATCTGAGGGTGCAAGGTCTGGACTATAGTGTCGTCCTTATCGTACGAGAGCTGAGCGCAAAAATACATAGTGGTTTTATTCCAAAGGTTTAATGCCTTATGTCGAAAGTAGCCTTAATTGTTAACCAGAAACCGCTAGTCTGCCAGTCCTGAGTGGTAGCGTTTACGCGGGGGCGGCGTTCAAAAGAACAAATTTTTCATCAAATACATAGTGACTATATTCCAGCGTAATTTTTTGGTTATGTGTGCTACTTATTACCTTCTTTAAAATTATGTTTTCAAGCTCTGGCAGACGGCAGCGTTTTCCAAGCAGACGCTCCTGAAGTTGTCATAAATTCACTAAAAAAATAGCGGTTATATTCCAAGATGAAAATTATACCAAAAGATCAAGAAAAATTGCAGTTTGTATCAGCGTAAAAATGTTTGTAAAAATGTAAATTTTTTACATTTTTACACGGATTATTTTTTCTTGGTTTATACGTGTCCAGGAAAAGTGTCGTTCTAGTTTTGTTAACATCCGAATTCCCTTTCTTGCCATACATCACACAGACAAAATGTCAGGAGAATGAAACCTACCACATCTCCAGCATTCTTTGGCGTTTGACACGTTTCACTGATTGTTGTGTTGCGATTTGATACGAAGATCATTACTACAGTGACCATCATTTGCTATAAACTGTTTTGATGCAACTTTTCCATGTGATTTATTTATTACTTTAAGAATTCCTGGCTGTAACAATCGAGTTTGCTTTTCTGCACTTTTCATACTTAGTGCTATGGCAACAGCATCTTCGAACACTAATTTTGTTTCAGCTAATAATTTTCTTTGCATAACTTCATTTTTTAGTCCACAAACAAATTTGTCTCTCAGTGCTTCATCCAGGAAACCACCAAATTCACATGTCTGTGACACCTTCTTAATTTCTACAACAAAGTCACTAATTGATTGCTCTGGTCTTTGTACACATTTATAAAAAGCATATCATTCTGCAATAACTAATCTTTCTGGTGCAAAATGTCTTGTTAATTCTTCTTTCAATTCCTCATATTTCTTCTTTGATGGTGTATCTGGTGACACTAAATCTTTCAAAATTCCATAAGCTTCTGGACCTATAAATGTTATTAATAATGGTACTTTTTTAGATTCTTCAATACCATTAACAATAAATAATTGCTCCAAACGATCTATATAATCTTTAAAATCTTCACATGGTTTATAATGTTCTATACTTCCAGCAAATGCCATTTTTAATATTTTATTTCTGCAACAAATATCTAAATGTTTGACAGACTGACTTTACCGACAAACTTCTTATGTTTTCCTTTTATTGTACTAGATTTCTATTTCCTCGTCGCCAAAATGTTGTATCTTTACTGATACATTAATAAAGACAGACAGACATACAGGGTTCTTCTAGTACAATATTTATTAGTACAAAAATAAGTACAAGACTGACAAGACAAGACTTTGTAACTGACATAATTATTGTTATGTTTTCTTAGGCAACTATGTTAATAATATAAATATACAACAGTGCGGAAACCAAATTAGGCTGCAGTATTCTAATTTTGATCTTACCAATGTATAAAACAGTAGTTTAATACAATAGATATCCTGTATTTCTAATAATAAAACCTAATGTTTTTAAAGCTGCATTACTGACTCTTACTATTTGAGGAATGAACGTTAGCTTCGAGTCCATGGTTACACCTAAATCAATAAACTCACAACACCCTTGGAGTAGTGTGCCATCTGCATTATAATAAAAGTTGGTATTACTGTTTTTTCTAGAGAATGACAGTATTTTACATTTATTAATGTTTAGACTAAGTTGGTTTAACTGACACCATTAAGTAAAATTATCAATGTCATTTTGTAATTCAAGACAATCTGAAAGAGCCCTTATAACCCTTGCTATTTTCAAATCGTCAGCAAATATATGTTTATCAGAGTTAATACATTCAACTACATCATTAAAAAATATGATAAATAACAATGGTCCTAAGTTTGAACCTTGTGCCACTCCACTAACCGCATAAAAGCAGGAGAGACATATCCACTATGTTCAACATACTGTGATCGACCATGACAATAAATTTTAACAATAATATTAATTTATAACATAATCCAAATGATTTTAGTTTATGAAGGAGTATGCATTGATTTACTTTATCAAAGGCTTTTGACAGGTCGGTGTCGATAACATCCACCTGCAGACGATTATCTAAAGCTTCAGACACAAATTTGGTGAATTCACATAAATTTGTTGTAGTCGATCGGCCTTTGACAAATCCATGCTGTTCAGGAGAAATTCTAGATACAACATGAGAGTAAATATGATTGGATAAAACCATTTCAAAAAGTTTAGCAAAGTTTGACAAAATGGCTATTGGCCTATAATTGCTGACATGACTTTTATCACCCAATTTAAAAACTGGGCTAGTTCTAGATTTTTTCCAAAACATAGAATAGTGTGATGTTTTTATAATCAAGTTAAACAAATGTTGTAAAGGAGTACTAAAAATGTTAAATAAAATTAGTCAAGTTAAATCAAGTCAAAAATCAATGCTATTTTCTAGAAACTCAAAGATTTGTATGTAGTTAAGCACCGATACATTTGGAGGAATATATATTACAACAATAAATACATGTTTGTGTTTTAGAAGTAACTTTATAGCAACTAGATCAATTTGTTCTATAGGAGATACAAGATGTAGATCTTGAATCATGTGATTACCGTTTACAGCAATTAAGGCGCCACCTCCCCCAATATTATTTTTACGATCACAGCAAAAAACACAATAATGATTAGGAAACAATTCACTCGATAAAACACCATCAGTAAGCCATGTCTCAGTTAATAATATGATATTAACATCAGCTGAACATACATTTGTGTAGAAAGTGTTCATTTTAGTATTCAGACCATTAACATTTTGATATACACAAGAAAAAAGCAAGAAATTAGTTATATCTGTAGCCTGTTGAGAAATTACTGGTTTTTTCATGAACAATTTTAGGGATACCATTAAAATATTTCAGCTTAATTCCTTGTTCCCCGTTATCAATTCTAGTTTTGAATTCTTTGAGAATACTATATGCTTTTGTCTGTTGATATTTAGTTAAGTCCTTGTTTATGTAAATAGAATTCCGATGCCTATATTTAGCAATTATAGTTCTAGCCATCTCCTCTGAAGATAGAGTAAAACAAATTGGACGTGGTTTATTGGATATACTCTTACCAATACGAATGCATTTAATAATATCTACACTTACTAAATCAGTTGTAGAGATTAAATCAGAAACAACATTAAAATCACAGGCATTTTTGTCACCAGTGTTAACACAGACAGATTCAGGCAAATTATTAATAATAATATTACGTGCACGTCTAGATCTATCTTCTAGTTCTTCATATATCTGTTCATGGGTACTGATATCCTGAACTTTACAATTCTTTACTTCTTGCAGTTCTTTAGTAATGTTCTCAATATTTGTTGCAGTGGTGAATTGGTTAAATTGTTTTTTCAATCCTTCCAATTCTATCTTCATATTATCCACACTTTTTAATATTGTGGGAACCAACTTGAGACCATTTAAACAGTCTGCACAATAAAATTTCAATGCACGTTTGCCCTTTAGGTCCATAACTTTCAGCTCAGATGCTGTTAAGTCAGAACATTCTCGGTGCAATGATCTTCCACAGCTATCACATAGTATGCAAGGACAATGATAATTTTACTTAATGGTGTCAGTTAAACCAACTTAGTCTAAACATTAATAAATGTAAAATACTGTCATTCTCTAGAAAAAACAGTAATACCAACTTTTATTATAATGCAGATGGCACACTACTCCAAGGGTGTTGTGAGTTTATTGATTTAGGTGTAACCATGGACTCGAAGCTAACGTTCATTCCTCAAATAGTAAGAGTCAGTAATGCAGCTTTAAAAACATTAGGTTTTATTATTAGAAATACAGGATATCTATTGTATTAAACTACTGTTTTATACATTGGTAAGATCAAAATTAGAATACTGCAGCCTAATTTGGTTTCCGCACTGTTGTATATTTATATTATTAACATAGTTGCCTAAGAAAACATAACAATAATTATGTTAGTTACAAAGTCTTGTCTTGTCAGTCTTGTACTTATTTTTGTACTAATAAATATTGTACTAGAAGAACCCTGTATGTCTGTCTGTCTTTATTAATGTATCAGTAAAGATACAACATTTTGGCGACGAGGAAATAGAAATCTAGTACAATAAAAGGAAAACATAAGAAGTTTGTCGGTAAAGTCAGTCTGTCAAACATTTAGATATTTGTTGCAGAAATAAAATATTAAAAATGGCATTTGCTGGAAGTATAGAACATTATAAACCATGTGAAGATTTTAAAGATTATATAGATCGTTTGGAGCAATTATTTATTGTTAATGGTATTGAAGAATCTAAAAAAGTACCATTATTAATAACATTTATAGGTCCAGAAGCTTATGGAATTTTGAAAGATTTAGTGTCACCAGATACACCATCAAAGAAGAAATATGAGGTGGTAGGTTTCATTCTCTTGACATTTGTCCCGCAAAGTATTGGGAATGTTATTTATGCAAAAGGAAGGGCCATACCTCTAAGAAATGCAAGCAAATAAAGGTAAAGTCAGTAGAAGACAATGAAGAATCAGAAAATTCTGAAGAATGTGTTTTGGGTAACATTAAGAAGATAGGAGAAAATGAGTCTTACGTCATAGATGTCATAGTAAATGGAGTCAAAGTTAAGATGGAAGTGGATACTGGAGCGTGTCGCTCAGTAATGCATCTAAATGATTTTGAAAAATATTTTGCTAATACCAAGTTGGAAGTTCCAAGATTTAGTTTAAAGTCTGTCTCAGGTGAAAAATTGCATGTAGCAGGTATTTGTAATGTAACTGTAATGTGTAATAATGTCTTAAAGAATCTAGATTTAGTTGTTATTAAGTCAAGTGAGCCATTTATACCATTATTGGGTAGAGATTGGTTAAATATTTTATTCCCTGACTGGCAAGATAAATTTAAAATGACAGTAAGTGTTATTAGTCCGTCCGAATATCAGTCAAGTCCGTCAGTCTCAATAGTAAATCTTTCCAATACTTGTATAACTGTATTCTAACAATGTTGAATGCTTATATGTGAGGATAGACCTACAAAACTGAAGGATTAAACTTATAAAATAATATAAATATACAACACGCACCAGCAAATATATATTTGTCTTCTTGAAAATGTTTTGCATAAATTCTGTAAATATTGTTACTACAAAACATATGGTAACTATCCTATTAGGCATTGTAATCAGCAGGCTCTGCTGAATATTGTTAATGAAACTTCACTCCTATCAAGAAAAAATGTTTCTAGTCTTGTATTCTTACAAAATATTATTAATGGTCGTATACAGTCTTCTGGTCTTCTTAGTCAAATTTACTTTTTTGCCCAATCGGGCGTTTTGGTTCATTTACAAGCTCTGCTCTCAGGGCGGTAAGTTCAACTTACCGCCCAAGGCTCGGTAATAAAGTACCTCGTCATTTAAGTCGAAAAACACTCACTATCATTCTAAAATTCGTCCAGATTGAGATAAAAATTGTTTTTGTTTATTCAACTCCATAATAACCAGGCACATTAACAAACTAAAAATTCACATTTTCAGTGCGATGTGTTTAATGTTTACTCTATATATTTAAAATTCACTCATAGATCCGATCGGGCAAAAAATAGTGTAACGCCCGGGCGTTAGGTACGCTTTACCAGCTTAGCCTCGACTGGTAAAGTGTACCTACCGCCCTTAATACTTAAATTACTATTATGCACAGATGCATTATAATTAGACTATTATTGCAAGACTCATCTAAACATAAACGTCTTTATATGGCCCAAGGGCCTCTTTATGGTCAGACGGGCAATAACGAAAAGTCAATTAAATGTCAGAAGTTTTTTTGTAGAACTTGATTGGTTCATAATATAATTTGTAAACTTATCACCAATGAAAATAAACTGAAATTAAATATTTTGGAATAGTAACTATAGTAACGAACTTCGTATAATCACATAAGTATACGCACAGCTGCTTGATGTACCTACGTACTCATTTAATTATATTTTTACACAATAATAGATTTGACATTAAAAACTTAATCTGTGCATAAAATAGTGTATGTATAGCGGGCATAACTTGCTTTTAGGGCCCTACAGCCTTTTCCGCTTCTGGCCATAAAAGCTTCATTATGCCCTTAACACATAATAGTTATTTATGTATTAAGGGCATAAAGAAGCTTTTATGGCCAGAAGCGTTATTTCTAGCCCGAGGTTTCAGCCGAGGGCTAGGAAAAGGCTGTAGGGCCATAAAAGCAAGTTATGCCCGAAATGCATACACTATTTTATGCACAGATTGTTTTTATCTCAAATCTATTATTGTGTAAAAAACATAATTAAATGAGTACGTAGGTTACATCAAGCCTTTGTACGTATACTTATGTGCTTATATACGAAGTACGTTACTATAGTTACTATCTAAAATACTTAATTTCAGCTTATTTTCATTGGTGATAAGTTTACAAATTATATTAAGAACCAATCAAGTTCTACAAATACAGCTCTGACATTTAATTGACGTTTCATTATTGCCCGTCGGATCATAAAGAGGCCCTTGGGGCATAAAGAGACAGTTATGTTCCGATAAATCTAGCAATAATAGTCTAATTATAATGCATCTGTGCATAAATAACTATTATGTACCTAGATCTACTAGTCGATCAACAATGGTGTTTTATTATGGAATACCAAACACATTTCACCATTATAATAGTCCCATGTTAACTATCTTTAAATTATACAATTGTTTACCTAGTAACAGATTTGATATATTTATAGATGTTTTCACATCGAGAGATACTAGCTCTAAAATAATTAGTTTTTATGAGCAATCACATAACAGTGCAATTTAATGTATTATTATTAACTAAACTATCTCACTTTGGCATATTGTTCACACACACTCGTTCTATGTTATTATATTGTTTATTTATGATATTATTTTATGTAACATCTACTTTTTTATTTCATGTTACTAGTATAATGTTGTTGTTGTTGTTTAGCTTATGTTTCCACCATAGGCATTTTGTCTTTTGAGAAAAATAAATATTACTATTACTATTAAATTATCTGACTGTTATACAGTTTTCATGGATATCTTGAAATTTAAGTATTGAGGGTTTAAGTATTTGTTTAAGTATTATCTCATGCGGGTGAATATACAAAGGTTTGTATTACAGCGATTATACAAAGGTTCGTATATTCGATTCGTCATAGTTACTGCAATATAGCCGTTGGAATACGTAGTATCTAAGGAAAAGTGCATATTCTTATTGGTTCATAATGTTGTGAATGAAATAGTCATTGAAATATCAGAAATATTCACTTGTTTTTCGTTGTTCGTTATTTTGAATACACTATAGTTATCATAGATTTAGTAAGACAGAATGCCTCAATGATAATAATAATAATAATAATAATAATAATAATATTACTTCATTCAACAAGCTCAAGAGCTCAATTACAGAATAAAGACAAAAATAATAATACAAAAACATCTATATATACATATTAGAAAAAATAAACAACAAATTATAAAAACGAAAAATTATTAATACATTAATGAAAACAAAAACATATGTAGACACTAGGTACTTATAAAAAAAGAAAGAAAAACTAGATGAGTTTGTATTTAGTTCGCCATGTCAGAGGTGTTGCAAATTTTAACAAGATTGTTTTTAAATTGTTTTATAGTAAGGTGGAAAATGTCTAGTTCAGCATTTACCGAGTTATAAGATTTACACATAGCTACTACTGGCAATCTCATAAAGTAGTTTGTTCTTGGATTACCGTATGTGAATGATTCCGTTTTTCGTGTACAAGCTACTGGTACATGTATATTTATTAAGGAAAGTAAGTGTGGAACAGACATTAGACCATTTACTATTTTATACAAGAATATTAATATGTAATGACATCGTCTGTTTTCAAGCGAGATATAACTCCAATGAGTTAGTAGATCATTGTAATTTAATTGGCTAACGGTTCCGTGTTCCCGATAATAACAATATCTGAGAAATCTTTTTTGTATATTTTCAAGCTCATTCTTTTGGTAACTATAAAAGGGATTCCAAACAACTACACAATACTCCATTTTGGCTTTTACATAAGAATTAAAAAGTCGGCTTAAAACTGTAGGATTAGTGAAGTTTTGAGTATTTCTAATAATAAAGCCTAGTTTCTTGTATGAAGTTGAAATGAGTTCGTCAATGTGGGTCTGAAAGGAAAGTTTTGGATCAAACAAGATACCAAGATCTTTAACTGAAACAGCTCGTGTAACTAAGACTGAATTCATATTGTAATTATAGATCAAATTTGATTGTTTTCTGGAATAGGACATGGCATTGCATTTGTTAATATTGAAATTTAGTTTATTCTCTACTGACCAATTGTAAATGGAATTAATATCTGCTTGTAGTTTTTCACAGTCTTCTATACCTTTGATAATTTTAAATATTTTTAAGTCATCAGCATATAATAGATATTCCGAATATGTGATATGTTGACAAACGTCATTTATAAAAATAGTGAATAGTAAAGGACCTAGTACCGAACCTTGAGGAACTCCAGAGGTAGCATAAAACAGTAGATTTATAGCCATTGTAGTAGACATACTGTTGACGCTCATTTAAATATGAATTAACCAATTCCAATAAATTATTATGAAATGTAGAAGTTTCTAATTTTGAAAGTAACAGACTGTGGTCAACCGTATCGAAAGCCTTGGAAAAATCAGTGTAAATTACGTCAACTTGGCACTTATCCTCCAAGGCTTGCAACACATATTGAGTAAATATACATAAATTGGTGGTGGTAGATCGATTGCTTATGAAACCATGCTGGTTTGGTGATACTAAGCAAGAAATTTGTCTAAAAATATTATCATGTATAATTGTTTCAAAAATCTTAGCAAATACCGATAACAAAGATATCGGTCGATAATTTCCAATGACATTCTTTTTTCCAATTTTATGAATCGGAGATATTTTCAAAATTTTCCATTTTGTAGGAAGTGCACGTTTTTAAACTTAAATTGAAAATTATATATAAAGGAAGACATAGAAGTTCAGAGCAGCCTTTTACTATGTAAGTTGGAAAATTATCTGGTCCCACAGACTTGGAGTTTTTTAATTTTTTAATCGCTTTTCTGATTTTATTTTCCGAGATTTTAGATAACATAACTGAATTAAAAGTAACATCTTTTGAGCAATTATTAAGATTATTAAATGATTTAGGTAGGTACACACTACTGAAATATTTCGAAAATCCTTCAATGATATCTTGAGCGGAGTTTAAGATATTGTCGTTCATTACCATAGGTATCGTAACACTCGTGTTTTCCCGTTTAGACTTTATGTGCGACCAAAAGTTGGATGGATCGCTTAAAATGTTTTCTTCAATATTGTAAATATGATTAGAATATGCTAACTTTAATTTAATCTTTAATTCCTTTCTTAAGCGCTTGAAATCATTTGCAGCTTAATTATTTCACTATTAAACCAGCGTGGATATTTGCTTTTTCGTTTAGTTGCCTTAGGGACGGTTTGTTCAAATACGCGATACAACAATTCATAAAATTTATCAACCATTTCATTAACATCCGTATAGCTGTCTAAACATTCCCAGTTAATTTCTCTAATTAGATCATACATTAATAAGAAATCTGCTTTTTTTAAATTGAAATAAGTTTTTTTAATTTTAAAATTTTTTAAAAATTAAGTTTCTTGTTTCCTTGTTAAAATTTACAACATTAATCCTAGAAACCTCTATTTGAAATTCTATGTTTAAACAAGGATGATGTAAATCAATAGGTACTAAAGCATTCACCTCTTCAGTAACAGTAAGGTTCATATTAGATAAAACCAAATCAAGAATGCGGCCATTGTGATTTGTAATGATATTATGCTGTTCAAGTCCCAGAAAAGACACAAAATTAATAAAATTTTTACATAATTGAGAAATATTAACATCATCTTTGTTATTTATATAATACTGATATATTTCAGATAAGTTGAAATCTCCCACGATTAGAACTTGGGATGTAAAAATAAAATTTAATGCTGAAATACTATCAAAAATTAAATTATAATCTTGTATATTTGTTTGTGGTTGTATATATAGAACTATAACATAAAAATGAGTGTGCGGACTTATAGATATTTTAACGCAAACGATATCACATGTATCGATGGAACACAACACTGGAATTTCTTCGCACATAAATTTATTAACAACGGCAATTAAGACACCTCCCCCACAACGAAAGCCAGTAGCTAACAAATCACGATCTTTCCTGAAAACCTGATATCTATCATTACATAGTTCGCTGTCGAAGATTTTGGCATCCAACTTCGTTTCAGTACATGCAATTATTGAATAATCACTAGTACATGTTTCCAGATAGAAATTATTAGTTTTAGTTCTTAATCCCCGAACGTTCTGATAACATAACGAAATTTCTTCTTTAGGATAACATTTACTGACATACACATCTGGATTGGGACAACCTTATTGCGAAAGTAAATCTCTTTCGGTTAAAATTTTTATCGAATTAGAATTGTTATCCTTTTTCATGTATATAGTTCCCTTTTTAGTCCACAAATATTTATATTGTAATTCCTTTTTTACAAGAGTAGCTTTCCAAAGTAAATTTTTATTATGTGGTGTTAAATTTTCATTTATGAATATGTGTTCATTTCCAGAGTTAGGCACAACATCATTATTGATAATATTTATGTTACTTTCTTTCTATAAAATAATCTCGTATCGTTTGCCTTTGAAATTGAACTATAACGGGGGCTGGTCTGTTATTGTTTCTTGTTGGTAAACGATGAATAGCTTCAATATCTGTTCTATTATATTGTTGAATATCTAATTTTTTAGCAATTACACAGAGAGAAATACTTCCTAAGAGCTTTGCACAATATTGTTCAAAACGGTGTTGGAGAAATTTATATTATAATTGTAGAATCGTATTGTCCAGCGTTGTGTAGGTTTTCGTTACTGAATTGTCTAACAGGAACGTACGACAATTATTTAACACAGTCAGATTTAGTTCTGCATTCTTTGGAACAATGTTGTAGAGGATAAGCTAGCATATTATGTTGAAGTATAATTGTAAAACATGTTTAGAAAAATACAATATTTTGTTTGAATGAAATCATAATCCAGTGTTCAAACTGCTTGCTACTAATTATTGTGTTTCGCAAAGTTTATGGATGACATCCTATAGATGTCACCACTTGTAATTATCGCTATTAATGTAAATTCGAGATTTATACATAAACAGGCGACGGCAAAAGGAAATTTTAGTGTTATACGTGTATATATTACACGTTGTATAGTATGTAAATACTATACATTGTATAGCTATATACATATTAGTTAGATATAATGGGTGTTCATTTAAATTCGTAATCTAGCAACCTTTGGAATTTTAATGAAAGAAGGCAGAGCGACAGATATAATACGTCGCAGATAGAGACAGGCAATAATCCAAAGGTTGCTAGATTACGAATTTAAATGAACACCCGTTATTTTAATATATGTAAAAATATATATTTTATTTGTGATACCTAACCTTCTGTATACAATATTTGTGCCAGAGTATTGCACAATTTGTATAAATGTGAACAAGTAATTGTGTTAAATATTATTAAGTAAATGTGGCACAACTATCGCATCAATTGTACAATTTTGTATAAAATTGTATGCAATAACATTACACATTCTGTTTTAATAAGTAACACAATTTGTTATGGAAACTTATAGACAACTATTCATTTGATTCTACAAAATTACTATTGACTTCCACAAAATCTTGACAAACTAAATGACACAATCTTGTTTTATAATTGTACACAAATTGTCCCTGTCACTTTTTTAAGACCAATTTGTTTTACAATACCACACAATTGTTGATGAAATTTAAATACATTTCTCTCTGTGTATATCTAGTTTATTTAGTAAATTCTCATCATTGTCATTCTTTAAACCATGAATTTCTATATTCTTATTTCTGCTGTACTGATCAAGGTTATTTAAAGCAAATTTTAAGTCTTGAATTTCTTTATCCTTTTTATCAAGATCTTGTTGGAGGCCAAGAACTTTAACTTCATTTACATTCAGACGATTTCACATGTCTTTTATTTCAGTTTGCATTTCTGATATTTTTGTAGTTAGATTACTAACTATATGTGTGAGCTGTTGAATGCTATTTTGAAGTAACGGTAGCATTTCTAGCTGGGCGATAATTTTTTGTAGATGTTGATCAGTGGTTGTTCCAGTTGTAGTTGTAACAGTCTGCATATTGGTTGAATTTAAGAGTTCAGGCGATGCAGAATTAATTATTAACATAGGTGTAATAGGTTGAAATTCTTTTCCATTACTGGCAGAATTTGAGGTTAAAACCTCAGTGCATTTAAAACACTTCCAGGACTTTATTGTTTTGTTTTCAATCATATCGCGGTAATTAAAATCATTTTGACATTTTGGTTGAAACAGTTTCTAATGGCGTTTTCAATTGAAGCCCGGATTGCTCGAAAAATGGGTATGATGTCATTGGTCTTATATAGATTGATCGAAGAGTGATTGACAATACACAACTGAATCAAATCATTTTGATAGCCCTATATTTGTGTGACCATTATATTATATTATTATATATTATGTTCTTTTTCTTTTAGATCTTCCTTCACTGCTTCCCACCATCTCTTCCTCGGTCTCCCCCTCTTTCTCCGTCCTTCTGGTATATACCATCTTAATCCTTTTACTATCCTGTCATCCGGCAGTCTTTCCATATGACCTAACCACTGGAGTCTTCTGGCTTTAATTACCTGTATCATATTCGGTTCATTGTATAATTCTGCATTTGTTCTTCTCTCCCATACTCCATCTACCTTCTTCCCGCCATATATCCTTCTTAGTACTCTTCTTTCCCATACTTCGAAACTATTTTGTGTTTTCTTTGTCATAGTCCATGTCTCACTGGTATACAGTACGGTCGGCCTCAATATGGTCTTATAGATCCGGATCTTTATTTTTCTAGAGATATCCTTTGATCGTATTATGTTATTCATACTCCCCGCGCATCTACTCCCTTTAGCTATTCTTAACTCTATTTCTCTTTCCTCTTTACACTTATTGGTTATTAATACCCCCAAATACATATATTCTTCTACCTCTTCAAATTCCAGTACTTCTTCTTCTCCTATTTGTAGTCTTAGTTTATTTTGTTCATTTACCACGTGTTTATTTTTTAATTCCATATATTTGGTCTTACTTTTATTTACCCTTAGGCCTATTTGTTTTGCGGCTTGCAGCAATTTTCCAGCTATTTCTGTTAGTTCTTTTCTACTCCTTGCTATTAACAATAAGTCATCTGCATACGCAAGACACTGATGGCTCTTATTCATAATCGTTCCTCTCCTATTTATCCCACTTTTCCTTAGTGTCATTTCTAGTGCCGCGTTAAATAAAACAGTAGATAGCAGGTCGCCTTGTCTTACTCCCCTTTTTACTTCAAAACTTTTCGTTACTTCCCCATTCACTTTCACCATGCATTTAGTATCTTTTAGCGTTAGTTTTATCAATCTTATTAACTTTTCTGGAATTTCCAGTATTCTTAATGTTCATACATTTTGTTTCTAATTATGGAGTCGTAGGCGGCCTTGAAATCAATAAAAAGCATATGCAGGGGAATATTATATTCATACGCACCCGTTAATATTTGTTTTATTGTAAATATTTGATCACTGGTAGCCCTTTTCTTGCAAAAACCCGCTTGGTATTCTCCCAAAGCTGCTTCTAAATACCCTTCCAGCCTTTGTTTAATCACTATCGCCAACACTTTGTACGTTACATCTGATATTGCAATACCTCTATAATTGCCGCACACACTTTTATCCCCTCCTTTGAAAACCGGTACTATCACTACCTTCTCCCGCTGTTGAGGCATATTTTCTGTATCCCATATGTTCTTTATTAACTCATACACTCTATCACATACCATTTCACCCCCGTATTTTAGATTTTCAGCTGCTATTCAGTTCTCCCCTGGGCTCTTGTTATTTTTCATTTTCTGTATTACTTCTTTAATTTCGATCTTACTAGGCTTCCTGATTTCTTCATCATGTATCTCCTGTATTTCTTCATCCTGCTCTTCTCTTTGTGCTACGCTTCCTTCTCTATGTATTCCTTCGTGTGTGTTTAACTCCTTTTCAAAGTGGTTTTTCCATCTTTCTTGGATATCTTGTGTATTACTTAATAATTCCCCATTTTCTCCTTTGATATAGCACTGTTTTCTCTTGTATCCAGTTCTAATGGCTTTAACATCTTTGTAAAAATTTCGTATTTCCTTTTTCTTGTACTTCTCTTCGATGTCCTTTATTTCCTCCTCCATATATTTACGTTTTTTTGCCTTACACATCTGTTTTACTTTAATTTTTTGCTCTTTGTATAGATTTTTATCTTGATCATTTTGTGTTTGTAAAAACTTTATCCACATCTTCGTTTTCTTATTAATCTCTTCTTTGCATGTTTCGTCCATCCAGTGATTCTTTTTGGTCTTCCTATTTAGTGGTATATTCTTCTTCGTGGCATTTACAATTGATTCCTCCAGTTTTTTCCATTTTTTTTCTACCTCTTCATACTGTTCGTCGTACTTCTTACATTCTTCTTCTATACTGTTACTATATTCCTGTGCTATTCCAGTATTCTGTAGCGCCTTAAGATCATATGTTATTTTTCTTTTGTTTTTCCCACATTCTTTCTATTTTACTTAATTTTATTACCATTATTACAAGAAAGTGGTCTGAGTTTGCGTCAGCTCCTCTATACGTCCTAACATTTTTTATTTTATGAGCCACTTCTTCTCCCAATACATGGTCAATTTGGTTTGTTTCTTTACTCCCTGGAATTTTCCATGTTCCTTTGTGTATGTCCTTTCGTATATTCCATTATTTTTATCTTCTGCTCTATGGCGAATGTTATTAACCTTAACCCATTATCATTACTCACATCGTGTTTACTTTCACCCCCTGTAATCTCTTTATATATCTCCTCTCTACATATTTTCGCGTTCATATCTCCAATTACTAATTTAATATCCTTCTTAGGGATTTTCTGGACCATTTCTTCCAATAATTCGTTCTTTATTTCTTCGTCCTTCTCTTCAGTTGGTGCATGTGCGTTAATTATTGTCAACATATTATGTTTAGTCTTTATTCTTATATAGCACTAGCAAACCCGGCGAACTCCGTTTCGCCACCAGATGGCTTCGTTTTATGTAACATTTCGTTTGGTGATTAAAAGATGAAGAAAAATTTTTTTTTGTTTTATATTTGAAAAGGAAAAATTTTATTTCATTTCACAACAGTAATGAATTCATTTCGATTACAAAAATGAAGTGTTATTAAGTTGAACTTCTCTAAGTAAATGAAAGTGAATCCAAAGTAAATACTGAATGGAAGCGTTATACGTGTCCGCAAATTATCCGTTTCATTGAAGTGCTCTTTGGTAAACCACATTTTTTGTTTTTTGGTCTGACGTTAACACAAACAAAGCGGATGGTTTCCCAACTCGTGAACACGCAACGTATAACTGCCCATGTGAAAAACAATGATTTTCTAAATTTATCCCGCAAACACTAAGCGATTGGCCTTGCGACTTGTTAATTGTCATTGCGAATGCAAGGCGAACTGGAAATTGCAAACGTTTGAAGTCAAACGGAAGATCAGTCGGAATCATTGGTATTCGAGGAATACATACATTTTCACCTGCGTACTTTCCGTTAATAATGGTTGCCTCAATCAAATTCGGCATAAGTCTTTTTACCGAAAGTCGAGTACCGTTGCAAAGTCGCGGTGGATTCAAATTACGCAATATCATAATAACTGTACCAACTTTGAGTTGCAAGTTATGTGGTGGAAATCCTGGTAACTCCAGAGAGTTCAAAAACTCCGTTGGATAATTTACTACATCATCGGGATTTGTTATGGAATCAACGGATTTGTATGTCACCAAATCGCCAGCAATTTTTGATTGAATGGTGAAATTCAGTGCGTGTACATCATTATTCTTTGCGGCAAGAATTGCTCGTTGACTTAACCAAGCATAATTCTGATAATTCTCACTAATGTTTGGGAAAACATTTTCAATAAGAGCTAATTGAGAGTCTACAAATCGGCAAAAGTCGTTGGTAAGAGTAATTAATCCAGATGTCGCATCAACTGGGACTTTTCCATTTCCAACAGCTAACAATTGTTTGGAAAATTGTGCAGCACTTTGATCATTTTGAAGTTGAACTCTCATATTAGTGGTTAGCGATAATGTTTTTACGTTATTCCATAAAGGTGATGCCTTCAGGCAAGCATTCAATTCATCTGCAGGCGTTCCACGGGGAATTACTGGTGGATTACTAACAAAATGATTTTCCCGCTTTTCTGTTGAAATTTTTACTGAATGTTCTTTGCTATAAACCTCACGGAGCCCGAGACCTTTCCAACGAATGCAAAACCGTGGAAATCGGTTCGTGCGTTCTGGAGTTATAGCGTCAGGAAGGAAAACCCGACTTATTTTTATATAGTAGATAACCTTTCTGATTGGGCTCCAAAATCTTTAACATCCTCTAGATTATCTTTTATCAGAAAACCTACACCTAATCGTCTATTTACATTACCACTTGTAAACAGTGTATAATTATTAATTTTTTGTATGCTATTCCCCGCTAAATGTTTCCTGTATACCTGCAATCTCTATATTGTATTTCTGTAGCTCATTCACCAGGATTAGTACCGCGCCTTCTTCGTACATACCTTGTACATTCCATGTACCTATCCTCACTTTTTGCTCATTACTTTGTTGCTGATGTTCTGTTCTTTGTGGGTTATACTTATTTGTCTTACCTTTTTCCCTATTTCTTATAACTTGGTAACCCTTTAATTCATATCCATATCCTTTGCCGATTTCGTTATCATTAACAGCCAACCTATCTGTGTTTACTAGTTTTTTTTTGAGGTGCGTGTTATTTTTCTTAACTGCTCCTCTAAACTGTTCCCCTCCGGAGATCTTTCCGTTACTGTCCTTTTCTGTGCAATGCCTTGTATATTGTTTTCATCTACCACCTCTCCTAATGTGTCCTCCCCTCTTTTTATATCTTCTACCGTGAATGCTTGACCATTGACTATTAGTATATTAAATCGTAGGTTTGCCCTGTTTCTCTTTCTGCGCTCCTCTTTAAGAATAGGTATTAATAGTTTTCTTTCTTCCTGTATTGCTTTGCTAAAATCCTCATCTATCCAGATGTCAGTTCCTTTAAGTTTTTTTGCATTTTGCAGTATTAATATTTTCACATTTTCTCTAGTTAATTTGATACAGATCGGTCTTTTCCTTCCTTCTTCATAGTTCCCTAATCTTCTTGTTTGTTCTATTTCCATTTTCGTATCAATATACCTAATAATAATAAAACACTTCAGCAATACTGTTTTGAAACATGATCAGTTTATTAGCTTATTTATTAGTGGTTAGCAAAAATTATTAATAAAATATTTTATTGGGTTCTATTATAACAAACCTACCGATTCATCAGAAAATGAATTTATCGTCTCCAAGAAATTATGAACTCTGCATAAAGTTGTTTCTCATTTAAATATTCATTAATAGTTTCAATTTCTTTATCATTAGACGAATCTGATGATAAAATTTCTAATAAAGCCAAATAACACCTTTCAGAATCCATAATAATACTTTGAATGCGTTTTTCCAGTTAGGTTAGATTTTTGTTTTGATTTGAATGGATTTGTCTCACGAAACGGATCACCGACGAGCACTCTCTGTGTGGTTTTACACAGAGCGCATGATGGAATCAAACATGCAAATTTCAATGACTGGAATGTTAGGTGAACCAATCGAATGCAGAATTTACTCTCAAAGCAGTCAATTAAAAACGCTATAAATCAATAAACAAGGCATATATATTCATGTAGTATATGCAAAGTGTCTGTAAAAAGTACATCTTTTAATTTTTAAATGATTACTTTAAATAATCAACCAGATGTTGATGTCTTATTACTTTGCATTAAGTAGAAGAAATAAGTTTATAATTAAATTACATAGGAATGCCGTGTAAATTACAATCAAATCTTAAATATAGGTTATGGTCGTAAACAGCAGTTTATTCTAGCACCATACCCACTCATCTTCAGTACAATAAAGAACAATCTCAATTATCATTCAATAAATAAAAACATAATAATTATATTTTCGAACTTTATTATTATAATGATACATCGATTAACTTAAGATATGCCTGGACAACTCATGACGGAATTTGAAAAGAAAATAAAAACAAACGAAAATAAAATATTTTCAATATAATAAGGTATCCAGGCCGACTACAAATTGCTGTTTATTTTAAACCTAGGAGGCATAAATACCTCTCAGCCCATAATATCTACAAAGTGAAATGCACGTTCACATTTTTTTTTGCTACACATTCAAAATTACAAATTACAAACTTGAACAAGGAAAAAATATATTTTAGTTTTTTGATACAAAAAAATAAAATCACAAACAAATTTTACTGGGCAAAAACTATTATGTTAACAATTTTTTTGTCTTTTATTTAAATACCGTTCTTATTTTTGTTTTAGTTTCATGTATAAAATTCGTTTCATTGATAAAGGTTTGGCTAAAATAACAAATGAAAAAAATTAACTTACAAACTAAGACATTACCACCACATTACAAACATTCACACTTGAAGTTATAACATAAAAATGTACAACAAAAATATTTGCTAATTGAAAGATTCAAAATTCCTCCAATGGAGTAATTTAAATAGTACTAGATGTTCTTTTCCTTATGTATTTAAAAACAAATGAAGAATTTTTTCCATTGTCGTTAACTGGCACTTAACTAAATATTTACAAAAATAAGTCTAATATTCTTAAAACATACAAGTAGTTACATTGGTGTAACGCCTGAGCACTTAAATTATTTTTTTTTCCCTATTTTGTAAAACAATCCGGGAGGTGTGTACTCGAAGCACTGCCTAATACTTAACCAAATCGATTAATATTTAAACATAAAAAATCGAAAGATACTTTGAGTATCTAAGCGTAAAGAATGACGACAGTGTCACAATACACACGACCACGACCTTGCACTACCTGTAAAGCTATAATCAGGAAGCTGTGCTACGAGAATACGTGGTTAGAAGACTTGAGTTACAATATTATAATATATATATACAGCGTATGGCATTGTCAAAATGGCAGCAAATCTACCTTCGGATGTGACAGCTCCATTGTTTTGGATCTGCCTATGGAGATCAAGGTTTGAACATTTCGCCACATTCCCAAATCAGTATTGCAACATTTGAATTTTTCATTCTTTAGAATAAAAGAGAACAGTCAATATGTTTTTTTAAAAAATATTACTCTCCCTCGTTGATCTACTGATTCGAACATGACAAAAGCTACCCATTTTTTAGAAGACTTTAAATTTAAAAACTGACACTAGCACTTAGAAGTTCAGTCTGTAAAAAGAAACCAGTTCACATTTTATCATTTCGAGTTGTTCTTTTTCTCATTCTCTTCATGAAAACACATTTTTTTAATATTTGGTAATTTTCTACAAGACAGCAAATATTAATTATAAATAGTTTAATATGTGTCACTAGTCACTGCACACAAAATGCTGCATGTTATATTATCTGCGATCTCTATACAATAGGTAGGTCTGCAATGGTTGCGGAAGATTCAAACTTGACACTCTTTCTTCTATGTTTGCTTTTCCTAAACGCTGTCTGATTATACGTCTACATAAGTCCGTTAAGGGCAGAGGTTCAGCTGAAAAAAAAGAAACAAAAATATTAGTATCACACTGATCAAGAAGTAGTTAGAAGATGATAATATAGCTACAGCTTAACTAAATTACTGCGAGGCAATTGTATCAAAACAAATTATTGCCTAGATAATTTACTAGTACATTCTAATATTTTGCAGTTGTAATGGTAGAGTCCATGATAAGATACATAATATGATCTGTGCTCAAATTGGCATTGCTTTGATGCAGGCTAAGAATAGATTTACAAGTACATGTTGCATTTCTGGTAATACAAAATGTTCCCTGTGCTTTTCTATCCGTCAGAAATTTAAATTACAAAAAAAGTTGTCATCACTTCATGGACTCTTTAGTTTTTGCACATTAAAACTTAATTGATTCTGGTCTGTACACATAAGTTGGATAGTTTTACACGTAAAAATTTATTGGAAAGAAATTTTCAGGATTTATTGACAAGAAATTGAGATGAAATAAAACTTTTGTCTGGTCATTTTACATACTAGTACGATTTTTTTTGTTGCTTCAAATGTGCACTTGATAGTGGCTGGGTTGGCAGAGCTTGCAGGCTATCCATTTTATATGTTTTGACATCATGTATTGGTTTAATTGTTGTTGTATTTATATTGACTACATTATTTAACTACACAGACTGTTCGCAGTTCATATCGGTACACTATTGCTATCTCCGTTATTGTTGGAGCTACAAAGTTATATCATATTTTTCATCTAAAGTATTGTTCAGGTCATTAAAAATATTTTTTTCTATTTTGCGTCTATAATAAAGCTGTTAAAGCTCCCAAAACCATGCATTTATAGCTCATTTCAGTGCTTTAAAATAGCACAACTTTTTCGAAGTTGGTAGCATTGAAAAAATATAATGTAGCATTAGGTAGCAGTGGTAGCATCAAATGTCACATCAGTGTTGTCAACTACCACAAAAAATTCCTAAATTTTGAAATTGCGATTTTTTTTTATTTAAAAAGGGAATAAAAGACGCAAAATAGAAAAAATAGCATAAAAAACTCGTTTCATAAGTCATTATCGCACTCGTCCCTCCCATTATCCCAAGACCACAATTTATTGAGGCATCACGTAAATTGCAGGCAGAACTTAAAGTGTTAATTAACCAACACGAAATATAAAAATAACTTTTGCAAAAAATTAACAACAAATATCTTAATAAAAACCAAAATTCTTTATAGCAATATAAAAATAATAACCCACAACCTTATATTCTGCATGGATGGATATTATTGAATGACCTACTTTTTTTTATTAAATGCATCAATAATAGTTGTAAATGAAAACAATATAAATCATTAAATAAAATCTAAGCTTTGTAAATGCATGTGGTAAATAAAAATGTAGATAATTGGGTTAATGAAAGATTATCGAAAGGGAGAAAACGAGATTGATTAATTAAAAACAGATAACTTTAAACAATGAAGTTGGTGAATGTTTGGCAAAATAATCCCAGAATAGAAGTAAAAGGTCAATAACAATACTTTAATTTATTGTATTTCCCATAGTGCCATAACATCCAAAAATAAATCTAAGATTATAAATGAAAATAATAAAAATTGTAGAAACACTTATAACAATTAATTTAAAAAAAAATTGCGATATAAAAAAGTAACCCTCAAGAAGTAAATGACAACTGCTGGTTTTTATGTTATAAACTATCAGAATGTTGATGTTAAGAGCAACCATTTTAATTACTGTATTGAAGGCAACCGATAGTCAATTGTTCAAATTGTAGTCATTTATTATATAAACTTATGTTGGCAAGTCCATTTTATTTTTTACAATAGGCTACAGGAATTACTTTTTTTTAAATTTTATTGCAATCAACACCTACTAGTAAAGCAGAATATCAGCAAATAATTTTCCCAGTCATAAAAAATTCCTAAAAATTGCTTTAAATTTAAATGAGTAATTTTCCCGCTCTGTATACGTCATAACTGCTAGCTTGTAAGCGATTAGCTGAAAATGCGCATTTGCCAGATGCGACCAGCGTTGTGGCATTGGCTTGTTGTTTACTTTACGTTGTCATTGATTTGTCTGTCTACGCACGTGTTTGTTAGGTTATACAGTAGAAACTCTTTAATCCGAACCTATAAATGCAAGGCTAATCCGTATTAACGAGGAATTCGGATTACTGAATGTACGAAGATAAACAATTACTTTATGCCATGGTACTTTATTATAAAGAACTTAGCTTTATGTAATTTACTAATTTAATTTTTATTACTTACATTTTTTTATATTTAATTAAGAAAATCAGTAATTTGTTTGCTTGAGAAAGTTTTCTCTTTCTCCTTTTATAGCGATGTGCCCTCAATTCATCGTCTTAGTTTCAGTGTTTTTCTATTTCCTGTACCTTTGTCAGCAGACAAGATATATTCTAGAAGATTTTAGTTTTGTTTTTCTTTATATCGCTGACTGTCGATTTACCAACACCCTATTTTAAAGCAATCGCTAAACACCAACCCAACATTTAATTGTTAAATAATTTCTCTAATAGTTTTAATAATGTGTGTTTTTGTTTTGACATTTTTTAATTGAATTTTGAACGTCACGAATACAAATTGTGTATTAACAAAACTAAAAGAATAAGGTTTTAAGGTAGATGATGTCATTATACAAACAATTATGGCCATTATGGCTAAACTGCAACATCAAAACATTTAAGGCGTCTTTGTGATGGTATCATTACTATATTTATAGCTTATTCTTTAGCCTTCTTATCTGTAGCCTTCAGGGGTTTTATTACTCTTTATATTAATAACAAAAGCGTTTGTTAATCTTCGTAGAATTTGTTTACACCCGTCAGGTCGTAACAGTATCAGTTAAAAACTGCATCAGAAATCTGCTATAATCCCATTTATAGTTAATATTCACCTTCCAAGAACGCTACATATTCAATTTTAGTTTGTACAAAGAACTTTCTTGTTCGGATTAAAGAGATTTGTTCGAATTAAAGAGGATTTCGGATTAAAGAGGTTTGTTCGGATTATAGCTTGTAAATGTTGCTGTTCGGATTACTGGATGTTCGGAATACAGTGTGTTCAGATTATGGAGAGTTCCTACTGTATTTTCATTGTTTTTGTTTTTTGTAAATTTTGTGTAAATAAATCAGGCGTTTTTAATAATATTTTTTAATAGTAAATTGCTGAAGAATTTGGGATCTTGTTTGCAGGTAGACTTTGTAATACACATTTTAGCGGTATCCCGATAGGAGGTGACTCAATACAAGAGACACGGACATGCGTGGCTAAGAGCGTCCGATAGCTTGCGAGCGCCTAGACCATGTTCAAAGGAGAACCAGTCAGTCGGTTGGATGATTACAAGACAGGAGAAACGTTACAGAGTTAATTGCTTGTTATGAATACAATAGTTAATTACTGCTGTGTGTTAGAATAATAAATCGAATTATTGTTGATTTGTTATTTGAATTCGTAGTTGATTAATTATCTTCGACCCTTGCTAACACACATACATCTCTTCAAGGCTTGGGCACGAAATTATTTGTACTTTTCTTTAAAAATAACCAGATCAACTTTGCATTTGAAAAACCTGTTCACAGTAATGGCTAAAATGAGTTTTATAAATAAACCAGTAGATATTTATTGTCAACACTCTGTGTATTTCAAAATCAAAACGACTTATCACTGCTTAAGGAGATTTTTAAAATTAAATTTATTAAAATTAATTTTTTTTATTTGTAAGCTTAAGTTGTGTTCCGAATCACATGTGGAAATGCCGCAAACAAAGAACGCATCAAAGCATACATTACGGTTTTAGCAACCATCTTACACTAGCTCAATGCCAATTACCTGAAAGATTTAATCGCGTATGTCTTTACATTTTGATACTGCGGAGAAGCAGCTATGACATATGAGATACCGCATTTTTCAAAAGCTATAAAAATTTTATGTTTTTAATTTAATTTTTTTCGTTATGTAATTTTTTATATAAACTATTTACTGAAACTTTGTATTATTTTAGAAGTCTAAAATTGAATGTGTACTGTTTTAAATGAATTGATGGACGGTGTCCACTTGCCTATTGAGATGACAATGTTGCAACAGCTGTGGACTAAGCTTTTTTAATGAATACACTCATGTACCCCAAAAAAATTTTTTATTTGTATACTTTGTTTTACAACAAAGTTAAAAATTTGTTAAAAAAGTTAAATTAAAAGTAAGTAGCAGCCAGCTTTCTGTTAAATTTAAGTTCTTTATATGAGACATACAGATTCGAATTCTACTCTAGACACTTTACGTAAACCATTTATCATAGCATGTCTTAAAATATCAGACCTCTTATGTAGTTTATACAATAATAAATAACAATTACATCTTGTAATAACACATTTTCATCCTTTGCATCTTGGAAATCACTCATGTTTGATC
The DNA here is from genome assembly GCA_929113105.1 of Agrypnus murinus. Taxonomy (NCBI): domain Eukaryota; kingdom Metazoa; phylum Arthropoda; class Insecta; order Coleoptera; family Elateridae; genus Agrypnus; species Agrypnus murinus. Next base: position 168,676,208 of record OV816025.1, on the reverse strand, counting down.
ATGTTTTTATAAGTTAATTTAAAAAAAAAGGTTTATTTTTACTTTACTAAGCAATGTTAGTTTCATGTATTTCAATACATGTAAGTACACACACACACATAATACGTTTTCAAAAACAATCTTAAAAAAATGTTTGTTCAACTTTAAATATGTGTGTTTAATCATACATATTACATTTTTACAATTATTAAGTTTAAAATATACCTTCTGTTAATTTCATAATCAAAGTTTTGTTAGTACACCAAAATGTTCTTGAAAGCTTTCTTTTGATTCTTCCGACCACTTTCCATCTTGCATATATTACTTTATTGAAAAATGATAGATTTGCACAGAGGTTGCTAAAATCTTAATGTAATAATTGAGCTGGATGATACATTGCATTTGATAACATTTGTTTAGTAATATAGTAACTCCTTTTAGCAGAACACTGTAGCAACATGCCTCACAATAATGTGATGAGATACATTTAAACGTAACCATCCACACGATGCTCTTGAGTGGGAACTGTTTTCTTTTGTTTTATTATTTTTAATTAAATTTTAGGGAAATTATAAATCAAAATTTGTTATCAAACAGTTATTCTGTTATATTTGATATTTTAAAACCCTTATTGTCTTTGTATTGTTTTAAAAATATTTTGAAATAAATCATTCAAGTCAGCTGATTTTAAGTTTGAAGTAAAAGCTAATAAGAATTTAAAAAATAAATAAATTGATTTAATTTAAAAAACAATTAAAATCATTTGAAAATATTCTCTTAAAAATTAGTGCAATTAAACACAGCACAATAAAATATTTTTAAAGTAAATATCTGTAACAAAAATTAAGTATAGTAATTTTTAAAATATTTGATTTTTATACTTTTCATGATAGCAAATAATTATAACATAATATAATGTATAACAAACATAGATGCACTTCAGTAGAACCTGCTATACCATGTTTGTAAATTAGAAAAAGTAATTTCACCTGGAAAATTTGCTCACAGTCAAACATGCAAACCACTAATCCACCAAGGCTGGCTATCAACATTATTATTACTATTTGTGAGATATATACTACAGTGATACGTGACATTAGAGTTCACGTAGTTTCGAAACATCACAATGACTCATCAAGATCTGCGCGAACGTCACCTGCGAGTACAGTGGCGGCGCGTATGTTGTTCATTAAAAGGGGTTAAAAATATGTGCACATAAAATGTTATGAAAATCTCAAAGTACACTTTATAATCTTTAAATAACCACTTTCAATTGAAGGGGTTGGAGCTTAAATCAACTCACCTAAGTAGCAAAAAGATAATTGTGAGATATAAGCACACGCAACAAGACAGAATGAAAATATACCGACGCTACTGCATTAAGAAAGATATGCGCGTGCGACGGAATTTCGAACGCTCATACGTATTTCGGTTTCTGCGCATTGTGCTGTTTCGAAACCTTTTCACCTCTAGTTCAAGAATTATCCTGATCGTCGTTTCCAATTTTAGTGAATTATTGAATTCCCAGACCGAGCATCCAAATCTACTGTTTTTCCTGTAGATTTTCACTTATTGGTACGGTTAATAGACATAACTGTATTATATAACAATATTCAGCTGAAAGTAACCCTCGTGTAATGCCTCAAAGGTCTCAAAAGCTAAACATTTCATGTGGTATCGTAGGTGGCAATATGCTTGGACCGTTCTTTCTTAATTAAAACTTAACTGGTAGCCTAGATATTTAAGAATGAGGAAAATCTTTCGGAAAATCTACGTAGGTTTCAACAAAATGGGGCACCTCTGCTTTTGCTGCTCCTGTTCGTAAGTTCTTAAATAAAACATTTCCTGCTCGTTGGAGAAGAAGAAGAAATCTTGTGGAGTGACCACCAAGGATACTAGATTTAATCCCTTTTTGTGTGGGTTGTTCTTATATTTGAAGACAAAAGTTTATGCAACTCAATTAACTCCGCAAGTATTTCATAATATTAAACAGTAGTTTAAAAGTAAGGCTGCAGTCTCACTGCAACTACTACCACCCACCACCATCCACTACCTACAACAACCACCAATTAAAATAATTCCGTGTAGTCCCACTGAAGGGTAAGTAGTGACCATCAGCATCATGTAAAATTTTAAATTTCGCGTCTGTTTTATGTTTATCTGCTTTTGAAGTAAGCATATTTAATTTCCAACTTATCTAGCTTAACACTGTTATTATTATCAGGGCTGGCACGAGGCGGGTTCAGCGCGTTCCCCGGAACCCGGCCCCGTGCTTTATAAGGCCATGTTACAACTTACAAATACGTGCGCTTTCTCTGCTGCTGTAAGCTCACCAATGTTTCCGTGTCACTTAACCACTGGCAAAGCAAACTCTTACCACTCAACCTACGTAAATTTTGACGTAATTAAAAACTTTGCAACGAAAAAGGCCATAGAAACAATTTTTTATTTTCACTACTTTCAAAATGAATTAACAGCTAAACGCAAACGTAGTGTTCGCGCACTCGTGCTTCACAAAGATGCAAAAAACACTGGCGCTTTTAGGCTCCCTAAAAATAATTTGACTTAGTAATAAGTAAAATAATAATAAAATTTGGAACAGTATTAAAGAATTAAGAAATGGGAATTATGCTGATTCCGAATATGTAAATCATTTTGGGGCCCCTAAGCCTCCAAAATTGGTTGTTAGCAACCTATCCTCCACAAAAACGCCACTACCTAACCAAAACATTATGCAAAAGCAAATTTGAATTTTTTCAACCTAACCTAACTTAATCTAACCTAAACCTAACCCAATCTAAAACTAACCTAACCTGAACTTAATCTAACCTAACTAAATTGTGTAATTGTAAATTACACAATTTGACAATCATAGACACTTAATATAATTATTATTCATTTCCATATAGATTAAGCATTTTTTTACTTTTGAGCCCTACATTTGGGACCGTTGGGGCATTCGCCTCAAAAATGATTTACATATTCAGAATTACCATTTTCGGGGCAAACGCTCCTAAGCCTCCAAAATTAGTTGCTACCAACCTAACCTCCACAAAAACGCCACTATATATATTTGGATTTTTCTCAACCTAACCTAAACCTAGCCTAACCTAACCTAACCTAAACCTAACGTAAGTAAATTGTGTAATTGTAGATTACACAATTTGGCAGTCATAGAATCTTAACATAATTTCCATGGAGATTAAACATTTATTTTAGCTTTGATCCCCAAATATGGGGCCTTTGGGGCGTTCGCCCCAAAAATGATTTAATTAATGATTTGATAATTATTATACCTAGAATTTAATTTGAAAAATGCCATTTTTCCTATATTAGAAATTAGAAATCACAAAAGAAGGATTAGTAATCGCTAATAATTGACCTATTGATTGACAAATGTGCAGCCTTCTATTGGCAACACGAGAATGCTTATTGCCTTACTTGGTTTTATGTTTACTTTGAATTGAAAACCGTATTACAGATTTTGGTTAATTATGTTTTTTTTTTATTATTAAAAGTAGTTTAAAAATTTTTTATTATTTCTAATTATAATTACCTAATTATTTCCTATTAATTGAGGTTATGTGCATTGGTTTGTTCACTATTGTTCAATCTTTGGGTTCTGTTTAATAAAATGATAGACCAAATTATTGGAAACATCGTTAGATGAATCAAATAGCGAGAAAGTTAAACCTAGTAGTATTCACTATGTGCGTCGGCTTGGAGGGGATGGGATAATCGCTCGAAGCACGCTAGGTGAAGCAATAGAGCAATAACGACGGACGCTTTTAGTAAACTGGTGGTCACCATTTGATGGCAGCAGGTAGCTAGCAGTGGCTTTGTGGGACCAGCGTCATTGATTAATATCTTTTTAAATTTTAGTTGATGGCTGTGGGTCAGTGAGACTGCAGCCTAAGACTGTATCATTGTATGGAGGTCAAGGGAAGTCGTTTGAACATCTCATGAAACATCTCGTTGTAATTAAATTGTTTTATTGTGCTAGACTTCCGTTAATAATGATTATTTCTTGAAATGTCAAGTGCTTTATTTTTGAATTCGGTGAAAGCACAGTAAGTAAATTAAAACAAGGAAAGAATATGATAGTCATACCAATAATTGAAATACGTTAGATTCTAATGAACCATCACATGGCAGTTTTTTGGAGGATCGCTGTCAAAAACAGGAAGTTAAATGAAGTCCATGAATTCCAATGCTGTATTGTGTCCCCTTAATACTGATGTGCTTCAGGATTTTACTGAAAACTTACTGTAAATTCAAGTAAATTTTAAAATGTACTTAAAGATCGATAATAGTGAAGAAGAGAAAACTATTTCTTAAATTGCAAAATAATATAATAATAATAATAAATAATTTTTATTGAAAGATTCTGCATACAAAACTGAAACTCAGATAAAGAAATTATGATTGTGATTTCCGACTCTTTTTTAGAATGTTTTGCTCTCTAATGCCATAAAATAGAATACAACGTTATGCACATGATATTGTTATTCACAGTAACAAGTAGGAACACTCGTTGTCGTCACCTTTGATCTTCATGTCCGGTCTGTGTAACAAGTGTGTCGTGTTGATTTCTCTAAAATGCAATCCTTAGATTGAAAGGTGGCAAGGTATTAAAAATGGCTCCGGCAGACTCTTATACGCTATGATGAATTTGGTTAGTTTTGTTTGCATTACGAGCAAGTAAACACGATGTTGAAGATGAATGGTGCGGTGCGTTAATGTTTTGAAGCCATGTTACTTTGCACTCATCCTAAAGATCCTTATATGAGGTTTTTTGTAAGGAAGTGGAGTAAACGTATCAAGCAGAAACAAATAAGGATGATTACCAGAATCATGGTTTAAAGCGAGCATCTTCTAGGAGAGAGGATAAAGCTGTAATAAAATTATTTATGGATAATCCTCTTTTAGTGCTACGACAGATGCTATTAACCCTTAACTACCCGGGTGCCGTAAGAGTAACGCAAACGCCTGGGACCGGTCACGGTGACCGCTGATCTCTAAAGCGCTATAAAATTAAAAAAAATGAAAAATAAGTCATTTAAATTTGTTGTTATAGTCCTTGAATAGTGTGAATTCCCATTTAAAGATTTTTTTTAAATTTTTATAATCAGAAATTAATATAACTAAAAGAAATGATTTAACGGTGGAAATTACGAAAAACAGTCTAGTAGAGTCTAATATCAAAAAATTTATTACAGACAGAAAATAAAACAATTTTCTTACAAAACAGGATAAACTAAGTTACAATAGATATATCTAGCAATGATTTTTCAAAATCCTTATAACCAAAGCGAACCTTCAGTGAATTAGTCGAAGTGCTAGCCATAACTTAAATACCCGGGTCCGGTCACTATGACCGCACGGAATATTTAAATTCAAATAATAACGTAACGCGTGAAAACAGATCGATGTGCAGCGGGCTACAAACTGAAAATGATGCTATTTAGGAATACCTAATGGCACAAATCTTAATTCTTCCTAGAAATAGGAAAAACCACAAGTCACACAGATACATGCGGTCACCTAGACCGCACCTGGGTAGTTAAGGGTTAATAAAGAAATAATATACAGGTGAGTCTAATGACAATAAGATCACGGTTAATTGAACATCGCATGGTAAAATACCCTGAAGAGGTGCATGTTTAGGATTCTTTCAATTCCCGTGCATTTGGAACTTCGTGCCTTTTTGCTAAAACTTTTTAACTACTGCTAAAATGATCAAGTTCTATGAAAAAGGCTTATTGACATCTGCGAACAAATGGTTTTGCCATCTCAGTTAGCAGATGCGAAAACCATAGAAATTGTGTGGGAAGTGATAAAATTTGTAATTTTTTAGCACAGCTGGTTCTTTCGAATATTGAGTAACCCCCACTTAGTCAGATTTTCTAGGATGATTGGTAATCTCCTTGACCCTTTGAATCACAAACATCTTGGGATTGACATGATTGAATCATAAATTACTAACCCTAAAATTGATAAAAACATAACCAATTTTTTTTATTGCAGCTTAATGTCCAGTGTTCACCACTTAATAATACATTAATTAGAAAAATAGTATTAGTAAGAACTAAGCAACATTTATATTAGCATTAATCAACTACAATAATCTAACGCAGTTGGCGCAAGGGTAAAATATTATAGGTTATGTAGTATCGTGACCAAACAAGTAATCAAATCAGAATTGACAATGTTTTCATGTCGCAAAGAATTATTAAATAATTCTAAAGTTTTTATGATTGTTTTGATTTAATCACAATGTACAAAAGAAAACGACTAATATAACCCATTTTCATTTTTGGTTTTTATGCAGTTTCTACTTTATTTAATGCTTTCAAATTAAATAGTTAACATAAAAGGCGACAGATACATCAAGTACTTAAATCACAATTATATCAAAACTGAGATTTGAAGAATCTTTAAAATCTCCAGTACAGCCAACATTTAAAACTAAATGTTTCAAGTACAGTAATCTGAAGTAAGCCAACCACCCCATACAGCACCAAATATTTCAAAATGTGTCAGGAATGTAACAAACCTCCATTTAGGTTTCAATTTCACTAGTGCCTTACAAAAACATGTCAGAGAGCTAACAATTGTAATCATTGCAATATAATAGTTTTTGAGACGTATCGGCAACATTAGATAATATACAAACACAATATCCCACTGAAACATTTCTGTTAAGTTTCAGACATGATACAACGATATGTAAATGCTCTAAATTCAGTATTTACTGCTAGATGGTAGTGTCAACGTTAATGTCTCTTGGTTGCGTGTGGTAAAATTGAGTTTTGTTAAAAGTGTTCATAGGGAGCCACATCCGGGTGCACTTCCGGCCATTTTGTTTTATTATCAGCTTTGTTAAAGGTGGTGTTTTTGTGTCTAGTAGTTAAGGTCAGTGGAAGGAAAATAATTAGTTTCCAAAATTCCGCAAGTAGCTTTTAGGATAAGTCAAAAAAACAAGTAGATCCAAATCCACAGAAACAACAAAAACCAGCAGAAGCAAAGAAAAATCAAAGAGGAGAAGCAGAAGAAATAGAAAAGATAGCGGCGATTATGAAAAAATGCGATGAAATAAAGAAAGAGATAAAAATGAATTTACCAAGAAATTTATAAAATATCTTTGTTAAATATATTTTAGTCAAAACCGGTCTTACATTTGAAATATTATCCTGTTGAAATATATCATTAAAGGAGTACTTTAGTATTTAAGTGTTTCATTCACCTTACTGACACAGTTCTGAAGGATGCCATTACTGTTACAGCAATGTTTCACACTACATTTTTGGGACTTCACAGAAATATCACTAATATATACCGCATTTGCTACTATAATGTTTCATATTATGTTACTAAAACCTCACAAAAATCTTTCTAATTTTGAAATGTTTGAGGTCATTTTTACTTTCTTGAATATTTCGAGAATGTTTCACGGGCAATTCGAAACATTTCTGGTATATTAGTTACATCGCAAAGTTACATTTTTGTTACATTGTTGAAATCATACGACGCTGTGTGGGCAACTAGTACCAACTCCAGGACAATTTAACAATTTATGAATTTGTGAGCTGATAGTAGTATGTGTGAACTCATCTAAGGCACTGATTTACTAGGTATGTAATAAAGTTCTAAAAATAATAATTAGTAAGCAATACAATTAAAAAAAAAACTATAACATGATGGGGTTTGAACTCGTGATTCTTGATTAGGAATCTGAAGCGTTAACAGCTACACCAATTGGCGTTCAGCTCCCAGCTTTTTTTTAATAACTTATTACCAAAAGCAATAAATCAATAAGCTTTTTAAGTCTTTTTCTAAATCGATTTTGGTTTTCTTCATAAAGTTTAATATTTTTTTGACGTAAAATGAATTCTTCTTTCGATTGATACCAAAATTTCTACTTACATTTGCAAGGGTACAAACTTACGAGGAAAATGATAAAATTCCATTGGATTTCCTATATTATAGTTTCCAAAAAACACACTGTAGGTATAGGAATATTAGAAACTAGAAGAGTTATGAATTTAATTAAGAAATTTAATAAACATAATTATAGCTTCCTAGATTTTGTATATGTTCAAAATATATAAGTTTTTTAGATTAATCTGATACTTTTATCATATGGATTTTAGGATGTGCATGTTTTGAAGCTTCATATTTATATTAAAAATTCTGATTTTCATTCATTAATTACAAAAATATATATGTATATCTAGCAATCACAATTTTCTAGAGTCTCACTGCATGTACTACAGTTTTGTTTTTATATAATTATTATCTTTATGAAGTGTTGATGAAAAATATTGAGACTTTATAATTAGCAGAGGCATGAAATGATAAGGATTAATACTGTCAAAAAGCTCTTTAAATCATAGGCATATGGTATATTTTAGCAGATCAAATTAATTAAAGAAACTATTAACAAATTTACTAAAATTCATAGCCTATTCTTGTGTTACAACACATACACTTATAATTAAGGTTGATTCTCACTATAAGGCTAGACAGTGGCAGGTAACCAACAGCCACCCGACCGACAAAATGCTGTATTGATTCATACTATACTGCTTACCAGTGGCAGGTGACCAATAGGCATTTTTTTCATGTTCATTGTAAAATGTAAAAAACAAACACTGATTACAGAAAAGTTCAGAAAATTTGTATGTTACGGCCAACAGTACGACAGTTTCCAGTGACCAACTGTTCACACTAACCGTTTCTTTCAGGAACGGATCAACACTGACCTGCAAAACTTTCTTACAAACTATGGTGGCCGACAACTGTTAGAGACGGTCCGTGTCGGTGATGGTTGGCGTGAATACCTTCATAAAAATGTACAATGAATGTTTTGTCGATCTGGTAGCTGTTGGTTGCCTGCTGACATCTAGCCGTATATAGTGAGTATCAAACTTTATTCGTAAATAATTTGATCTATTTGATTAACCATGTGGTCATTTCAAAGGGTGCAAAATTACATTTATAGATTATTTATTCAACCACCTCGAAAAACAAGCAAAAAAATATTCAGAACTGAAAACGAGAAGTGATTCATATCTCTTAACTGATGGTATAAGAGGGTGTTGGAGATTTAAATAATTTATATCTAGATATTTTGTATTTTTAGTTTAATGGAAAAGTTTTTGAAGAAAAATTTATTTTTACCTTCGGCAATAAGAATGGGCATATTTAAAAGATACACTTACACAGATTGTTAGAAGAAGTTGTAATTGTAGATATGACTAGCATAGCACTCATCAATTTTCCGAATTAGGTGCACGTTCCTCAACTGTTACAATGTCACGCCACTGTCACCACACGTGTTAATTTGCAGACATGTAAACTGATACTTTTTAAGATTTAAGGTTGATTCTCACTATACGGCAGGCTACCAACAGTCACCGGACTGACAAAACATTGTGCTGTAGATTTTATATGGTCGCGACGGTCTGTGTCTGTGATGGTTGATCTGAGTACCTTCATATAAAATGTACAGTACAATGTTTTGTTGGTCCGGTGACTGTTGGTAGCCTGCCGTATAGTGAGAATCAGCCTTAACACATTTCATGAATATTGGACCAAGTAAATACTAAATACATTGCTTTTTGTATTTATATTAAGTTAAAATGATTTCTTATATTGGACATCTGTGATTGTGATATATTGCATAAACATCTTACTATAGAACTTACAATTTCTGACAAGGGATGTACAAAACTAAACATTTTGTGTGTGAATTACATATACGAATTAACTAAAAACTTTTGGACACATTTTCATTTCATCTTTCCAGGCTCTGCTAATGAGTTTAAGGAGGTGAATCACATTTACAAGTTTAATTATATTTTGAGCTGCATGCAAAGACTGCACTAACACATACTCTGAAAAATATTTAGCAAGAATGTATGAACGTGAATTATAAAGTAAAAATTAAATTGAATGTTATGTAGTAAATATTTGACATTGAAATAAAAAATATATAGAAGTAGTATGCTATTACTCAACACAGATTAATTTAATTCTTAAAAAAATAAAATACTATGCTTATGCATAATGCAATTTGATTGGTTACAAAACAGCTTAAGTGAATGTATTGCCAGCACCTGATTGGATCTTGTTTTGGAGGTTGCTATGATAACAATTCACTCCTTTTAAATTGTAACTGAAGTTTTTGTTTATTAAGGTTAACTAACTAACTTAATTAGTTGAATGACATGTGTGCATAATCACTATAATTCTAAACTCATTTGACAACTCGAATGTGTACCTCGGACTGCTCTTTTGCTTGGAGCTACTTACTCTTAGGCATCATTCATCAGATTGAGTGTAACTGATTTTCACAAAATTTGGAACATAAATTCTCCAGATCAATGCAACTTTTGTTTAAAGCAAAAGCAAAGCTTTTAATTATTCTTAACTTTTAGGTAACAGCAAATAAAAATTCTGAATTCTTCTCAACAGCACTCAATATGGCTGGCTTATGGATGAAAGTTATTTGTACTACGAAGGAAGAAAGTGAAACTTTTTCCTATGTGTGTAATTTTATTTTATTGTCTAAGCTGAAGATGAGGAAATAAAGCATATAATGGAAAAAAGACATTTGAAAAAAAAAGTACAGCAAGGCTAATAAGATATTATTATTAAAAAAACAAAAGGATAAAAATTAAATTAGCCTTGCTGTCCTAGATCAGTTTGAAACCAAGAGTATATTGGCGTTTTCAATTGGAACCCAGATTGCTCAACAGCAGATTGCTCCGCGGTTGCTTGCAAAACAGGCACGAAGTCATTGCTCTTATGTAGATTACCGAAGAGTGATTTACAATAGGCGACTGAATAAAATTATTTCGATGGCATATGTTTGTGTGATCATTATTATATTATTATAAATAAAACTTGAACAATACTGAGTTACTGACTGTTTGAGACATGATCAGTAATTTATTAAACATGGTTCTGTTCAAGCGAAAATTATTTTTAAACTAATGAGCAAAAACGATTAATAAAATACATTTATTGCGTATTATTATAGCAAAGCTAGCGATTCAACGGATCAGACGAATCTGATGATAAGATTTCTAAAGCCAAACAACACCTTTCATCATCCATAATACTTTATGAATCCGTTTTCAGTTGAAGTAACGGCAGCGAATGAATTACAGATTAGGTTTTTGTTTTGATCTGTCCCAAAAGGTAGATCAACAAGGAGCACTCTCAGCATGCTTTCATACAGAGCGCTTGACGCAATCAAACACGCAAACCTCGATGAGCGGAATGCTAGGTAAACCAATAGAATACGAAATCTGCTCTCAGAGTAATCTAAGAGCACTTAAGAGTAGTCAATTGAAAACGCTATATGTTAGCTTTTTCAGCTGCCAAAAATATAAATATTTAAAAAGTCTATTAGAAATTTTTTATTTTATAATTTGACAGATATGTTGAATTAATTAATCAATAATCCTTAATAATAACTAAGACTCCTCGCTATAAACATATGGGATAAAAAATTTGTCTTTCAAACATCATAAAAACTTCACATTTTTAAACTTTTAGGAGCAGTACAGGAATCGATATCGAAGAAATAATAGAAATAGATTATTTAATGAAGTCTGGTGTTTGTTGCGTGCCAAAAGTTTCAGTCATTCTCCTGGAGAGGCGAGCTTTAAGTAAAGGCTGTGAGGTCATCTCCAGTCAACTATGGAACGATGCATTTACATTTATTTTTATTTATTTTATTATGTAGGTTTTATTATATTATACTATATATAATTATCAATAACTTTTTGGTTTTGCATTCTTCAAATCAAGTAAATATATAGCGAAGCAAGCAAACTCTATAAAAAGGACCCATCTATAAGGTCCGATTATGTATGAATTGCATGCAAGGCATTATGTTCGAATGTTAAAATTGGCTTTTTATCGAAAAAATTCAGTTTATAAATTTGAAATCTATTCTTGACAGAAGAAAATGGATGGTAATTATTCCATATTCAGCCCCCTGTCGTATATGCTTATTTAAGGTATTTTATTAAATTTAAAACACTGAAATATCGAGCGCTAAGTTTTCATTGGAAGAATGTCACAAAAACAGGTAAAAATTATAAACGTGAAATAGGGAGAAGAAGTGCATACGTCATACCGTGCCTGACGTCATAATTCTTTCCTCGCAACACGCATGTACTTCAATAAGGCACATTATATTTTCATTTCTGATTATTGATAGTGTTAAAAAGGATGTTTACAAGCTATAAAAACACTTACCCAATGGCTTTCACCCATTGTTGTTTCAATTTTTTTATTTGTGATAGTACCTATCTATTATTTTAACCTCACAAAGTAGCGTCACGTTTTCTCTTCCAACTGTCAACAGTGTCAAAACTGTCAAACAAACGGTTTACAGCGAAGTAGAGCGATGCGAACATGCGCGTTGCGAGGAAAGAATTATGACGTCAGGCACGGTATGACGTATGCACTTCTTCTCCCTATTAATGAAAGATTATAAAATCTTCTTGTCATATGACACAAAGAACACCATTTCCACGTAAATACTGTCAACTTTTTTACTAATTGTAACCTAACAACTAGGCCAAAACTAAGCTGTCTGAAACAGAGATACTTTTTCTCTCTTTTTACTTTAGTGACAACATTCAGCAGCTGTCAGTTATAAATTTTAGGTTATGCTGTCATGTTTATTTTTATGCATGTAAAAATTTTTAATGTGTATATTATCAATTTTTACTGTTTGTAGAAAATTTTGAAAACTACTATAGTACATACAGTGTGTTGCATTTAAGATGAATATACTTCCGTAATTTCGTTATTTTAAGGAGTAAAAATTTGAATGTTGGCACAATGATACATATTCACGAGTTGCATTTTTTAGGCGCTCAACTTAACTGTGAACTGTAAACCCAGCGTACCACGACCCTTCAAACAGGGCCAATTCTCGATATTTCGCGTCGCGTTGGGGATATTAAAAAAGTTATTAGAAAAAGTTGTTTAGAGTTCAATTTTTATCCTTGGTACCAAGTTTCATGACAAAACTCGCATTTTTAATTTTTTAGTATGTTATCGTTAAGTCTGCACACAATTACAAGTTTACTTTTTAATTCAATTGAGTTTCATGGAAAATAAAATCTGATTGAACGAAATGTCAATCTGACAAAAAAAACAACGTTGTTATGGCTGACCATTCAATTGTCAATTTGACAGAAAATACTGAAATATTTTTTGGCCAGATTTTGGGTCTTAATTATCCATATGCAAAAGGCTTAGATGTACATCACAGACAGTGAAAGTATTACACACTTAAGAGGAAAAGCAGAATGTATTATTCACCACGAAAATTTTACATCTCTCATTTTAAATATGGATACTTTAAAAGCGGAAAGATATCAATGATGATGTTACATGCAATTGATCCACAAACAAAAAGTACAACTGAAAAATAAATGCAGTGTCTTGTGACATCTTGCATACGAACAGTTTGTATACTGAGCAAATTCATGGAAAACCCTGGCCAAAAAGAATAGAATTAATATGTATAGAAGAAATAATTAATAACAAGACAGGTTTTATACCTAAAGCATTAAGAGAGTCAATAGTGGCATTGGAATAGGTAAATTTAACAAGTGTCGTGTGTCTAACTGTAATAGTTTAGTGACGTCACTACTGCATAGCCTCTACCTGCTAAACTATGTACACGGCGAAACAAAAAAATATGGGTTTAATATTTTTTAAATATCTATCAATTAAAGAAATCTTAATTTTAAGCTGAACTGCCCCTTTAATATTTGATAAATGTTTTACTTTTTTGCCTAATCATAAAAGTGATATTTTATTTTGATACCTCCACAGTAAAAGTATCTAAAAATTAAATTAGGTATTAAATACATATAAAGTGGGTACACTTATTAAAATTTGAATTTCAAATAAACGTTTGAAAAAAAATAATAATGCTACCTCTCTTCAGTCGAACGTCTAGGCTTACCGCACAAAGCACTATTCCTAATATAAATAATATTTTATTTCTCCAAACATCTTAATAAAAGACGTTTATTTTAATATTATTATTTATCATCAAGGCAAAGCGTTTTGGTTGCCAGTTATATAATCGACCACACTGTTTCAACGCATGAAATTGCAAGAAGTAACTCAAGTTTTATGTGTGTGGTTATACGGAATTGTTCACTTAACCACACAATTGGGAACCAAATGCCTGGGCCTATTTATCATTAAAGTTGACGTTTCTGTTACTATATAAAATATAATATAAAAATCTTTACTTGTTAGGTTATACTTTTGATCATAAACTTAAAAGCACTTTTAAGAAGTTTAGAACAATTAGTATGTACAGTTGCGGCCGAAAAATTTTGACTTTTCAATTCTCATAAGAGACGTCACTTTTATTCATCTGAAATGGCATACAAGCCAGCTTCATACGATGTGAATATCAGAAAAATGCACTAACTTGATAAATTACTGTTGAAAATTTTTTGGCCGCAACTGTACCATTCAAACTAAAAGTGGCTTTGTTTGAAGAGTAATTATGTGTGAAGTATAGCATCTACACCACCGTTCATTTGAAATGGGCCACTATCGAAACTGTTGATTTTGTAACATGGAAATAAATGTTTGTGTGTTCACTGAAGTGGTAATATTGTACCACCAGTAACACTTTGACTCACATTAAAATGGTGAGCCACTCTTTGTTGTGATAAACCACTTTTCAACAACGCGATTAAGCTCTGACGTCTGCAACTGTCTATAAAGCATCCTTTCTGTATGCTTTTATGCTTTTTTTTATTTAATTGTTGTAACACATGGTACACAACATTACTACTTAGGTAAACACATAAGCAACATTTTCTACATTATTAAATCGCCAATTTTTTAGTGACCCAATTTCAAATGAACGGGTAGTGTAGTTGAGCGACTGCAAAAAAAGGTAGCGAAGAAGTGCCTCTCTCAATCCTAACAACAAGATATTCAGAGTGATTTAAAATAAATTTGATCATGAGAGCCACTGAAAACAATAAAACTTGTCTAATCTGTTATATGCCTCCTATTTTTCAAGGGACCAATCAATCGATTTTATTTTAAATCTATTCTCTGTATTATTGTTCCCTTGGAACACAAATACAACTTTCTTCCCTGAAATGAAAGAAAAAAAGCTTTCTTTCTGATATGGTGGTTGAAAAGAGGAATTTTAATCTCTAGGAACACTTATTTTTGTAAGAACTTAAAAGATTTTAGTACAAAGTTTTCTAAACTGCAGCCACAGACTATTAAGGGAACCTGTATACAAAATTTTATCAAAATCTATTGTACTCTCTCTGTTTAAATAAAATACTATGTGACCAAGATTAACTGAAGCTTTTTTTCGTGTATTTTGGTAAGGACAGTAATCTATTTATATTGATGGCAGTCACTTTTAAAAAGTAAGAAAGTTGGTAATGTTGGTAGATTGTGTTCAACAATATAAAATGCAGAAACATAAAGACCAACACCAATAAAGCAATTTAAGCCTTGTAGAAAGATAACAGTAAATGGCTGACATATTACTGTTGCCACTGTCATTTTTCTGCAATACTTAAATCGCTTTATTAATTAATATGTTTGCAAAAAAAGGACTAAATTTTTAGTGTCTATTAAAGTTTTGTTTCTGTTCTTTCATATACAGGGTGATTCAGAAATAAAGGTAATCCTTTAAATGGTAGGTAGAGGGGAGACAGTCGAGTTAATTTACCTTGACAAGTATAGGTCAAAAATAAAGTTTTTGGATCCGGTCCTGACCTTGGATCCTTTTGGATCCAAAATTCATTAAACTTTAACATTGACCTTTTGACCTATCCTTGTCAAGGTAAATTAATTCTACTGCCTCCCCTCTACCTACCATTTAAAGGATTACCTTTATTTCTGAATCACCCTGTACTATACTATAAAACATGCATTATAAAAAATGCATTATACTGTAACTCTGTTATTAACAATCCGATTTCAATAATTCAAAAACCATATAACATAGGGCTCTAAAGACCACAAAACAGCGCCCCATTCTAGATATTTTTCAGTATGCTGACAAATGACAATCAACTTTTGTTTTTCAAAATAGCAATACATATCTTTCTTTACTCATTCTGACAGGGAATGTACTGCAACTTGATTTTGTAGAATGATTTTAGGAATTAATTTTGCTTTATAAAAAAAAATTAAAGTGTGCCCTGTAATACAAAACAATGAAAAATTTTTATTACCTAGTGAAATAAAACAATATAACAAAACACAAAGGTACCTAATTATTATAATTTTTTTTTTATTTATTTATTTTTGAGCAAGGAATCGGGATAGCGGAGCATCCTTCGTACCTCATGGCACCAATTGCTATGATCATTTGGCTAACCGTACTAGAATTTAGCCGAATCTGGGGGAATTCCACCCCCAGTAGGGATTTTTATCGTGCCAAACATCAGGACCTACAGTTTACTTCCTATCCGAGAAGAAGGCATGTTTTTAATTTTTCTCCGCTATGAAAAAATTACCAGCTCGGCCGGAGATAGAACCTGTGACCCTTGGATTATGATGCAAACCACTAATCCACCGGCTGGCAATTATTAAATATTGCTCAAAATTAAATTCTTAATAACAGAGCTACAGTGTCGTGTGTTTTTTATAAGAGTGGGTATTTAAAACTTGTTACATATTGAGATTATCAGTCATTGTAACTATTATTAATAAAATTCGCTGTAGTTTCTCATTACCACCACACTACCTTATGATGGCAAATTAAAATACTTTCTTAACATTACTTTTGATATTTTTTGTTAACCTGATATTTGGAATTGTACGTTACTAACTACACATGTAAGCTAACTTACTTTTTCAGTTAATGTTGATCACTTTATACCATTGAAATCATAGTTTGGGACAGTTATTTTAAGGAGTATAACTTTTTCAAAACAATCTCACGCATTATACGATAATTCATAAAAGATCGTTTAAGACAATTACTTCAATATGAAAAACAACATAACAAATATAAACCATTGTTTTCTGAATGTTAAACTGATTTTGCAACAAAATAAACATGCTACATATGAATTGACTTAAAACTGATTTTTCTCTGAAATTGCATTCAAAAGCAAGCTTTTGTACTTTCTGATATAAGAAAATGTAGACCTTTTTTCGAAGAATGTCACTTTGTTGCTTATAAGTTACAAAAGAAATTTATTCGTACTTTCTAAATAAGTGCTATGGTTTTATTATGTTAAAAAATAGTCAGATTAGGATTAGTTATTCATTTGTATGATGAGACAAAACGTTCTGTTACATTTGCAATTGTTTGTGTTCAAATTTGATCTAACCTCACAAGCTACATTGAAAAACACGTCAATGTCTTTTGCATATTGCGTAAAAAAAATCATGTGTATTTTGAGTATAAAAGGAAAAATTGTGATGCTCAGCTTTGCCTCGGGCCATAATTATCACGCAAGCAATACACAAATAACCATTTTAAATCAAATATGGATACGTTTGTACAAGAAATAAATTCACCAGAATCAATTAGATTTTACCAGCTTTACAAAAGCCATCTAGGATTTTTATATTACATCACAGTCTGCTAATATACTTTTGTTCATCCTACATCCAAATCATACATAACATAATCAGGCTGTGATGTAATATAAAAATTCCTGATTATGAATATAATACAAAAAAAGTTAAGAAAGTATACTTACGATCAAGGCCACCTATATATTTCATAGTAATTTCACAATGACCCCAAACGGCACTGACTATTGGATATAATTTGCGACCTTTAAGTCCTCGGAATGCTACTCCTAGATACTGGCCATCAACCATAAAGCTTAAAGTACCTTCGTCCATATCTAACACCACTACAAATCTATCCGGAACAATAAAAGTCTCGTCTGGTTTTAAAAGTGCGGGATATGTAACTCCAGCATAATTCTTTGAATCATGGTACAATTTATTACGTCCTAAGTCCCAGCCCCATGAACTATCTGTGCTTCCAACTAAACTCTGGTAACCTACGGAGTGGAGAGGTGCTTCCGATGTGGCAACACCGACGACGGCATGTGTTCCTCGTTGTCTGGTCGACCAACACACTTCCCATGCATGTAGTCCTTTTGTGAAACCTACTTTACCTCTTATGCAATCTGTACTTTGCGCCACTGGATGCCTATGGAACGTGAGTTTATCGTCTTCTTTGACAAATATATTTAGGGATCGATCGTCTGCATTCCAACTGTACTTGAGTTGTGTTTCCCTGAGTGCTGGTGGCATATCCAGTAACATGTCGAGCCGAGCTGGCCGCTGAAATTCCTACACATCAAAAAAACTAAGAAAATGCCGCTACAACTATAAAAGATTTAAATTCCGTTTTTTTTTTTTCGAAAAATATTAAAATTATCAAAACGGAAATTTGACTGTTGTTACAAAATAACGATATATTACCTGTGCGAGTTCCCGAGGAATAACGGGCTTATATGGGGCGGCTGCATCCCGGCTGACTGACTTAACTCCTCCAGAGACCTTCTGGCCCATGCTCATACCACGGGCCCGTCGGCGACCCGTTTTGCACGGCACCACGCCTGACTTGTATGAACGCCGCACGTCGCAAACCCTTCCACTACCTGCACTACTATTGTTTCTCACTGTGCTACTGCGAAAACCACTCTTGTACCTGGAATAAAAAGTAATTTTTAATTATAGTTGTCAAACGTCATAGGTAATGACATTATTAATTATGAAAGGTTAGCTAATGGGACTAATGGATGACTAGTAGTTATTATTATTTAAAGTAAACAATTTTAATTTATTTAAATAGCATCCCATTATGACCTTTAGTAAAGATTAAGATTATCAAAACATGGTTTTTATGAAACAAAAAGAAATTTTGCACAAGAAATTTGACGCTTATCCCATGTGGTTCGATTTTGCTGAACTTGAAATTGTAGCTAGAGTAGCTTCACCCTTAGGTCAAGCTAAAGGTCAACTATTAAAATCGCCGAAAAAGTTTCGCGAGTGCTGGTAATCTCTTTTAAACCCTCAAAGGGCGGTCATCAAATGGGGGTTAACTTTTGATGTTGTTTGAATTGGTTTCGGCTTCACAAGAGCTTTTAATTGATATCCCACTTGCTCATTCCAGTGATTTCAGTAATTGATCTTTGACGAGAGGTCACACGGACATATCAGTAAGGGATTGGTTGAATAGATGCTGTTTGTATTGACCCTAGATGCAACTCCAGATTCAATGATTTTATCAAAATCCAGTCGGTCAAAAAACTCTTATAGAATCTTATAGGGAGCGTGTTCTAAAATATCTGCTAAACTTAAATAGGTTATAGATTTTCATTTGTTTACGATTTACGGCATTGCGTGATTTTGGCTTCAGATCATACTCTCTAAAAACATTTATATATCGTTTACGGTTTGTTAAATTAATGATTATATTGAAAAATACCCGAAGTGCGTAGACATTTATTTGAACCTTTGAACCAAACAAATTGGCATTAATAATTTGTCACATTTTTTTGATTAAATAAAGGTGCAGTTTCATGCTCTTGGCTTGTTATTAACCTTAAACTTTTAGATCAAATCAGTTTGAGCCAATTTCAACCAATGAGCCAATACTTATAGTCGATACGATTCTAGTACGAAGACTATAATTGATACCGACTTTTTCAATGGTAGCCGCTGCTCTGATAAGATTTGACCAATAGGTCAAAAATCGTGGATTCGTCCTTTTTAGAAAACTTTCATTCTTGTACTGGAGAATAAATTTTTGATAGCAGTTGAGAGGGCTGATGGTTAGTGGTCCAGGAATATTCAATATTCCCTCCTAGGCGCAAAGTTGAAACAAAGACGGTTGTTTCAACTGTGTTGAGCTTAGTCTTGTATCTGACACCATAGTGATAAGACACCAAATCTGGGGATTGAATCTTTGAGTGGTTTCTAGCAGCGCAGTTAATTGTTTTGATTGTATCTTGAAAACAAAATCCAAATTCTGGTTTTCTTTTCCAATCGGGGGTGTAGTGGTCCACTGAGAGAGATCGGCGCCGACTCTAAGCGAGCTTGATTGATCGATTGAGAGGTGTATATAATTTGTGGAAATGGGCCACTTTTGCTTCCATAGGCCTGGTCTGGACTGTCTTTAATTGTATTTAGAAATAACTACTATTTTGAACCTATTAGAATGTCATCATGTATGTGATTATATACCACTGAATTGATTTTGATAGCGTTGGAATCCTATCTGCCCAAAAAAGTTTGTAAGACCATATTGGTATATTTTTGTATTTTCAATAAAGAACAGATTTTAATGCGCAATTCTTCAGACAGATCTAACAAATGGTGTTCCGACATACGTTACAAATCTTACGACGTTATTTGTCAATGCAATCCAATCAATTAAACAATACTTATTCCGTTGCATCACCATTGCAACATTGCATTCAATTTAATGAACATTTCAGTATCGTCAAAACAAATAAATATACAAAATGAAACAAAAGAGTTCAATAACATTACAAAATAATATTGACACATAAATGCATTCTCATCCAAGACTAGTTTTAATCATTTTAACGAAATTAATGCAACTTAATATATTTCTGCTTTACAAAAAAAAATGCAGTCGTAACATTTCTTTCAAAGTCATAGGTGCAGTGAGGACAAAAACGATTGCCTCAATCAAGCTCCAAATGAATAGATCTAGATGTGTCTAGATTGAACGCATGAATGAATGAATGATTTCATTAATAATGAACTTCCAAATCGTTTAGGATAGGGACACAGTAAAAACTAGCAATAGGCCTGGCAAGTCCAAATTAATTTCAAGTAAAGCTTAAGAAAAAGAAATTATTTTAACTTGCAATGATTCTTTGTTCTGGCATCTTTTTTGTATTTCCTAGATTGACTTTGCTTTGCTATGGTATGCGAATACAAACAAAAATGTAAAGACGGAAATAACAAACCCTTTCTCAATAGTCAATATTCACAATAGCCTTTCTCTTGGTTGTAAGCCAAAAACAAAGCAAGGGAAGTGTAGTGGTGTCTTGACCGTCTCCGGCAAGCCGTTTAGGCGGGGGCGGCCAAAAACTGCTCCTGTCTTATGGTACCCCAATCCTTATACCGGAAAAGTTTTTTACCGACACCCTTGCGGGAGCGGGAGCTAGGGGTGACATGGGGTTTTTGGGGGCGATCAAACATGTAGCGGCATTCGATGTCACGCGACCTATCACGAGCGGTGCATTTATTGGTTTTTCCCTATATCTGCTCGAGCTCCGCCCGTTTTTGAAATGCGGTAACTCGGAAACTATAGGAGCCAAGACAATATCTTGGCGTCAAACGACGGGCAAACTCAAAATGTTGAAAAAACCATAAGAAAAAAATTACAGCGGAAAAACTCGAGGTTTTTTATTTGCTTTTCACCCGAGAATCGTGCTAAAGTAATATCGCCGCCACCAGCCTAATCGGGTTCCTAAGTGGAAACCACTTCTGGAGGTCTTATATGATTGCCTCCTGGTCGTTTGTGCACATTCCCGTTTTTGACCGCCGCTCCCGAAACCCACTCGCCAGCGTTTTCGGTTATATTTCTGCTCCCTGTCGAGATATCTTGTTCTGGTTTTGAACGATGGACCGTCATATGTGTCTAGAACCCGGTTATGGTCTTCGACGCCACATCCCGTCCTGCGAGCATTTCTCGACGTTCGTTTAGCGAAAAAGTAAATTTATTACTATAAGATTTATTTTGCAAAATGTTTTCTTTAATTCTTTACCTTACCGGTCCGCAAGCAAATGCTACGTCGTTTGGCGATCCGCGAACGAAAAAGGTTGGAAACCGCTGTATACAGTATATGCCACAGAATGTTTCATTTGATTACTTTTGATTATTTAATTTGCAATAATAATAAATAAAGCTGAATTCATGTGGCTAAAAATGCAAATTTTCCCACAACCTGCGAAAGATGGTATCTACGTGATAGAGAAAAACGCAGCTCAAGTTTGGATTCAGCACCCAAAAAGCTATACATTTAGTAGAAAGTTTTGCCTTAACTTTGTAGGCTTGTTATTATATTATATCATGCCCTTAGGGCCAGCTCAAAATTCAAGACAGTACTAACATTTTGTTCAAAATCTTAACTTCGAAAACCAATAGTAGGAAAGATTTGTTTTGGGTATCACAAAAATTATAGTATAAGACAAAAATTTCGAAAAATTAGTCGCCCGGGAAAATTTTTTGACCAATATATATTGTTTCCAATTATAGTTTCATGCAAAGGCTGATACTACCATCAGTTTGTGTTTCTTAAAAACTGAGTATACTCTATCTAGAATGCCCTGGGAAAAGCCGTCCCTGGTTAAAGAATACAATCGATAAAACTCCACACACACCATTTTGTAATGTTGCAACCCATATTAAGTTATGGATGGTTTAAATAAACAAATCGATTTTGCTTTTGAACTTGAGCTACCTCTTGTGTATTTTTTATTTACCCTGAAATTGACTTAGAACGTTTTCCAAACCGTTGAATTTGGACATAACACGATAATTTATGTGAAACGGCTACATCTTCTTTAAAAGTCCAAACTTTAAAGAAGCGATGTTCAATCAAAGCAATTCCTCCTTTGTCGGCGTTTCCCTTCGAAAACATTTTATTGCTGCAATAACGGAATGCTTCTCATTGATTTTAACTTTCAGCAATTTCTATTGCTTTATTCAATTAGTTTTGCATTTTAGACAACATTAAAGAATTTTTTGTATTTTATTTATGTAGTTCATATGAAGCGTGTTTTAGACAAGTTTTAAATTGAAGGGGGAGTTTGTTAATACACGTGCCAGCTCAGTGGGGGACACCATATGTAGATAAAGTTTTTAAGTCCCCAACCCTACTGGCAGAAGCAAAATGAGGCCATGTGTATAAACCAAAGTGAAATCAGCTGTTTCCACATTGAAGTTTTGATGGCTTCAATCGTTATAGCCTTTATTATTATTATTAGTGGCAGTTGCATTTTAAAATGTTTCATAGACAAAGAACGCGAATAATATTGCATAACAGCGAACCGTGAACTTGGCCTTGGTGGAACCAACACCGTGACGACATAATATTACGTTCAAAGAATCGCGGAGAATCCGAAAACCTCTCTTTCACCAGCAAAACAAACGTTCACCATTCAAAGAACCGTGGCATATTCATACTTCCTCTTAAAAATGTTTTTTTGTTGCTACTATTATTTATTATTACTGAATCACTTTTGACTATAATCTCATCATCGTCATACTACTACTCGCTACATGACTAATAATTCTTCTATTCAAATATTTTTATAGTCCAGTGATCTCATTTGGTTAATTTGAAAGCGAGGTTAATTTAAAATTAGTTGGACTTTTGAATGGGGATGTTAAGTTCCGCACGTTCACATCAAAAACATTCTTTGACTGCGAGTCTGATTCTCTGGCCGTCTGTTGCGCTAAAAACTTGCACTTTTATTTCCACATACACACACGAAATGGGTTCGAAATAACAAAATCGTTAAGAGCGTATAGTACCCTGACGAATAGAAACACCTGGAGGGCAACGGTAAAGGGTGAAGTATATTTTAGATACTTGGAAGGCGTGTACAACTCAGTCCCACTAGTTCTAACAAAAGTGAGTCAGCTCATACCCAGTGGCGGAACAGCCAAAAATAACGCGCGCTACAAAATGTGGAACAACCTTGCTATGATACGTAATAAAAAGTATAGTTTTACTGTTTCAGTGAATTTCCGAAGCAAAGATAGAACTAAGTGGTTTGTTATATAGATTAATATAATAAGAATATAATGTTTATTCATAATAAAAACACAATTTTTCTTTCACTATAAATAAATAAACATAACAGAAATCACAGTAGCTGGAAAAATCCGCTTATAAGTGATTAAAAAGAATAATTCCAAAACAATTTCTAAATGATTTTAAAATTCCGCAACTTTGTGATTATTATTTAGACGTTCTTGTCATTACCGCTTATTACTTTTAAAATCTCATTAACAGTAATCCTACATCAAACCTTTCTGATTATTAATTTAAAAAGTATATCTACATTTGCCATATGATATTAGCACTACTAAGCGTTTTCTACGAATTCCTTCATTTTAGAATTTCTGATATTGTTTTAACGTTGTTTTATAATATCCCTCTTTAAATAAAGACACGCAAATAAAAATCTATAATATAATAATTACTGTCATATCAATTATGTTATAATTATTATGTACAATAATAATTATTGTCATTTGAATTCAGTTACTTCAGGCATAATCTAAAATATTGGACCAGCTTCAATATTTTATAACAAAATATATTACATACAGAGTGTCCCACCAAACAACGAAACGAGCTCGTTTTGAAGCACTAAACCGCAATTTTGCGAAACGGACACGTTAAATTTATTTATTAGGCAGGGGTGCATGTCATATGACTTTTTCCGTTCAGCCATTTTCAACCTTAAAATGTTTAAATGGCATGGGGTGGGAAAAGACATACCATTTGAAAGCTCAATGAATTTGCTTTGCAGTATTCTTTTTTGGATTCCGAGTTATTAGATTAGTATTAGAAGTACAAATTCAAATTTAATTTCACATTTGTAGCATTTGTCGAGTGATAAAACGGCAGCAAAGGTTCTGCTCAAAATGTCGTTCTGGAACATTTGTGGTGTGATTAGACGGCATTCAGTAATTATAATTGTCGTAAATCTGCTAAAAAGTCCGGTGTCGTTACGTAAATTTTATTCTTCAGATGGCCCCACAAAACTAAATCTAGCGGAGATAAATCTGGCCTTAGAGGCCATTCAAGAGCGCCCCTTCTTCAAATCCATTGATCCGGAAGCCTCCGGAATTCGGAGCGGAGCTCCGTCCTGTAAAGACAAATGATCTGCGAGGTAATGATCATCATTTTCTACGATATCAGTTAATATTGGACCAATGTTGTCCTCTAACATTCAGGGTAAACGGCCAGGCTGTCGTTCTAGGAATCGGGCATGCACTACTATCCAAGACTAGCTCAGAATGATAGAGATACGGGCAGTCGTTTGAGGTGTCGGACATGGGCTAGTATCCGAGAGTAGCCAGGTTGCAGACCACACGGCGTTCACCCTTAGAACTGGTTGGTATGTATTCAATCCCAGGTTAGGAATAGAAACGTGCCACAGACCGTCGTTAGGGGTGTCGGAGGTTGTTTTACACTATGATTCTAGACGAGATCTGGAGTGGTTAACCAGGCCGTCGTTAGAGGTGTCCGATAAATCGACTCACTAGTATCCGAGACGAGACCTGAGGAGGTACCTGCCAAAACGTGGGTAACGAACGATACAGTCGGAAGTAATGTGTAGTAGAGATTCACGAAAACATTTCGCAACGAAATACTTATTAACGTTGAGGAGAAAATTCTGATACATGGGTACCGGTGTGGGTGAAATTGATTCTTACCACAGACTTAGTCTGATGAAGGCGCATCAAATGAGGTTTATCTCGGTTGGGGGAAGGGTAAATCCTGGCAAATGGAAAACTGCATGCCACGAGGTAGATGTGTTTGGGGAAGAAAGTATGGGGATCATGCTATGACTGTGCAGTTCCAGTCGTATGATCCACATAAACTGTTAGGAACCACTACGCTTGAGGGATGTTGATGCGAATATATAGCCTCTCACGCTCAACTTCACACCTTAACGGGTACATACCGAGTTGTTGACAAAACAACGCTATCCGAGTTGTTGACTTAACTCACTAGTTTAGACATTTAGTTTTTCGTGGTATTGAGTATGTGTTTCACGAAATATCCTCGGATTAGAATCTCCACTAACGTCAAACCAATAGCGACAATTATGGCGATTGACTACCATTTACGAAAAAACTGAATTCGTCGGAAAAGCAGATGTTAAAAAAGAAATTTATCGCTGGTTCACTTAAAGCCTCACAAAATTACAAACGGCGATGAAAGTCGTCTTCATTGAGTTCTTGTTGCAAATGAATCTTGTAGGGCTGAAACTTGTGGTGTTTTAAAATTTGTTGAATACTGGCTCGATTAATACCCGATACTATAGTATAGGCTATAGCCTTTTGTCTTGTACTCAACGTAGAATCAACAATAACGTGGCCCAGAACTGTCACTTCCACCACTTCATTTCTTACTGGATTTTCAACATTTCCCTTTTTATTTGCCATACACATGTTTATCTGGATGTCGTTGGCTGAGCAACTGAGCACTTCTTTCGGCATTTTCATTGTTTGTGAAGAAAAGTGCAATTATATCAACTCTTTCTGCAATCGAATAAACAATTGGAATATTGAATGAATAGATACAACGAACACTTCGAAATACGGCGTTTAATTGCCTAACTTCTAAAAGTTCATTTTCTGCTCTTACATAATCTTCTGGGTACATATCGGGTTTTTCTGATTTTGGGCCATAATCTACATCTGCTTCAATTTGCGTTGGTTACCGAAATATTTTCTTGTTTTTGAAATATCCAATCTCTTTTGCTCAATCTTTTTGCCAGGGCTCTGTCCAACTAATATTTTTTGCTCTTTTAGTGTTTGCTGACAAAACTGCAACGGAACAGAGGGCCTGATAAGATTGACGTAACGTAAAGTTTATTCTTCCCCCCCCCTATGAATTTACAAAATACACTGTTCAATTGTTTCATGAAGCTGCTATCTACGTCATAAATTAGACTTTTGCTGTGTTGAGCCAAATTTTAAAAAATGTTCAGTATACTTTCATGCAAAGGATATTTTTGCGTTTCAGATATAGCATTACTTTTTTGGGCTAGTCTTTGGTGCAAAAATATTTACGGTTTATACAAATTTCAATTTTATACCTTTTACGTTTTCGGCCATATTAGCATTCTCCCAATGTTTTTTCAAGACTTTCTTACTGCAACTTTACATTTTAGGATGTTACTGGCCACTAATTTTCTTAAATCTGGCGGTCCCATTTTTCGGTCCAACAAATATGTTGTTTCTAACCGTGAGTACAGAAACTTTCAAGAATAAAATCTTTAAAAAATTTATCTTTGAAATGTTTGGATCACATCCTAAAAAGTACATTTTCAAGTGTTTTCTTGAGGAAGGCTTTAATTGAAGAACTCTATATTATATGCTTCCAAGACTGTTTAATAATGGTAATTCAGAAAACAACAGAAAACCTGGTCGCAATTCGAAAACATCTTGCTAAGAAATTTAATGTCTGAAGTTATCAACTGGCACAATTTAATGAAGAGGAGACATGAGAAAAATGTTAAACCAAAAAAGTGATCAAAAGTTACTAAAATACCCGGCAACTATTATGGCAAAAAAAACATTTTTAAATGCAGGAAGGTCATCAAAATGGTGAAATGAAGAATTCTTCACATTCTTGAACTGCTCTGGTACTATAGCAACCAGGACTACGTATTATTCACCTGATGAATTTTTTATTGCCTATATGAGAAATACTGATTTGACAAAAATCCAACAAGTTATGGGAGGGATTAAGGAAACACAAAGAAAAAGTAGAGAAAATTGTCGACTTTAAGTTCGGCTACTATACATACATTTTTTTCTCAAAAATTATTTCCTGCAGCAGGAATGAATGAACTTTTGCCTATTAATGACTAAAATGATGTTTATTCCATTGAAATATTGAAAAAGGTCACGCACAAACCACTTTAAAATTTATGTAGACAGTGACGTCATCGCTCGGGAAGCTTTTGTAGAGTTCTAAAATTTTCTTCAGTTTTTTCGCAGTGTGGTATAAACTGGTATATAAATAAAGTGTTCAAAGCGTGTAGATCAGTTTTAATTGGCTTAATTCTGTGTCAACATTATTATTGCTGTATTATAACTATTGCGCATTCTCCGGAGTTTCTTTAATTTGTTACGAATTTAATATTTATGTTAGGCCTTTTCTAATTCAGTTACTGAATATAATACAACATGTCGTTCAAGAAGAGCTCTTCTAGCGCGGAGAAGAACAAGGAAACCTGGACAAAGAACTTAGTCCAGTGTCAAGCGCCATCAAGAAGAGGCAACGTGGCAATTTATGAAGCACCCTTGAATAAACGAAGTCGCATGCCCTTGAAAAACCACGTCATTGCACGCTTCGAATTTCTTGAATCTATTGCCAAAGAACGGAGAGAGAGAATCGGTCTAATTTCTGTGGAGATTAAAGCCCTAGAGGAGCATCATCGAACTTCCCGCATGTATCTGATCAAGCCATTTGGCCAAAACTAAAAAACCCACTGAAAGACTATGAGCACGCCAGAAAGAAACAAAACTTCGATTCATTGAATGAACTGTTTGACGTGACCAAGGTGAAAGGCGAATAGATGTACAAAGAGGATGAGAACCTCTACAAACTGCAAATTGAAAGCAATGAAAGCAACTGTGTCCACACTGACCAGCTCACCTGATTGTTCCGAAAGTAGCTCGGACTCATCCGACAACAACAAAGACAGTCCTTGGGAGGATGAGAATGTAGCATTAACGAGCACAAGGAAGCATAATCCAACAGGCGTTGCAAGACGCCTTGTTACAAGCTCAAATCTGTCGTCCCACGGAGCAGCAAAGGTGAGCCGCCAGCTTTCTGATGAGGGCTTTGAAATCCCAAACCCATGTCAGTCAGCAATCCACAGGGCTATCTACACGAGAGCTGCTCAGTTGAAGAAGCACTTGGTAAGCACGCTTTATCTGCAGAAGTGGAGCATACACTTTGACGGCAAACACATTGAAGGCTTTGAATATCAGTTCGTGGTCCTCAAGAATGAAGCAAAAGAAATTTAGGTGACTGCGCTCAAATTTATGGAAAAGCTGCAACAATCACAGAAGGACTCTAGGGTGTGTTAGAGGAGTTTAACCTGCGGAGATCAATTGTGATGATTGTTACC
The DNA here is from genome assembly GCA_929113105.1 of Agrypnus murinus. Lineage (NCBI taxonomy): Eukaryota > Metazoa > Arthropoda > Insecta > Coleoptera > Elateridae > Agrypnus > Agrypnus murinus. Next base: position 168,647,285 of record OV816025.1, on the reverse strand, counting down.
GACACAACAAGCGTGAATACCGGCAAGAAGACAGGCGTTGTTGTTCGGCTGCAGCAAATGTTCGAAGAGAAAGGGCACCCCGATCCCAAGTTCATCAGTTGCCAGCACCATGTACTGGATCGCATTCTTCGCGTTGTCATGGACGATGAGCTCTATGGGTCGACTAAATCACCAAACATCGAATACTTCTTTGTGCAGAATTTGATGAGATCAAGCAAACAAGCGGCTGGAGAGACAACATGAAGTTTCAGTCATTTTGTGAAGTTTCAAAAGATCCCAAACATCAGCAATGCACGCTGAAACTCTCGTGCCATTCTAGTCCTTCTTGCGTTTATTCTGATGCCTGAAACCTGGAGCAGCCTGCGTAAAATCTGTTCATTCATTTATTACTGATGGGCTGACCAATGGTTCAGCAGCCAATTGTTCCAAGCTGAAGATTTTTGATGAACTATCTGCAGCTCTAAATGAATATCCAAAAGGTCTCAAATGCTTGGAAACCCACTGGAAAACGGATAAATCTCCAATCAACATTGACCGAAGCAACCAGTGCTGTGAGCGTGCGATCAAAGTTATGCAAGACTCCTGCCGCAACAAGGACAACCTCCCACTGAGATTCATCCTGTCCAATGACATTATCGTGAATAATTGACTTCCTTGTGTCTTTGATGACCCTATATAATGTTGTATACATGTGTCTCTAAATTTTGTGTTCAATTTTGTATCTGATTACAGTGACTTCAAAAACTGGGAAAAACGCTGATAATTAAAATTTCTCAAATCATTTTGTGCGTGATGTTTTTTTATCAAATCACCTTGAAAGTAAGATTTTATCTAATCTTTAATGAAAGCTCATAAAATTATGATATAAGGAAGCCAGGTTGTAAAAAAGTCTTCTACTTATGATATATACGTTATTAATTACATATAAATAATGTAAGTGTATTTATTCTTTGTTATAAATTAATAATTTGAATGAAAGTGTTAAATTACGCTTTTTGGATAATTCTTAATTTTTGCGAGAGTTCTAAATTTAATAATTAATCGTACGGGTGCTTACAAACTCCATTATTTTCAAAATTTTGCTAATTTTTGTAATAATTTAGAGAAGTCTAACTGTAACATTACAGCAGTTATTAATTTCCTGGTAAGTATTAAATGTTTTTTGCAAATCATTAAATCACGATTGATTTTCTATATATTAAATATACCTACCGTAAGTATGTTTGAAATGTGGTTTCACGATAATTTCGCTAGTAAAGTTTTTTTTGTCACAACGAGTGTTAAATAAAATAAATTATGTTACAACTGCAAAAAAACAAAACGCAAAAATAACGTATAACATTGTCAACAAAATATTTGCTCGGAGAAGACTTATTATTGCACGTTTTTACTTAATAAACATTCGATGTTTCTTAACGGGTGCCAATGACATCTCTATCCCGAATTAAAATTTAATAAGTTCGTATTAGTACATTCGATCGTTAATTCAATATAGCGAAAAAGGATATTCAAATATACGGTAAAGTAAAACCATATAAATATAGAGGAAGACGAACTATATGTTTACATTAAAGATAGAGAAAGAACCAGCATCACAAGCGACAAGTAACTGCGGCTGCCCGTGGTGGCGACACCGGACAGTAAGAAAATATGCTATAAAACTTCTAAAACACGGTACCGTAGAAAACGCGTACTAAAGTTAATCTGGCAGATATCGATCTGATTTTTTTAAATTAATATTCAGAAAGGATAAATCTATGTTTATTAAGTTGTAGATTTTAGAATATTAACGAAAAATATTGAAAAACTGATGCACAAAGTTAATGGAACTTTTAAAGCCAATTAAGGCATTTTGTGATTTAATTTTTTAAAATCCACAACTTAATAAACATAGTTTTATCTTTTTTCTAAACCTCAGTGAAAACTAGACCTCTCTAAGTATCAAAGCAAGGCTGTTACGCGTTTTCTTCGATATCCTGTTTTCGAGCGTTTTTGGCTAGGGTACTATACGCTCTTAAGCAACTCGCCTACTTTCATTCTCTCTCACAATTTCGTTATATTTCGCAAATATGCCATAACTTTTATTTTAAGGAGCGCTTGAAACTCGCTAGAAATTCAGCTTTCGTTGGAAAGTACGGAAGCAGCCTCAAAAAATTATTTTAATCGTTATTAAATTTGAATTTATTTATTTACACAAAAAAAGATAAAAGAGACGAGCAAATTCGAACATTTACGTACATACAACAACTTACAAACAAGAAGAGATAAGAGAAAAACGATAATAAAAGCATTTTGTATTCCTTCACAATAGTGTTTGGATTTAACTAGAAAAACAAAAATCAAGGCCGATAACTTTTAAAACCATCCTTAATTATTTAAAAATATTAATAAAATTAAATCTGATTTCATAATAATTACTACGTACATTTTGCAAGGAGGCAATACAAATCGGAGGAGGCTTCGCAAAACAAAAATCAAATTAAAAAAGGAAGAAGGAAACAAACGGACGCCACCTGTCAAAAACGCGCGCGCATACGGTACAAAAATACGAATTTTTTGAAGTTAACACTTTTTATATCATCACGAATTTAATGCAGCACGACGTTAACACTAATAAACACTTACTTTCGCCTAGCAATATCCATGTTACTGTCCAGAAATCCCTTAACTAGATCGAAATATTGCACAGATTTTAACCACGAGTAAATGGAAGCAACCAAGCGCGAGCCGCGCCAACTCCAACTGTGTCTATACTATGACGTCTAAGCACGTGTATCGAACAAAGAATTCTTACCAGTGCCGCCACAAGTTGGCCGAAAACTAAACTAAAGTTACCATTTCAGAGGCGTAACTAGATAGGGGGCCATGTTCTCTTGAGCCTTTTATTAGCCCTTAGATATCTACACTGTAATAAAAATTGTGCCCGTTTTAATGTACACTAAAAGAAAATCTTGTTCCTCTCCCCCCATTTGTTTTTAATTTGTAATCGATAACAACTCTCGAGTCTAAATAATAGGTTAGAAGAGAACAAACTGTCGTAGATCTGGAAAGTCCTATGGACATCCAGCAGTTTTCTGAAACTTGTTTTAATCATCTTTATGTTAAGTTTAACATTTGCATTTTAACATGTTAACATTTGCATACTTTTCCTCACCGAGCTAAAATAATAAAACAAACCGCAACTAAAGTTTTATTCTTATTTTCATACTGATTGTGATGTCTTTATGACAATGACGTAAATTCATTCCTTTTTAAAAAAAACTTGACAGATCAATTAATTACGATTATTGTTAAGTTTGTGCACACTGTTTTGAGATTAAGGAAGGTTTTGTTCTTCTTAAGATTACAATAATGCATTATTATTAATAATAAATGCCTTAAAATAAAAAATATATACTTGAAACTATTATTTTACAGTTTCGTATCGAAAATGAGCCTTTATTGCACTAGTGTTATAATAGTTATTTATATAAGTTACAATTTTTTTTACTTTTCACTAGTTCTAATAGGTGGTTACAACGAATGAAAAAAATCACTCATTTTGTATGCGTTTGTCTTTGTTTTTATGCAAGTCCAAATTTTTAACAAGTATTTGCAAATACAAAAAGTGAAAAACATGGTGTGTCATCTGACATCGAAAAGTCATTACGGAATTTCTTTATAGAATTGAATTAAAATTACATATTTTATTTTTTTAAAAAGGGTTCCATGGAAACGACAACAAGATTTTGTTTACTCTTAAATAGGGTAACAGTTCCTTTGGTTGGTAATAGTAATTGTTTAGAGAGGCAGTCAAGTAAAGTCAAAGAGTAATTAAACTTTTGTTGTTGATTTTCATGACACTCTTTTAAACAAAAATAAAATAATTTTAATTTAATTCTGATATCATTATTATTATTTGAGATTTTCTAACCAACATTTGGTTTTGGGGTTTCCAAGTGGCTCAGAAAAACTTTTACAATTTACGTCTTTTCGATTACTTATATTTATTTTTGATCGTAGTAGGCTGATGAATTATAATAAATGACGTTTCTAATTACACACAAATATCTTTTACGTTTTAAGGGGTTCTACAGGGAGTAGGGCCAAGCTGTATTTACTTTATTTATGAACCGATGTATGTAAACTTTAGTAGAAGGATATTAAATAGGATTTATGATTTACTCACATGTAGAATCAATATGGCCGATTTCCGGTTTCGGCGAAACGGCAATAACTTTGACTTTTTAAATACAGTAACCTGTCTATTTTACTTTTTTTTTTGTTGAAACTTCAAGTCAAATTACATCTGGCTATGTTGCCAAACTTCCATTTTTCTAATTTTTTTTTGTTAATTCTTAATTATCTTTATTAACACTGAACATGATTGGGACATGATTCTAATAAACCATAAAAATAGTTATTTCTTCAATTACATCAATAGCAAGTCCTCCATGCAGCACTGAAGTTTGCTATGCTGGCTTTTTACAAAAGTCATTTTTTGCCATTTTGCAATAAGGTAGAAAATTTAACGATATGGCATCATATACAACTGTATCCTCATTTAAAACTAAATATTAAAATATTTATTTGTTAGGTTATAAAATACATTAAAAAAGTTTTATAAAACAAAAATCAAATCTATGCAGCCTAGTCAGATGTAATTTGATTTGCAGATTCCAAAAAATATAAAATATACAGGGTGCTACATATAGAAAATCCAAGTTATTAGTACTTCCAGCGATTTTGCCTCTATTGGCTATTGGTCCTAGTCCCATTGTCACCCTGTATACTTGATAAGAATTTGATGTTAATCCGATAACAAATACAATTTTGATCTACAATCCCTCAAACTTCCACAAACCGATACATTTGTATTCATGTGTATTAGAATTTTGTAAGCTCAAGTAATAAAATTAGCAACTGGCCCTGATTTTTAAAAAAGTTAACAACACGATTAGCAACCCCATAAACAGTCAAAAATTTAATGATTTGCTATTTTATCGGTTTCGCACAAAATATGGAGGTTAACAATCTTTGGGTATCACCATTTAATTTCTACAAATTCTTGTGTTAATGAAACAGACGTAAATTTAAGGTTAAATATTGGTATATAATATTGACATTTGATGTTCATGAAGTATAGTTATCAAACTCTCAATTTTTCATGTAATATAAGGTTTGTTTGTTTGTCTGCTCTAACGTCTTCTTAAAACGTTTTGTTGTTTGTAACTAGAGTAAGATAGAACACTTTCCAAAGTTGTTTGTTTGTAGAAAGGAAGTTGTTCTACATGCAGTTAGAACATGTTCTTTCTGCTCCAACATAAACGTCTGAGCAAGTTAGAGGGCAAATAAACCAAACGTAAACATAACCACTACATCACTACATAACCTCAGAATAAATGTAAATCGTTATGTCAACTCGTAAGTACAGTTGCGCCGAAAAATTTTCAACAGTCTATTGCGACTGCGTAATTTTGACTTTTCAATTCTCGTAAGAGACGTCACTTTCCTTCATATGAAATGTCATAAATGGCATACAAGCCAGATTCATTCGATGTGAATATCAGAAAAATGCGCTAACTTGATAAATTACCGTTGAAAATTTTTCGGCCGCAACTGTACATTGAACATATAAGTACAACAAAATTGTAAAAATGTTAGAATCCATACACGGTTTGTAGGGAATCTAAAGATGATGTTCACCACAAATCCGTTCGTTTGTAAAATTGTTTTCAACTGTTCAAACTCTGTTATTAAAAGTTCTAAAGTGTTCTACTGACGTCCTTCAAAAATATCTGAGAGCAGACCAACAAACAAATCTATTGCTTAGGAAGGCAGCACAAAAACCTCGTCATAGGGTAGATACTACCGCGAGCAATGTACAATCACATTTTATTACTTTTCAGATTTTGGCATTAATTCTGGTGTTGCATTTAGAGAAAAACTCCAAAGTAAACAGCAGAAAAACGCAAATAAGAAATAGAAAATTCTGTTTTCGAAAAAGAAGTGTTCAAATTGTTATATGTCAGTCTAGGCAAACAGTGCGCATCACTTCTTTGTATTTATTCTCTTTCTATTCCACCACATAAATATACTGTCCTAGCCTTTCTCTTTCATCTGACAAATTTCTACACAATAAAAAAGTATTAAGGTACCACACGTCTAAAACGCATAATAACGAAGCTGAAAAGAATTAACGAGTTCTACCCTGTCTGCACTCAATAATTCGGACAAGCTTCTGGGCATAACAATATTATAATTGACAGGGTAGTGTATTTCGAGCTATAGCCTAGGAAAACAGTGTTCGAAAGCGTTTTAGTGCAGACCACACGGCGCTCACCCGAAAAAACTGGCTGGACTCTACCCATCCCAGATATCCTGGGTAAAGGGCGATATAGTCAGAATAAAATGTGTGGTAGAGTGTCACGTAAGTGCTCTCGACGGGGACTCATGAACGTTGAGGAGGAAGCTAACATGAGTACCGGTGTGGCTGGATTGGATACTCGCCTGAAGGGGAAGCCATTTATGGTGCACCGCTGGTCACCCGCTGTTTGGACAAGCCTGATGGAAGGGAATTCAAGTGAGGTTTATCCTGGTCGGAGGGGGTAATCTTCGGCCGATAGGAAACTGCATGCCACCAGCCAGAAGGATTCAGAGACGAAAGTAAGAGGATCACGCTATGACTGTCAGTTCCAGTCCAGTGATCCAAAGAAATTGTCTCGAGCCGCTGGACTTAAGGAGTATTGAAGAGAATACATAGCCTCTCAATGCTCAACACAACTTCACCTTCCAAAAAGGTACACACTGGGGTTCGATATAGTTAGTTTGCTAGAGGAACCAACCGAAGGTACTGAAGGCCTCTGACGAGGGCATACCAGGCCTATAACTTGGTAGACCGGGGTGGCATAACCGTTCCAAGCCTGCCACGTTGAGGTTGGTTTCGGTCAGGCAGTGGTCCCATAAAAGTATGGGGAAAGTCCGAAGCTGGACTAGAGGCCGTCTCCTATGCCGGGAGAAGGGGTCTCGACGAGTGAGTACGTTTATAGCTCAGGTACTAGCCTGGAGAGCTAGTAGAGGTCTGGATAGGTATACCTCGCTCCCACCAGTGTGTACTGGTAGCTTCTGCAATAGCATTAGCGCGCTAATTGAGCGTATCTCAATTCGTGTCTCCGAAAGGGGGACCGTGGTTTTTAGCTTCTAGGTGAGCCACGTTAAAAGCTGCCCGCTATTCTATTGATTTAGAGGCACAGTTGCAGTTAATCTCAATTCCAGGTACTGTCATTAAGGTATTGATTAGATGGCACCAAATCGATATTTGTAGATTGAGATCTAGAAGTTGGTAATAACTGTTCTTCTTACACACACACATACACAGTACGAAGTTATAAAATTATATAAGGAAAGGTTTTTTGGTGGGCGTCTGCTGTTACCTATTGAAGTACTACTTCTGTATCTAATATGGGTAAACGTCATGTGCAGTACCAGCACTTGATCTAAAATGGGTTCTAATACTGACTTCGTAAACTAGAGATCAAAATATGCAAAGTCCTTTTAATTCCACTGCTACAGCCAAAAAAATTTCCAAATGATTGAGTGTACAACTGTTAAACGGGACAGAACCCGTTAATTGGTTCTAACTCTTGTTATTATGCATTTTAGACCATATCATACGATGCATATTAGTACATCAATACTTTTGCATTCAGAACCACACTTGCGAACGATTGACATACTTATAACCTAATGGTCCCATTAAAAAAAACTCGATAATATCATGTGCGATACCAGTGTATGTTCTAAAATATGTTCTAATACTGCTTTCGTAAACTCGAAGAAGTCGAAATATAAAAAGTTGTTTTTTAATTGCATTGATGTAGCCAGAAGCTTGTCCAAATGATTAGTGTAGATTGTTAAAAAGCACACCCGTATATGAGGAGCTGCAACTGTTTTTCTTTTTTCTCAAAAAATGTCTTGGTCACAGATTAAAATGCGGTTTGAAAAAAGCTTCTAAATATCTATTGAAATCAACATGCTATTTTGTTTAAAAGATACCTATCTTTGGATTTTTTGGTTTAACGACCGCATGAAAAATCTCCCGAGACTCTCAAAAAGAGAATTCAAAACAACGAATTTTAATATATCTGAAGATATTGTTCTGGTTCTTGCGTATATCAAGTGTGTCGGTGTTTACATGGGCATCGCCAGGATAAATGCCTATCCCCCCCCCATGTTGTCATATACCGGTTAGATACCGATTAGGGGGGAGGTTATGACATCGATAAATAGAGCTAGTAATACAAAAAGGAGTCTCATACAAGAAAGACCGCGTCTCTTAAGAAAATGTACGGTGAACAATTATTGTTGTCTTTTTATTCGCGGAAATTCGGGCTTGCGACATTCCGTAAGAGGCTTGTCTGGAAAAATAACAGCGTTTTGAGCAGCAAGTAGTGTTGGTATTCATTCGAATCCAACTTGGTAAATACATATATTAGCTGAAATTGTTGCCGACCAATTTATTTATACTTAGATATAAGAAGAGGTATGGTATAGACAGACTGTTTGGAGCTTATATTCATATTTGATTTATTTCTTCTGACTGGTAGTAATACCTATTAATCTTCTCTCTCTCTCGGTTTGTATTAGATTATAGTCACCAGTACTTTGTTTTGCAGATCTATCTAGGTAATTGCAAATTCAGACTCTGCATATAATTAACCTTTTCTGAACAAAGGGTAGACAATTCTTTGTTAGCAGTGTCTAAATACTATGAAAAGTATTGTCCGATTTTTTGTTTGCATTTCCACCTGTAGTACTACGGATAGACGAGTACTCATCACAAGTATTGATAGTTCAACACACATAATGGAAGTACCCGATTTTCTTAAAAATTGACTTAAATGATTCAATTATCTTTTTTAAAACCATGCGAAAGGGGCCCAGGTCCAGATCCAGATGTCGTCGAAAAGAAGAGGCGTCAAAAACCACTCTAACAAATACTACGGCGCAGTTTTTATCTTCGCACGGCCATGATCATTCTGCAAGTAGAATATTGTCGAGCATCTCAACTTATAACGCTACGCCACTGTACCATTCTTAAAATCAAACAATATTCTACTTGATTTTCTTATTACGCGATGTTTATTTTTAAATTGTGTTGTTATTATTACATTTTTATTCGGCAATTTTTGTGTCTTCTTGAAATGAACGGAAATTGTTTTTTTCAGGACCTTCACAACCTTGCCGGTGCTTTGTATGTATTATAAAAAAATAACAAAAATTTATCGATTGCGTGCGTCAAACATATGGTTGGTATATAAAAGATGTAATAATACGAAAGGTGTAATTATAGTTAATGTTAATTAATCTACAATACGTTGTTGTTAGTACACACCTGTTTTATTCAGTTACAACACACACAATCCAATTGCTGCTGCTATATCAGCTATAGCTGCTGCTGTTGCTGCGTTTTAATTATTGAATTGTAAATGCACATCTCATCCTATTAAAATTTTATATCATGAAAGTAGGTGGGTAAAATCACATCAGCAGTTATTATTTTATCGCACGTTTATTTTTTTCAATCGTATTGAAAAGCATTTATTACTACGTGAATCATAAAACAAATAACCTCTAAATCTTCCCTTACATTTTATTATTAAACAAACAAGATAAAAAATTTGACCCTTAAACACAATACACAATGTGTAATAAAAATAATTATGTATTTTAATGATAAGAATTAATGTCAATTTGAAAACTCTTCGTGGTGAACAACCAACACCAAAAAACAATGTCCCGCCGTCTGAAAAAACAATTTTTTCCCTATAAAATTGCAACTGTGGGGGGTATAATTTTCACAGACAAAACGATTTAATTAAAGTTAAGGGCGAGTTCAAGTTTGTTGCAGTGGGTATATCAAAACTAATTTCTCAAAGTTTACCCCGAGAATACTAATGGTTTCAACGCAAACTTTGGGTGTTACTAAGGACCTAGGGGCAACGGAGGTTTCTAAAGCAACCGGGGGCTCTCTCTTTCTTGATAAAACGAATAATAGAATCAAAGACTTTTTCTTCTATTTCTTAACAACTCATCAAGAATTTTTTGTTCTTTTTTTATGAAAGACGTGGTAATGAAAATGAAAGGATGTTGAGAAAAATAATACACGTGTAAGTACTATTAATAAAAGGTGGGAGGACGATAATGGTGATGATGATGTTGTTTCGTTATAGGCCAAGGTATGATGAAGGAAGGCTGCAATAATTTCATAATATTCAGAAGAATTATTATGATCGAGATAGGTTCGTGTTTTATTGGAAATGTAGAGATCGTAAAGTGGAAATGGGGGAGAAACGCACAAAAAGTGGTAGAGTAAAGGAAACTATAAAAATAGTAATAAATCTTGAAAAATATGACAAAAATTACTTACAAATACGTTAAAGCATCCATAACTTTCGAAATTCGCACCAGCAACCACCACAATGTTACAACCTTTAACACTTTTGTAAAAGTTATTTTACCCACAAACTTCTCTATTATTGTTAACTATATAGTATCAATGCATAATTGAAGAGAGCATTGTTATTGCACTTAATAGTTTGTACCAAGAAATTCTTAAAGTAACTAACTCGGTAGGGTTTGAAACACGACCGTCATCGACGATATCTACCCCACCGTTAGAATTTTAAGAAATTATAATATACCTTTCTAAGGTGGTGGGTAAGTAAAAATGCGGTCCTTCGGTTATTCTCTTGGTATTTAAACATAGCAGTATTATGGATAGGGTTGCTTGCTGCTTCATTCTATATAACGACTTTAACCATATATAAACGGTACGGAAAACCGGTTTATTTAAAAAATGCCTGGGAAAGCTAAAAGGGTTAAGAAAGAAGTAGTAGTAGTAGTAGTAGTCATCATTTTCAAAACCCAAAACCCTCGACCTACTCTGCTCGACGATGCAGACAATCTAAATATTTTGAGTCCAGGTATTTCTGATCTATAATATTCATCATAGCTGAAACACGAAAGAAACTAATTAGTTAATTTAAGTCTGACTAAATGAAAATCTTGGAAGAGAAACACGAAACTAAAACTGTCTTAAATAAAACGAAAAAATGATAGATTTACGGTTAAATATATCGTGCTGTGTGTGTTTTCCGTGATTATTTTATCAGACGTGACGATATACGTTTGTGTTTATCAATTTTCAAGTAAATTTGTATTAGAAAGGAAAACAATAACAAATATCAGTCTGATAACAAAAAATAAACTACTACGTAACTGGGGAAAAGATTAGGTACTTTTTTCTAATCTCACCAGTCAACGTAGATTTTTGCAAAATTGAGTAAAATTTGACAAATTCTTGAGGTTTTAAATGATAATCTTTTTTTAATGAATGACGTTTTCTAAAGATAAGATACAAATCCTTGTGAATGTGTTTTCTTTTCAGATTTCCAGTCGAGCCAACATAAACAGCAATGATCATTTAAGTTTTGTGCAAATAAATATACAACAAATAATACCGGCCAATTCCAATAGTGGAAAGCTCCTTTTATAAAAATATTTAGTCAGTTGATTTCACTGGAATTACTTTTTATAGATGAAAGAAAGTTTCAGAGCAAGCAAAAAAAAATACAACGAGAAGCACTTAACTAAATCATTTTTTTTCTGGGTCAATTGTTTGATTTAATAAAGTTAGATAAATTAATAAACAAATTTATAGATCTGTACCGCAGTTAAAGATGCAAATACGAGATATTATTTTTGTCTCAAATTAATTAGGGTTCTAGTTAAGTATGAAATTAACCTACAAAAATAGTGGTAATTGCTTTGCAATAATCAATAAAATCTTAGATGTCCATTTTCATCGTGTATCTCATTTTCTCTACTGGATTGTACTATATTTTTTCTCTGGATGTTTTAATGTATTTGCCTTGTGGTATGAGGGTGCTTTAAATATGTTATTACTTATTAGGTCTAGTTAACCCACTTAACAACGTAAATTAATTTAAAAAAAACTTGTTGCATTTCCTGTCATCACTTAATAGAACAGATTAACGTCAAGAACTATGATCAATTAATATTTTGTAAAGGGGTTTGCTACCACACCATTATAGTTGTGCTTGGATACAGTTTACTGGTATTTCTTATATGGAGTTGCTATGACACTTACGCACAAATATCTTCCAACCTACAAGTGCCATTAATCCACTAACGCCTACCTATCTAAACTCATTTTACCAATTTTTTTTTTACAAAACAATGCAAATTTAAAATTTGAGCTTCATAAATACAACTTGAGAAATGTATTCATGGTAAGTACAGTTGCGATCATTCGCTAAAAAATGATGAAAAAATAGTTATCGCCGGTTTTTCAGTTTTCTGTACAATGTACGCTGTAACTCGACCTGATTTATGAACTGGGCAATTATAATATTCAAAAATGAAATGTTCTTGCATACCATATAATAAACTTACATTTACATTGTACAAAAAACGGGAAAATCGGTGGTTATGATTTTTACAGCGTTCCTTAGCGAATGATCGCAACTGTACATATCATAGTTCAAATCCGTCTTCTTTTTTAATGCAGTACTTCTGAGTTTTGTTCTTTATTATACAAAAGTATTAAAAAACTAAAACGTTAATTAAAAATCGCCCACATAATTTTTTGGACGAGTTCTATGAGATATAAGTAGGTAAAGCTTTCTGACGCACCATATTGATGAAAATCGATCGAGCGGTACAAAGTCTATCACGATCTTAGACAAGAAAAACTGAGTCACGCCATGTGAAGACAAAGTACAACTTTTCTTTTAATTTGATTTCACTACGCATCCAGATTAGTTTCTTCTGAAAAAAGTAATCATTCGCCAGCTTTTTAATAATGCTTCATAAGTCATACTTTGGTTGCAGGTAGAACCCTTAAGTTTTTATTGGTAACTATTGTTACTTTTAGAAATTATGGGTAATATAAATAAATGGAAATTATATTTTTAATGTTAAAAATTTAATTATCTTTAACTGTAGTATTGTTAAAACTGAACAGAGTTCGATTAATCTCTTCTGTAGTGTTGATGGTGTAGATCTTGTGATATTTGCAAAATGCCGCAATAACTTTGAAAAAATCAATAGCAATTAAATAAATAACTAACATAACATAACTTTCATATTCAACCTTTTTCTCAAGCCTCATTCCTGGTTTCCGCCCTTTTGGTGAGGAAGATAATAAGGCTCTTCGCAGCCATTTCGTAGATGTTTTTCTAAAATTGATCTCTTGCGCTTCATTTTCCAATATTTGGTGTATATTCAGTATAGTAGAAATTTTTTTGTTGACTAAGATGTCTTGACCTGACGTGGTTGAAGTTTGGCTTTAGTAAAGACTTAAAGTACTACTTCTAAAATGCAAGATGCAAGGTAAAAATAGCACATTCCATTGAATCTGCCTGAGTTGGAAGGGTACCATCGAATCTAAAAGCTTGCACTATATCAGTTAATCCTGAATCATCCAATATCTCAAGAACAGCTGAGGATACTTCATTTCCAAAACATTAAGTCACTCTTGACACCCCTAGTAACTGTTATGCCTTACCACAAGTAGAAACAATGGCCGACCGATCTTCTTTTGTCTTCCCAACCATGTCCTGCATAATTCTATAGGTACTAAGTTATGACTTCCAAGAGTGCAGAAAAATAGAAATATTATTTTTTCAATGTTAAAAAGTTAGGAAATAATTAGTTTTTCTCAGAACAAACAAATTTAGATGCACAGTAAAACGGAATAAAAAAACCTACGGTTTTCTTCTTCACTTGAGGTAAAACGTGGCGTGACTCACTTTTTCGTCTGTTGTATACGTCTGAGACCCACAACTCGAGTGATTTTCATGAAAAAGGTGTAGAAAGCTTAATTTCACCTTATAACGCAGAACCTGACAAAATTTTGTTGATTTTACGAGAATTCAAGCTCAATGTGGCACTTTTTAACGTAAGCCGATCGACTTGAATTTTTGCAATTTTTAACTTACTAGTTAGTCCTGCCCGTAATATAATGGTATACATTTAAAATATGCAATTAAACTAATAAAAACAACTATTAGGATTGAGGTCTGGACTTGCTGAAGGCCAATCTTAGGCAGCGATGAACTCTGGTAAATTGACCTGTCTTAGCCTTATGTGCTGGAGTCTTAGAATATAAAACTGTAGGAAGGAGCAGAACTACCCGGCGCAATGAGTTTTAAAAGCGACGGATATGACGTCATACTGGCCGCCATTAAACACCACCTAAATCTGATTTTCTCTCAAACTGCGACAAATACGAAGAAGGGAGTTACATAAGTAAATATTCGTTGTTTAAAATATTAAATATAACATTTATATTCTAAGATTAATTTCAAAATACTATGTTTTAAAGTTGAGGTTATGTAGTTTATGTGCGCATTTCGAGACAGTGAAAACAGCCAATGGAAATATCTAATTACAAAACCGGAAACACCTACTCCGCCATATTGAGACCCCACCCCGGTCGTATGTGGTAGATGATTATAAATATCTAATTACAAAACCAGAAACACCTACTCCGCCATATTGAGACCCCACCCCGGTCGTATGTGGTAGATGATTATGTTCCTTCCTACAGTTTTATATTCTAAGGCTGGAGTCGAGATGTGTAAAAATATCCAATACTTTCCCACAAATAAAGTATGGCTTAGATGCTTTACTACCTTCTGCAGAATGTCGCTTTGGTAGTTGTCAGCTTTACTTTTTACACCCTGCTCGCAAAAATGCAGTTGTGTTACGCGATCATACGCTATTACCCACTAAACCATAACCGAAGCTGGATGATGCCCTCTTTCTACCTTTGCCATCTTCTCAGCAGCCTCCCGAAAACTATGAGCATACTCCCGATCATTTTGGCGGTTGAACTTTTTTTCCAAGTGAAGATCTTTTTGCTAAAAAAACAGAATTTGGCGATGATAACCATTTGCATGCCGCCGTAACAAACTTTTTGCTCTGTTAGTAGTCTGGCTCTCTAGAGTCGTAAAGTAGATGGCCAGTAGTTCTTCGGTATAGGCCCCAAGTTTAAGATCTTCTTTAATAATGCGGAGCATGGTTCTTGGAAAGAATGTTCATCTCCCGTGCCATTATTTTCTGCTTTCGAAGAGGATTTTTTCGAGTTCTCTCCGCAACAGTTTTGAGAGCAACTGGAGTTCTCGTCACACGTGGCCGACCACTTCTTTGCTTAACATCGACAGAGGGCACCTCGTTTTTATCTCTTAATGGTCTGATAAATAAGTTTCTTCGATGTTCCTAAAGGTTTGAGAAGAAATGTTGAAAGACTGAAAATTTCACTTGGTGACGTGTTACATTTATACAGAGCAATCACCGCAACACAATTCTCTTTGATACCCAACTTCATGGTAATTACGATTGGTGACAAAATTCTTTATTTTGTAAGCAAACAAAAGCTAATAAATTAATCAAAACAAAACCGCCTGCTAGATACCTACTAGAGCATAAGCTTTTTAAGTAAGGTTTGTTTTGGGAACATAACTTATGGCATGTGCAAGTAGTTAAGGAACAGAATTTGGTTCAAAGTTCAGTAGAGCTCGGTCGAGAATTTTTGTTTATACTTTTAAAATTAGTTAAAGTAAAACAATAAATTCAAAAAACCAATGAAATAAGAGCGAGGGGCATCTCACTAAACAAATTTTATACAGCTATTCCCGGAAATATGGAGATATCTGCGGTTATTTCTGTATTCCTAAACAGTAATTCTACTTTCCGGTATTTCCGAATTTATTCCCGTATTTCCTAATCAAAACTTAAAGAAATAGCATCAGAGTTCGTTGTATGCACTCCCAAATTTTCATAGATTTTTGTAATATTCCCGAATATTCCTCAAGCATTACCGTGTATTCCCGTATATTCCCCAAATATTCCAGAATGTTCTCCAGCATCCATGACTATTTCTCAGGTGTTGCCATATATCCCCGATTATTCCCTGTATATTCCCGTGTATTCCCGATATATTCCGGAAAACTTGTACACCTATTCCAATAGTAAGACGCCCCTCGGAGTATCTCACTAAAAAATTTTGTACACCTATTCTCGCGAATACGGAAATATCTGCGATTATTTCCGTATTCCTGAATTACTTTCTGGTATTTCCGAATGTATTCCCATTTTTCCTAATCAAAATTTAATGAAATAGCATCAAAATTCGTTGTACCCAAATGCTCATGTACTTTCGTAGTATTCCCAAGTATTCCTCAAGTATTGCCGAGTATTCCCGTATATTCCCCAAATATTCCCGTAGTATTCCTAGTATTTTCGAGTATTCCTGACTATTTCTCAGATATTGCCGTGTATCCCTGATTATTCTCTGTATATTCCCGATACATTTCCGACAATTTGTACACGTATTCCAGTATCACTACTAGAAGGGGATCTGACGAAGCCCCTCGAATAAGACATACAGTCAGTTTTTGCTGGTATTAACCTACAAATTACAAGAGAAATATGTAACATACAACTTCACACGTGCAAATGCAAAACGGAACGATTAATTATGTCGAACTTAATCCACTGCCAGCAAAGACTAATTTTTTACTTTAAGATGAATGTCTTTTTCGCGCAGACAAAATGCCAATGCCAGAAGTGTACTTAAAACCGTGTACTTAAATAATGGCGTTTATGACTTCTTATTCTGCGCGTTCTTTACTTGCAAATCTTTACCTGTTCATATCTGAATATCAAGCGATCGATGGCTCTTTAAATTTTTACTTCTTATAATCATATGTATGCACTCTGAGTATTCTTATAAAAACAGCAAAAGTCATAAGGTAATTTTGAACTTAGATTAGGTTAGGCCAGCAAATCTTAGGTTAGGTAAATTTAGGTTAAATTAGGTCAAGCAGTAGACTACTTGAATAATTATGAGAATAATGATTTTAATTTTTCTGGTCTAAATTAAAATGTTTTATTACACCTTAGATTTTTTTTGTATTTGATGAAAAAAAATATATAAAATACTGAGAAGTAAATCAACAATTTTTATGTAAAAATCTTATTTTAAAAATATCTAAATTCAGCAGGTAAATGCTAGATGAGCGCACAAAACAAGAAATCATTAGTACCGAATTCTATTGTTCATTGGATTTACGGACGAAACCAGAAGGTTTTACGGCTTACGTTCACACATCAAATATCTCAGCTATTGCCATATTAATAAGCAGTATTGAATATTAAGTTATCTTGGTAGAGGGGAAAAATCATGGCAGCCTACCTTCAAAATTATTATCATTATTACACATCCAGAATTAAAGCAATACATTTTGGTTCAAGTTATTTAGTAACTTGTCCCCCACCTTGGTGATACCCAGGCAGCATGCGTCAATTTATAAATAAGAGATTACAGAAACTGATCAGTAATTCACCGATTTGACATGAAAGCAACTACATAGATATAATACAATCGTACTTTTGTTTGTCCATTGTCATCTAAACGATTATTTTCTTATATGTATAACTTTTGATTTAGCAAAGTGGGAATTAAAATGACGATTTTTTTGTTACAGAAGCAGTAAAATTGCAGTATAAAATTTCTTTAGACCCAATAATTTTTACATTATTTTCTATTTGCAGGTAAGTCCAATATCTCAGGATTAAGTCGCATATAAATATATTACTAATCTATATTGATTAATTGTTTTTTGTTTTTATGATTTTGCCATTAAACCTAATGTTCTGTAATCGTATGCTACGACGTTGCACCAACTTCATTCAGTCTTACGTATATAAAATTTAATCAAATTAATTCACATGGATGTTATTTAGTTGAGACAATGATACCCATGGCAATTAATTACTTAACGGTATCTCAGGTGTGCAACCTGCCTTGAAAATGATTACAACTAATTTAGTATTATTCAACACACATTATGAAATTTGGACAAAAACTGAAAATTGCACATTGAGACTCTTACACAATAGCTATAAGTATATTTAATATATACGTGGTGCTAATTTTAGAAAATTCAATAAGTAACAATAAATTATTTTGTGAATCAAATACGAAACAAGAAATAATTATTATAAAGATTCTCTCACTCTCAATGAAGCTTCTCGGTGGTGAATACCTTATAATGGATTAATTGACAAATCTGAGTTTGTTAAATTCGATTACTTTAACAAAAAGAATTTTAATTCTAGTTGGGTACTTATCAACAACCATACAAGGGGGTAACTTTTATCCTGGACGTTTCTTATGGAAAAAACAATGGTTGGATCTTTTGGTCCATAGATCAGCTTGTTCTCTGCTCTTCCAATACCAACCTTGATGACAGTTATCTATATAGAATTGCTTCTTGACAAAATAATTTATTCAAGGTCTCAGCCATATTGAAACTTTCTAGAATTGACTCAACCATAACAATTTGCGCACACTTACCTAAATCTCCTAATGTTTCTTAGTTCATTACCTCTAAAAGCTTTCCAAAGATTAATGGAATGTTAAGCACTAGATCTAATCGAAGTCAAAGCATCTATTTTAAAGTAGACACTCAAACTATATTTATCAATTTATTTGCAAAACTCCAGTTATTTTGCTTTTTGACCTTCAGAGAAAATTAGTATTTTGACTTAAAAATCACTCATCACAATTATTTGTATTTATGATATATTTTATGTAACTCGTAATAACTTCAAAATTACTGCCAATTTCCTTTCTTTGTTGCATACTTCTCCAAATGACTGTAAATCCAACACAATTTTAAATCTCATAAACTGTAAAGTACGCATAACTATTTTCATGGTTATTAAGAATAACCCTCGAGGAATTCTGTTTGACACCACTACAAAGTAATGTCATTCAAAAAGTGCTCAAAAAGAAAGAACTGTCAGAAAGCATTTATTACCATCAGAAAAAAGCCCCTGGGATTCTTTAGAAGTAAACCAAAAGAGCCTAAAAAACAGACATGTGTGATAAATCCATGTGATAGAGAATTCCTTTTAAGGGCATTTTAATAAATAACACCACCTATCAAACCTACCCCTAAACACAGGGAACCTGATGTATAAATTTTCATGTACCTAATAATGAAGTCATCAATTCTTAATATGCCCAAGGGTAAATGCTAGTATTTGATTAATGACAATCATTTATTAATTGACATTAAAAGGGAACTCTCAAAATAAATAAATTCAAAATTAATCAAAGGTACATTACTGGAGATTAATTTAACAATGAGGCTTCTTCATCACGTACCACTATCAACCTAAAAGGTACAAGTTTACTTACTATCTTTCATCCCTAAAACCTTATGAATATAAAACATGGCATTTTAAATGAATTCAAAATGAAAGTAAATATTTGAATTGTCTAATTAATAATATCAATTTATAAATTTTGTCATTACAATGGAGCAAATAAAAAAACTCTCTCTGGGACTGTGGGCAACAAATATAAAAAAACTCCATTAAGCCTCAGTTAATTTTATGAAC
Source organism: Agrypnus murinus (assembly GCA_929113105.1). NCBI lineage: Eukaryota > Metazoa > Arthropoda > Insecta > Coleoptera > Elateridae > Agrypnus > Agrypnus murinus. The sequence goes on along the minus strand of OV816025.1, from coordinate 168,627,806 downwards.
ATAACCATTGTTCAGAACAATAATACCTACAAAAGCCAAAAAATTTGGAACATTACAGTGGCAATATACCACATATAAACGGACATTATTTCTTTCTCATAACGCGATGTGTAGAAAAGGCAATAAAAACTAAAAATATTCGTTGCACCGGAAACAATCTCCACGTCAGGCCCGCATGTATGAACGAGGCGGAAATCCAGGAGTGCTTTGACACGAGAGAAGCCATACTTGACAAAAAAAGTGCAACCAACATCCTTCCCAAACACGTTTATAATAAAAAGTTTGAATTACTTTATATTAGATTTTTCGAAACAAAATCCTGAAATTTTTAAAATGACTTTTCCCAAATTGAAAAATGATGAAAAGTAGCCTCAGAGCTATTTAAATAAAATAAAAAGAGTATGTAAAGTAATAGAGGGATATGGTTATATTTAAATTCTTCGTGGAGAAGCAGTTATGAAATTTATATAACTTTTGAAACTAGAAACTACCTTTGTTTTGTATACCAGCAGGAAATAGTGTGGAGAAGATAAAATCGCCTTTTTAACAATGAAGAACTTTACAAAACTTTCAAACGGAAGTAATCTATAAATTTCACGGTTTTCTGTTAAAATGTTTAATTTTAATTAAAAAAAGGCATATATGTATATATACAGATTGTAACAATGCACAATTTATTAGATTTGGAGATCAAGAAATACTAGAAAAGTTTAGTCTCAATCACTAAATATCGGGTGACTGGTAAGTCAACATACTCATTTTAGGAGGTGTTAGTAGAGCTCATTTACAGTTGATTTAGCCATGCAAACTTCAATGCTTTTTGAGAGATTTCAACTTTTTCTGTTTTTTAAAAACCGTTTCCCTACTACAGTCCATCAAACAAAAAACTTTCGTGTGATATTAGGATGCGCAGTGGTACACCTGCCTTATCAGTCCGGTAGCGCATTTCTTAATTGAACGTCTTGCGATCCACTTCGGGTAGTTGTCAGATGCAAAAATGTTTGGTAGGAGTGTGAGCGATGCTGCATCTAGTTTACCCCCAATGTCGTCCTTCTTCCTCGTCTGCGCAATCCACACGAAAGTTCTCGTTTGATGGACTGTACTACTAAGATTTTAAATTAAAAAAAATGAGATGTTTTTAATATTCCAGTTTTGCTTGTTGGTTTACACAGCAACATAAGTTATGCATCAAAAATTAGGTTAAATAACTTAGTAAAAATAAATATAAAAGGATTTAAACCTAGACGTATAACGTATAAAGAAAAATTATAAGTATTTATTGCTAAAATTTGATAAATCGTTATTTTCGTTAATTTTGAATGTTAGTAGTAGTATGGCTAATGCAATGGCGATTGCTACTAACACCTCCTAAAGGGAGTCACCCTGTATATTAACAAAAAATATATATGGAGTGTTGATAGGAGCAAACATCATCTCCAAGATTTCCCATAAATTTGAAAATTATTTTGATATTTTAACATTTCTTACAGTTTAAACTCGGTTTTAAAGACCCGAGTCAATGGTCAAAGAACGACTTTAGACTGTGTCATATTGAGAACAACGAAAGAACCCAATTCGAACGTTTCTCTCACAATTGCATGATACTTCTTCATTACGATTAATTAAAACCGCCTAAGAGAATATTCGCAAAAAAGACGACATAAAGGCAGAAATAAATGCGATATAATAAAAGTTTACGTCGATTTCGAATAGTTTCTTTAAATTTTTGGATTTTAGATCAAGCGATGCGAACAGAGTTGAACCAGTAAATTCCAGTCGAAATGGGTGCACAATCAATATTGAAATGCAGAATAAAGAATAGTCATAATAATAATACAGTGACATTCATTTCATGATCCAATTTAAATTCTCCGACCATTAGAATAAACGATTGCTATAATTGGAGTAACCATACTGATCTAATAAGTCTTAAGTTTAGTAGCTGCTGAGAATGAGAAGAGGATTATTTTATGAAACCTGTGAAGGTTGATCCCCCCCCATTCATCTACCAAATCTCCTCTTGAGATGTACAAAGAGTACTAGTTATTAATCTTAAAAATATGTACGCAGAATTATTAGTGTAAAAGGCACATTTTTTGGAAAGCAATTGAATTATTGTCCAGGTTTCGAATTATGGTCCAAAATAAAGTAACATCTCAGTAAATAAAGTAGCAACATAGAGATCTTCCATCAAAAATCTGTGGGTACCAGTAGCGGGTTTAGCACTTGAAAGGCCAATTCAATTTTGAGCCCTCCCCCCCTTTAAATATTTTCGGTACCACTACAGTGCGCATTCTACGCGCAAGTTTTTACTATACCACTTGATCCAGATTTAGTGTTGCAGTTTTAATCATTTTGGTTGCACAATTTTTTTATACATATTTTAGCTAATATTTAAATGAAAAAATGACATGACTACAATCTCTCCCAAATCTAACATTCATTAATACTCGAAAACAGAAAATCTACAAACCAAAGCGATAAAATAGTTAAATCCCGATTCCACATTTGTTGTTCTATTTGTTCAGTGTATTCAGTTTTATGCAGTAACCTGGGCAATTACTTCCACTAGCAAATCTTCTACGTCTTTGAACTTAAAAGTTTTGTTATTCGCTGCAACGTAATATTTAATTTGCGACCAAATTTTGTGTAACATGAACATTAGTACCGGACGTTTATTCGCATTTCCGCGCTTTAAGTATAAACGTCATCAGTCATTAAGCGCGCCCACCAATAGCATTGCATTTGGTTTGTTTACGCTTTTCGAATAGCTAACGCGATCAGACTTTAGTTGAGAATAGTTTTGAATGGCCTCTGCGGGCAAATCTAATATCCTTTCTTGAGCAATATCGTCACGGGGTTCTCACTCAAAATACCACCATTAGTAAAAACTGAGTGTTTAATTTAAGTACCTATTAATGATAATATGTATTCTACTTCAAATGCACTTAGTTCGCATAGATATAGCATTAGTTTCTAGTTCGCATAAATTATAGTTTTATTCAGGTAATAAAGACGAGTGTAAAATTTTAAATGAAACAATTTTTGGAGAGCTGAGATTTGAGGCCCTCTCGATTTAAGAATCCCCAGGCGCGCCTCACGTGCCTGTTTGGAAATCCGCCACTAGTGGGTACAATCCAAGGCGTGCTGTGCCGCCGAGATAATTTCTCAGTAAACCAAAGGCTTGCACTGCCTTTTCTAAAGTTGTAATCTTCAACAGGCCAAAAATTGCTATCATGCGAGTAACAGATTTGTGCAAATGGGCCACCTTTACTTCGGTAGTCTCGGTTTGGACGAACTGCACGCCTCTAGTATCATACCATCGATCTAATAATAAGTATACATAAGGCAGAAAAATCATGTATAGAAGCATCTTCTGCGTTCAGACAGAGAATTAACCTTCACACTAATTAATATTTTTTTGGTATAAGCTTTGGATTAACCCGCAGAAAATGTCAAAACAAATTGTTTATTCAATGCCTAGGATGACATTACTTCAGGTTTTGGCCTGCTAGCGTTTTTTTTCAAAAACTCTTTATATATTTGTGAAACTTGTAAAACTATTTGTAAAGTGGGTGGTCGCGTGTTAAAGAGTCAAACTTCTCGTCAATAAAGCCTCAGTACACTTCGCCGTACTGTCAGATGGGCACGTTAAGCAGTCGGTTCAGCAGTAATCAGAAGCACGAAAGTGACATCTCCAAAAAAGTACCAAGCAAATAAAACTGTCTTTACTACATTTGAAACTGTTGCCAAACAAATCTAGACACCAGTAAAGGAGTAGCTTTTGCAGCATCAATACCAAGCTAGGATTTCTGGCCCGGGAAATTCGCGGGACACAAGTCTCGGGAATTACCCTAATCTCTGTTGTCTCGAGTCCTGGAAAAAATCGTTCGAGACACGGGACTTTTATATACAAGGTATTCAAGTTAAAATTGTTATCTTAGAATTAAGGTTTTATTTGTTTCAATTTTTTGAGCAAATTATTAGTAAAAAAAACGTAATTCTGAACAAAAGTGTTCCTTTTCACGGATGCTCTTCTTAACCAGTTTTTTTAAATAGTGAACAATCTTTGCAAACACAGACAAATTATTTACAACTTGTCTGTTAAAATAAAATTCAATAAAGGTAAAGGGATTAGTTTCAGTAAAAAAGTACCGTTAGATATAGACTGGCCACAGCATTCTTTATAATAAACTTGTAGTTTCTATTCAATTATATTCACAAATAATCTCCATCCTTAATTTCCACTCTTATTTATAAACAGGCAAGTAAACAGAATGTTTTTACTTAAAAATTCATATTGAAATATGGTCTTAATCTCTTTAACAACTGGTCGTTTTCAATAGGTAAAGGGTTCAAAGAAGATTTTGATAGTTCTTGTAATGACAATTGTGCGCTTTCATAATTAATTGCGTATTTACTAGATTTCTGAATTTGTTTTCTGAAATAAAATGTTTTCTGTTTAGCTGCAAGATAAAACAAAATAAACCAAATTGTAGTTTGAAATCGTTTTAAAAATGTAGAAACGCAAAAAATGTAATTATTGTTCCAAAATGCATGCACGGATTTAAAAAAAATATTGAAGAAGATACCGCACCTTTCACGTTAAAAGAATTAGAAATTAGCAACCACTTTAAGATTTTACAAAATAAGGAATTTGAGTCAAATTGTATGTATCTCAATAGGTCGCAGAAGATGGAATATCAATTCCAACTATTGTTAACAATATTTATCATGTTTATATTAGGAATAAATTAGGAATATAGGAAAAATGTATTATAAAAGCTACGAAAAACTTACCGACAAACAATAGAACACAACAATAAGAACTAGGCTGCATGACTAAAAGTCCAACGTCAAAAAAATACAACACTAAACAGGAAAGGTTTTGCCATAAAAAAAAGAATTTTATGATAGGAAAATTTATTTATGTACTGCTGCAATTTTCATTAAATATTTACAGTTATTTTCCAATGAGAACTTTATGAGAGAAAGTTATTAGAGGATAAATTAAGCAATTTTAAAAACGATTATTTGGATTTTTGTGTTAGGTACCTATGTAAAATTACTATTCGGGATTCCCGGGACATCCGGAAGAAAAAGTCTCGAGTTTCGGGAATAGCAAAACTGTCGAGACCCAGAAACCCTAATACCAACTGTTGGTAATCGTTGAAGTGCTGTATTGCAGGAGTCAATGCAAGTAAAATAAAGCGTCAAAATTTGTAAAATTTTCATCCGTTTCTTCAAAAAATAATCTACCTATTTTACCCAATACAGCCATATGTAGCCATCGGAGAGCTTGTAATGTAAAGAGTAAATGTAAACATAATGGCAATAAAATAAGAAAAAATATCTAGTATCTACATTCTACAACATTACCTAGGTAATCTTTAGAAAATAATCTGTCCATAACATTTCCTAATGACTCAAAGATTATAAGGTTCCGAAGGGTTCTAAAACGTCAATCCGATAAATGTGCCTTACAATTATAGCTGCTTCATTTTGGAAAAAATTATGCATACTTGCAATAAACGAACTTACATATCAACAATTCTGAGTACTATTAATCTAAGTGTTTTTAATTCTATTTTTGAATAGTATGATACATGTGTTTAATACTTATCCATTGCCAAGTAAGACAGACTGTGAGTCTACTTGGAAAATGTACAATAACAGTGTTAGTGTTTAAAAAGATAAGTCAGAAAATTTACTCATCAGATTTAAAGAAAATTTTAAATTTAAACCTGTGTTTTCCTAGATTTTATGTTTGAAGCCATTTACTGCCCTTTGGAATATTTCCAAAATCAGACTCGCTATCCAGATTACTGCGAGCCAAGAACCCAGATTTTATGTAAATTTAATAAGACTATTACATGGTGAAAATCCAAAACGAATAAAATTAGCATTAACATTAATCTTAATGAACCAATGCATATATTCATTATATCTACAAACTTTCTTCTTATATTTAGAAAATACATAAGATTTTTAAGATATTTCAAATACTAGTTAAAATTCTTGCTTTAAATACAGTTGTGCAGGGGCAATATGAGTTAAAAGACATTTCAAACAACTTCTTTGTCGGCATTTCCAACCAATAAACATTTATTGTCCCCTCTTAGAAGTCACAAAGTTAAGGGTACTTAAAAGTACAATTAAAAGCAGGAACTGCAGAAAAATAATAAAAATCAGAAAGGCCATGCTAATAAAATATCTGGCTTTTTAGGGCCTTCTCTCTAAATGCATTTTACCGTTATCGGTCATTTCAATTAATACACTTTAAGTTATTCAATTGTAAGCAATTAGAAACTATTAGTAGTAGTACTACTATTATTATCTTTGTTTAAAATAAAAGTAGCAATTAGTTATTTATCAACCATTCAAGTAGAAAGTTCAAAGAGAAAATATATCACAGACAATACAAATGAAATAACTTTTTATTTATGAGACAACTTTCTATTAAAATTTCGACTGACGTAAGTATTGAAAATACTAAACCAATATTTTCGATTTGGAAACATTATTGCTTTAAGTGTGTGTCATGTATCCCTCATCGCGGCAAGGCAATAGAAAATTAATCAGAGTACAGATTTTAGCAGAAATGGAATCGCAAGCAATTATTGTATAACATACAAATCTTAATAATTGCTAAATTAAGATGCACTTCTTTAATCATTTACCAGACCAACTTTATAAGTAAAACGTTTTGGCCTCTTGGCAAACGAAGGCACTTCAGTTTTTTACTTCGTTCATTAACTACTCAAGTTATTTTCTTTTAAAAAACTATTTATAGAGGAAAAGACGAAATTCTAGAATTTATTAATAGGTAGGAATGTAAAAAAGAAAAATTATTTGAACTTTGCCATAAAACTTAAATCATTTTCCTCGTTTAAGTGTGCCTCAAGCTTTAGTGTTTATTAATAATAATAAATAATTCTTAAAAAATCAACAAAAAAGATATATTTGTCTAGAAATAAGAATCACTTGAACAAACTAATTTTTTGCACGTCCTATACATAAGGCTCTAGTCCCCCAAAAGAGGGAGTAAAGTAGCACTTATACTCCCTGAGGGAGTAAAGTATTTCCATGACAACAACAACAAGTAAACAACGAAAAAAGTAATCTAGGTGCATGTTAGGATTTATTATCCTGAAACTATGCGATTTTGCCGTTTGCAGAGTTCAATTGTCCGAATGACATGTAACGAAATTTTCGGAAAAAATTTTCGAAATTTTGAATTTTTGCGATTAAGTCCTTTAGGACGTGCAAAAAATAGCGTAAGTACCACTGTACTAAAGTGCCCTTTAATCCCTCGTGTGTTTATTTTCCTCCCTAACGCTCGAAAAATAAACTCACATTCGGGATTAAAAGATGCACTTTAGTCCCTGGGTATATAATATACTATTGCAAATTAAAAATGGCACAGATTTTAGACATACACATCAGTTTATGACAGTTTTGTAGACATTTTCTTCGAATTTTTAAAGAAAGTAAATCAGTTGCAAATTTGGTTCCGATCTGATACAAAATGTGCTGTGCGCTAAGCACAGTTCAGATGGCCTAAGCAAAACTTCAGGAAATCGTAATCCCAAGTCTGAATGACACTAACCCATAATAATATACGAGTCCTTTGAAAGATTTCCTCAAATGGCTTCTGAATTAATTTCTTCGAATTTTGCTCAAAAAGATTCTTTTGAGACATTCCCTATTCCTATGAATGAGAGATGCCCGGGAGAATCTGAGACAAGTTTTTCACAACCAAACATCCAAAATATTGATTTTTATATCTTCAGTATCATTTATTACCAATAACTCCAGACACATCCGACAAGCAAAGTCAACAAGTATAGATGGCGTTATACAACATCAAAATGTATTCAAGATGCGGTAGTAGATGACGCAGTTTTTAGCGGTTGTTTTTGCTGTGTTGTATTTTATTGGTGATTAGGATTTTGACATATTAAATTTAATATTCGTGTTAATATTTATGATAATTTTAAGTAGAATATTTAGATTTTTTAATTTTTGAAATGCCAGTAAAATGGAATTGCATTCATAAGATTCCTCTCAATACTATGTTTACTGTACTGGTAATTATACATATTGCAACATAGCTACCTCATAACTTCTTTTAACAACTTGCCGCAAGAGTGCAGATCAATCTTTGGTGCGTTTCAATTGGATGGAAGAAAATCAGTAGAAAGTTGAGAAGTTTTGGTATTCTTAAAAATTTCAATCGAAATTTCAAGTGACAAAACATTTAATTTTCTATAAATAGTATTAGTGTTATTTGTCTACTCAGGAATGTAACTAGGGTGGTCAGCGGTGGTCGGTCCAGATCACCACTTACAGAAAACCAAGTTACCGACCACCACCTAAAAATGCAATTTCTCACCGGTGTTTAAGTATCTAAAAGTAAGGTTTTGAGTGCCACCGTACTTCCAATATTTCGCCAAGGTCGGCGTGTGAAAACGCTGCCGATCTTTTATTTTAATTCGTTTTCTTGACGGTGGCTGTGGTGCTGTATTCGCTATGTGCATGGCGACTCGTGGCGACCTCTGGTCGTAGACTGAGTAATAGGGACGGAAACCATAACATTGGCGTTTATGGACGGATATCGAAAGTGGAAAATAAATCAAATATAAAGAGTATTTTTTGTTTACTTTCTACATGAGCGTGTACAGTAATTATTTTTATGCGATTGAGAAGAATAAGCATGTAAGTAAATTGTATTTATTATACATATTTTCATGTTGTTATTTGACTTTTTGAGGTTATGTCCATATATGCACATTTGAAAATTCAATAAATGGTAAAAAATGATATAAACTTGCACTTGCTATTTGAACCATTATTTTTGCAATTCACTACGCAACAAGTATTCCCACCCATTATATTTGCAAAGTTTACTGAAAGCGTCCGTCATTATTGCTCTATTGCTCCACCTAGCGCGCTTCGGGCGATTATCCCATCCCCTCCAAGCCGACGCACATAGCGAATAGTGATGGTGTTAATAAATATTGTGTTTGCGAGAGAGATTTAGTTTCGCTTTCCTTCGATAGACGGTGCTGTACAAACCAAATCATTAAAGTCACTATATCTCTTCAAAGTAGCGCAATTGGTAGAGACAATGTGTTAGACAGAGAAAACATTATTTGGAATCACAATGGCGGAGTGACAGTTCCCAAACGCTTGTCAATTGTCATTTGTCAGTTGTCACCGGTGGAATTGCACGTTTTTGTCAGGTTTTTATCGCGTTTCATAAACATCCAAGAGTCCGCGTCTACGAGCAAATAGAAACAGGAGAGAACATTTCAATGGTCGGGGGTAAGGAACCGACGCGACGGAAGTCGGCCATTATATAAACCACGTTGAGCAGGTCGGGGTTGTTGACGTACGACGTTCGATATTGTCCGTGTCAGGTCGGGGTTGTTGACGTATACAATCGATCGATATTCATCGGGTGCCGGTACCCTCTCTCACTCACTCGTACCCTCTCTCACTCACTCTTATAAACCACTTTTTCTAGCAGTTCCGTCGCGTGGAATATAATGCAATGTTCTCTCCTGTTTCTATTTGCTCGTAGGTCCGCGTGGATAATTAAACTGCACCTTCGATTTTTATACACGTTTATTGATTTGTTGGATACTGTGTGTCGTTGTTTGTGGTGTTGGACGAACTCTGTGAAGGGGCTGTGAAACAGTAAACATGCCTGGATGTTGTGTACCACATTGCAAAAATAGATCCGAAAAAGGCTTTCGGTTATTTAGATTGCCACAAGGTAAAAATTAACAATTTGTTGTATTCAGATTAAGTGGTCACATATTTTCATTGTTTTAAGGTCAAAATGATGTTAATAGAAGAACATCTTGGGAGAAAAGTATTGGAAGATCCGATTTAAAACCTATGTCTATGATTTGTGAAGTAAGTACATTATTTTTTGTTGTGTGTTGTGGTGTATGACAAAATGTAATTGTTACAGGTGCATTTTTCAAACAACAACAATTTGAAAGAAATAGGAGTGACAATCGAAGATTATTACGTCGTGATGCAGTTCCTGATTTGAAAATGACTGCCACTCAAAACAGTATTTATCCTGATAGTGATGTAGAAAAGCCAGCATGCCCCTCTGAAATTAACACAAAGAAGAGAAAGTACAACGAGAGTGATGAATCTAGTGTTACGGTTGGATTATTGTCAGAACATGTGAGTAATGGTAAGAAATTTCAAATAAATAAGTTCTAAATATGGGTATTGTGCAATTTTGTTAATTTTAGATAATAGTGAGTTACAAGATGATGAAGATGTGGGTGATTTATCTCATGACGATGTTGAGACAGAAATATCAGAATTGCTTGCAAATAGCGACCTTCATCAGCCATCTCAAAATTATATTGAAGAGTTAAAACGCGCTCTAAGAAAAGTTGGGAAAAGATGTAGCATGTATAAACGAAAATATGAGCAGAAAGAGGAAAGACTGGCAAAAGTATTCAACCACGATCAGTTACAGTTTTTAAAAACAGGATCACAGCGAGGAAGAAAATGGAGCGAAGAAACTGTAACAAAAGCAATAAAATTATACCTAGCTTGTGGTGAAAAAGGATATACAGAATTGCGAGAACAAAATCTCCCATACCCAAGTATTCGTACAATACAGCATCGTCTTCACAACTTGAAATTTGATGAAGGTATTCTCCAAGATATGTTTAACGTAATGAAACTAAAAGTATGTATAACAACCCCGTTGCTAACACATCTGATAACCATTTTGGTAAACACGGCCTTGAGTCAATTAAAAATTAATTTGTTTTTAAAATTGATTCATGGCGCGTGAAATTTTTTCCAATTTCACGCTGAAGATGTTTTTTACTTTCAGATAGCGTCATTCCAGCCTCAGGAGAAGCATGCCTGCCTACTTATTGATGAAATGGCTATTAAACCAGGCCTTGTCTATGACAGTTCAACCTCGACAACTTTGGGTCGGCCCACAATAAATGCCTCTTCAGGAAAATGTGATGATTTGGCCACTCATGGATTAGTATTTATGCTGGCAGGCGTAACCAGTAGGTGGAAGCAAACGGTGGCTTATGAATTCACAGGAAATTCCATATCTTCTCAAGATTTATTACAAAAAATCATGACGATAATCACAAAAGCACATGAAATTGGACTTTCAATACGTGTCGTCATTTCCGATATGGGTCCACAAAATAGAGGGTTTTGGAGGTTACTAAACGTAGTGGCTGGTAAACACAGCGAAATTAAGAATTATACATTGCACCCGTCTATTCCTGAAGAGAAATTATTTATAATGCCTGATCCGGTACACATTTTTAAGAACGTTGCCGGTGCGTTGACGAATGGACACAGATTTTTCCTGGCTGAAGAACTTTGTGAAGAGTTTCATTTGCCGTCAACAGAAATTTCATTGGATCCGATTAAAACAGTTATGGAACTGGACAAAGATGATGTACTTAAGTTATGTCCCCGTCTGAAGGAAAATGTGATTCACCCAAACCATTTTGAAAAAATGAATACTGCCTTAAGTGTTGCTTTGTTAAACCATGATGTTGCGGCAGCAATTCTGTACTATGTGGGTACTAACAGGTTAGAAGCAAAACATCAGACGACGGCATGGTTTATTATGATTATGCATAAATGGTTCAAATTAATGAGTAGTAGATGCCAAAAGCTAGCTTTCGCATATGCAAATCAAGAGGAATATGAAAATACAATACAATTTTTCCATTCTTTTATAAATATAATCAGAAACATCACAGTAAGTGACAAGGTTTGGAAACCTTTTCAGACGGGACTCCTTTTGGCTACACAAACAGCACTGGATCTACAAGAAATATATTTGAATCGGGAAAAATTTTGTTTATTGTTTCCAGCCTTATTTTGTGGAACTCCATAATCATGAAATAAATAAAGATTATTAAAAGTTTCACAGTTTTATTAAAATATACCTGACAATATTGTTTCAGTTGACAAAAATTTAATTATTTTATGTTGGGGCGTCTAACTCAGGATGCGTTAGAAAATTTGTTTTCTTCTATTCGAAGAAGACGGTCCGTACCTGATGCCCGAGAATTTAAGTTTGCCCTCAGAATGGTGTGTCTGTCACAATTTGAAGGGAAAATACACCACGGGAATTACCACATTGCCGATGCCGATCACTTGGTTCGCTATTGTGATGCGATAAATACCCTGCAACCACGTGCGCAATTTCATGATGCAGATGAAACAATTCACTATGGATTAATGGTACATTTTGCAAATTGTAAATTAAGTGTCAGTGTCAAAGAAGCCTTGTACAACTTTATTGGAGCTTTGTTATTAAAGGTGAAGAAGAACTTTAAAAATTGCCACACATGCTATTCTTCTCTCCTTTTGAAACAAGGTGATCACATCTCAGTAGGGCACTTCACAAAATTGAGAGAATACAAAGAAAACAAAGAAAATCTGTGTTACGCAAGCCAGCAGTTATTTAATTTTATATACGAGTGTGAGGTAAAATTTAGATTTTACGAAGATCAAATCCTTCAAAATAAAATCAACGTGGCTCAACTCGTGGACATTTTAACAAAAGCACAAAATATACCACCCATCCCTAATTGTCATGGTATATTGAAAAATGTTATACATCTTTTTGTTAAAAGTAGAGTTTACTTTACACTTAGGGAACAAAAAAAAAGGGTTACAAACAAACAGGACAGTCGTAGCGTGGCCATGAATGCCGCAGTTAATAATCCCAAGCATAACAAATAAACCGTTGCCATTACAAATTTTCGTTTGATTTAAAACTTTATTTTTACCTTTTTAAAATTTCACAAACTACTTTCCATACGAATTCGAATGCAAAAAAATTGGTTGTGAATGTCATTTCTTGACCAAATTGCAACATTAGTCCAACATTTGAAATTTACCGCGTAATTTTGGAATCACAATGGCGGCCGAATTGCGCTACTTTGAAGAGATATAGTGACTTTACAAATCATTATACACCAATTAGAGTCTGGCCAATGCGTTGCCACGGTGCCCGCCATTTTATATCAAATAGGGTCAATTACATGGATTTTGAGATTTTACTGCTAAATAATGTTTTATATACACAACCCACTATTTCATGTTTTTTAATTGGTCAAATACCGTTCACATGCGTGCCAATATTTGGCCGTGTAACCATATCTGCACTTTTGAAATTTGACGTCTCGTGTTGTGATATAAAACGGCTGCCTTGGCCAGACTCTAATTGAAGGGTCTCTATATAGATCATTAGAGCCACTACATCTAATCAGCCAGGCTATGCTGACTAACCTGGTTGATTAGATGAAGTGATTCTATAGATCATAATGAAAGCGCATGGACAACTAAAATCAATGTAATCAAGACTACATACAACCATCGCAATCATCCTTTCTTTCTTTCTAGTTTCTATACAATGCCAGTTTACATAACAAAGTACCGCCTCGAATGAGAAAAGGCAACGTTAACGATCTACTCACCGTCAGAGGGCACTGATGAAAGCAAATGTTTTTGTTGAATTTGACCTGTTGGTATTGTGACATTGCATTTTAAAGTTGTTGTCTTTTAATTATTATTACTTATTATTTTATTATCTTAATTAATAGTTAATGCACAGGAAGTATCTTTTGAACTTTGAAATTATGGTAATGTCAAATTGATGTTAAGGTAACTAAAAAAAAAGGTAAACACAACTAAGACGTCACCTAGCGGAAAGCCGATCGTTATTATTGACTTTCGTTAAATATCAAACGTGCTGGCTTTGGCTCATCTATTGACAAATTTTGTTTTAATTTCCTGGCAAATTTGAAAGTTAAGATCACATTTCGCTTCTTAATCCTCATCTATATGTATACTGTGGTTATAAATACATACTTCATTTAAAAATTGATAAAGAATTCTTAAAAAGGATGTTGATGTTTTGGAAAATCCATAACTTCAAAGGCAGATGGCACAGGTCAACGTACACAAAAATGATGAATGACGGCGTCATGTAAGGGTGATCCAAAATGACTGAAGATTGTTTTAATTTTCCGACACGGTAAATTATTGTCACGTTGGCAACATGATAATTTTTCGGATATTCTTATCCTTCTTTTATTTTACAGTGGCGTGTGAAAAATAATATAGCTTATAAATTTCATTAATTTTAAATAATAAGCTTACTTGATAATAAAATCGCCTAACAAACTGTAATTCTTAAAAGAACTGTTTTGTAAAATAAGAAAACAAGCGAAATAAAGCAAAAATTCAATGAAAATCCAAAACAAAGTGGCCAAGCACAACGATGAAAACGAGAAAGTGACGAGTTGCCGCTGTAATTTGACGCAACACATTTCAATAGTGCTACACTAACAACGTGAAATACACTAAAACCTAAGGCGCCAAATTCAAACCATCCTCACTCAATTTGGAGCTCACTGTAGTCTTAACTATAGATTGATTTGAGTTGGCCATGTTATGTATAATATTTAACCTAAGCCATCTTATGTGTAATATCTTTGAAATAACCTTCGAAACGACAAAAGAGGAACATCTTTTTAAAAACCTTTTATCATTTCTTTAAACAAATTATTAATAAGAAAATATTAAGTACTTAAGAAAGTATACCACTTACTTGCCTGCCAGAACAAATTTTGCCAGTAGGTGACGTGACGTTAATTGCCGTACAATTCCCTCACATTGTATATCTTTGTCTATGGAGATACATTATTATTATTATTACCGTATAGTAATGAGAAAGAGAAAAAAATGATCGCCACTACATTGATTCATTTGGCCATATGCAAGCACCATCACTAGTGCCATCTGTGTACGTATTTACTAAACTGCATTCCACTAGGAAGAGTGTTATTAGTTGGAAACTGTGGTGTGATGTTGTCAAACTAAATTAACAACTACAAGAATTTGTCATTGTTTTACGTGGGGTACCCGTATCAACATACCCCCACGTTCCTTTCCAGAAGGAAGTGATTGGGATACGCCCAATCAGCGCGCAAGATGTATAACCGGCAGTACAGCAATTGCTACCAGATCAGCTCACTGGTCGGAGCGAGGTTGCCTATCCACCCTCTACTAGCTAACTCGGGCATAGTGCCGGAGCAATTGCTCATTGCGCGTTGCTCACCCGCCGGCACCCCCGTCCTCTTTCATACGGGCCTAAGGTACCTCGTCCAGCAATAGGACTATTCCCCAACTTAACGCTGTTATTAAGTGGGACCATTGCCCGATCCAATCCAACCTCAATTGTGACAGGACTTGGTTTTCTAATGGTTTTGCCACCCCGATCTACCAATTATAGGCTTGGTGGGCCCTCGACAGAGCTTCGTTTAAGTCTACACGTTATAGACTCCCGGTGCGTACCCGTATTTGGGGGAAGTTGTCTTGATAGTGAGAGGCTATGTATTCGCTTCAACTATCCTTAAGTGTAATGGCTTTCAGAGCTTCTCCCAATCACTGTACCAGGCTGTAGTCCGGATCATAGGGTGGTCGGGATAGCTCCTAAGCACATTTACCTGGCGGCCTGCAGTTTCCCATTGCCCAAAAGCGGGAAACCTCACTTGAGATTCAGTCAAACAGCGGGTTCCTTGGTGACCATAGATGACCTCGGTCATGCAGCGGGTTCCTTGGTGACCATAAATGACCTCGGTCAAACAGCGGGTTCCGTTGGTGACCATAAATGACCTTATCCCAGGCGAGATTCGAATCCGCCCATACCGGTCTCATCTACCAGGGCTCCCCCTGATCGGTATGAGTTACCGTCGAGAATTCTCACGAATTTCTCTGCCACACACTTAATTTGACAGCTTCATCCGTTGCCCATCTAGCAGGATAGGGTAGAAGACAGCCAGTTTTATGGGTGAACGTCGTGTGGTCTCCCGAACACCCAATTACAGTCGGAAAATCGTAAATTGTAAAAAATATCGCCTTTCCACCTTCACCATGTTTGTCTGCATCACCCTGTGCACAGATAAAGCTACTCTTGGTCCTTAGGTTAGATTCAGAAGGTGAAACCCCCTGAATTCTCACTAAATACCAACTACGAGATTTTTTGTCTAATGTAGATAAACTCGCTATACCTGTCGGTGCCAAGCCTCATTCAGAATTTAATTGCCAAAGAGGATTTTCAAAGGAATGGCATGAGTTTCGTCGACAAGAGGTAACATACTTAACAATACCTTCCCTAGATTAGTAACAGTAGTAAACAAACCACAAAAATGGATTTAATGGACAACATTTGAAGTGGATCCGACTCTAAGTCAGTTTTAAACTTATTAGTTGTAAAGTGTAACAACTTATTATTTCATTCCAAAAAGTCATTTCGAATGTTAAGGGACCTTATATGTCACCTATGGTTCAAAGACTTATCAGAGAATGATAATTTTCCAGTAGAGTTACCTCCTGGATACTCTTCAACAAAATTAATATGAAGAAGTGCCTTCAAAAATCAGAACCCACCGTTCTGAAAACTCAACGAGCATTAACACTAAAGAATAATACCTCATCTATCCAACTGAGATTTAAATTAAAGGGCAAAAAATATTTGGTAACCAAACATGGATAACAAAACGTAGATAAATGAATGACATAGATTTCTACAAAAAATCCTTGAATAACCTAACTCATCTTGTTATCCGAAAGTTAGTACTTTATAAATTACGTACTTAATTCCTAATAAAAACAACCAAAAATGTAAACCCTTTGTTTGCCCCTTTAAATAATTTCGCAGCATAAATAATCAGAGAGCTCATTACCTATAAATGATCTTTTCCAGGTAAAAGCTCTTAAGGTAAAATTTTTAGGGCTACCCGTCAATCAAAAGAACTGTTATTGAGATTTATGTTAAATACAAGAAATTTATGACTACTTAAGCAAACCTTAGCATAGGCTTTTGTATATTCAATAATCCCTAGGTTTTTACTTTATACTTAATAATTCCTAAAATTTTAATCTTTAACTTTTGCAGTTAAGCCTAAAAACATGGCTTTAGTATAGTAAAAAAGAGTATTTGCCCATAATACCCCCATTGATTTACTAATAAGAAATGTTTTAAAATTCTTTACTTCCCTTTTTCCTTTATAAGTTGAGTAGTATCTGTTAATTGGTCGGGGTTTTAACAGCTGAGAATATAATTTCTAGATATATTCAGTTACAAAATCAACAAAGCTCTACAGGCTACACCTTTTGACTTTCAAATGCCCAAAAATGGATATCCTCGTTAAAGGTGTTTGGTTATGACAACAAAAAACTTTCTTATGTTGCAATTGTTAAAAATAAAAATTGCCTCTTCAGAAACGAATAAAAGCATCCCTTTCGTAAAGCAGTAGGATATCTAGTTATAGCATGATAGATTATGTTCTCTTGTAGAATTTTTCATCATATCACGTAATGTCAGCCAAAAATTTCCAATTTGCTTTCCCTCCATTGAATTTCAAATGTAATAAACAAAGATAAAAATTTAAAATATGGCGTCGGTCAAAAAATCAACGTTAAGCACGTTGCCATGTGTGCGTAAAAAATTCAGTTTGAAAGGGTGAAATTTTTATCTGTCCATCCCCATTAAACAGTGAACGACAGATGTGGAGCGTTTCGACATTATTATACCATACTAGGCCGTCAATTGTTAATTATTATTTGTTATGTACAATACAATACATGAAATGTGTGTACTATACTACGTCACACTTCGTGGTGGTATTAAATATTTTAATAATAGTGACTCCACGTCCGCCCCACTGCTATGTTAGTAAATGATTCAATTTATTAATTTTCATAAACAAAATTTGTAATACAAAATATGTTGTTAACAATTTTTTATTATAACAGTAGCAATAACTTTAATAACATTTTTTATCAACTACAAATTTTAAAAGTGTATTTAGTCAATGATAAACGGCGTGACAAAGTTCAATCACCTCCGATAAAAATAATAATAATAACAACTAATAGACAGAGCAGTCCATCTATTATTGTACAATAATGTTTATTTTCAATTATTATTAATTTAGAAATATTTCATAAACACACAAAAACTTGCCTTGTTACTTAATTGGTTATTTTAGTAAAATTAAATTAAGCATGAATAACAACTCTACAACAATTTGTTCGTTATTCTTTCAAAACCCATGTGCCGCTCACTATTTTTATTAGTTTTAACTATAACGTCGTCGCCAAATATAGAATTTTAAGTGGGATGAGCCACTATGAAACATATGTTAAATGATGCGAGTGTTTATTATAAACAAACACCATTTTTTAATAAAATAATATATTCTGCTTCTCTTTACCTTCAATTTTGGTTAATAACATTCTCCAAAATTATAAAATAACAATTTACACGTGTCTTAATGTCAAAATTATTATTAAATTTTCTCTCTCTCTCTCTCTCTCGTTCTAGTAGTAGGTACAAGGATAAGCAAGCAAACAACATTAAAAATTTATTTTCATCCGGAAGAATTTTTTTTAACTTTCAAATTATAAATATAAAAGTTATTTCTAAATAAGAGACAAGAAAATCGTGCCCGTTATAATAATTTGGTGAATGTTATTTTGTTCCAAGTTAGAATTTTGAAGAATGGTTGGTTGGTGCGTTAGTTCGCTCACTCAGGATGAAAGAGAAAGAGGAGCTTACATAATTTCTTCCGGTCACAATTTTTGGTGTACATTCACTAATAAAAATTGTACAGAGAAATGCATTGAGTTTAAGAAAATAAAATATTTTAGCTAAATTTACTCAAAATTCTTTTTTTGGGTAATATTTTTTAAAGTTGCTAATTTGGAAAAGATGCGTATCTTCTAAACATTCATGTATAAGAAGAACAAAACACAAGATTTACAAGGGTTATCATAACCATTTCAAATATACTATTGTTGCATTTACTTTCGCTTTCAAATGCCTATCATTCGAGTAAAATCTTATAAATGATTGCTCACCGAGTCACCATAAAAGAAGCAAGCGTGTTGTTCTACATTTGCAACTTCTAAGTGTTAACTAACAACACTTTCTTTTTGAAAAATCCAATTTCTCTAATGGAAGAAACTCTGAGCTTGTTAACTGCTCAGGGTGCCGATACCAATCATTTATTTACGAATAATCATAATAATTATATAAAATAATATCATAAATCTTCTAGGATTGCTACCACCTCTTGAAATCAAAATTCTAATACATACTATACAATATTCAAAATATTTGAAACGGTTTAAAACTTTCTGATGACATGCCAAATTTTGTTGTAACGTGCAATAATTACTGACCTGTTATGGTAATGTTAAGAATTTCTGTTCATGCTGTATACAAGATTCATAATTGTGAATCTCTGTAATAGAATCAAACCAGATGAATAGATAGGCATTTGGCAAAGAAAGAGATGGTATGTTGACCACGTATATCGTAGCAAAAAGTGCCATATATTTCTAGGCTGAAGAAAAGATATTGCACAACTAAAGTGTATTCAAATTCAAGATAGAGTAAAATATGCAACCCAAATAACAGATTTCTTTAGTAACTGGATAAATAAAATTAAATAAAATTGAAGTGAAATCAAAGAGGCATTTGCTTCTTATGTTTTATGTTTGACATTTAGTTATTAAATCATAAAATCTGACAAGATAAAATTCTGCATCTATATAATAATTATTCTGTTATAAAATATGTTCAGTTATTTATATTATGTTCAATAAAACTTTCGTTACTGTTCTTCAATTCTAAATCATGGTTTATTGTAAAATCTTTGCAACTTTACCTAAATCTGTAAAAACAACATCAAGTTTGACAAATTTCCTTAACCACAAACAATTTTATGACATAAGAGTCAAAAACCCATCACTCTTTGATCTATATATCTTTAATTTTGTTTTATTTATCCAGTTACTAAAGAAATTTGTTATTTGGGTTGCATATTTTACTCTAGCTTGAAATTGAATACACTATAGCCACAGTTATCTCACTCGTTTTGTAGAGCTTCCGACTTCTCTTCGTGCATTTCCTTGGCGAAGCAAGGTAAAAATCATGATAAAACCACCCCTTCCTTTTACTGCCTTTTGCAAGATATGATTCACGTCGATATTTTTCTATATGTATAAATCTTCCTAGATGAGCTAATAAGCGAACCAATCCTCCATTCACTAGTTTACAGGATGGAACAGAGTGTCAATATTTTTTGAACTCGCCGCTTTCAAAATCACGTTTTGCGAACATAACAGTTGAAATAATTTGACTAGATAATAATAAAATTTAGTTTAAAAAATGCCGTTTTACCCATTTGGATATTAAAAATCACAAAAAAAGATTGGTAATCGTTTAATAATTCCACTGACATAGGGACTCTTCAATTTGAATCTGGCCGCCAAGACAGCCATTTTATATCTCAACACGCCGCGCTAAATTTAAACAGTGCAGAAATTGTTACACGGCCAAATATGAACGGTATTTGACTGAATTGAAAAACACGAAATAGTGGGTGTGTCACATATATAAAACATTATTTAGCAGTAAAATATCAAAATCCATGTCACTGATCCTATTGTGATATAAAATGGTTGACGACGCATTGATCAGACTCTAATTAAAGGGTCTCTACATTAACATAGAGTCACTGTATATAGTTACCTAAGCGAGCTGGTCGACCAGAGTACCGCAAACCGCCAACATATTGGGGCAAACGAAGCAGGAAATTGTTCATTACTTGTTTTGTATTGAATTTAATCAAATCCACGTTTACTTTAAAAGGTTTTTCTTATTCTGAAAGATCAAACCGCTAATATGTCAAACACGTAAAACGTGGTTTTGATTTGTCCATTATTAAAAATCACCCTTCTCTGCCCCAATATGGCGGTGGTTTGCGTTACTCTGACCGACCAGCTGGCCTAGGTGACTAGATGCAGTGACTCTACATTAACAAATGTGCGAGCGCCATCTATGGGCAACAAGAGATTGGTATTGGTTTTATTGGCCTACTTGGTTTTATGTTTACTTTGAATTCGAAACAGCATTAAAGATTTTGGTTAATTATGCTTTTTATTGTTAATGCTTGTTTAAGAATTTTTATACAAAACTCGATAGGCGAAAATTTGAACATATTAACTGATCGAGATGCCAGATGCAAATATTACACTTGAGAATCAAACTCCATGGATTTGCTATAAGTATTCTTACCAACTCGCATGCTTCCTTCCTAGTCGATTCGAAATTTTTAAGTTAACAAATTGACAAAAATTTCATATAGGGTAAAATTATCTAACTTCGTTGTATATTATATGAGACGTATTATTTATTAACTATTATTACACAAATAGTGTATTATATACCAAGGGACTAAAAGGCATCTTTTAATCCCAAGCGTAAGCGAGGAAAATAAACACACGAAGAATTAAAAGGCACTTTTGTCCCGTGATTTATACTTTTTTGCATGACGACAAAATATTGGTAAGTGTCTTCCTGGCAATTTAATTCTGCAAACACCAAAATCATACAGTTTTAGTACAACATATCCTAGGTTTGTCATGGCAACACTTTACTCCCTAGGGAATAAAACATCTACTTCACTCTGGGTGAATAAAAGTCTAACAAAAACCGACAAAAACCCGAGATCTTTTTACAGTAAGTGATTTTTTTTTGTATTTCATGTTGGGGTCCTGTCAGTTGAAACAAATAAAAGCAAAGATGCAAAAAGTGTAAGTTTGTGTTGATCTGCTACTTTTAAATATCAATGAAAACTTATGTTACTAAAAACAATTCGTCTTCCAGACACACTGTAAGTGGAAAGTTTAAAATACACATTAGGGGATTGATTTCGTAGCAAGACCACCACCCACTTATGGATATTCAAAATGCATCAAGGTGAAAAGCATGCCTTATGTCAGAATCGCTCATTTTCCAAGTTTCTGTTTTATATCTGCTTGGCAATTTATTTCCTAATGTTCTGAATAATGCGTCGTCTGTTAGTGAGAGAGCTTGCGCTTAATATCGCAGACAATACAAGAGAGACTGAATAAAAACATATGGTGTGTCTGTAATTAAACAATGACACAATTAAACAATGTGCACTAATTGAGGATTCCGAGTATGACTCAAACTATTTTTTCTACAAATTAGAAATGTTCTTTATAAAAAGAATTATATAGGAAATAAAATATTCAATTTACATTTTCTATTTGTTGACTGCAGTGATTATATTATAAGCAAGATGTAGAAACATCAAAATTTTTCTCTAGATGAACCATCATCTCACTTTGCAGACACATCTTTTGCTTGGTAAATAAATGTCAATAACCGGAGCCAAAGTCGAAGTAGTTTTCTACGTTCGACCGTAATTTTAAGTCAACCTTTTCTAGTTTAATCACAATAAAACTTATTTTAGCGTTTGAAAGAGATTATTTCAATTTCCGATTGGAATTTGTTCCGGTAGAACAGCCATTTTTGTGGTATCTTTGTTTTTTTTTTGTGAACAACATATGAAACAGTTTTTTTTATTATCATGGGTAGGATGGGCAAGTTATAAGAGACAATATTAATCAATCTCTCACTCATCTTGTTAGACTATTGCCAGAGTAAAAAGTTTGAACAATGAACACTCTTTCTTCAACTGAATAGTTAGCTGTTCATGTTTATAGCACAAGTTACAGCGCAATTCATTAAAAAAAAGTTAAACCTTCAATATTAAACAAAAATATTTCATGGCAATTCATATATTTTTTTTAATGTGCAGAATTTTAAATGGCCCTATGGCCAGGTTTGATAGTTAGCACCTCGGTATGTGCACAGTAGTAAATATTGTATATTGTTTAGTATATACCGGGTTATCAATTAAGAATGATACTTTTAATTGTTTTGGTACACCTGATCAGTTGGCAACAGTAGATAACATTCATCAGAGTAGTTCATTGAGTATAATGGGGTAGTTCAACTAAATATAAAATAGTTCCAACTTAAATGTTCATGTGAATGTTGACGTTTCTTTTGTAGGTTATAATAGTCTTGCATTCGTATAAAGAAAACAATAAGATTATTTGAAAAAAATAATTTATTTAACAAAAATGGATCTTATAACAAATGTTCAAAATGGGATCCATTTTGTTCTAAACAAAGGTTAACTCTTCTTTTTAGGTTTTCAAACACATTTACCAATGTTTCAGGTGTGATATTTATAATCTCATTAGGAAAAGCCACTTGCAAATCATCTAATGTATGTAAGCGATTTTCAAATACCTTGTTTTTTAAATATGGATTTAAAAAAAATCATTAGGTGTCAAATCAGGTAAACGACTTGGCCAGATACCTCGACTAATCACTCTTTCTGGAAAAAATTCTTCTAAGAATTGAAATATTGTTTTAGCGGTATGAGTGGTAGAAGAATCTTGTTGGAAGTAGCCATTCGTTAATTCATCCTCATGTAATTCATTAATGAAGGGTTGTAAAATTAATGTCCTGTAACGATCGACATTAATCGTTTGATTGAAGAATATGGGTCCAATAACACGTCTTCTAGATATTGCCACCCAGACACCTATCTTTAAAGGATGTAGAGGTGTTTCAATAAAATGGTGTGGATTCTCAGTTGACCCTGTACGGTAATTTTGGGAATTTACGTATCCACTTAAGTGAAAGTAGGTTTCATCCGTAAAGAAAGTTACATCCAATGTGTCGTCATTATCTAAATTGTTGTTAAACCATTGGCAAAATTGTACTCTATGATTAAAATCTGGTGGCTGTAGTTGGTGAACAGAAGACAATTTATATGGATGCATATGCAAATGTTTTTTTAAGATTGTGTGGCATGTTCCATAAGAAATACCTAATAAAGGTAAGTTAGTATACAAAACAAATTGTATGTTATAATAAAACTTACCAGTTTGTGCAGCTAATTTATTTATTGATTTATTAGGGCTTGCAGCCATTCTTTGTCAAACATCTTCAACAACTTCTGGTGTTATTCGTTTTGGTCTTCCACTGAATTTTCCTTTGCACAAATTTCCATAATTTAAAAAACGTGAGATAATTCGATTACAATGTTGTGAAAACACACGATAGGTTACATCGACTTCAGGATACATTGTAATGAATTGTTGGAAACATGAACGATTTGAATATGTCCAAGCTCCTTCTCGATTTTGATTTCCCGTTCGAAAATAATCCATGGTAATAAAAGTATCATGTTCCCTTGTAAAAACCATTTAGAAAAATATTTTTATTGCTTTTATTCAAGTACAATAAATAATTCTTTTACAAATGATTTTGCATAAATTTGTTAATTTGACATTTATGTCTTTTGTTTCAAAATTTTGTTTTATTGTAGTTCAAATACCATCCAATTATGACTGCCAACATAATTAAACTCTTTTATTGCCAACAGAGTAAAAAAAGTCTCGGTTTTATTTGATAACCCGGTACTATAGCAATGCTACAATGTAGAAATAAAGATTTATTCATGAATAAAATTTTGGAATATCCATAGCGACAGTTTTGAATATATTGTTTGAAAAATGTATAAGGCCGACCCGGGCCGCTCAGTTGAGGTCTAGCATGCCTAGACATTACACTACCGAAGCTATGTATCGTGTTATTACCAGAAATTGTGCTAACAAATACAAGCTTCTTTGTTGGACAAGTTGTATAATCAAGTATCAATGTATCTTTATAAGCAAGTGTCAACGGTTTGGCAGTCAATTAAAATAGATCATTCTGTAGATTAATTGTGACTGTAGCAGCGATTATGTCAGGCAACAATCAACATAGATACGTAACGTCAAGTGCCAAAGTGTCTAACAACAACTTTATTTGCAAATACAACGCCCCTACGCTGTTTTGATCGTCCTTAGCCACAGTTTACTATGAGAGCGACACTTCGACATTTATGACAGGCAATAACAATTGAGAGACATTTGATTTAACACAAAATACATTTATACAAAGATGGTCGAAAACCAACGACGACTTCAAAAATTTCACTGGTGAAAAAAAGTTGGCGTTTAAGTTGTGCAAAATCTGATGAGAGGCATCAAGAGTAAAATTCCAATGCACTAATACAAGTGCACAAAATATCTGTGTAGGCTTTCTCAAAACGATTTGAGAAAGACATTTCGAGACACACCTTATTATGTTGATATCAATTAGTATCTAAGCTCAGCTTAGGACAGCGATTTTCAGATGATAATTTCAGATTCGAGTGAGATGTACGACAAATACATTTTTCTGCATCTCGATTGAACTATAATTTTGCTAAGTAGTTATTGTTTAATAAATATATGCAATTATGTCGACAAAATTTGCCCATAGTTTCTACCATATTCAAGGACAGGGTCGGACTGGCGCAAATGGTGCCTACCGGGCAAACAGTGGAGGGGGTCTACCAATTAATGCATTCAATCTTTATTGTAGTCCAGCACTGGCTGCTAGATAAATTAATAAAAAGATTTTTTAAAGCAATAACCTTACCATGTTGGTAGTTCAAACTGACCATTATGACCAAACAAAAGAGTGATTAAAAACAACTAATTTCTACATCTTACTAAAAATAATTGCAACTTGTAGACTCACGTAATTCCTTTGAAAAATTACCCCTGAAAATGGAGTTTGCTTGAGATAAATCTAAACGTCTTGACCTGTATTTTCGCTCTTAAAAAGGTTAAAATTACGTAAATATGTTACAATGACTAGTTTGTAGCACTTAATTTTCCCTTATACTGTAATATGTAGAAAACGAGATATCTGCATTTTCGCAAACCCTTGAAAACGCAAAAACCGCAGCGTTTTCCGAAACAAAAATGACCGTCAAACAAAAACCAAATCTGATAAAATTAAAATAATGGCCATTTTGAACCACCGCCATAGTAGATTTATTACCTTAAAAAATCATTTTATATGAACACCTGCAGAAAAAGGGTTAAGTATATCTTACCTGGCTGAACTATATGAAACAGACAGTTCTATTTTCGTAAAGTATAAATGCCTATAATTATATCCATAGCAACCCCAATTTTTATAAACTACCGAAGATCTTATTTTATCTACTGGATGTTAATATCGAAGTCGAAATTCAAACATTGGCAAATTTTATATAATGTCGGCTTGGTGAGTCAGTAAGAGGGAAACATTTTCGTACAAATTAATGTACAGGAAAACATTATGATTCTGATCCATTACAAAAATAACAATTGGGGAGGGGGAGAGTGCCACAGTAAAGTAGCTTTAAATTTTTTGCGGTAATCTTCTAAATAGGGCAGTGACAAAACCTAGATAAACCATTGATGTAGGTGTGACTATAAAATTGCATTTGTACTGTGAATGAAAATCCTATTTTTACTTACCTATCAAGCTGACTTAAAGTATGTCACAGATTTCATTAAGATACTTGTAGTTGAAGATGCTGTTTTACGAACCTTATTTGATGCTACTATTAATTATATTTAGAATTTCATTGTATATATTTATTTGTTTAGAAAGAACCATCACAAAAATGTACTTAAGATGGTGGTGGTTAAAGGGGTACCATTTTTTTTTAATTCTCATGTGGGATTGAAGTCTAGATTTCCTATATTTATGTTAACGTTAACGTAGTGGTAGATAAATCTGAAATGGTGCCTCAATCTATTTGTGTGGTAGGAAGAGGATAAATTGCCATTGCCGTATATAATCCCACTCTAAATAATTTAAATGTATTAATGTACGCACATAAATTCACACAAATAACTTGAATTTGCCATTCACAAATTTTATAACTGATTGTCATACAATTTATATGTGCGTTGATAGCGACTAATAAACAAATGAATGAATAATAAAAAATTTAAAAAAATATAAATTTCTCATATGATTCATTTAACGTGAAAAAAGAAGTTAATCTGCAATTTCGTGGTTCCCGCCCCCATCAGTAGTTGACCTTGTTCGCTGCATAAGCTGCACACCTACTTAAGGTGACTGTTGACACGTGTTGTGTCAATAACAAATGAAGACAAAATAATGTTTTTACTATTAACAAATGGACCAATATATTATTATTAGTGAAATGATTTATTAACCTCAACGCAAACACAGCTCATACTACTGCCAATTTTAGATTTATAGTTTCTACATCCAAAATGGGTTGACATGATACTGTTTTATTGATCGACTTAATTGTTTAGAAAAGAATTAACCTATTAAACAATACTGTCCAAACAAAGAACATTTTCGCTCTCAGATATTAAATTGTAAATTAATGTACTACTCTTGCAGTTGGTTACATTCAGCTTTTAAATTTTGTATTACAAATTGGGCGACAACAGATTTATAAACATAATTACAACAAACAATAATAAACAAAACAATAATGATCAAATTTCAAGGTATAAGAAATGTGACTGATTAATATCAAAATCATTTAAATCTGAAACACAAAACCTTGAACTTAAAGAAACCGAATGGTTTTAACATCATGTCCTGTCATTGTTAATTGGTTCAGTTAAAGCGTTACAACAATAGCATTTGAAAATTAATTTTGTGATTTATTATTATTATTGCCTTGATTAATTAATGGTTTACTTATTAAAGTCAACAAAAACTTAAAAGTAACCTTTTTACTTATTATTGTAAATAGTATTAGGAAATGGATTTTTTCTGTAACAATGAAACCTAAATTATCACACCTTTTGTTTACAATAATAATCAAATAGCAATTAGATACATATTATAAAAATAAATAGTATACAAAAAAAAATTAAAGACCGCCTCTGTGCAATTTTTAACCTTTTTTTTTTCAAGGAAAACGTGCGAAACCATTGTGTGCTTGCGATGAAGAAATCACAATACGTTATGTATGTAATCTGAAAGTACGCGTTTTGAAGGATGAAAAGAATTGTAAAAACGGTTTAAACATTACGAAATTATATAAGTATGACTAAATATAAAAAGTTTGGATAAATAAACATTTTTTTAATCTTTTACAGATACCACTATATGGGAAAACTTTTTGGGCAATTAGCAATAATATACATTTAAAGTCAATTGTAACAAGTTGTTGCTAATAACACAAAATCCATCTGATTGTGAGTCACAATCCATAAATAAACTGTCATTGCAAATTATAGCCAGTATGCAATAATAACAGTTGTGATTGCATTATTGCAAATATTATTTAACTTTTAATAGGATGATGGCTGTCTATTTTTATATTCTTCCGTATAGGCGAAAACCTTCAATGAGAAAAAGGAAATTTGATATTAAGTAACAAAATAGTATTGAGAGGGGATCGGCGTAGAAAGAAACAGTAGATAAAATTTTATAACGAGATTTAAAAAGCATAATTAGAGTGTAGGTGTATTGATACGGTTCTTTTGTAATGATAATAACAAATCACAATAAGTTTTTTTTACAACTTTTACGGATGAATTAAAAATTATACAAACAAATGCATTATCAAACGAATGATAGCATTCTAACAAATGGATTGCGGAATTAAAATCAAGAGACATTATGAAAATATCCTCGAGTTCCACAAGGTACTGTATTGGGCCCTGTATTTTTCTACTTCAATAAAAAGAATGTTTTAAATAATTTAAATATGTATAATTGTTGCTCACAAAAAAGTTATATTAGTGATTATGATATAATGGACATTGCTACGCCTGCTTAATCCTACTAACCTAACTGTATTTCAAGTCATTTCGTCAAGTCACACTCACACGAATGTGTGCAAGCCTTTAATGATATTGTATACAACAACTTCAGAAAATCTAACAAACGGATTTTTTGTTTATTTTCTATTCTTGTCAGTTTTTTTTTGTCTAAATGTTGTTTATTCATACAATTTTCTATGTTTATTTTTTAAACAATGTCAGAGAACTAGTTTTTTTTAATTAATGGACTTGTGTCGTTTTAAAAATCAAGTATCCATAATATTGACACGCGTTTGTAAACATAGATGGCGTTCATTTTTAATGATAAGTCACTGCATCTAGTTACCTAGGCCAGCTGGTCGACCAGAGTACCGCAAACCGCCGCCATATTGGGGCAAACAAAGCACGAAATTATTCATTATTTGTTCTGTATTGAATTTAATCAAATCCATGTTTACTTTAAAAGGTTTTTCTTATTCTGAAAGATCCAACCTCTAATATGTCAAACACGTAAAACGTGGTTTTAATTTGTCCATTATTAAAAATCACCCTTCTCTGCCCCAATATGGCGGCGGTTTGCGTTACTCTGATCGACCAGCTGGTCTAGGTAACTAGATGCAGTGACTCTAATGATAACATGATAAAAAGCTGTTTTGACTATCATCCAATTAATTGAAGAGCAGATTGATGCGCACTCTAGCCGAATTGTTTTAAAACTAGTTATGCGGTGGCGTGCTTGTCGTATTAGACGTTAGCAGGTTACAGACTTGTAATGTTTGTATATCACTATCACTAAAAAACAGCCGAGGGATGGGATTTTTGTATTGTTTTGAATATCATTAATCTGAGCTGAAAAGATTATAGCAATAACACATAATATATACTGTAGTGAGTATCAAAAAGGGAAATGTTTGATAATATATGGATGTTGCCATTATTTGATGCGAGACACTATATGCTGACTGCTTTGGAATTCATGGCTTCAATTTGAACTACTAAAGCCTACTCTGTTCAAAGCGCATATGGGTACATAGGCATAAGATCATTCAAGGTGTTCAGATCCTAAATCTGGTAAGAAGTTTTTCATTTCTTTAAACTACAATAATCTATTCCTACCGTTCACTCCTTTTAACTTCGGATGCACATCACAGTTACGTAAACAGCACAGGCAGACCATATTATTATGTAGGTACTATCTTCTTGTAACATGTGATCAGTGTTCAAAAAGTTTCGTTTTATTCCCAACAAATAACAAAAACTGAACCTATTAAATAGAAGCCGAAAACAATTTTGTATAAAAACTTTGCCCTTAGTATTTGGGAACATTTTGGGGGATTTTGGCGCTAAAGTTACATGTAAGTCTATGGAAAATATTTTTTCTGCGAGTTTTTTTTTGGCAAGAAAATTGACACTGAAATTGCACGAGTGCGGAAAAAATTACACTTATTTTTGTTACACGAGTGCGTAAATCATTACCATACGCTAATAAAAAACATGTAAAAAAGTAGATAAAATAATTGTAACACACTTCTATAAAGGGTATTTTCAATTTTTTATACTACTTTTGCAATAATGCTCTTTTCAAATTTGTATTAGAATATTTCGGATTAAGATTGTATGTTGTTTACATATAAGATACAAATGTGTTTCTAACTTTTTCATAGTGCGAACAGGAACGAAGGTGGCGATAGTAGGACCTGAGAATTAGTTGGTACCTTAGGCCTTACCAGTACCTTAATTGGCTTAATCCACAACGGCATCTTAATCAAAACATTTGGAACTGTAGTCGCAGTTGCTAATAAGTAGTAAGTTTAGAACGTCAGTTCTCAATTAAATTATATTTCTAAATGAAATCAATGGACAACAAACATTTTAGTAATCAAATATGGATAATAGTAACATTGCATTTAGAGGTATTCATTTCAATATTTGGCTGCTATTGACCTACATATAAATATATTGGCTTTACTAATTTTTAATCTTTCGCAGGAATTGAATCAGGTCGTTCCAGCAGTTGTGGATCGCTTGCTATAAATTTCTGAAGCCTTAATTCTGATTAATTATCTTGAAAAAATCCTTAACCAACTATGATTCTATCCTCTTTCTAACCCTATGTCTAAATATAATCAATACAAATATTTTTTAGTTTAAAGTAGTGTCTACTAAAATAAGACTGAAGGATTTTTATGCTGTTTTTAATCTGTAGGATGTCTGCTTCCCTAAAAATAGCGATAGCAAAGACAGTTATCCCAATATCAACAACACAGCAAACAATATCTAGACTAATTATAACTGGATGCATATAACTGAGATATATATTTGCAAAAAGGCTTCTTACATAGACTCTATGTCATCTCCATATAAAAGGAAACGTAGGGTAAGCAGAGTCTTACTGTACAAAAATGCCCAGGAGGTTCAGTAGAAATCTAACTTAAATTGGAATACTTGGGGGTTCTCTGTTTAACCAGGTTAATTTTGACAAGTTGAAGAATTTTTCGCGAGTTTGAGCCCCTATTCCACTCGCTCGTTATGTATCAAAATGTATTCCTTCAGATGATATCCGGTAAAGGATTCGACTGAAAGCAGATGTGTCCTCGATAATAGCTGTGGTCAATTCATTGGCTTTCTTGTTCCCACAAACCTCACTACATCCCGGAACCAAGCCAAGTTAATTTTCATCCCAGTAAGACTTTCTAAATCGTCATTCACATTTTTTAATTTTGTTCTGGATATTTCAGTTTTTTGTGCTAACTTTACCTGCTTTAGGAGAATATGATGGCCTATGAACTCAATAAGGGCAGTTTCTAATGGATATATAAATGGATCAAGCGTTCAAGCTTGAAAAACTACTTTTAACTTTAAACAAATTTGCTTTAATTATTTAAAAATTACAACCATAGATTATGTAAGCTATCTTACAAGGATTATTTATGAATCTTATTAATAACTGTGTAATTTCCACTTATTTTCATCAATTATTACTCAATTTTACCAAGAATTAAATTATCAAATGTGGTATTCTCCCTTCCTTTTTTTTTCTAATTACAAACTTAAACGCTTCTAACTATTCTTAATTAAGAATAATGAAAGTGTGTTACAACATTGACCATGTAGTACATATTATAGATTTTTCCTTGATTTTTCAGATCAACAAGCACATAACCACAAACATGTAAACAAGTTAACATTTTTTTTTCTTGTCAATAATCTTACGAGCAGTATTTATCCCTATCTTATATAAATGGGAAAATTTGCATAAAATTACCCGATTTGCAATGATCGTGTTTCAAGGTGTTTATCAATATATTAGTAGGCATTCTTGGAAACTAAAACGGAAAGACTATGTATAATATTTGCTTGTAAATGTTATATGGCCGTTATGTGTAAATGTTATTTCAGAGAAAAAGATTATTTAAAAAAATATTTTAATGTAATGTAAGCATTTTTCTTGATTCTATGTATTATTAGAATTATTAGAAGAAAATGCATAATCCGTGAAGGTTCATGCAAGGCATGTATGTATCCATTTCCTTGACATTAGTATACCGGATGTTTCCAAATTTGTAATAGCATGAAATAATGAAAATAATAGTTTGTGTTTGATAAAGAATTATAATAATGACACTGAATGTGTTTATGATTAATGTACTTCCCCTATCTGATGAAATGAATCAGAATTTTAGTACCAGACGAATCAAGATAAAAATGTATGCTTCTGAGCAAAAATATCAACTGCAATATTTCATGCACAGCTATCGCAATAACCTGTGTTTATGAATCCTGCAATTGAATATGTACC
The DNA here is from genome assembly GCA_929113105.1 of Agrypnus murinus. Taxonomy (NCBI): domain Eukaryota; kingdom Metazoa; phylum Arthropoda; class Insecta; order Coleoptera; family Elateridae; genus Agrypnus; species Agrypnus murinus. The sequence continues at coordinate 168,595,387 of OV816025.1, read as the reverse complement.
TACGAGTATTGGAAACAATCGAAAGTTTCTTAAAGTGCCTATTATTACTTCACACAAGTTGCGTTTGTTTCAATTACAGTTTCGTTCATTTCAAGAAAGGTAGACTTGGTAGATAAAGGAATGGTTTGGGCAATAAATATTCCTGTTTTTATATGAACGTATAGAGAAAACTATAGACAAAAAGTACAAACACAAAAAAACTTTACTCCGAAAGTTTACGATACAGTATTCGAAAAACTTCGTCTAGGGATTGGATTTTCATGTGTGAGAAGAAGAAAAATAGCGAAGAGCAAGACATCTGAGAAAGATAGATATATTATCGCATACTTGCCAAATACTTGATGCTATAGCTAAGAATTTTTAAATATAATTGACGTTTGTCGTTTTGCACAATAACCTAAATTGTTTGAAACTTTTTAAACTCAACAATATTTGTACGTTTAGTAACTAAAGATAAACAACGGATAATTTCGCTGCGGTATTAAAAATATCCGATTCTTTAAACAAGTTGAACAATTATTTTAAAAAGTAAAATAAACTTAACTATTCAATAAAATAAATAATTCAGGTTATTGTGTCAAAATGGCAAACGTCAAGTACATTTAAAAATTCTTAGCTTGTTCTTAGCTATAGCACCAACAGCACCAACCTTACAAAGAATTACTATATTTTAAGACTTGGCAACTATGCCATAATATGTTCTTTCTTAGATGTATTGCTATTCGCTATTTTTCCTTTGGTCATCCATGAAAATCCAAGCCCTAAAACCCTAAATGAAATTTCCCAATACTGTATACCACATGCGTACATATTAGCTCATAAATACCGAGTTTGAATGAATCATTAAAAAAATGGTATGTAGAAAGGTTATAGGCCAGGTATGGCCGAAATCTTCTACGAGCTATTAAGTTCTTAAAAAAATCTGTAAGCTGCAAATAAAATCTACAGAGATCAAATGTCTGATAAAAAGTCAAACTGTTAACGGAAAAAATATTCAAATCGGTGAATCGGTTGTTCTTTCCAAAAATTTATCTTCGACGGCCCGCTTCACTGATACTTTTATTTTATCTTATCGCTAGTAATGATTACCTAAAAAAGTAAGAAAAATTGTACAAACTATAAATTTTTTTAATGTAAATTTTGAAAAAAAAATCTGCAGTGATTACCATATGTTTAAAATTTGTAATGCTTACCTAAGAAGTTTCATAAGTGGAAGTTCGTAAGAATGCCTATCTTTGGACTATTTTCTTGTACATCCCGCAAATCGCTTCTGCAATCGACACCCCACTTTCATCCATATCTATGGCATTTAATCTGTTACAGTGCTACTATAATAATTGGCTTCACTTTAGTTTTTCAAACGCTTAAGCTCACCCCTTCCCACCCATTGTACAACCTCAATTCAAAACAAAGAAATTTTCATGAAATTGTGTTTTATATTTATCTTTTAATCAGTTGCGATCTTTGGTATACACTATAGCGTTATCAAATAATAAAGACACAACTAGTAAAATAGTGAAATCCGAAGTATGAACTTTTAATGATTCAAATGACCTCAGTGCAGTGAAAACAGGAAAAAGCACACAAAAGGATGTACAAAACCAAAATAGTTTCATTATCAATGTACTAAACATTCTCTTTATGATAGAAGCCTATAACAAGGAATGTTTGAAATATAAAATATAATATTTTGTTTTCAAAATACAGGTAAACAAAACATGCCATTTTAGACCATTTCTGATTTACTAAAGTTTGTGAGAATGGTGCAAAATTGTTTTGCCCAAAACTTGATAATTGTAAGAATTCCATTTCGGTTTCGACTACCATACAGTGTTGCCGTTTTCAGCGAGTTTTTTCTCCTGTTTAAATGCAAAGATCTTTTGTTTAATAGACTGTATCTAACATAAGCAAACAAAAAAGTATTGGCTGCCATATAAACTGGTAAAGTTCTAACTAATTTGAAGTATGATTCAATATGTATACATGCTTTTAACATACGTTTAGCTGGTAGATTATTTAATAATCTTTCCTATCTACACTACCTATGATGTAGAAAAAGATCTTCTGAAGGTACCTACTGATGTTTTAAATCTACCTAGCTAGATATTCTGTAATTATGATACATATTATGAAGGTAATATCTAACAAGATATTTACTGAGCAAAATGATCATTGAAATAATTCTAAGAGTCACTGAGCAAAAACATCTTCAGTTTTGGGTTGACTTTTGTCCAGTTTTAAAAACAAAATATAATTAGAAATGTTATTATTGTAATCTTTCAAGTGATTTATTTAAAACCCTTTTTCACTATATAGTGAATAAGTCAACTCGAAAACCTATTAGACAGATTATGTATAAAACAGTAATGGGAAAAAGCGACAGATGGGAAAACCTAAGAAACAGAAACTGT